>CM035232.1:11506315-12706315 GCA_020226215.1 Sindora glabra | reverse complement strand
TCATTTACTTCTTGGGAGGCCTTGGCAGTATGATAATGAACGTAAGACTACTCTTGCACCTTTGTCTCCAAGAGAGGTTGGTGAGGATCAATAAAAAATGAAAGATAAAAGAAAACAAGAGAGAAAAGAAAAAGGGAAAAGAAAGTGGAAGAGAGCAAGAAAAAGAGAGAAAAGCACCAAATCTGTCTATAAAAGAAAAAGAGGTGAAAAAGGCTATGCATTTGAAAAAGCTAATGCTTTTACTTTTGAGTAAGGAGAGTAATTCAAAAGATGCAAGTTCTACTAACTCTCTTCCTAGTGAAGTTTCTTCTTTATTGTAGGAATTTGAAGATGTCTTTCCTAAGGAGGTGCCTCACAGCCTACCACCTCTAAGAGGGATAGAACATCAAATTGATCTCATTTCAGGAGCTTCATTGCCTAATAAGCTAGCATATAGGAGTAATCCCTAAGATACCAAGGAGATTCAAAGGCAAGTTGAAAAGTTGATGCAAAAGGGGTGGGTGCAAGAAAGCTTAAGTCCATGTGCAGTTCCAGTCATCCTTGTGCCTAAGAAAGATGGAACTTGGAGGATGTGTACTGATTGTAGAGCCATCAATGATATTATGGTAAAGTATAGACATCTCATTCCTAGATTAGATGACTTGCTGGATGAATTGCATGGTTCTTATGTGTTTTCCAAAATTGATCTTAAAAGTGGATATCATCAAATTAGGATTAGAGAAAGGGATAAATGGAAAACAGCTTTTAAAACTAAATTTAGGTTGTATGAATGGTTGGTCATGCCATTTGGTTTAACAAATGCTCCTAGTACTTTCATGAGATTAATGAACCATGTGTTAAGAGAGTTTCTAGGAAAATTTGTTGTGATTTATTTTGATGATATTCTGATTTATAGTAAGTCATATGATGATCATCTTGTACACTCGAGATGTGTTTTGGATACTCTTAAACGGGAGAAGTTATCTGCCAATATGGAAAAATGCATTTTATGTACAGATCATGTAGTTTTTCTTGGCTTTGTTGTTAGTTCACAAGGAGTGCAGGTTGATCAAGAGAAGGTGAAAGTCATTCAAGAGTGGCCAACTCCTAAGAATGTAAGTGAGGTAAGAAGCTTTCATGGCTTGGCTAGTTTCTATAGGAGGTTTGTCAAAGATTTTAGTACATTGGTTGCAACTTTGAACGAAGTGATTAAAAAGCATGTAAGATTTAAATGGGGTGAAAAACAAGAGCAAGCCTTTGTTGCCCTCAAGGAAAAATTAACTTATGCACCTATTCTTGCATTACCTAATTTTGCTAAATCTTTTGAAATTGAATGTGATGCATCTAATGTGGGGATAGGGGCTATTTTGATGCAAGAGGGGCATCCCATTACTTATTTTAGTGAGAAACTGAATGGTGCTATTCTTAATTATCCTACATATGATAAAGAATTGTATGCATTGGTGAGAGCATTACAAACATGGTAACACTACCTTTTGTTAAAAGAATTTGTAATTCATAGTGATCATGAATCTTTGAAGTACTTAAAGGGATAAGGTAAGCTTAACAAGAGACATGCCAAGTGGGTCGAGTTCCTTGAACAATTTTCCTATGTGATCAAACATAAAAAAGTTAAGTCCAATGTGGTCACTGATGTGCTTTCAAGAAGGTATGCTTTGTTCTTTACTCTTGAAACTAAATTCGTTGGTTTTGAGCAAATTAAGGAATTGTATGAGCATGATCCATATTTTTCTCAAATATATGAAGCTTATGTGTACGCTGCTCAATATGGGTACTTTAGGCATAATGACTATTTGTTTAAAGAAAAGAGATTGTATGTGCCTAAAAGTTCCATTAGGATGTTACTTGTGAGGGAAGCACATGAGGGAGGATTAATGGGACATTTTGGGGTCCAAAAGACTTTAGACATGCTACATGAACACTTTTATTGGCCACACATGAAATGTGATGTACATAAGTGGTGTAACAGATGTATTGTATGTAAGAAATCTAAGTCTAAAGTGATGCCTCGCGATTTATATACTCTTTTGCCAATTCCTAACTCTCCTTGAACTGATATTTCTATGGATTTTGTTTTAAGTCTTCCTCGGTCTAAAAGTGGCGAGGATTCAATTTTTGTAGTGGTGGACAGATTCTCCAAGATGGCTCACTTCATACCATATAAGAAAGTAGATGATGCTTGTCATGTGGCAGATTTGTTCTTTAAAGAGGTGATAAGACTTCATGGTTTGCCTAGAAGCATTGTGAGTGATAGAGACACTAAGTTCCTAAGTCGCTTTTGGAGGACACTTTGGGGTAAGATTAGAACTAAACTTCTCTTCTCAACTACTTGTCATCCCCAAACTGATGGGCAAATAGAGGTAGTTAATAGGATTTTATCTACTCTCTTTAGGGATGTTATAAAAAAAATATTAAGTCATGGAAGGAGTGTTTGCCTCATGTAGAGTTTGCATATAATAGGGCTATCCATGGTGCTTCTAATTGCTCTCCATTTGAAATAGCGTATGGATTTAACCTTTTAACTCCTCTTGATTTATTACCTATGCCTAACCTTTTTGTTTTTAAGCATAAGGATGCACAGGCTAAGGCAAATTATGTAAGGAAGTTGCATGAGCAGGTAAAAGCTCAAATTGAGAAGGAAATGGAAAGCTATGTAAAGCAAGCAAATAAGAGAAGAAAGAAAGTTGTCTTTCAACCAGGAGATTAGGTTTGGGTGCATATGAGGAAGGAGAGGTTTCCTACTGAAAGGAAATCCAAGCTTCAACTTAGGGGAGATGGTCCATTCCAAGTTCTATCCAAGATTAATGATAATGTCTACAAAATAGATCTTCCTAGTGAGTATGGTGTTAGTTCTACCTTTAATGTTTCTGATTTCTCTCTCTTTGATGTAGGTGATGAAGAATCCAATTTGAGGCCAAATTCAAGCCAAGAAGGAGGGAATGATGAGGACATATAAGAAGGTGTGATAAAGGGCAGCATGGAGGGCATCCAAGGATTGGAAGGACCAATAACAAGAGCAAGAGTCAAGAAAGCTAAAGAAGCTCTAAATCAAATGGTGACAAATTTTATCATGGAAGGCTCCAAAATTGAAGGCCTAAAATAGGATGTAGAATAGCCTGAATTAACTTGTTGCATTCAGATTGAAGACAATGAAAATTAGAGAAGGCTGCATCTAATTTAGTTTAGTTTTGGTTGTGATTTGTTTAGTCCTTTTATTTGGCCTATTTCTTAAGCTAAATAAATGTTATAATTAGATTTTAGGTGGGCTATACTTGTAGCAGGTCTAAGCCTTTTACCCTTTTATTTTAGACTTAATTTTATTATTATTCTTAGTGGGTTTGTTTATTGGGCTGATTGAGTTAATTTATGTTAGGTTTTTACTAAGTCTAGTGGTAAGGGATTTTACCACATAAAATATGTCTAAACAGTATTTGGAGGGGATAATACAGATTTTGACGAATTGAGCATATTGGCTTGTGAGACTTTGTTCTCTAGGGTTCTTGAAAGAATTTATTTTGAACTTATCAAGGGTGTTGATCCTTGTGGCGTTCTTTAAGACTTATCTATTCTTTGAGTTGTGGCGCCTCTCTTCATCTTTTTCGCCTAAAGTATCCAACCTAGAAAGATCCAAATTAATCATGGCAAGAGGGATCACATCAAAAACATAGGGCAATAATAATGGTGAGTATGGGCATATTAGAGAAAAAATAGACCAATGTTGAGCATAGGCATATCAAGGACATGCATATATAGTAGTTATGAAGTGTATATATATAGGCATATTAGGGCACACAATTGTTGGTTTCAACTTAATTTCACCAAAGTCCCTGATTGGAGCCTAGTTTTACATCATTCTACATGAAGGATCATGAAAAGATGGATATACTAATACTGCTTTTGCTTACTTGAGATAACTTAATGTATAAATGCATTATTTAATTAATTATTTCCTTCCATTTTTCCTATTTTGCTTCTTTTTTTTAATAATGGATACATAAAACTAGTTTTTGTTGAGTGGATTTGATAAACTTCTACTATTATCAATAATTTTTTTATGAATGTTGTATAAGAATAGATTGGGTTTTCTACTACACTTTTAGAGTGATAACATAACAATAAGCATTGACCATATTATTGCAAATGCAACAAATAAAAGGAAATTGGTAAATGCAAGTGCTAAAACTAAAAAAGTTAAGAGTTACAATTTTTGCTTCAAAGACAACTTTTAATGATGTTGAATGATAGTAATTTTACAGATATAACCAAGTGACCAAATCAAAGATCTTATTTTTATTCAAAATGATAACTTTATTGATAATTTGTTTGAAACTTCCAAGCAAACATATCAATATTCTCTAAAAGAGCTCGTTGTGCTCCTAAACCTAATATATCATTATCTCTTTCTCAAATTTTATACTAACTTCATCTAACATTAACTTATTTGTTTAATCACATACTCTCAATTTCTTTAAATGAATATCCAACTTGTTTGCTTATGAAATAAATTGTAAAAAATATAATCATATTAAATAATCTTATTGTGAAAGAAAATAAGAGGTGGGACAACAATATGGAAGAATAAATGCTTTAAGAACATTAAAAATTCGGTTAGTTTACTCTACATAATGTAAAAGATATATTGTTTCGTGTTTGAAATAGTTTTATGTTTTGGTTTTTAGTCTATTGTTAACACTCTTCTAATGGTTCTAGATTTAAGATATTCAAATTAGCCCTTCAAATGTGATTAAATTATTTGGACATGGGATTTTAGATTAATTTGAATGTTAAAAGATAGATAAATAGCTTTTTGTTGCTTCCATGTTTCATAAGTTTCTATAATTTAAAACAATTTGCACTTTGCTCTTTATTTTTGTTTGTCAGAACCTTGCACTTCCACTGTTAGAGTGTTTTGGACCTTGACATTAAATGTGGTAATCACATTAGCATTAGCTACCTACAACCCAAATGAATATAAAGCTTCCATTAAAATTACTAATAGTAACGATCAAAGTTGTGTTTGAATTGAATCTTGTAAAAATTAATATATGGTGAACAATGCAGAACATTGAGTGTCAAGTATTTTCTTAATATCTATCAAAATTTCACATGGTGTTTAGCATTACTAATAATATAAGCTACTTGATAGATGTTTGTTATATATGCAATTTTTTTGGAAACTAATATCATCATGGGTTATGATCGTATAAGGATAAGGTTGAAAAAGAAGATAAAAGAAGTAATTGGTGATCTACAATAGAAGCATTTATCAAGTGAAAATCCATTTCTTTAATCAATTAGGTAGTGTCATGCTACAATGGACGAGCGTGTCACCCATCACCAACCTTCCATTTATTTATGTTGGAAGTATGAATAAAAATTATAAAATATGAAATTAATCATAATAAAATTATGAGCGTACCTGGAGTATAATTTGATGAGGCCATGATTGATCTAAATGATGATGAGTAGAATTACAACCTACTTGACCCCTTAGGTTATCAAGATAGAGAGAAAAGGGAGAGAAAAATTTAGAAGAGTGAGAATCCTTATTTTTCTGTATGTTCAAATAATAACCCTGATCTCTCTATTTATGGTTAGACTTGTGATAGGAAACTACTGATCACTAAAGGGCTGTAAGTTGGGACCTCTACTCATACAGGCTTATGCATGATCCAACCTATCATAAATCATACACATTAAACTAGGCCCAATCTGTTCTATGCTTAATGTTAAAATACAAAACTAATTACTTAAATAAATATTTCAATAATTGATTAATATTAATCCATATAATATTTTTAATAAAATTAATTATTTTATTTTTAAATACAACAATCTCCCACTTGGATAGCATTAATTAATTATATGGAATAATTAAAACATCAATAATTAAGCAATTAGTTATACATTAAGCTACAAACTTAATTCAGAGAATGAGACCACACAGAATCACTGAATCCGACAGGGAGACAAGTGAAATAATGTCTCATAATCTGAAAGGAACAGAATAACGTTTAGTCTTTCAACTATAGCTTAGAATAGAAACAACTTAAAATTATTGAATCCGATAGGGAAACAAATAATTTATATATGTATAAAACATATTACTAATGTTTCAATATCCAAACTGAGTGACGATTACAAAAGTGGAATGAGACTATACAGAATCTCACTGAATTCGATAGAGAGATAAGTGATGTTAAATTAATGTCTCATAATCCTAAAGAACTGGATATATATATATATATATATATATATATATATATATATATATATATATATATATATAAGGTTATTGAGCAATGAATGCATAAGTGAAATGAGACCATCCAGAATCACTGAATCCGATAGGGAGACAAGTGATATTAAATTAATGTCTCATAATCCTAAAGGAACTTGATATATATATATAAAGTTAATCTTTTGACCACAACTCATAAAAGAAACAACTTAAAATCATTGAATCTGATAGGGAAGCAAATGATTTATATATATGTATAAAACATATCACCAATGTTTCAAAATGAGTAATTACTGGTCACAAATATTAACAAAATAAGATAAGCATATCTCAGACTCCCACTAAACTAAGGCTTCATAAAAATTTAACAAGACTCATATGAGTTAGTTGATTTTAAATACTACTATAGGTAAGTCTTAAGTCAACGGATCCCTTGCATGTCTCCACTAAGGCTATGTTTAATGTGAGTCTGAAATTCAGCAATCTTTTCTCTCTAACAAACAGGAGTTTATCATAAAAATATTCAATATGTCTAGAATTCCTATTGTTTTGAGAAAAGCACATAGCAGAAGCCTTATTGCAATAAAAATTGATAGAGATCGTGATATAAAATTAATTAATTGCATGCCAAATATTAACTTCCTCGACTTTACAGCCTGTCAAGTGGCTTCATAATATGCAATACACTCTGCTTCCATTGTTAAGGTAGCTGTGAGTGTTTATTTTAACACTTTTCCATGAAACAACTCCTTCAAACATCATAAAGATGTATCTAGATGTTGACTTACGATCATCTATGTACAAGGCATAATCAGAATCTGAATAATCAATACTTTCAAGTAAATTAGATCATCTACAAGTCAACATATGATTCATAGTATCTTAAAGATACTACATATTACTATCTTGGTCGCTCTCCAATGATCCATCCTAGGGTTACTTGATAATCTTCCAAGCACACTAATAGCAAAAAGCTATATTTAACGAATGCAGACCAGTGCATACATAAGATTATCAATAGCAGAAGCGTAAGAAATCTTATCCTATCTGTTCAATCCAATTAGCTTGGTACAAACCTAAAATATTATAAGTTCTGTTACGATGGATCTAAACTCAATGGTTAACCGATCAAGTTCTTCAACATGAGGATCTTTATTTATTTGAACTGAACTATCAATATTATCTCCTCTAGTGATAAGGGAATCTAAATATGTACAAGCAGAATGGTGGCTTTGTTACATAAATTGATAACTCTAAGTATCAAACTCCCACTATCCAAGTCATCCTCAAAATAAAATGTCCAATTAAATCAGATGACCTTGGTACTATAAAAGGGATAAGAAAATCTGCAACCTTTTGATCTAGTCTAATTTCTTTAATTAGGGATTATAGAGTCTCATTTCTACATTATAACTCCACACTTAAAAGTTTTAAGATATGAAAATTTAAGTTTAACAACACACCTTTCTTTTACCAATCTTTCTAATTTCTTTAGAAAAAGGGCCTAAAAAAATGATCCCATAAAATGGAAGAATTCTAACTCATTCTAGTTTGTTTATGCTTAATTATAGCATTGATGGGAATATCAGAAGATACAATAGGATAATCTTTTAAATTCAAATGATATGGATCATTTTGTAAAGTGACATTACCAACAATAGCAAAATCACTATGAATCTCAATCTTTCCACTTCCTTGCCAAAAGAAATAGCCACAATTATCCAAAACAAAATTAGAAATCAAATTCCTTCTGGTAGAAGGCACATAAACAACATTATTCATATCCAAAATATGTCTAGAGGACAAACATAAAGAAATTAATCCTATGCATTGTACCTCAACCTTACTACCTGCTACTCCTAAGACATTTTTCTCTCTCTTATTTGGGATCCATTGGTTCTTGAGCCCCTTTAAAGAATTTGTAACATGAACAGTTTCATCAAAATCCAGAAGATATTTCAAGATTATTGGACTTAAAACACATTAAAGTTAGATAGGTAGAATTGAATTTCTCTTCAACAACTTTCATGTACTCCACAATAGTGTCCTTATCTGGGATATTCTCTCTAATTCCCTTTTCAATGGTGAACTTAATCACTGCCAAACAAATTCGATTCGATTCATACCATTGTTTATAATAGATCTTATCTGCAGCACTAGACTGGGGTAAGAGATCACCCGACTTTGGTTCTCTAAGAGCCAAATTCTCCTTAGAGATTGTCAGGTACATATTTAAGGACTCTCTCCATTCATCATAGTTTGTTCCATTAAGAGTCCTCACCACAGATAGTTGTTGAAAGGCCGAGATTGATGCAATAGGATTCAGAAATTATTAATTATGCGTGCACAACATAATTACAACACAAGATTCTCAATTAAACAAATCAGTCAAACAACTATCTAACAAAGTGGTATCCAAAATACATGTACCATAGATTTAACTTGTACAAGAGCTTACATAAAAATGTAATCAATATAGCCATACCGATAGTGTACAAGAAATATTGACAACATTATAATTACTGCATGCCTATTCTAAGGAATCTAAGCCTTAAAATTACATTAATAATGTTACACCGATAGGATATATCCATCATCAATGCAATGTACTCCTAAAAAACTTAGAAAGACAGTATTTTATGAAAAATAGCCTTATTATATCCCTAATTTATCATAGGTGTGAAATAAATGGCTTTAGGTGTTTTATATGTACTAAAATAACATAATTAAAGGTTGAAAATTATTTAATATAGTTATGTTCATAATTAGAGAGAGTGACAGCACACTAAGCCTAAAAAAAATGCAAAGAATGTTCATAATTTTTTTTTAGGCCAAAATTCCATAAATGAAATATATTTTTATACAATATAATTTTAAAACTTTAAAATAATTATTTATTGGCCAATTTTTTTAAAAAAATTACAAATAAATAGGAGAAAAAATTCAGGTGAATTGTGCCAAAGAGCGGACCGAAAAGGATATTGAAAGTTAATTGAAATTTCAACCACGCATCCTGATGCCCAAAAGCATAATTACGCGAATAATAATAATAATAAAAAATTATAACTCTCCTAGTTAAGCACAGGCGCTGATTTCATGGAATAAACAAATTGTAACTTTAATTTAGAAAAAATTGTTCAATAATACTCGGATTTTCTCCACATGAGGATTCAATACAAGTGAAGAACTATGCTTTCAGTTTTTAGGCGTCCAAAAGGCCTAGTATTTAGTGTGAATCTCGCGAGTCAGACCCGCACCCAAACCGACAAAAAAATGAGCCTACCATGGATAAGATCGGATGAGTCTGGGTCTTCTTGGATCTTCAAATCCTTTTGACTAGAGTGGAGCATTATGCGGAGCAACTGCGTATTGGGTTTCTTCACTCTCAAAATTGTTAAATTAATTATTCAGTGAGGATGAGGTTTGATCAAAGAACGAAGGTTCGACAATTCGTTATCATAAAATAAGAAAAGAATTATGGAATGAAAAAAGGTTGCAGCAAAACTAATTAATTTTAATAATTTGTCAAGTCAACCTATCAAACGTGTTGATAGAGCAAGTCCAGTGATTGCAGATACAGGGCATAAGCTACTCATATACGGTCAAAGAATCATATTTGCTAAATTGTTTGCTAGAATTGACACTTTTGATGCAAAAAAAAAAATGTTAAACGTGTGTGCAAATGCCAACTAAGACAACAAAACCTTCTCCAATGACAATCCAGATAATCAAAAGTGAATGAGACAAAATAGCTTATAAGAGGAAGCAGCACCAATTTTCATGCATTAACATTAAAAATAAATCCAAAAAACAATTGTTAGCTGATGAGAAACCATAGGAAAGTTTCAGCGTGTGAATCACACGCTCATACACACATGTGGAGCTGGCCGGAGCTAGGTTATCTTTAACCTTTTCCTAGCAGTTTCTAGCAGTTTTGGTCATGGTGGATTTCCGCCATTAATGCGTTTTTTTTAAGCTTAAAAATTGTGTTTTATTCCTTTTAATCTAAGAAAAAATTTCTCTAATCTATTTTCAACACAGATTCATGTATTAATCAGAAGAAAAGTTTCACAACTAGGCGATTAAAAGCCTACAATATTTTAAAAAATTCAAAATTCTTCATGCCTTCACATCGCAATAATTATGAAATCAAAATATAATTAAATCATAGTAGAATATTCTAGATGTGTATAATAACAAGATTCATGATCTAATTAAAAGAAAAATAAATCTTAATTATTTCAAAATTAAAATCCCCAGTTCTGGAGTATAATTTGCATGTACGAAAAGGAGAGGAAAAAAAATTAGAAATTTTATGAATCTATCAGGATAATCAAATTGCTCATAATCATAAATTCATACATCAACATCCCTCTGATACCAATTGTTGGAAGTATGAATTAAAATCACAAAATATGAAATTAATCATAATAAAATTATGAGCGTACCTGGAATATAATTTGATGAGGTCATGACTGATCTAAATGATGATGAGTAGAATTACAACCTACTTGACCCCTTAGGTTATCAAGATAGAGAGAAAATGGAGAGAAAAATTTAGAAGAGTGAGAATCCTTATTTTTCTGTATGTTCAAATAATAACCCTGATCTCTCTATTTATGGTTAGACTTGTGATAGGAAACTACTGACCACTAAAGGGCTGTAAGTTGGGACCTCTACTCATACAGGCTTATGCATGATCCAACCTATCATGAATCATACACATTAAATTAGGGCCCAATCTGTTCTATGCTTAATGTTAAAATACAAAACTAATTACTTAAATAAATATTCCAATAATTGATTAATGCTAATCCATATAATATTTTTAATAAAATTAATTATTTTATTTTTAAATACAACAATCTATATAAAATGTTCTCAATTTCCGTATTGAGAAAATTCAATAAAGATATGAATTCACTCACAATTTAAATCAAATATTCCTTCAATAGCATTGGAATCATGCCCTCCCTTGCCCAAACTCAAATTTACATAAATTTATTTGTTGCTCGTTAAAGCTAACCCACATCGTTGCTCCACAATGGATCTGCAGAATGCCTTATTCGCTACACTCGTAGAGCTAGGGGTGGCAATTCGGGTTCGCAGGTCGGGTTCGGGTCGGGTTGGGCATAACTCGAATCCGTTTATGCCCAACCCGAACACGACCCATTTAATAAACGGGTTAACCCGACACGACCCATTTATTAAATGGGTCAACTCGACGCGACCCGTATAACCCGAATATAAAAAATATGCTTATAAAATAGTAATACAACCCGTTTAATCCAACCCGAACCCGTTTATCAATCCGTTTATATTAATTTTTTATTTTATATAAATTAATAATTAATAAATTTATATATTATATAACGGGTTAAACGGGTTGACGGGTCGGGTTAATCCGTTTAATAACCCGTGTAACTTAAACGGATTTGAAACGGATTGACCCGAACCCGACCCGAAATTTATTCAGGTCAGACGGGTTAACCCGTTTATGATCCGAACCCGACCCTAACCCATTTAATTCGTGTCGTGTCAAAAATTATCACCCCGACGCAGAACTTTCCTCAATTTTTATTTTTCTTTGGGCTTTTGTAACACGATAACTTCTCGAGGAAGTTTTGAAATTCCCCCCTTTGTGGAATAGCCAGTAAGATTTGCCTCTTAAAATAAAAGGACACACGTGTCAATCACTCATTGCTACATAATGAGCTGTATGAGGTACAAAATCATAGTTGTACGGCAGAAACCTCTTAGCAGTCCGCATCAAGTGAAATGAAGCCGCCCTTCAAAATCTTACGAAAAAATAAGCGCGCACTTTTGAAGCCCTAGAAGAGAGCTGGGACATCGTCTCGCTGGTCTCTGCTACTTCAATTCAATGGCGGTTGCGAGCTCAACTTCTGATGAAGTACAAGCTTTCCATGCCACTTCTCAAGCTAATTTTTTTGGTAAGCCACTGATTTTGATAACCATTATTGAAACCATGAACGCATGTTACTTTTTTTTTCTGGCAAATATTGCAATTCATCAAGAAGGAACTGCGATGAAGCAGCGAATAAGACGACGAACGGATTCTTTATTTCACGACGATCTGCATGTTACTTCTTCAGGCTTCGTCTGAATCATATGGCTATTTGTTGAGTTTCGATAATGAGATGGGCTGTTAATTTTCTTTATAACAGATTTTTATGATAAAAGCATTATGTGAACTATTTCTTTGCTGATAGAGTATTATGCTTCTTAGACGAATTGTAAATCGTGATATTTGAATTCATTGTTATTAGTTTCTTAATCATGTTGTTGTCCCAGTGTGGAGGGAGTTTGTGTGGGGAGCTATTGCTGGGGCTTTTGGGGAAGGAATGGTGCATCCGGTGGATACTGTAAAAACTAGGATACAAAGTCAAGCGATTCTAGCTGGTATTCAGGTATAATGACAATAGTTTACAATCAAATAAGGTACCGAAATATATTTTCTGAGCTTCATAACAAAGACACATAGAATAGATGTTGATATTTTATGATTATGTCTTGCTAAATCCATTCTTTGTTTTGGAACTTCATGACTGTCTGTTAGAACCAGAAGAACATATTGCAGATGGTGCGATCTGTCTGGATGGCTGATGGGTTAAGAGGTACGTGATATTGTAGTTAATTGTTTTTTCCCCTGTTATGCATTATTTTTCTAAATTGAAGTCCTTTATGTTTAAGGACTATGAAATAGATGATTGATTACATAGAAATTAATTCTTTAAACCTCCCCCCTCCACCCCAAATGAATCACAAGTTTTGTATTGTACATGTTGGACTCTAAAAATCGTAAATTTTTGTCCAAATTGTGTAGGCTTTTACAGAGGTGTAGCACCAGGTATTACTGGATCGCTTGCAACTGGTGCAACATATTTTGGTGTCATAGAGTCCACAAAAAAGTGGATTGAGGACTCACATCCTAGCCTTGGGGGCCACTGGGCACATTTCATTGCTGGAGCTGTTGGTAAGTTGGTCTGGAGTTTCTTCCACTTCTGCATCATCTAGAGGTCCAGTGGGATGCATCTGTAGGAAAGCTGTTTCTCTGTCCAATTATGGCAATATTTTGGTGTATCCCTTTTGATGCACTGACCATTCTAGCAGTTGTAATTATTTTATCAGTATACAATGCTTGGATTCTCTTATTTTGGACATCCATACTCTTCCTTCTGCATTCATTTTTATATAGTTGATTATCCTTCTGGGTAACGGTGAATTATTATATCCCTGTTAGAATATGAAGCAATTTCAACTTTTAAGCATAGCATATGTTACCATTTGAGGGAAAGGCTTCATTTCTGCCTTGTGTTTCTCCATACTTTCAGGAGACACACTTGGTTCTTTTGTCTATGTTCCATGCGAAGTGATAAAGCAACGGATGCAGGTTCAAGGCACCATGGCATCTTGGAGTTCTACTGTCATGAAAGATGGCATTTCAATGAAGCCTGACATGCAAATATATGGTTACTATACAGGAATGTTCCATGCGGGCTGTTCAATATGGAAGGCACAGGGCTTAAAGGGTTTATATGCAGGGTAAACATCAGAATATCCTTTGTAGTCTGTAAAAGTGTTATCAAATCAACCAAGACTAAAAGACCATCCTTCTTGTTAATAGAGGTTAGAAAGGCTTCATTAGACAGTATAATAAATGTCATTAAGCCATCCCCCTATGCTTTTTTCTCTATTATCTTATATATGACAGTGATGTGTACCATAGCCTCTGTTTGGGTTGCACCTGAGCTGCAAATTGTAACGAGTCTATTCCTGCAAGGTTGTTTGTTGTGCACTGTCATAATCTTAGGGAAACTTTTAAGTCAGCTAGAGTGTGATATTTGAGCAAGCTAATTTGGAGTCCAGTGCATCTACTTTCCTCTAGACCCATAACAAATTTAACATCTATTTCCATGTCTATTCATGTGGACATAGATTTGAGGCAATATTTTAATATATATATATATATATATATTTGCATACTCCATCCTTTTATAATATGATTATGAAACTTTGAAATCTTTATGCTGCATTCCTTGACTTATGCTTAGTTTGAAATTCTGTTTCTTTTGACAGATATTGGTCTACACTGGCAAGAGATGTTCCATTTGCTGGACTAATGGTATCTATGTTGTTTAGGAAATTTTACTAGATTTGCTTTTCAGAACCTGTTATTTTGGCTTATTTATTGTTAATTTCTTTTTTATTTTGATATTAAGTAATTTTCAATATTAAATCTCCATATGATCTGCTGGATTGTAATTTCCTCGTAGATGTCCTCTCTGGGCACTAAGCTATATATATGTCAAAACAATCAGATATTTAAAGTAAGGAATGTCTTTAGTTTTGAATATAGAGATGGCAGGGTACGAACAGGCCTTTTGTTTTTTTAAAAATCAGTGATTCGGAGCCATTTCAAATGGTGTTTGAGGACGGTCTTGATAGAGCCTCTATGGGAAGATAGTTTTGAAAACCTTGCTTTTTAGTGATGTGGTTTAGTCCTTGCTTTTGAGTGTTAAATAATTTTCCATAGCACCTGCTTCAGAACTAAAAAATCATGTTGAATTTAAAACTTGAAAGAAAAAAAGGATATCCTAATAAAAGGGCAAGAAGTAATTCTTTCATTTATAAAAAGCAATGTTCTCTTGCCTACATTTATGTTTTACATCTGTACTACTTGTCCATTTCTCTTGTTCCTTAACATTTTTTTTGTTATTGAACAGAACTTTAAAGCCAATTAGACAAACACTTCAATTTCTTTTTGTTTCTCTTGATTATTGCTACATGCAATCGTTTTCTCCCTATAGGTTATGTTTTATGAGGCTTTGAAAGATGCTACAGAATATGGGAAGCAAAAATGGATATCAAGTCCAAATTGGCATGCTAATAGTACTCTGGAAGGACTTGTATTAGGAGGATTAGCTGGTGGTATGTCCTATGCTTATATACAATCCTAAGAGGTGCATTTTTCCTTAGTCTATTATTGATACTTGCTAGAGTAATAATAAAACCAATCTTGGGCCTTTTTCTAACAGCTTAAAGTTTTAGGAACAATCGCACTTGATATGATGTCTGATCCGTTTAGACTAAAAAGTCAAGGGTTTGATTTCTACTCTAAATATTAAATATTCGCCTAAGATAAGGTGGGTCTATGTTACATTCCCGCTTCAAGCCCAAAGGGCTATTGCATGAGGGGGCTTGTTAAAGTAATAATAAAATCAATATTGAGTCTTCTTCTAATAGTTTAAGTTTTTAGGAACCATCGGCACTTAATACTGATTGATGATTTGTGCTTCACTATAATTGTACAGGTCTTGGTGCCTATCTTACCACTCCCTTAGATGTCATCAAAACAAGAATGCAAGTTCAGGGTTCATCCGTAAGGTGACAATTTCACTCTGACTATTCCTTCAATTTATCGGCAATATGTATTTGTAAATTTTAACAACTATACTTGCCACTATTCTTTTTTTGTTGCTGTTGCTACAGATGGATTGAGCATTCTTCGTACTCAACCGATGGACTAGATCTAAAATTATGATGTGTTTTCTTATATTGTCTCAGGTACAATGGCTGGCGGGATGCTATTTGTAATATATGGGCTAGAGAAGGCATGAAAGGGATGTTTAGGGGAAGCATCCCCAGGATTACATGGTATATTCCAGCTTCAGCGCTAACATTCATGGCTGTAGAGTTTCTCAGAGACCATTTTAATGGAAGGGTTGGGTCGGTTGACAGTGATGATTTGCAAGAAGTTGCTGGGTTATCTGTGGAGAAGAACAAATCTTTACGGGAGGCTGCTTAAAAATTTCTAGTTGAATCACTTAGTTCCCATCCATATCCGTAGATATTACAAACACGGGACTCGGTTCATATCATAACAAAATCAAAATTGACGTAATTCTTATACTTGCTCGAACTGCAACAGTAACTTTCCCTAGCAAGTTCCTTAGTTACACAACCTTAACAAAGGACTTAGTTGGGGTCCAATGTTGCTGGCCTGTACAAATTGGAGTTTGGCATGGCGAAGGATCTAAAATACGAATTTGCATAGTCATTTTATTCAATTAAGAGATGAATATAAATAGAGTCCAAATATGCCGTGAGGCCTAGAATCCATTTTTTTAATGTCTTTTTCCTACATTTTTATAGAAAAATAACTTAAAAAGAAAACGAATAGATTATTACAATATGGGTTTTATTTAATAAGTAATTGAAAAATTAATTGATTGTATTAGGGTATTTGATAAAATAGATGTTAAATTAGTTGAAAAATATAAAATAATATAAAAAGGCATAGTAATATATATATATATATATATATATATATATATATAATTTATATATATTTTGGAGAGGGATGAAGCTACTTGTGATGTGGCCTCCCAAGCCATAAGGTTTTATATAGGTTTAATTGTATTTTTGATTCTCTTGAAATATAATTTATTTGTATGTGGTCTTCTTTAAAATCTTTATTTTATTTGATCCTTTTAATGCACAAATTGAAACAATTTCAATCCAAATCACCAAAGTCTGTCAACTATCAAATGGCAATGTTGACATAGCATAGTGAAATCCAATCTAGCATGCTAACAAAGAAAAAAAAGAAAGGTTTGTCAAACATTAAATCACCCACGTACCCAATATTCTTTTTTTTCGTCATCACTTATATGCTTACAAGGCTTTCTGCGCTTGAACATCCACCACTTCCATTTCTAACATAGTTCAAGCAGCAATCCCTACGAATCTTGAATCTACATTCATAAGGATCATTTGATTTACTTGAATTGTTTTCTTGTCACATTCTCTCATTCTACATTCCCACCTAGATTTCTTATCGGAGTCCTTTGTCTCCATGAAGCATTCAATCACATGGTCTTAAGTCACTGGATTAAATCCTCTTGTAGAAATTGTACTAACAATGTAATTTCTATCACGTTTTTTCACACTCTTACCATTGTCATCAAGACTAATTTGTGAATTTCCCAATGTTTGGCGGTTGGGAGTGGGTGGTATAATTGGTTTTCTTTCCTACGTTGCAAGGCAAGACAGAACTCAAGCAAGAAGAAGATATACGGTGTTGGACAAAATGGGTGCAAATGTTGTTGATAAAATGAAAACAAAAAAACCTTAAAAGCCCATGATTGAAGTAAAAGCTGTGAAGTGAGTAAGGAAGGAATAACCTCTAATATGAACAATGGTAGCAAACAATCGAATTTTAATTTGATGAAAATGTAAAATAATTTGATAGATATTTCAAAGAGAAGCGCAACTATAATTACTTTGCTTGCCATTACTTTAAAGTTGTAGCTCCTGAGATGCAGATAATAGAAGGATGGATGAAAAAGCTCAATTTAGTAAAAGATAGGCAAAAAAATGCATAAAATGGTTTCATATTTCACAATTTCAGTGGTTCTAGTTCTTTTAATTGTGTCGTTGAAAATTGTAAGATGAAGTATTGGGTTGTGGTTGTAATGGGGGTTCTGGACAAAAGATTGGATTAGGCATGTTAAGTTATTTAAATGCCATATTTGGAAGTAAATGTAATATTCTATTTTTTGTAGTTATGAGCAGAGCAACATAATAATCTATGTGTAATCATTTTCGAACAGAAAAACAAAAACTTTTCAATTTATTTGGTATATTTCTATATTATAAATTGATATAAATGGTTCAAAATTATTTCTAATATACTTGCCATAAATAGTGAGGTAATAAGAAATAATTTCTCACTTTTTTTAACCCTGTGATTGAGTCAATCGACAATAACATCAAATGAAATTGGCATATGAGAACTTAATAAATTTAGAGAAAAACTACTTTGCAGAGTTTTCAACAAAATTTGTTATAAGAACACCTAAAAAAATGCATTAGTAAAAGATGGCTTTTGAGTCAAATATTGCATTGGTAATTGCTGTCGAGTTAAAATTTGCCAAGAAGAATGTGAGTTAAATGGATGATCTTATGTAGAGTGGCTTCTACTTTATTTTTGTAGTCAGTATGCTAGTTGGATGTTGTTTTGCTCCGTCAGCATGTTTGTTTGGAAGTTGGTGCTGTTCCGTGATTTGGACTAAAATTGTTTCAATTTGTGTATTAGGAGAATCAAAGTAAAATAAAAATTTTAAGAGAATCAAATGCAATCAAATTGTATTTAGGGGAGCAAAAATGTAATTAAACCTATTATGTATAAGTGTAGATGTAATATACTGTCTTTTTAAAATTTTAACGTTGGCAACTTCAAACAAAATTAAAATCAAATTTTCATTTTTGAATTGGTAGTTTTTTTTTTTAACAAAAGAGTTATCATATTGAATTACAAATAATTTTTTTTTAACAATTATTAGCTTATAAGAATGATTTTTAAAGTCATGTTTAATTTGTTTAATGAGATTTTTAAATCACACTTCATATGTATGTAAAATTTTGCTTTCACAAGAAAAAAAAAATTCTAGTTCCATCTCTTATTTCAGAGTTAAATTATATTAATGTGATCAAAATATTTAAAATAAGAATATAATTATTTAAATTTAAAATTTAATTAATAATATTTTATTCCATTATATATTAATTTACTTAATTATTATTTATATTAAATTAATAAATATAAGTTAAATATTTATTTATATAATTAGGATATATTTTATTATTTTAATTAAAAGAAGGATAAAATTAAAAAAATTCAGAAAAGCTATTAGTTATAAATTATTTTATGAAACTTAATAGATTAAATTTTATTTTTTTAATAAATTAATATATCAAACATATTTAATAATAATTTATAATTTATTAATCAAGTTAATACGATAATTGCGTCTAACTTTGTAAGCCTATTTGCCTCTTGAAATTTTTAAATACCAAAATAAAATATAAATTTGCAACGTCTATGTGAAAAACGATCCTCCGTGCTTTGGAGTTGGAATAACTTTCAGAATGTCACTATAATTAAACATTTCGCTAAAATGCAAGATAATTTGCACATTGCTCATAATTAGTTATGCAATTGAGCCAAATTATTTGCCAACCATTCAAGATCATTTTTTGGATTTGAATTTTACTTTAAATAAACTTAATCTAAATGATCGAGCTTCTAAATGAGTTTAATAATGAAAAATATATAATATTATACATAAATCATATATATAATAAATTTAATTTCATTAATAATTGTTAAAATTATATAAAGGAGTATGATACTTTTAGTTGAAATAATTAATTTTTTAGTATTTATTATTTTCTATTAAACATAATTATTAGGATTATGTAAGGGTTATATAAATATTTTATGGTGAATTTGATGATTGTAGAAAAAACTTTAATTGACTTATATTGTGAAAGATAATTTTTTATATGTTTAAATTTGAGTGAAATGACCAACTATTTCCAAAAGTTATAAAAACACATCTAATTTTATATTTAATACAAGCCTGATTTAAAATATTTTAATTTCTAAAAAAAATTAAATTAAATAAGATATTATCTATCTACTTACATTTGTATAAACTCATTTAGATTTTTTATTTAAGTTAGTCTTGAATTCGAATTAAATTTTTTCAATCTTAGTATGTTTGAACTCAATTTCAAACTTATTTATTTTTATTAAATTCAAACTTAAACGTATAAATATTTAATCTGATTCTCTTCGTACTCATCCCTACTTGTGATCTTAGATTTTGTTTAGAGTAAATATAATATTTAATTTTTCATTTATCAAGATAATAACTATTACATTCTTTAAATTTTATAATTAGGGCTATTATTTCCTTATTTTATATTTATTATAATTACTGGCTCTTTTCTTTACTAACAATACTAAAATAAAGAACATAACTTAAAAGTAAAGATGTATTTGATATTATTAGGGTAGTATTTATCAATTTACTTCAATATTATTCATTTATTTTAATATTACAAGTGAAGGAATAAATGAATAATTATAATATATGTAAAAATTAAGATTAATAGTACTAATTATAAAATTTGAGAAATGTAATAATTATCATATTTATAAATAATAAATTAAATATTATATTTACTTTTTATTTAAAATTTTATTATATTTGAAAGGAATTAATTTCTACGTAAAATTTACTATTATTATAATTCTCTTGTAAGATATAAATTCCTGGTTTAATTGAAATCCCATGCTCCAAATTACACATCTATTTTAATATCAATGTTGATATTGATGATATTAAAAATCCTTTTTATTTTTAATTATTTTTTTTGATTGCATGCATCTTCTTTGAATTTAACATAATTACATTCACAACTTATCTATTTTAGAAATACAAATCAAATTCATTTTTTCATATGAGATATTTTTTTTTATATTTTAGATGTATAGTTACCAATCTTCTTGAAAAAGAAAATAAATGTATGTTCTTGAAAATTAAAAAAAAATAAGTGTATAAAATATTGAATGTACATTTATTTTTATTTTTTTATTTTAAATACATTCACATATTTCCTATCAGGAAAAAAGTATTAAATATATATTTCTAAAAATAAAATAAAATAAATATAAATGCAATTTGACTTCTCTGGGCGGCCCTTTTGGTATATGAATTTGTGTCCAGGTTCTTACCAAATGCCTCTTTTGTAAAAAGTCCATACCATCCCTTTCTTCCTCCTACACGGTCCTCAGCTTAAAGGCATCCTCAAGTTAAAAGCCTGAGCCACAATCAAAGTAGAACCCTAATTCGCACGAGAACCAAACATGACATCGGCAAAGCGATGCCACTACGAGGTGCTCGGCCTGCAGCGAGACTGCACGCCCGACGAGATCCGGTCGGCTTACAGGCGGCTTGCCCTTCAGCGCCATCCTGACAAGCTAGTCCAGTCTGGCATATCCCAAGACGAAGCCACTGCTCAGTTCCAAGAGCTCCAACATGCCTACGAGGTCCTTTCAGACCCAAAGGAGCGAGCGTGGTACGATTCTCACCGTTCTCAGATTCTCTTCTCTGATCCTGACTCAGTTAGTAACTTGTTTATCCCAGACCTATTCTCATTCTTCTACAATACCGTTTATTCTGGGTATTCTGATTCTGGCAAGGGGTTCTATAAGGTTTATTTTGATGTCTTTGATAAAATCCATGCCAATGAGATTAATTTTGCTAAGAAATTAGGTTTGAGTATTGATGCTGTTCGGCAAGCCCCTGTTATGGGCAATTTGGATAGTCCCTATGCTCAGGTGACGGCTTTTTACAATTACTGGTTTAGTTTTTCCACGGTGATGGATTTTTGTTGGGTTGATCAGTATGATGTAATGGCTGGTCCGAACCGCAAGTCAAGGCGACTTATGGAAGATGAGAACAAAAAGCTTAGGAAGAAGGCGAGGAAAGAGTACAATGACACTGTGAGGGGATTGGCAGAGTTTGTGAAGAAGAGGGATAAAAGGGTCATTGATATGATGGTGAAGAAGAATATGGAGGTGGAGAAGAAGAGGGAGGAGGAGAGAGAGAGGAAAAAGAAGTTGGAGAAGGAGAAGATGGAGAGAGCAATGGCATATGAGGAGCCAGAGTGGGCTAAAGTTGGGGAGGATTTGGAAGATGAGGAAGACTGGTTTGAAGAGGACGACAACGAGAAGAGGAGGAAGAACAACGAGAAAGGGTTCTATTGCGTATTATGTGGGAAGAATTTTAAGAGTGAGAAGCAATGGAAGAATCATGAGCAATCAAAGAAGCATAAGGAGAAAGTTGCAGAATTTAGGGATTCACTAGATGATGAAGAGGAATTTGAAGATGTAGAAGTGGGAGGAGAGGAGAGATTGGAAAGCGATGAGGATGGAATTGGAGCAAATGATGATCAATTTAGGGATGCTGATTTTGGGGTTGATGATTTGGAAGGAAGACTTAAGGAGGGGCTCCATGTTGCAGAGGAAGAGGCTGCAAATGGGGTTGACTTAAATGATTACAGCGAGGATGGGGTTTCTTATGCTGATGACATGAAGCAGTCAAAGGTATCGGTTAATTTTGACAACAATGATGAAAATAATGATGATGAAATGGGTGTTCTTGAAGCAATGGTGGCTGGTCACAAAAGTAAGAAAAAGGCAGCTTCAAGGCATGAGTCCGAGACTTCCATGACTAAGACTGAAATAGAGCATGAGAATGATGAGACTGATTTTATGGAATATGACAACCAAAAGAAAATGAGAAAAAACCGAGGAGCCAAGAATGGCAGAAAGAATAGAGAGAAGTCTCCGGTGGCTCCTGTGAACAGTGACAATGATAATTCTTATACAGAGGAGTGTTCTTCCCAAAGTTTTGTGGAAAACGAGAATAATGCTAAAGTGAATGGGGAGGTAAGCAGAGATAAGAAGACATCAAACAAACCTGCTGATAAAAAGGGAACTATAAAGGACACTAAAACCAAAGCGAAAGGTTCATCCAAAGGAAAAAAAGCTAAGGTATGAATCTGTAAACTTGTTGCCTCGTTATTTGTGGTTGTATCAGCTGTGCTATACTATTTGGTTTGTGATTTCTTCAACCTGAAACCTTGCAAACTATTCTGCTAGTTTGTATTGCTGAAATGCGGACAG
Organism: Sindora glabra; assembly: GCA_020226215.1. Taxonomy (NCBI): domain Eukaryota; kingdom Viridiplantae; phylum Streptophyta; class Magnoliopsida; order Fabales; family Fabaceae; genus Sindora; species Sindora glabra. The sequence goes on along the minus strand of CM035232.1, from coordinate 12,683,513 downwards.
AAGTTATTGTTATCCAGTGTTGAAGCACTTATCTTGGGGGATAAATTCGTTTATTATGTATCTGAAATTTTATTTATGACGTGGTTTTCTTTGTATGTCTTGCAAATATGCTTGTCTTATGTGCTCCGTCTTGTCTGATTTCTGCTTATTTCTTATATTAGGCAACATCGAAGAATGTTGGTAACATTTGTGATGCTTGTGGAGAGGAGTTTGAGTCAAGGTTAGTTATCCCATTTGTTGTGCTTATTATTATTATTTATGACTTCGTTTTCATGTTAAATTCTCTATTTCTTGTGATAATTTTACTGTTGTATGACTTTGATTACGTGACATGCAGGAATAAATTACATAAACATTTGGGTGATACTGGCCATGCTTCAATAAAATATCGATAGGACTCTTCATACAAGCATATATCCTCTGATTGGGTATGTTCCGGATATTGATCGGCTTCAAATATTGGTTCATTCTTTGGTTTTCTAACGACGCAGATGATTTTTTTTTTTTTTTTGATAAAGAAACAAGAAAAGAAAAGGATGTAGAGATACGATGAATTGTCCCCCAAGCTGAAGTTCATTAGGCATCAAGTTTAATACCAAATGTTAATTTGACAAAGTTAACAATTGTTCCTGAAATTACAGGGTGTTGATAAAATAGCCCCTAAATTATAAAAATGACCACTATAATTGCCGAATCTTAAATCGCTCATATAATTTTGTCCTCAGCATTCAATTTCATTCCTAAATAGTACAATTAATGGACAAAATTGTGTGAAACGAGTATTATTTAGGATTATTATGCTTATTTTTATAATTCAAAAATTATTTTGTCAATGCTTTGTACTTTTAGTGAGGAAATTGTTAATTTTGCGGAATAGATTCCTTAGAGAAAGTGGAAAATGCAGTCAAAGTCGACTTTGATGAGTGGTACAATTACATTATGGTGAATTGTATAAGATACAATGGAGATATTGTTCATTATTCAAGTCATAATTGACTACCCGATTTTGTTTGTTAGTTTTACTGAATTCTTTGTCATAATTTGACGATTCGTTAGTTCGAGTTTGTTTTGCTGAATTCCTTATCGTACTAAACAAGTATATATATATATATATATAAAATGGTAGTATGTATTTGGAGATTTTGCAATTTTTATTGAAAATTTTCATAAAAGTCTGAGTGCATAATCAAGCGTAAGCCTCTAAAAAATTCACCCTGAAATTGATCTTGTCAAAATAGCATTCAACACGGTGCTGGCAAATATGCAAGGGCCAGCATGGGAATGCAATGCATGCCTTTTCATAAATTAGAGATTCTGTGCCTATAGGTAAGCAGAAGTTGTCTATTCAAATTGTACCATGTGTCATTAGTCATAATTAATAAATGAAAAATAATTGTTAATTTTTACAATTCTCATTTTCTGAAAATTAAAAAATTAAATTTTAATGTATATAAATTTTACAAAACTGATAAATAGACAATAAAATTGACAATTAACTTTCATTTATTGATTATTATTAAAAATACATGATGCAGTTAAGAGCATACAAGAATTTTTGGTAAGGAAGGGCTGACAGAGCATTGTTATGCATTCCTTTTCATAAATTAGAGATTCTGTCTCCAAATTCTTCCCTCTCAGCTCAATAGTTGCTATAAATATCGGGCTGTCTTCTAATATAAAATAATGTAAACGCTGCTCGCTACATTATTTGAAAAATAAACTTAATGCAAGCCGCACATAATTTTTATTCCCCTTGGCATTACAGTGGTCTGTCAGCAGCAGCTTCTATGTAAGCAACGGCTTCGTTCTCTGTTAGCTGTTTACCATGTACCAAGCCCTTTATTAAGGTGTTGGCGTAAGCTTTACTTGGAGAACGCAAGGTTAGCTTCCCAGATTTGAAACCTTGGATGTCAGAAAGTGAACACCTGCTCGAATTGTGGTAATGTTATACTAACGCTTGCATAAAAATGGAACAATGATGAGACAAAGCGCAAATGTAGTTTATTACTCACGTCATGGTAACTATTGGAATATCCTGTTCCATCCCCAAGTACATGATATTGCCATACCAAGCACCCTGCATGGTCATTGAGTGGCACGATACTGTGAGCCAACAATAAAATAAAATAAAATTCATGACAAAATCTCAATCCAGATTTTGGAATTTGATTGTTTTACAAGAAAGTCACACAGAAATAAAATAAAAAGAAAAAGGAATACCAGCCAATCGCTAAGAGAAAAAGAGTAGGCATTCTTAAAAGATACCTTGACAACCTCCTGACAGGTGAACTCATTGCGTTTAGCAGAATTCAGGGTAGTTTGATTGAACAAAGATGAGTCCACATTTAATCCAAGACCATTTTCTTGAAATAGAACATCATTGAACTGCTCTAGCCTGTTATTAAAGTTGTAGAGAATGGAAAGACAAGCTTTGTTGGATGTGTAAGCAAACCAAAAATAAATGGGATAAACTTCCATACACTATTTTAACAGTACACCACTAGATTTAACTGCTCATATTTACTGGTTTTTGCAGTATTATGCAGACTAAATGAACTCTAACAGTTTTAAAGCAGTGGTGCATCTTAAAGTGGTGCATTTTAGTTTACACCAAAATAATTGTGATTTGGCAGTCTGTTTTCTAACAGCAAAACGTGCAAGTGGAGGCAGGTTTTCTGCCAATGGAAGACTTCAAAAATTAAATAAAGTTACAACCACAGGGATTTACTTACGAAATTTTATACAGGCACATGTATGTTCTGTCCTCAGAATTTCTCTCGGGATTAATAAAAGCAACTCCCCCAGGACCCCATGAACGAGAATAATCACGACCGAAAAACAGACGGCAAGGGAAAGTCTTCCAGAGGATCTCCTTCGGTGGATTTCTGTCCATTGAACCACAGCATTGTTTTTGCATACCTTCCACCTGATTATCATTCTTAAAATTTTAATCAAAAGGGAAAACAAAGAATACTAGAAAGAAAGGCATCAGAAAGGGAAAACAGGCAACATAACAGGAGAAAGCAAGGCAACTTGCATATTCTTTTTATAATCTGAGCAAAAAATCATGCACAATGATTGCCCCAAGTCTGCAAGCAAAACCAGGGGTCTAGCCAGATTCAAAATGCCTTCATACTCTCCATTACATGTGATAAGCCAAGCAGAGAAAGAAATTCACAGCCGAGCCTATCATTCCCAAGACAGCGGTTAACCTGAACCTTTGAGAAAAGATGACTACAGCCACATCTGAATCTAACAAAGATGTAATTTTCTCTGCTTGCAGTACCATATTAAATACTCCTATGCTAGGTAAAATATAGAATGATTAACATGAATAGTTCAACTCGAGCGGAATGTTGCTAACCTGTCCGCCTCTTATATAGCACAGAAATCTTGATTTCCACATATTTGATCCAAATGAGGCATACCATATGTAAATATTTGAAAGTTTGGACCGCCACGAATTCAAAGCAGCAGTCTCTCGATCTGCATTAGGGGCACAAAACTTGTCCAGTGATAAAGCAAACAAAAAATAAAAGCCTCTCCTGATTACTATGTTTTGTTACCATAACTATCTGCATCAACTTTCAGTTTTGAAAGGGGTTCTATAACACACTGAAGAACATCCGTGAGATTTTCCGAATCATGGGGGTCCTTATCATCATTTGTCTCCGAGTCAGAGCTTGAGATCAGAGAATGCTAAATAACCAAAAAAAAAATAAAATTGCAGCAGATATATTAGAAAGGGAGAATAATTTCACATACATAGGATGAAAGATACAAACCGACAACATAGACAAAGGGGAGGAGGAAAGAGAGATGTGATATAAGCAGGAGAGAAGCTTTAGTTTCTCCAGAAGCATTTACACATTTATTATTTCAATAGCAACACCACAGTTCAATTCTCCACTTGCAACTTTCTCAACAACCTATTTTGACAAACATAAACAAAAAGCAGATATAAACCAAACCGACGGTGTCACTTTCACTCATTCACAGGGAAATTGTTCCAAAAACATACAGGACATTCCCATTGCTTAGACATTCCTTGTTTTGAAGACATGCAACTACAGAAACCAGTATAAAAAAACTACTACGATTCCCTCAGATGAATAAATAAATAAGCTCAACATAAGTTTAAAATTGATCAAGGTGAGAAAACCAACCACGCTAGAATTACTCAATATTAATTCCATATTAACAAAAAACCTATAAAGCCATAATCCAAAGAACCGCAGAAGATGGTATAGTATAGAAAATTTTGGTATTACCTCAATGACAGAGCCAGCAGCAAGATAAGCAGCTTCGGACGAGCCTTCATTAAAGTATATCGAATTAGACTGTGATGCAATTCTTTCCCTCCGCGAATCAAACTGTTTAGAGCTGATGTTTTTAATCAGATTAACATGATTTTTGGAATGCACTGACATCAGATGTTTGTCTTCTGCTTCTTTGGCATCCAAAACCACGCATCTGAAACAATATAAATACATTAAACAAAACATATGTGGAAGTTTATAAGCGAAAACGACGTACAAAATTCACTTACCTCTGAGGAATGGCAGCTGCTTGAAGCTTGTCCCAAATAACCTTAATCCGATTCGGTTGTTCGGGATGGTAATCTCCGTCGGGTGCGTAGTGCTTACACATCCTCTCATCGTAGACCAAACCCACAAGCCGTTGACTATTGGTGTTGTCAACGCTCTTGCTGCTGTTGCTCTTGGACTCCTCCATGGCCTCCGTCATCAAAAGCAGGATAAAATTTAACAATATTCACTTCAAATCGAAATTTTTACTCTGAAACTCAGTTTCTGACTCCGAGCTCAGGAAATTTTATACTTTTCTTTTGTTGTTGTTTTGAAGGGAATTGGAGGGGAGAATAGAGTTATGCTCAGCTCCTGGATATCTGACGATGTGTTCTTGCCTCATTTGAGCTTAGGTAGAACGATGCAGTGGCTCTGACATTTTTTCTTTTCGGGTACTGTGATTTATAAATCAATTACACCCTGAGATCTATGTTATATAGGTGAATACTTCAATCTATTAACACAAATTATAATTATATCTTTAATAATATTATATGCATTAAAAATGAAATTCAAAATTAATTGGGAATCTAAATTAAAAGATATTATTAAATATAAGATGATAGTCTCATTTTTATTACTTATAACAATTTTGTATAATAATTCAAATATAATGTCATATTTTTTTCTTATTTATGAATTTTGGTTAAAGAAGAAAGAAGATTGAAAATTTATGACTAATTCCTAAATTCTTCTGAGCATCCTTTCCTACTAATCCTCCACTGTTAGTGACCCTCCACTATCAACTATTATATATTTATTAGGGATGCAAATGAATAGATTTACTTATGAGTAACTAAAGATTAATTTATAAAAAAAATCGATTAATGCACGAATTAAATTAAATTTGAATTTCTTGTAACTTGATTTAAATTATTTGCAAGTTTAAACGAATATAATTTTAAAATATATTTTTATTTTTTTATTTAATTAATATAAATATAATATATAAATTTTATATTATTGAAGTACAAATAAATTTAAATAATATGATGTATATTAAATAGAAAGTCAAATTCATTTAAGGTGGTATTTGATTCAAGTTTAAGTTTGAATTTTTCAAAAATTTCAAACCAGATAAATTTAAGCTCAAACTTGTTTATTACTCTTAGCTTGAATTTGAACTAACAAATATGTGGCTTGACTTCACTCGTTTGCTTTCTACTGGTCATCCAATTTTTTTCCTTTGCTTTTATTCTCTTTCCCTCGTCTGTCACTTTTTTTTTCCCTCTTTGATACACATATCTGTTGACGTGTACATGGGAATAAATATCTATTAATCTATGACATTGGAACAAATTCACATGACTGCTTAAGATTGATTTACTATACTAGGCAACATATATCAAAAAATTCTATAATTGTTCGTGCTATTAATCCTTTTAGATCACGAGCGCTATTAATGCTTAAGTTATTTACTGCTAAAGATAGTTTACCATTTGAAGAATGATTTAAAGTATATCCTGGGGGTTAAAACTCCTCTGTACATCACATACAACGAAGATTGTGATGCAACACTAACAACCCACTCTTTCACGTTTCTTTCATAAAATTACAATAATAAACAATAATGAGGCAATGGATTGAAGCCTGTTCTAAACAGCAATTCAATATTGACAAGATGATCGGAAGCAAGGTTATACGAATCTAAATTGTGATCCAGCCATCCATCCTTCCAGCACATTGATTTTTCAGATCTTTTCGTACAATCAAACTACAAGTTAATTCCAAAAGATGGAGAGAAAATTCTGTTTCTGTGCAGAGGCCATCCAACCACATATGCCTCAGCCATGAAAGTAGTTGTGCAAAGATCCCTGCACTTTTCTGTACAATATATCATATGTACACAAGAGCGGTCAACTAGTCCAAGAAATTGTATAGGCAAGGTATCCTTCCGTCAAGTATCTAAAAGGTGATGCGATGTTAGTAACAGTCATTAACTTTCTTATATTTTGGAGGCTGAACACCCTTAAACTTTGGGGCTGCTGCTCTTTCGCCACTGAGAGGAGCATTTTTCTTTTGTACTGCAGTCTTCAAAGGAATATCTCCCCATTTTGCTGCAAATCCTGGTGGAATATCCAAATTGTCCAAAGGATTTGAATCCTCCTTGACAGAGGGTAAGTCAGAAAATACCTCCGTTTTAATTTTATTCCTAAGATGTGGGGAGGGACTCCTTTTTTTGTTTCTCACAACATGGTCAATTTTGCCGACAGCCTTTCCTCCCAACATGTCTATTTCCATGTCCAGAACCTCTGTTTCTATTTCCGTTAATTCTTCAACGCCCTTCTCCTTCTTCACTTGACGAAAAACTCCCCATAGGAAATATCCCGCATTCACTCTAGCAACATTACCTATGAAAACATTTGAAATCATCTTTAAGGGGACAAAGCACAAAAGAAAAGACAACTACAAATACTAAGCTACACAGGCAATCAGACAAGCCAAATATGAAATATCCAACGAAGCACTAGCTCCCAAAAGCAGGCTTGCCTTACAACAGTCCACAATTCAAAGAGCTCAGCTTCATGACATGAATTCACAAGTTTCATTGGGCTCATACATATGAGAATGTAGGCGTGGGTGTTAGGAATGCAGGACATTTATTACATGAAAATGGATGCCAACGAAAGAAGCATACCACGCGACTCCTCACTGAGCTGTGTTGAGGTAAAGACCAGCAACTCCACTCCATCAATTAAACTTCTCAGCATTAAGTTTTTGCCATCCATGAGCTGAAATAAATTTTGTCTAAACCTGCAGTTAATAAGTGGCTTAAACAACAAATCATTGCAGTGCTAAAAAAAGTTGGTAAAAATGAGTAATGAAAACTGACAAGTCAATGTTATCTGATGGAAAGAAGTACAAGGCCACATCACGAAGATCAGGATTGTCATTCCCAAATAAATCTGACAAGAGACAGGATGTAGGAACTTGCTCCACTTGAAGGGTTGATGGCATTTTACATGAAAATTCATATGCTTTACGATGAACTGTGCATGGAGGTCGGGCTTGGAATGCAACATAAAATTCATAAGATGTAGCAGTTTGAAGGATTTTGAATCCACCCCTAGCAAATTGTCAACAAAAATGTAAAACTGTGAATAAATAGAGCTGTGTCAATACACCCACATATCAAATCATCTAGAATATTTGCAACCAATTCCTTAACTGATGGACACTTGCATGCGATAAAATTTCGGATATAATATATTGCACTAACAATACAAACACTAGATTCAAAAGGAGAGAGAAAACATGATCTCACTTTGGAAAAAAATGATAAAAGGGGGATCGGGCCTGTTCTTTAGCAACCAGAAACTTTCAGTTAAGTAATGAACAATGTCATCTTCCCCAAAAAAAACACACACAAAAAATAAAAAATAAAAAAATAACAAAAAAAAAACCTGTGATCTACAACCATGAACTTTCAGCAAACCATAATCAACATGCTTGTATAATGACAAGTGGGGTTTATTTTCAATAAGAAATAGATGTGAAAGGAATTTTTCTTCAGCTTAACTCAGCTATAAATATTCACCAATAGTTGCAATTTTGATTTCTTTTAGTTCCACGGGTTCATATTTTTTATAGGGAAAAAGGAAATCAATGCAGATGGGGAGATCAAAACTACTTTTCAAGTAAAAATTTTCAGAACCAAAGAAAAGGCTAATATACATATATGCATGCATATACATACAATACGCATGCATAAAGTCACTTTCTAGGCCTGCTCAAGAGCTCCTATCTTTTGCGCGGGGGGGGGGGGGGGGGTTGGGGGGAGGGAGGAAAAGGAAAAAATAAAATAAAATAAAATGAAAACGAACTCTGAAATTTCATTCTCATTATGGATGGAGCTCGGCAGTACTTTTACCTCCAAGAGTAATAAATGACAGAATAACTTCTTATTTTCTATTTTTTCCTACGCACCTCCAGGTAGATTGTAAAGCAGGAAAATGAGAGTGATAGATCATCAAGTTTGTCTGAATGGTCTGCAGGTCTCTTTCTTCAACATTAGACCTATTGCATTCATTGACAGCAAGAGAGGTACCAACTATAATGAAAACAGAGAGGAATAAGACAGTGGATGAAGTGTAAGATGATATCTTTGAAATGATAACTATAGTAAAGAACAAATACACGCCAGCATATTGATATACATAATGGCATAATTTGCACTGTCAAAATTCGGTTAGAAACTTCAATTTAACTATTGGCAATGAAAAATAAAGATAACTTCTATGCATATAGAGCAATTATGGTAACAGCTGGAAGAAATTTCTTTACCTGCACTGGTAATCTGGAGAGAGCTCACTGCTGTTGAACAGAGTAGTTTATCACTAGCCTTGCCTGGCCTAATGGAACATGGAGACTGCTCTGTGTAGCGGCATTCCTTTGCCATAGCAACAACAGTCTTCTGTTTTGAAGCTGGCACCACTGAATACAATGCCGACATCAAAGCTTAAAAATGAATAAACCGGGTAGGTGTAACACAAAAGCAGAAATTTTGCAACTTCTACTTAACATATTAGACCTGAAGGCAGGATCTTCCTTTTTATAGAGCTTTAAATGACTCAACCCATCAGAAAGAGTCATGACTCTTCAACTTCCTCTATTAAATTAAAAAATCCCAATTTATTATTTCAAGGGGTGAAATTACTCATTTTTCCCATCAGACAAATATGAAGAATATCCACTAACTTTAGTTAATGAACAATACATCACTCCACCTTAATATGAAAGTTATACAATTATGATCATGATTATTCAGTAAATAAATGAGTAATTTAATATACATAAGAGGTAGTGAATAATAGGACTTAACCACACAATTAATAGGATTTAATAACATATTTACTAGGATTTAACTCCTTACTTAATGGGAGAATGTTAGAATTAGTGGCATGGCCACATAAAAGAATGTCATTATTGGGATTAAATCCTATTAAGTATGGAATTAAATCCTAATAAATATATGATTAAATCCTATTAATTAAGTGGTTAAATCCTATTAAACACTATCTATTAAGTATATTAAATATACATCAAAATCTTACTATATATAAAAATAGCAAAATTCTTTTGTAGAAAGCCCAATCAGAATATCACCTACGTTGAGAAATAGACTGCAGCATCATAGCCATTGAGTTTTAACGTCAATCATTAAATGTACCATGTGAAATTATTTTGAAGCCTATTTCCTTCAAACCATGCCATGCGAACCTTGATTCAAATGGTATCACAAAATTTCTGTGCACTACTATCATGACAGCCTATGTGTGTGTCAGGGCATGCATGTTAGAAGAGGCCGCCTCAGATAAATGGCAGCAAAGGCATGGGAAGATATATCTAACCTTTCGATGATGAGAGAGGAGATTTTTTATCAATTATTAAGCTCTTCTGCACACTGCTGCGTCTGGTAAGCATCCCATTCCCATGTCCCTTAGCTGCCATACTAGGAGTTGGTTTGACCATCAGAGTGGGGTTCTTTGGTATAACACCTTTGGATACAGCAGAAATCTTGGTCACATGCATAGTAGAATTTACTGGAACAGGTTTTGAAGCAAAATTACCAAAGGATAGTTTAATGACTTCTTCCTCAGGAATGAACTTCACTTTCCCAGTTGTAACGGGTTTTTGCCTTTTAGCACGAGCATGCCACCCAGATTCCAGACGCCCTTTGCATCGAGTGGTTGTATCCACAAATTCATTGCAGATAACCTTAGATGTATCTGATCCATGAACTCTTGAAATGTTCTTGTTTCCACCAGACTTTGGAGAAATTGTGTCATGACCAGATTCACAAAATTCACAGAGCCAGTCTTCAGGAACCTCCTTGAGATAAACTCGCATGCAGTAACTAAAAGAAGGGAGAAATGCGTAAGTTCAGAAAATGATTAAGCAAAGGCATTGAAAAGTTTGTTTAGCAAAAATATATATATATATATATATATATAGAGAGAGAGAGAGAGAGAGATCCTAGGTACGGATCTAGCCATTCAAGTCAAACATCAAAAGTGTTAGAACACATAAAATGGGGAAAGATTGCCTCAATTTAGTTTCCTAAGGTTCCCAGCATATGGGAATACATCTGGTACTTTCCCTCTGGTTTCAGCAGCTGAGTTTGGTTTTGCTTATTTAAGAAATGCTGACCAAACTCAAGATAAGAAACATTACTATCCATTAATGTTATATTTACAAGGTGTGCATTTAAGTATAAACTGAAAAAGGAATTGCGAAATCAATAAGCAGAGAATCAGAGGGAGAGGGGAAAGAAAAAAGGAAAAAAAGGGGTAAAAAAAGAAAATGTTGGGAGATCATTACGCATGTTCACGAGTTATGTTGCATTTTGAGCAAGTAGCAATTACTTCAGGATAACCAACATCACCACATATATCGCAGGGTTCAACCTGCAGTCACACACAATCAGCAAGGTCAACATTTATTAGCAATGTGTCTTCTTTTCATCTTATGTCTTTGGTTAAGAGGGTAAAGATCCAATTGACAAATATCCTTTAGCAATACCCAACCTGAAGCATACAACATGACTGTCATAATGCTAGGAGTAAATGAGTTATTACATATCCCAAGTCAAATAAAGACAAATGAATAGAAGAAAAGAAAACCACCACTGCATGATCAAACCTAAACGTAATTTGAAATAAAAAGCCATTATGAGAGTAAAACGGAAAGGAAAACATAGTCATAAACAACACATTCTTGTTATGAGTTAAACAAACACGAAGGAAAATTGATCTATGTGGTCATGCTAAGGATGTTCCTGCAAGAAGATACAGAAAATCTTTACGGTAACATCATCATTAATCATGACAATATATGTGTCTCTTTCTATGTGTGGGTGTATGTATGGAAATTGAGGAAATTCTTTACTAATTTGAAGAGGAACACTCCTCAACGTAGTGATTCATCTCAATCTTAATTTCTTCTACAAGAGAATTAATACATATGTCCAAGTCCAACTTTGCTGGACTGCTTTTTTATGAATTCTGGGAGATCAGTAAGTTTCTCCAACCACGCATGCATGCCTCATCCATGGTATAAGAGGTTTAGGCCATCACCAGATCTAATACTAATGCACTGCAATACTGTAGCCTTACTCCTCCACACATCCAAAGCTCCAACAAATAATATGCGGGTCTAAAAGGAGGACTACGGCATGGGATATTAAAGTATTTGACTTTTTCGAGGCTCTATTATTTGTTTCTCTTTCTGTCTTTTCTGGAAACTAGAAACTGTCTTAACAAAACATATTTCTCTGACAAAAACTTGTGAACTAGAAAAACTCTGCCCATAAACACACAATTTTCAGCAATAACTAATCCTGAAAAACGCATTTTCCGACTAATTCAAATCACCATGAAGATAAAAATTGAAACTTTCTCAAGCCAAGTACGTTTACTTAACAAAGCCGGCAAATGCAGCAGAAACCCCCCCCCCCCACCAAATAAATAAACGTAGTAAACAGGGAAAAGAAGGACTTCCATGTGCTGATTTGCTTTGTAAGCTAACGTGCAACAACGGATGCCCTAATGCCAAGTAATGCTTATTCCTTTGAGTCCAAAAAATAATTTATATTGGAGCGCACATGACCATAGAAACAATAAATACATAAAACAAGTGAGCGACTCCGACAATAGAAGACGAAGAAAAGGGTAATTGCACAGGAAGGCTCAATCTCTAAAGAGTTTGGTGGTTTACTGGTTAAAATATTTATTTTCAAATTTCAAGACAAATGTTACCAAAAAAAAAAATACACATTTCAAAACAAAACTAACAATTTAACCATGAAAACACTCAATCTCTCACCAGACTAAGCTGGAAATGATATATTTAGGGATTAATGGAGTGCATTACTTTGTCGGTGTCAACTGCTGGCTGCATTGTCGAGCTAAGCAGACTGTGAAGGTAGGATTCAAGAGGAAGACCAAACGACGCACTGACTTCGCAGTAGGCTATGGAGGAAGAAGTCAAACACAATGCAGCCGGAGCAATCGCTCGCTGCTGTCAATGGGGAAAGAAAAACCGAGGAAGTGGGGTCACGTTGATTTCCTCTGGGCGGACGCAGAGAAGGGACATTCAGTAAATCACATCAGCAGGGAGGGAAGAAAGGATCCCATGTAAGAGAGATCAGTGGAACGTGAAGAGGCCTCATCAATAGTGGTTACACGTTTTCTAATTCGCAATTGTGGACAAATGATTTCGTTTTCCATAAAACAAGTTATTATAAGTTAAAATGAAATGATAGAGTGAATTTTTTAACAAAGATATTTTCTTGAGAAATTATCAAGTGCTTTTATAAAATTCTTCGTTTAAATCACGATAAATGTATTGTATTATATGTGTATCAATTAATTTAGCCTCTCCAATTATAAGAAAATTTTCTAACATTTTTAGGCTGCAAAACGTTATTATTAAGTTATACACATCTCACTAGGCATAATAAACATTTGCCATCAAAACATGAGCTAATAAGACGGAAATTTCAAGTGAGCAATACGAAAAAGGATGAAAATCAGAAAAATGCAAAAAAATATTTTTTAAAAAATTTGATTTAATTATATTTAACATTTTTTAAAACATTATATATTTTCTCATTTTTTAGAGTGTTTTTTACTGTTATAAAAAATGACATTTATTTTTTAATTATAATTTCTCTCTAATGTTATCTATCATTAGAGGATTATTTTTTTATATTTTTTGTACAAATATTACAATATAGTTGTAAAAAAATTGAATATTTTTTATTTTTTAAAGAAAGAATATATTTGTACATGAAAATAAAGATATAGAAAAATAATATTTTAATCACAAGAGATAACATTAAAAAATATTAGAATTTAAAATTTTAACATTATTACATTTTTATAATAATGAAAGTACATCAAATATGAATATATATAATTTTAAAAAATAAAATATCCAATATAATTAAAATAAATTCCAAGGGCAATATGATTTACCCCAAAAAATAGGCAAACAATGTGCCGAAAGAAATTGAACTTCCTTAATTTTTATATAGTTTTTTTAAAAGAACTTTTTTAAAAAAATTATTATTTTATATAAAATTTTGTGTATATTCTTCCCATAAATTCACATGTCCAATTGGCCAATTTCATTATACATTAAATAAAATTCAATATACGCATAAATTAATTTTATTGATAAATTATAACTTATTAAATTAAAATTTTTTTAAAAAGATATAAAATTTGATGTGAGGTATTAAGTATTCAATGTAACAAACTAATCATTTCAATTTCTTAAGAAAGTTGATGGTATTCATATTTTGCTAATAATGGAATGCATAGCGAAGAGTTTTTATCTTCTTCCTAGTGCATATATTTGCTTTTATACCAAATTAATTAAATTAAGTCAAGTAAGTTTTGCTGGCTATCGTTTTACTTTATACTTTGTAATCTCATCCAATGTCTTGAATTTTGTCACGTCACCCTGGATTTCAAACCCCCCAGAGCACCTTGGAATTCCCCTTTCATCTTTCAATGTTTTACCTTTTTTAACTTTTTCTTTTGCTTTCCCTACACGCCATTTCATTCTTTCTATTTACCAATTGCCCTTTTATCTTCTTTTTGCTAAAATTTTTGCTTTGTTTTTCTCTTCATTTGCAATATAGTGCAATTTTTTTTTGTAACGAAGATAACAACATTGATGGTCCCACTCTTTTGTCTTTCACATGATAATATAGGTAATATTTATTTTTCTACTTTTTAATAGTTATATATTATTTATTACATTATAAAGGTATTGGAAATTTTTATATGTCATCATATAAGTTTTAAAGAAGATGGTATAATTATTTTATTTGGTAGTTCAATTATCTATATATTTATTAGAATAATTTTTCATTATCATGTTAGGCTTTTTTTTATTTTAGCTTGTAATATTTTTACTCTTTGTGTCATTGTAGTGATATTAGAACAATGGAAAAATGAATGTGGGAGTTTAGGGTATGGAGTTTATCAAATTGAAAATGAATTAATTCATGAGGAAACTAGGAAGGGTTTTAGAAAGAAATGATAATGGGTTAAATGTGTCAAATTTTATCCAATGTGAAGTTCACAATAAATTATTTGTGGGAAAATTTGTACATAATGAAGGTGAAGCTTTTGACTTGTATCAAATTATGCTCATACTTTAAGTTTTAGTGTTAAAAAAGATAAAAAGTACTTTATAGGAAATCCTTAAAGACTTAGAAGGAGAGATTTTCGTTGCTTTAAGGTAGGATTTAATAATAACAAATCATCTATTGATAAAAATTAGTTGTTAAATAATAAAACTTATCAAAAATGCAATATTAGAATTGGATGTCAAGTTATGGTAAGTTTTACGATTAACCAAGAAGGAATATGGATATGAAGTCAATTTATAGAAGAATATAACCATGAATTTACATCATATGAAGAAATACATTTACTAAAATATGCAAGGAAGGTTTCAAGTGAAAAAGGCAGAACTTTATATCTAATGGTGAATGCATATATTAGAACAATTGATGTATACTCATATATGATTGAAGAAGGTGGAGGAGTTGAAAATTTGGGATGTTTTAAAAAGGATTGTTATAATTATATTAATGCTTAAAATATATTATTAATCGAGGCTGGAACTCTCATCCCAAAACTTGGTGAATTACTTCAAACCTAAAACTAATGATGAAGGAGGAATATTTTATTGGGATGTCTAAGTTGATCAAGAGGGACGAATAACAAATTTTTTTAAAGAAATGGTAGATCCCAGATAGATTATAATTATTTTAGGGATATGGTAGTTTTTAACATTACATATTATACAAATAAATATAATTTGGTACGTGCAACTTTTGTGGGGGCAAACCACTATTAGCAAAATATTATATTTGGATGCGCATTTTTGTTAAATGAGATAACTTCATCCTTTAAATGGCTTTTTAGTACTTTTTTGCAATCAATAGGTAACCAACCATAAAAAATAATTGTCACAAATCAAGACTAAGCTATGGCAAATGCAATTGCAAAGGTATTTCCTAACACATCTCATCGTTTATATATTTGAGATATTTCTAAAAATGCACCTTCATATTTGGGTACCTTGAATAATGATCAAGGCTTTCATAATTTATTTGATAAATGAATGAAAAGGTGTGAATTTGAAAAGGAGTTTGAAGAAACATCGGAAAGAATGATATTGACATATAATCTTGCAAATCATAAGTGGCTTAATAGCTTATATAAGATTAGAGAAAAATGGTGCATGGCTCTTAATAAAGATACTTTTGAAGGTGGAATAAAAGCTTCTGAAAGAAGTGAGAGCATAAACATTTTGTTGAATGGAATAGCCAACAAACCCATTTCTTTAACAAGCTTTGTTGTTAGTTTTGAAAAGTTAGTTAAGAAATGGTATAAAAATGAAGCAAAAGGAGATTTTCAATGTCATGAAAGTAAGCCTTTTCGTGCTAATATGCATTGTAATACTTTGAAACATGCAACAAATATATATACTCATAAATTATACAAATATGTTGAGAAAGAATATCTTGATGGGACCAATGCTTGTGATATTAATGAGATTAGAGTAGCTAATTGATTATATAGATTTAAGTATAAAATGTAAGGAAAGGAGGCAAATATGCATGTTGTCTATCTTGACAAATCAAGGATGGAAGTAACATGTAAATGTAAAAAATTTATTATATTAAGCATACTTTGCTACCATGTATTTGGAGTTTTAAAATAAAAAAATGTATCTACAATTGCACACCAGTATATTTTAAAGAGATGGACTATAGAAGCAAGGAAAAGGGTTTACAATTATGATAAATGCATTATGCTAGTTAATGATGAGAATGAAGCAAAGATTGTATTGCACAATAAGGTTACGAGATATGCTGATAATCTTGTATACATGAGTCAAGGAAAGGAAAAAGTAAGAAAACTATTATGGAAAATTTTCAATGATATCCATGAGGTACTTAAAAATATCATGAGTTCCTCACATTTGGATGGCATTCCTATTACAAAAGAAATAACTAATGAAAAGATGTGTAAAGAAAATGAAATTCCTATCTTATATCCTTTTGTAGCAAGACTAAAGGTTATCTTCAATTCAAGATTAAAGGGACACTTTAAGAAAAGAAATAGAAAGTTATCAAAAAGAAAAACAAAACTACCAAGCAAGTGAGTTTAATAATTTTTTGGCTTAATTATATTATATATTTCTTTTGTATTTATTTAATATTTGAATTGTAGGAGTTAAAAAGAAGATAAATTAGACTAATAGACGTGGTGAAGTCGAAGACGTCACACTAATGTTACCCTCATTCCAACTAATGCTTCCTTTACTATTTTTCAACTATCCAATGCCATCTAGTTATCCGACTATTTATTAAGTAAGATATAATTCATTATTTTTTATAGCATATAAGATCCATTTAGTAACATCAAATTTATGTGTAAGGTTTTCCAAACAATTCTTACATGCCTCAATTTAATGGCTCGAGTTCTATTTATTTATCATTATTTCAAGGTGTTGATAGTGAACAAATATTATCTTGGGTATTATATTTATTGTATTAAATCTTTTAATTATTTATAATATTTTTTTACTACTTAAAAGCTTAATAATATTTTTAGTACTAATGTGAAATTTTTTTTTGCAAGAGTCAAGCAATTATTAATGGAGGCCACCAGTCAATGGAAGCTAGTCAATTATTATTAAAATGACCAATATCTCTTTTTAATAGAATACTTTTGCCAAATTATGCTATTTTAAATTGTTTTACTTTTAGTAATTTGCTTTCAAACAAAAACATTACCGTAAATGTTCAGGGCATGTTTTCCTATGAATGAAATTGTTATTTTTTCTGGAATAATTGAAATTATATAATTATGTAAAATACTTTTGAGTGTGCAGTAATTTGATTGCTTTGAAAATAAATATCAGTAAAAGCATTTTTTTTGGAAAAGATGTTTGATACTTTCTTTTTTATATGATAGTATATATATTTCTCTAATAAATATATGAATTTTATAAAGAGAAAATAAGCATGTAATAAATTTAAAGGAGGGAGAATAACATTACTTTTCTGTTAAAGAGTAATGCCATATCACCTAATGAATTGCACTAAAAGAATGTTTAGAACAAACATCAACTAATAGATTTAAATCAAATGGATCGTTCACTGTTAAATGGATTGTATACAGGTGGTTTTGCTAATTTTAGGACCAATTCAACTCGTCCTTATTTTTTAGGATAGGTAGTATTTTCCTTTATTAAATACTATATGGGTATACACTGCTCAATAAATGGAAAAAAATAATGATAAAATGAAATAGGTTTTATAAAAAAGAAAAAAGATAAATTTAGTGAATAAGGAGATGAAAAAAAGTTTATATAATGAAAATAGTAAAATGGTGCCTTGTGAATTGTAAAAAAATGAAGAAAATGTTAAAACTAGTTTCTTGAAATATGTGACTTATCTAAAGTATTACAAAACATAAAAATTTTTAACTGTGATTAGTTAAAGTAATATAAAAATAATATTTTCCTTAAAAGTAAGAATAGGCTTACAAAATTGATTTGGGATGATTTAATTAGTCTAGTATAAGAGTAGAGATATGCACTAAAAAGAAGATAGAAACTCTCGTGCATGATGACATGCCCTAGTAATATGGGCAATGGGTATGATAAACAACTGGACATGTAACAAAACATGAACAGAATAGAGATATTGTAAAACAAAATGTAGTAAAAAAATATTATATTAAACAAAGAGATGCAATTGTGAAAGAGTCTACAATTTGAAGCTTAAAAATAAAATAACTAATTTAAGGATATTAGAAAAATGGTAGAATCAAAATAGGCTATCATAGGAAACAGATTTAGGTACATTTTTAAAAAAATATATATATTGAGTGAATTTCAAAAAGAGATGAATACAATTTTTTGTAAATTATATGTCTCAATAAAAAAATGAAACTTTAAGTAAAAATTATATTTTTATTTATTTAAAAATAACTAAAAAAAAGAAAGATCCAATCCTAAAGTAGGGAGACAAAATAAGAATGAAAATGATGTTAAAGAAGTTTTAATATGAAATGGAATCTCTAGCCCTAAATAAAAAATATAAATATAAAAATATTGATGGATTTCTTGTAAATGTGATTCATAAGAACAATTCTATTATGCTCATATGCTTCATTTTAGATAAAGAGAGAAAGAGAGGTGTGAGTTTCACTCTGCTCTTTCTTTCTTTTGTAATAAGGTAAAGTATTTCACTCTAAAAACATAATAAAATTTTTCTTCATATTAAGTTTTTTCTTATCTCTTATCCCCCTCTTTTAAAATAAGGTATATCATTTAGTGTAAAAATAATAATCCAAAACAAAAAGAGAAATATTCTTAACTAAGTGGTTAGTTAGTTAGTCAGCATTATAAAAAGGTAATCCTTTAATATTAAAAGATCAGTATAGTTAAGGGATGAACTCAAAGAATAGATTATTTAGAAGTGTGTGCAATGTTGCAAGATCACTCTAAAGGGATAAGCATGTAATTAGAGAAAGTGCAAAATGTATGATCAACATGAAAACCATTGTATAGCCAAGTATTTAAAGATTTAATAAGAATCAAGTTGCAATTTATTTATCTTTATATTCTTTTTTAATCTTTATTATTTATATTTGGTATTCTCCATTTCCAACATGTTGGTATCAAGAGTATAGTTTAATTGCGACAAATTTGAGTAGGTCTTTTTATACTTCTTTCCCTATCTAGATGGCAAGAACTTTGATAAATAAAGTATTCAAATGAAGATTCTTCTTAGTTATCAAGAAGTTTTGAATATTGTTACTGATGAATTTGAAAAAATTAGTGAATAGGCTTTTGAAATTGAAAAGATGGCCTATTTTTAGAGCAAGAAGAAAGATTGTAAAGCTATTTACTTCATTCATCAAAGTATGGATAACATGAATTTTGAAAAGATCATTAGTGTTAAAACCTCTAAGATCATGCAAGAAATCTTAGAAAAATACTAAAAAGGTGTTGACAAGATTAAGAAGTATGGCTTTAAACATAGAAAAAACAATTCAAACTTTTACATATGAACAACCAAGAAAGCATTAACAATTATTTTATAAAAGTTCTAGTTTTGACAAAATGGATGAAAATTAGTAGAGATAACATTAAAAATCTTGCCATTATGGAGAAAATTCTTAGAAATTTAACAACTATTGTAGCAATTGAGGAGTGGAAGGATCTAGCTGACATGATAGGGGATGGTTTGCAAAGTTCTCTAGAAGTTCATAAGTAGAAGATCGACAAGAAGAATTCTAAAAAATTAATGGAGTGGGCATTTCAAAATTATGTTAAAAATAAATAAGAAAGAAAGTTTAAAGGTTCAAAAAGGGGGAAGAAATCCTTGAGAGACATGAAAGAGCAAGAAGTAAAGGCAATTATAGTGGAAGAAGCTTTAATAAGCAAGATAACCATGAGGGTGAAAGAGAAAAAATAATTCATAAAGGATCAAATATGCATAAGCCTTAGCAAAAGATTAAAGGTAGAGAAAATGGCAGAGCATTAAGATTTAACAAGTTTCATATCAAATGTTATAAGTGCCAAATATAACCATTTTATTGATGAGTGTAGATCCAAGAAGATAATCATTGAGGATAAAGAAACAAGTGGATTTATTTGAGAGAATAAAAATAGTGTGGTAATCATATGTTGCTAATGGTAACTTTAATCCTTAACAAGTTTAAGTCTAATTCTTGGTTTTTATATTCTGACTATTTTAACCATATGACAGGTAAAAAGGAATTGTTCATTGAATTACACAAATGTAAAAGATCAAGGGTTAAATTTAATAATAATAACATTGTTCCAGCTGAAAAAAAAGGTAGTATCTTGATTAAATAGAAAAATAATAATCATGCATTTATTTCAAAGGTGTCATATGTACTAATCATGAATAATTGTCTTTTGAGTTTAGGACAAATGCTTGAAAAAGGTTACAATATGCATATGAAGCAAAGAAAATTAATAGTCGCTGATTAAAAAATTAGAAATATCTTAAAGGCTCCTTTATCCAAAAATAAAACCTTTAAGATTGAGATTCAATATGGCGTTTATTAATGCTTGAGTACTATTATAAAGGATCAAGCCTGGATCTAGCATATCAGGTTTGGTTATTTGAATTTTAAAAGCTTAAACTAGATGAATAGGATAAAAATGGTTTAGTTTGCTTAAAATTGATCAACGTGATCGATTTTGCAAAGGATGCATGGTTGAAAAATAGAACAAAGGATCATTCTAAAAGCAAACTTTAGATAAAATAAAAAAACCTCTTGAACTAGTTTATTTTGATATATGTGGGCTAATGAGTGTCTCATCCATTAGTGGAAATAACTATATCATTACATTTGTTGATGACTTTAATTGAAAGATCTAGGTTTATTTGATCAAGCATTACTCAAAAGCCTTTAAGACATTTAAAAGGTTCAAGCATCTAGTAGAAAAATGAAGTGGAAGATCTTTTATGGTGTTCAAAACTAATGGTGGAGATGAAAATAATTCCAACAAGTTCAATGAATTTTATAATAAGGAAGGCATTATACATGAAGTTATAGCTTTATACATACCTTAACATAGCTAGCAAAAAAAAGGAATAAAACTATACTAAACATGGTAAAAAGCAAGTTGAAGATAAAGAACATGCTAATCAATTATTGGGGAGAATCTATTTCATATGCTACGTATATCTTAAATAGATGCCTAATTAAAAAGTTAATTAATGAAACTCTAGAAAAAAATGTAAATAGGTAAAAAGCCTATGTTTAGTCACTGGAGAGTAATTAGCTCTTTATGTCGTATGCATATTCTAGAAAAAAGTAGGAAAGAGCTAGACAACTAAAGTAAGCAAGAATTTTGGTGGTTATTATTTAATAGAAGGATAAAAAATAATCAATCCAGAGAATCATAAGATCATTACTAGTAGAGATGTGATTATTAATGAACCAATACATGGAACTAAGAAGAAAAAGAGAAAAATGAAGAAAAGGGACTAATTTTTCTCCATGTGAAAGTTTGTATTATATTTAATAGAGATAGAGATGTTGTTATTAACAACATAACAAAATTTCATATCAAAGGATAAAAGGGACACAAATACAATATAATATACACATATTTATAATAAAAATACAAAGGAACATGTAACAATTAAATATTCAAATTCCATTTAATCTAAAACTCTATTTGGTGAGTATAACAAAGGGATGGTAAGAATATGAGGTACAACACTTATTGTATTTAAAAATTTAGACCAATTATCATGTTAAGCTATCATACCAGTATGAAAGATTATATAAAAAAATATTTACTATTTATAATTAAAAAGATGATTATCAATTGATCTAGCCACAACCAAGGCTAGCAAATGTTCTTTAAGATTGAAAGGCAAAACTTAAAAAAACTTATTATATAAAGAATAAAAAATTATAATTGGACTCATAAAAATAATGTGTATATTGTTTTAAATTTATAATCTTAATTTCTTATATATTTATACTGCAACAAGATTATTAGTAAGCTTTAAGCATGCCATCTATAAAATAATGGCCAAACATCCAAAACATTGAAGCATTGTCTTATAATAATATACTAACTCCTAGTTCACATACTAAAATGTCTCTAAAAATGTTGCCAAAATTAACATTAAAACATCATACCATTATGATTTAACACACGGAAGTGTGTATACATATAATAAGAGAACAAAGATTTAAATAGAAAAGGCAATTATATAATATTTTTACTTTCTCTGCTTTACAAATTGATATACTATAAGTTTGTAGCTTGTAGAGTTAGAACTTGTAATCTTAAAACATACTATCCTTAAATCAAACTCATTATATTACACTCATCATTATAATATAAAAAGCCACCACTTATAATAGAAAATAATGTGAAAAATCATGAAACATAATAACAAATCTAGTAAACATATTATTAGCAAAAGATGCTGAGTAATAATTTAGAACTTATCCTTTTTTTAAAAAAAAGAAATGTGTCAACAAATCCAAAAAATATATTTAACATATATGTATGTATCCTCATGATAACTCGAATGCCAAATTGGAGCTTTTTCCATCATATATGTTTAAGGGTAGTCCTTGCATCAAGTACATAAATTGTTGGTTTATTGTAACCAAACGAGTAAAATCAATGTAAAAAACATTATGATATATCTTTGCCCAAAACAAAGCACTACTCTAATCAAAGGTGTCTAGAAAGAAGGGCTACATAATAGCCTTGATTTAAAAACTCCTTGCATTTGAAACATATTATGTTTTATTTTTATGATCATTATTTGCATAGTATATAAGACAACAAAACAAAACATATTAACCATTTAATATCATGCTTAATTATAAAGAGTAAGTCATAGCAAAAACAAGAGAATTTATAACTAATGAAGTAATACAATGAAATTAATAATATACTTGCTAAGCTATACACTAGCCATAAAAGATTGAGGAACATATATCAAAAGAGATAGATTGATAATTAAAGATGGAATCAATTTTCTTACTTGGAAAAATAATTATTTTCCTTCGCAAGTTGCTTACAAAAAGCATATCATCAAGCCAATCATAATTAGGGGTGGAAATCCATTGGTTAAAGGAGGTTAAGCAACCTAATTCCATTTGACTAAAATAAACTGATTACTAAAAAATATAAATAAAAACCAACTGAATTATGTTTTTTAATTGAATTTAACCGATCAAGCTTATTTATAATGATTAAGGATGGGTTTGGTTAGGTCTATTGTTGAATGATGAATGCCAATTGTGGAAATACTCTGGATTGAGGAAAGTAAAGCATCCTTAAAATTATGTCATTTTTTTAAATTTTAGCATAGCTTTTGATTAGATTCAATTAGTAATAATTAGTAAGCTTCCACTTGTAACTAACTACACATAATTTCTCATTTTTTTCCAAAACAAACCAAAAACTTATATTTAACCCACCACTCATTATTAGGCAATTAATGTTAGACTGAAGAAAAATTACCCCTGGTCATAATAGAACCAATGACTTATTGTATCAAATCCAGTATGCTTTTATAGGAGTCACTTCATTTCTCCTTAAAAGCTAGAAATTTATCCGTGAAAGTATCTTAACATAGATATATAATGTTGCATACAAATTAACCATATATTGTACATAGCACATTTAACTAACCACACCAGTTTTTTATGCTCAGGTAATTAAGTTTGATATTATCTAAAGGAGAAAATCAGGATTAATTCTATTAAAAAATTTAGGCAACCATTCATAGCCTCTTTAGGAAGAGGCACTACATAAATTGACAATTAAAACTAACAATCAATATTACCACACTTATCATTTACACAAAATAGTTATAGTATCTTAATAGTAGAGATGATACAAGATAACTTGTGATGCTATTATTTTCAAATAATTTTGTTATACCTTCCTTAATTATAAATAAATCAGAAATTATAATATTAGGAAGAGTAGTTTAAGCATTTGGTAAATTCAGGTGAATTAAAAATATTATGTGCGAATTATGAAATAAAGTAGAATTGATAAAAATAAGAATGTGGGAATATATTTTGGATGAATTTTATTAGGAAAAGTTTATTAGAATCTTGAGGTGTCAAGTTATATGCTAATATAAGTGAGTATATGAGTAAGGAAGAGATTTAGGAGTATTTTTTTGAAAATGCCCCTAGAGCCTTATTTTCCTCATTTCAGCCCTACGCCCTATATTCTCTTCATTCTTTTCATTCTTCCCATTTTTCATCTCTCTTTATAAGAATTTCTCTCACCATTCCCTTAATCAAGTAAGAAGACTTCAAATCTTGTTGATCTTTTCCTTCAATTAAGGTAAGAATAATATTTTCATTAAGAATCCATCTCATTTCTTCTTGATTTGTGAAGTTTATTTAATTTTGTGGAGCACTTTGAGCCTTAAATATAGAACCCATGAATTTTAATATGATTAAGGTTGAAAAATCATCAAACTAGTCTTCTAACATCCTCTTCCATACAAGGTGAGTGGATAAGATAATCTAGTTAAACATATAGATTTTGAGGTTATATGAGGATATAGATGAAATATATATTAGTTTGTGACTTTGCTTGATTATGGCTTATTTTAATATTATGGAAGTAATAAATTATGAAAAGAAATGATATAAGATGTTAGATAAGTGTAGTGATAATTATACTTAGGTTTGATGTGCATTATATGTGTTTATGAGATGTTTTAGATCGGTTGTACAGTAAAAAATTTGCAAAAAACTAAGTTTTCACCAATTGATTCTAGAGGTTTAAAGGCAAAATTGAGCTTCAGAATTGAGTAATCGACTCTGGGGGTTCAGGGGTTGATGAATCGATTTACTAATCGATTCCAGGGGTCCAAAGGTGAAAACTGAGTTGATAAATTGATTCATTAATTGTAAAATTTTATGTCGACTTTGAAGGGTATAACTCCTTCATCTTATATCCATTTTGAACAAACCACCTATCATTTTAAAAGTAATTGAGTTTACTTTCAAATGGAACTAGTTTAAATTAAAATTATATATATATATATATTGAAATATCATTAAAATAGTAAGCAAAGGTCATGAACTCTAAAATTCAGAAAAGAGAACTTTTATGTCTAATTTCAAAAAAATATAACTCTTTCAAAACTTAGTTGATTTGGGCAAATGAGTAGTCTATGGAAAGGTAATTGAACTTATTTTCATATGAAATGAGTTTCATAAAATTTATCTTTATATTTTCATAACTTATAATAATCGCCGTGAGTATTTAGTTATTAAATATCAAAGATAGAGTGGTTCATGGTAATTAAGATGATTGTATGAGTTGGATAATCATAATAGAAAAAGGTAAAAGTTATATGTTATAATATGTGATATGATTGACTTATTTTATTATTCATGGAATAAGATATATATATGTTGAAATATACTTTATGGATTGAATATTGTGATATGTGTGAATGTTTGTAGCTATATAAAAGGATGTAATGATGCTAACAAGTGTTGTAATACACATTACGATTGAATTATGATTGCATTAAGTGGAGCTTGAGCTCTAATGTTAAAATTGCATTAAGAATCATGTCATGAGTGGCATTAAAATCTAGAAATGTGATGGGGGTGATGTTATGAAAATAAAATGGAAAATTCTCGACAATAAGGCGAGTAGGGTATAAGGTTGACCTGAGAAAAATAAGGATGGAATAGGCAGGTAAGGTATAAAATTGGCCTGAGAGTAAAAAAGAGGATAAATGTATTTCATTTGTTGTTTGTCCATTCAATGAAATATGATGTTGAATGCATTTGTCGTGAGTATCATTATACAATACATTGAAAATGAAATAAGTATGTGATAATCTTAATGTTGATGGCTCTTGCTTGCTAATATGTTTGATCATGATATAATTTGTTAAAAGAAGACAGTCCGATAGATAAGTTATTGTAAATTATTGTTATATCTATAGATTATTCACTCATTGAGCCCTAGACTCACTCCTCCATATTTTATTTTACAAACTCCTAGGTTGAGCTTGAGCCTTCACCTTTACGTCCACCTCCACCTCCTCAAAGTTAGAGTTCAGAGAGGCACAAACTCATATACATAGAAATATATTTTGGGCCATTTGACTATCATAGAATCGGATCGAGAAAATGTTTAACTGATTCTTTAAGAGTTAGTTAGGCTTGCTTATCTTTATTTTGGGAGAATTATAAGCATTCTTAACTTTCATATATTTTGTATAAGCCTTGATTTATTCTTTCTTTGAAATACTACTCTCTTTTATAAATATATCACATTTGATAAGTTAACATTAAGTTAATTATGTATAGTTATACTAGTGGAAATTGATAGAGGAGTTCCAAGCCAGTCACGATCGGGTTACGATCGTGACAAATTTAATGTACAAAGCTTCAACACATATCCTTTTTTTTATCCATTTAACCATATCCTGCTCATGATGAAAAGATTCAAGGTTGCATTTCCACTCCTCTAAATGACTTACTATTAGAACAAAATACTTGTTATGATAAAAGTATCACTTAAGCTAATAAGAAAGCATAAACATAGAAGGAGAATATCACCAATAAGGGATATATAGATAAACATCCCTTTTTAAATAAGTCTTAGGAGCCATAGATAGTATGCAAACTATATAAAAGAAAATTTAATTCTAAATTAGCATGAAACCATAACATGAAGCCAAGGACATGAGTTTGAAAATAATGAAAATTGATAACATTTTCATCTTAGCAAATCACACAAAGAAGGCACATAACTTTCTAAATATATAGGGCAAATATAGTAATCCTAATTAATTGCATTTAAATTCTTAACCTTCCAAATTTTTCCCTATCTAACTCACCTATATAAAATTTAAGTAGATATATGACAACAAAGACAAACATAACACTATTCTTAAGTACTGGAATTTTTTATTTAAAAAAGCAAAGCATTCTTAGGCTTGTAATGCTTAGATTTAGATTGACAAAATAGTAAAATACTTTGTTTAAAGATGAACAAACTAGGAATCTAACTTTCTCATCTAAAATTATACCAAATTATCACTCACGGAAAGTGTGGACTCTTGTATCACACCATATCAACATGCTATCCTCACTTCACAGTATAACATATTAAACTGGTGGTATACAGGTAGGCAATAGTAAGCACAACATGATAAAGAAAAAGCATAAATCTTTTCAATATAAATGTTCATGACTAATCATATTATCATGGACAAAATTGTAAAGGAGAGACAAAAATTATATTAAAATTAGACACCTAATATACATCTCACAAGCTCAAATAGCTAAAAAGATTAAGTATATTCAACCTTATGATGTCTTTCTCATAACTTTAACTTTAGTAACTATTTTCTGTTTAGCCTTCACTTTTCTTCTTGCACTTGAAATTTTCCTTTCCTCTTCCCACCACCATTAACCTAAAAATAATTGAAAAAATCATAAATTTATCAATATGCAAAACAAAAAAAATCAATAAATATAAAATATCAAACTCACCAAGTTGCTTATTTATAATTTTCCTATTAGTTTATTTTTCTTAAAAGCTTGAATATCCTTAACCTAAGATATTGTGAATGGAAACACATTTTACACCCAAATCCTAGTATTGAGGGGAGGAGATAAAAGAAGAGAAAGAGAAAACTAAGGGAGAGAGAGAATATAAAGAGACTATTAAAGGTGTTGAAACATACTCTTAGTTCTTAAGTCCATAAATCGAAACAAAAATGTAGACTAAAACCATTAAAAAATGAATCTATTTAAATGAAGGCTTAAAATGGTAGTTTAGTTCATTAGATTCATGATTCGCATGAACCAAATGGAATAGTACAAATGGATTTGCATTCTTCTCTCTCTCTCTCTCTCTTTATATTTTTACCTTTAAATTAAACTATTAAACTATATAAATCTCTACTCAACTAATCTAATTCTTATTCTGAAATTTAATTCTTTATTTTTTAATGCAACTCAATAAAAATAAACTATTTATAAAATAATAATTTTGTTTCGAAATTAATAATTGTAAAGTTAATTAATTTATATTATAATTTGTTTAGTCCTAAATTATTAATTTGAATTATAAATGTTTTAAATATGTAATTTTTTTTAATTTAAAATTATTATTTTAGACTTAAATTAATTTTAAAAATTTAGAAGTATTTTTTAAAAAAATCCATGCACATCCTTTATCGGTTTACAATTTGCAAATTTTAGAACTCGAGTTTTTATATGAAGAGCTTGCAAAAATTGCAAACCTATCCTACCCGCACGAATGAACTAGACAGAACTAGTCATCAGGCGTAAAGACTAGGTGTGATTGAAAAAAATCATATTCAACACTTAAAGAAAATACTAAGAGTTAAAAATCACATTTTACTCATTTGATAAATTCCAATTGAAACTTAAATTTAGTCGATCACTGCTTAACAAAATAAACAACAAAGGAGCTACCAAACACAATCAACGACTCATATATTATCTCTATTTTTTTATAATAATTTGACACACACACACAAATATATATATATATCATTTCATAATTTACAAAAAATTTAAATTTAAATATTTTGTGATAAAACTTACAAATCATTAACTAAGTTCATTACTTAAATTCAATGCTTAATAATTATATATATACAAAATTTTAAATTTAGCATTAAAAAATTATGATGCATAAAATTTTTAAAATAACAATCAAGGATTATTTTGAAAGTATGCACAATTTTAATACTTTGAGACTAAATTATCAAATCAATAATTAAATTTAGAACTTAAAATATAAAATTATTCAATCTTTATAAACTTGGTACTTAATGAATTCAACACTTAAAATTCAATGCCTAATTTTATGATTAAACATTTTAGTATTATTAAAGACCACTTAAATTAGAATAAAAAGACTTCTTTAACTTGAAAATTAAAATTATAAAAATATCCTCTTCAAGTTGCTTAAAGATAGAAGTTTGAAAGTGGGTCACCCTAATGGTACACTAGCACCCAATATTGTCTTAGTAGCTTTATTTTTTGTTATATTTGAAATTTGAATCTTGAACTTTGTGTATATACTTTTAAGTAGATCACTACTTCCATCGTTATGGAAAAAATAAAGTAGAAGAGTGAAATATTGTAACCACTATATAAAGTGTGAAGAGTAAACATAACAATTAATCACTCATTTTTAAAAGTAGTGATTATTACATTTCCTAAATTTCATAATTAATACTATTAGTCTCTTATTTTATTTTTCTTAAAACTATTAATCTCTCCTTCTGCTTGTAACAATAAAGCAAATGGTAAAAAAAAAAAATGTATGTATTTAATATTTCTTAAGTGTAATTTAACGAATAACTTCAATATGTTTCATTTGTTTTATCATTTCAAGTAAATAAAAAAAGATGAATAATTATAGTAAAAATAAAAATAAAGATTAATAATATTAATTATAAAATTTTAAAAAATATAATAATTATTACATTTAAAAATGTGTGACTAAATATTATGTAATGCTTGCTAAGGTGCCCCTAAGGGTTTAATACCTGGGGTGATGTAGCAAAAAATAAATTATTTGATGAGATTATAAAAATTTTAGTAATAATTTAATAATCTCATTTAATGGCCTGTATTTTACCACACAACTCCGAATACCAAACTCTTAGGGACACTTTAGAATTCACCATATTATATTTACTTGAAGTTAACAAATACCTTTATAATATCATGTATATAATTATCAATCATGTTTGTGTCATCATATTTGATAAGGTTTCCCTTCATCGACTTGTAATATTGTGCGGGTTTCAAATAAAACATGTTGACAACTCTCGAATTTCATCTGTAACATAGGTAAGAGGGTCTCACCCCCATAATAATATATCTAGGTCTTTCATTGTTCTACACGACAGTACAGAAGAAATACAACAAAAGGCCGGCTGCACACATTGAATTAAACACTTGGAACAGACACACAACAAAAGGCTGGCTGCATATTACATATAAACACTTAAGACGGAAATACAACAAAAGGCCAGCTGCATATTGCATATATACAATTGAGACAAACCCGAGAGGGCAATTCTGTATCAAGTTAGTAGCTTCGTGAACAAAATTCAGAAATTGAACCATCAGCATATTATAGAGCTCACCAAATTCTGACTGCAATATATATATATATAGCTGATGGTCCAATCACTGATAATTCCACCATTCAAGGTCATCTGGTTGCAAATGGAGAGGACTTGATGGTGAATTATTTCCTTCAACTGCTTCCTCCTCAGACTTCCTGCCTCCTTTAGCCTTTCTCCTACCACCCCTTCTAGGCAACTGTTCTCCGGCGAGGGCTTTCTTTCTTTTTGCATTGCGTTTCACTGCAGCATCTGGCTTCCCGTTGGCCGCTTCAAGTTTAGATTCAGGAACTTCGGACCCTTCAGGTATACCAATGTGCTTTTGCTCAAGCTCAATTTCAAGACCAATGTCTTCATCCTTTTCAGCAATCTCATTAGCACTAGTTTCATTGCAATCTTCCTCCAATTCGTTTGCATTCTCACTTGGCTCCACAATCTCTCCATTTTCTTCAGCCGTGGCTTTAAGCGATCCATTTGCATTCTCACCTGGCTCCACCATCTTTCCATTTTCTTCAGCCTTGGCTTTAAGTGATTCAATCACATCCATAAGCTCTGTATTAACCTGTCACAAATGAATTCCAAAATATGAATACAGAAAACAGACAGTAAGATCCGTCCCTTGCACTCAACAATCATCAAGAGTGAATCCCAACTTTTAAGTATATCTGATAGAGCAAATTTGGCAAGCAGACAAGTAGACAACACACCTGAAGATTCTGAAGAAAATTGGAGTTGTCAATAGGGCAAGCCGGACATTTCATCACATTATTCTGAGAACCAAGAGACCTTCCACCCTTGCTTCTGTCCCTCACAAAAGTCTGGCCCACAAAAGCATCTACCAGACATGACTCGCAGAAATTACGAGCACAGTGTGTTGTCACTGGTGAAGCGATTAACTGCTTGCAGGGAAGGCAACCAAATTCTGCATTTGAAAACAGAACAAAGCAAGAATGGAATAGAATAGAGTATATTAATGGATATGACCGAGCAAGATTAAAAAAAAAACTGCATGTACCAAACTGAAGCTGCAGCAAGGGACTAATTGACCATTGTAAAAGCTAGGCAGGGAATTTACCCTTCAGCAATTTTTCCCTGATTGACGTATTTTGTGCTTTCCTTATTTCTCTTCTTACAGTTTCAAGCACCTTCAACTCCATACTTTTTACAGGTGTTTGGCTGGGAGGGGGAGGCTTCTTCCATTTCCAACAAGAATCATTCTCCTATGAAATGATCTTTTAATAAAATATATTTCCAAAGCTCTTAATGCAGAATCTATTCCAAATACTATCATCAGGTAAACAATCTTGACAAGAAAAGAAATCATTTAAAGGAGCAAAAATAATTAAGTTATGAAAAATTAAAAAACATGAACAATCACTCACATCAAAATCCCAAGATGGACTATCCTTACTTTCACTTATATCTGTAGCCTTTTCCAGCTCAGGAATTGCTGGCAATGGTCTAGGCTGATCTCCATGATCATCACTGTGTAGCCACATCGATTAGTAGCTAAAAGGAATTTTAAATAGCATATTGATCAAGCTACCAAACACATACCTAGTCCAAGGAGCAGGCTCATTATCGCATCTAACAAACAAATACCGGCAAACCTTGAAGCCCTAGTCAAGAAATTGTTGTCAACATACTATTCATATAACCAATTACCAGATCGAGAATAAACCATTTCATAGCACGTCACTACCTGCAGTCCCACTTTGCGCCAGCACTTCTCAATTCTATAAACTCCATCATACCGCAATCCTTTCTCAGGAGCATATGAGGAGCGCTTCTCTTTGTGAGATCTGCTTATTGATATTGATGAGGGGATTAAACATAAAGTGAGGTTGAACATGAAGTTTATGGAGTAACAATTAAGCATCAAAGCATTCAATTATTAAAACTACAAGTTATGTCCAGTTTGCTCATGCAAAGTCATCCATAAATTTGAAACGTCTGTATAACCAAATTACAGATACAATAAGACATATCACACACCAGTTTAAAAGTATCGATAACACCTGTATTATATTATTACCCTAAACATTGTAGCTTATAAAGCAAGTCAAATAAAACTATATATACATCCAATCCCATTCCCCAAATTAAGCCACTCTTGATTTTAATAGATCCAAAATAATAACTGTCCAAATCAGGCGAAATTGAAATAGCCAATGTGACCAGGCTGTTTTAAAAAATTTACTCTGTAAAATAGAATTTCAAACACTGAAAAAAGAACAAGATTTTCATTTCAGATGCAAATGCTCACCTCACAACACGAACAGGATATCCTTTTAGGCAACTAACTTGAAGGGCCATGTTGTGCTTCTCAAACTTCTGGTCAAAAGACTGTGTCTTGTTTACGCGTTTGTTGCCACTCAGATCCCTCCCACCACTGCAGCAGTGGACATTTTAACTTAGTGACAAACAAATCACAACAAATAATGAGGAGACATGAATTAAAAATTAACATCATGATAACTGAAAAAGGTGCAAAACAACAAAAGATAGGCTTTTCTTTAACACTAAAATATGCCCAAACTAATTTTACACATGCAGAAAAATAAGGAATGTCAGTTAAACCTACAATGGAACATTTGGGAAAGAGATATTAGAAAACAGAACCATGAGGGACTTTTCTTGGTTATTATTGTGGTTAAATTTCAACATTGACAAGTGAGACAGTAGGAGAGCATCAGTCCCCATGCATATGCAAGCAAACAACAATAATCAATCAGCACCAACCAAGACTAGAACGTGTTAAACAGGGCAAGTAAATGGAGCAAAGGACCAATGGATGCAATTCATGACCATAAGTCAAACTAAACCCAAAACTGGTATAAAAGATCAAAAGTTGTTACACGCCTTCCTGTGTAAAGGAACCACTCTCCATGATCCTCATCATCAACATAACCTCCTGAAAGAACAACTGATTGGGCACCATAATTTGACTGTCCAGCAATCCCACTAACATGAGGGAAGTGTGCACCCCATTGCCGGCATTCTAACCTATCATCCCAACAGTCGCCAACCAGCACACCCCGGTTCTCCACTGGATCATTTTCAGCTGGGATTGGACCAAAATGATCCTGTGGCACAGTAACAAAAATCCTTCCGCTAGCTGCATTGGCTTTGCCATTCCTTTGTGCCCTCTCTGTAGTATATGCCTTATCTGGTCTATCTTGGTTTTGTAAAATGTGGTTAACTTTCCAAGGTTCCCTTCCAGTTCTACTCTTTGACGATTTTTCCTTACAAATGGCATCAACAAGTGCAAGATTGATGCGCAGTTGGCTTGCCATTCTTGGAGGGATAGGGTGCTGGCACTTGGCACAAGTGTTTTTCCCTTGTGTAACCCATTTTTGAGAGCATTTCAGACAGAAATTGTGTCCACATGAAGCCTGGATGAAAATATTCAATAAGATCCATTATTACGACATAACAATAGAAGCTAACCAGCAAAAATCAATTGGAAGAACTGTAAGGGATGGTACCATATAAATAAAGGCAATAAACTAAGCCAGTCAGTGATAATCAGCTGAAAGGAAAAGGAAGCATAAAACTGCAATATAGGTTGACAATGTAGTAATGTTATTCCTTAGTATGTCCTAGTCAGATTGCTAGGATGATAAAACTGCGATAAAGGTTGACAATGTAGTAATGTTATTCCTTAGTATTTCCTAGTCAGATTGGTAGGATGATAAAAGGCAAATGCGCAAGAGAACAGCCAGTTGAAGCTGTATAGCATACATGTATATATTGTAAATGAAAGGCATCTATATCCAAGGTTAGATTCTGTTAAGTGTCTGGCTATTATCAACATATTGATATCACAATGGAACCCAAAAAAGAGAGAGAGAGAGAGAGGGCTTCAAGTTGAAAAGCAAGTATTATTATTGATTACTCTGAAAGCAGCAAAAATGTTGGGCAACAATTAATGATTAATCAAATTGTTAGTAAAGTAGGTGGAAAAATCATCATAGCTAGAAACAACTTATTTGGTAGGGTAGGCCCACATGACCCAATTTAGGGCAACAAATTATACTAAAAGAAGATGATAAGTTCAAATGGTCATTGTCAATCAAGCATACTAGTGACTAGAACATTACTACATATAACCAAAACAATATTTAATTTAAAACAAATGGTGGGGAAGAATAAATGAGATTACATGCAGTTAAAAAAGAATAATAATAACCGAGCCTTCCTTCACTGCTATTAAAAAGCAAGAAAGCACAAATTTGTATAAAAAGCAAGGAGTATAAAAATAAAAGTCATTTATTTATGCAAATTTGTAGATAAGCAATATCCACCCAGCAGCTATACAACATTCCCTCTAGGTACCATCTAAGGGTAGTGTCATCCGTATTCTGAACACTTGAATTGTTGAAAATGGCTTAAGCAATTAGCCACAGTTAGAAAATCTATTTACATACAAAAGTTGTAATCAATTATAATAAAATCTGTGATACTAATTATAATTCTAATCAAGCTAGAAAAGAAAAAATATCAATCTAAAATAACTTCCTAATATTTATATAATCAATCTAAAATCATTCTAGAATGATTTCCTAAAAAAAGTATACAATAATCATTTCCTAAAAAGGCATATGATCTCAACATAAAAAAGGTATATAATCTCAACACTCCCCCTCAAGTTGGAGCATATATATCAAATGCACCCAACTTGTTACATATATACTCAATTCTTGATCTTCGAAGAGACTTTGTAAAAATATTTGATCATTAGAGTTCACAAAAACAGTATTGGTTTCTTTTGAAGTTATCTTTTCTCGGATGAAGTGGTAGTCAAGTTCAATATGCTTAATCCTCTCATGAAAAACTGGGTTTGAGGCAATATGCAATGCGGCCTGATTATCACATGCAAGTTCCATAGGACTTGATTGATATAATTTGAGTTCTTGTAACAATTGTTTCAACCATTTAAGTTCACATGTAGCTAATGCTATAACTTGATACTCTACTTTTGCACTTGATCTTGCCACCACATTTTGCTTTTTGCTCTTCCATGAAATAAGATTTCCTCCAAAGAGAATACAATATCTAGAATTGAATTGTCAATCACTTGGAGACCCAACCCAATCTGCATCAGAATACCCAACAATTTGAGTATGGCCTCGACTCTCATATAATAATCCTTTTCCTGGACTCCCCTTAATGTATCTGAGAATTCGCATAATAGCATCTCAATGAACTTCACAGGGAGAGTTGAGAAATTGACTTGCTACACTTACAGCAAATGAGATATCAGGTCGAGTAATTGTAACAAAATTCAATTTTCCAACAACCCTTCGATATTTTCTTGGATCTGAAAAAGGCTTCCCTTGATTTGGCAGAAATTTTATATTTGGATCCATAGGTGTGTCAATTGGCTTGCACTTCATCATACTTGTCCCATTTATTATATAAAGAGCATATTTTCTTTGACAAACAGAGATACCGGATCAAAATTGTACTACCTCAATGCCAAGAAAGTAACGAAGTTTCCCAAAATCTTTAGTCTGGAAGTGATGAGACATATGTTGTTTAAGTTAGTCAATGCCCTTGTGATCATCTTTTATAATCACTATGTCATCAATATAAACAATTAAATATATTTGACCAGAAATAAAAGAGCGATAAAAAATAGAGTGATTAGCTTCACTTTAGAGTCTTTAGAATGTGAGTTTTGTCAACTTGGTAAGCATGTACGAAGCTCATTTCCTAGTAGAACCCACAATAAAGCTGAGTCATTATTTTCTGTCATTCATTCTGATATTTGGAGTCCAAGTTGTATTACTTCAACTTTGGGTTTTCAATATTTTATTATATTTATTGATCACTACTCTCAATGTTCATGGTTATATTTAATGAAAGATCGCTTTGATACCAACTTGAATCGTTGAAAATGGCTTAAGCAATTAGCCACAGCTAGAAAATCTATTTATATACAAAAGTTGTAATCATTACAATAAAATCTATGATACTAATTATAATCCTAATCAAGCTAGAAAAGGAAAAATATCAACCTAAAATAACTTTTTAATATTTACATAATCAATCTAGAATCATTCTAGAATGATTTCCTAAAAAAGGTATACAATAATTATTTCCTAAAAAGGCATATGATCTCAACATAAAAAAGGCATATAATCTCAACATGAACTACCGAATAAACTTCCCTGCAATTCTAGGCCACCCAAACCCATCCAGCATGGAGCTAGGTGTTAGTCATTTGTACTTTAGTAAAGTCGAGAGAAGTTGAATAGCCCCAACTTGCTCTTTGTCCAAGCATGCCTTGGTCAAGAACAAAACATGGATATGGTGCCGCTATAGGAATGTATCCAAAAGATATCAAAACATAGGATGTAACATCCCTTGGACATTAAAGACTCCAACATTAGCAGCAAAAAGGTCAACACCCATGGACCTAGGAGCCCCTGGCAGAAAATTAAACCTCAACCTAACACTAGTTTGCCCAAATATGACCTCGTTATGACATTAGATCCTCGCTTCTAAGTAAAGAAAAGAATGAGGCTCTCACTTCCAAAAGATAGAGGCAAGGCCAACCACTGGAATACTCCAAGGCTGTAGGTTTAACCCTCATTTGACAAGTTTGGAGTTGCATGTGCTTCCACCATGTGTCTTTGGCAACAATGTAGACTAAGTTATTAGGATCCAGGTATGTAACTGCCTATCTGGGAGAAGGCAGGTAAAAAGGAACACCTAGGAAAGGCCATGGAAGAATGTCTAAAATATGGCAGATGAAAGGAGGAATGATGGATAGTAGCTTAATCTTGAAAAAAGGACATAGGTGTTGCAAGCAAAATAGTGATGGTAAGGCTTAAGTTCTCACCAAGCTACCCCAAGATCATAGATGAGCTACTCCATGTTAGTTGCAGGATTCTGCACCATAACCTACATAGACTCAAGATCAACCCTCCTGAAGTAAGGGCCTTCATAAAAACCCAAATAGTAATGGAGTTTTCAGCAACATTCTCGTTAGATGTCACCCTGGAATCACCTCAGAATACATACCAAGGTATGAATCACTGCTTGAGCTACTTGAATGATCCATGGTAAAGAAAGAAAATGCAGAAAAAGATAAGAAACACAATAAGTTGATCAGCAAGAGATGAGTGAAGAAGACACAATAAGAAGAGTGAGAATTTATAGGCATAGCTGCAAAAGTAACACTCCTCCTCAGGACTCAAATGGCATCTTATTAATGCAAGATTAGTGGAAGTGGTTAGGAAAGCCAAGCATTATTAAGACAACAAACATTCCCGAGGAACATAAATGCAAAAAAGTAAAGTACATCCATTATTACAAAAAATGACAAGAGGATCAGTCATATTACAATATAATTCTAATTTAGCCTTTAAACTTGCAATATGGGAAGAAACAACTTCCTGATGCTATGCGACTTGCTTATGGTAAGCCTCCAAAATGTGCAATTACTTTTTCACCTTGTTGCACTCCAAATTCACAAAGGCAGAAGCACGCTCCACTGCTGTAAGGATGACATCCCCCTTGAAGAATTCAGACAAAGTCACAACATCTTCTTTAAAGTCATCAAACTCCTTAACAGAACATGAGACTGTTGTTTTTTCTTTCCAAGTTCACAAAAACTAAGCCAATTTAGTATAGCCAATGGCATAAAACCATGCCTTTTTACTGTTGGAGGAAGAAGAAGCTGAGGATGATGCATCAATTCCTCTTTCAACATGTTCAAATCATTATCTGAAATGGCATAAGGACTATGAGCCTTTACTTGCTTCATCAGCTCATCTAAATGCACTAAAATATTTTTATCCTTCAGAGAGATACCAAAGGCATAGGAGTCAACTTCTGATGACCTCTTAAGAGATTCCAAATGCCCTTTGCATTAAGTGGTCACATCCACAAATTCATTGCAAATAATTGTTGAAAGATTAGTTAGGGTTTGGAGAAAAAGGGAGAAGTAAAAAAGGTTAGAAAGGAGCTCTGATAATATTATTGAATGATATATAGGGTGAATACAATAAAAGGCTTAACCTAATGCTTATTTATATAGAGCTCTTAAGGAATATAAAGACTCTTAATACCCTTAATTTTGGATGCAACACAAGCAAACCTAAATCAATCATAATCACTTATAATACAATATAATATAATATAGAATAAATCATAATCAATAAGGATAATTGCCTAATATATTTGAATACTCCCTCTCAAGCTTAAGCTTAGATAAGCTTAGGCTTGGAACATACATTAGAACCCCTTAAAAATAAAATGCAATAAAACATAAAAAAGAAAACTTGATGAATCTTTGAACTGCTTGCAACAAACACAACATGCTAATAACTCCCCTAGAATGCAAAGCAATCTCATAATTGCCAAAATGATTATCGGCAGAAAAGTACTGCCAGAAAAATTGTTGGCAAAAAAGAAATGTTGTTGGAATAAACACGGTGCATAAAATAGCCAAAACAACCATTGGCAAAAAGAGAAATGCTGTTGGAAAGAGCATCAACGCACAAAACAGCCACAATGACTATTGGCAAAAAAGAAGTGTTGCCAGAAGAAACATCAGCAGACAATATAGCCAAAATAATTGTCAGCACAAAAGAGAACTGCTACAATAGAGGATGTAATATGACAATATAAGGTAACAGAGGAATGTCACATGATGGATGAAGCTGATGAGACAGAAAAAGAGGAAACAGCAGAAACCAGCAGAGAACAATAATGCTATAGGTTCAAAGAAATTCCCTAAGTTTGATTTTAGAGCAGTAAAGACTTTAACATTCTCTCCCACCATAAACCAAAATATTGGAGCCATCATTAGGGACAACAAATTATTGTACAATACAAATCCCCAAGGGTTCAACCCAAGATTCATGACCATATGTTTGAAGTCTTTCATGTAGTTGACAAGGCCTAAAAATTGTTGGAGCTATTTGGTGTTTAATGGTCCATCAAGGAATTCTTGAATTTTTGCAAAAAATGTGAGGCTACAGACAGATTTGGTCATCTTTGATTACAAGCCTAAGGAAGTCAATGGATGATTGAGCTATTATCTTCTTTTGTAACAACATGATTCCATACCTTTTGACAAGACTATAGAATTGTTGAAGGAGGGCTAAATGTTCTTTTGGACTAGAGGAGAATAATAAAATATCATCAATGTAAACAAGGGCAATATGAAGGATTGGTTCAAATATTTTTATCATGGTTTTTTGAAATTCTAATGGGGCATTTTTAAATCTGAATGGCATGACCATACATTAGTAATGGAAATTCGGAATATAAAAGGTGGCCTCATACTTTTCTTCTGGATGAATTATAAGTTGCTAGAATCTTTCCTTTAGATCAAACTTTGAGAAGATTTTTGCATCTAGGAGCTTTTATAATAGTACTTCCCCTCTGGGAAAAGGGAACTTGACATCTGCAAGGAACAAATTGAGAGGCTTGTAATCAATTATTAGCCTAAGTTTAGCCCAAGCTTGTTTTAATCTTTTATTAACATAAAAAGCTTGAGATGCCCATGGAGATTTGGCATCTTCAATGATCCCTTATTGTTTCAACTGCATCAATTCCTCCTCAGCCAATTTTTGATGGTCAGGATCCATTCCAAAGTGTGTAACTTTAGTAGGATTAATATCTTCATTCTTCTTGGAGGGTAACTTGATGAAGATATCCTCATTGAACCACAAAGGCTTTGAACATTTCTCAAGAAATTTAGCATGACTTTCTACACAAGATTGCTGATTATTTCCTTAGCCAATTGAGTAATATCATCAGTACAAGAGAACAAATCAGGAATTTTTGTCCAAGGTCGAAAATGATTTTTCCAACAAAGTCCTTCCGATTCTATTTTGATCTTATCTTCTAGAATTTGATTGATAAGATTGAACCCTACTAGGACATCTCTCCTAGGTCTTGTTAAACCATAAAACTTGTGCTTGATCTCCTAGGACATCTCTCCTAATTTGACAGTTTTGGATATTTTAGATATAGTCATAATTTCTCCATCGACTATTCTAAAGACTTTGTGAATTTTCTGCTAGTGGTTCAATGGTAAGACATCTAGATTGATTATTGAGCAAGATGCATCGGTAGCAAGAAAGACAACGACCTTAGTTGGCTGGTCATATTTGTTAGGCATTATAAAGGCTTTAATAAGGGGCACCATTGCAGTAGCATTTGCCAAAGAAACAGATTGCATCATTGGGCAAGATTCTTCATATCAAAAAATTCTTCAGATTCAAAATCACTTGTTTCAGTATCTTCTCTGATGCAAAAAACAGTTTCTCAAGAAAAGGCTTCTTCTTCTTCATAAATCGAATCAAGGTCATCTTTGTCATTGCAGAATTGTTCAAGAACAGCTTGCTGTATGGCTTTCTTTGGACTTTTTTTTAGCAAAATGAACTTTTTTCTTGCAAATAAAACATTTATCTCCAGAATTTTTCCTGATTTTTTTTTTTTTTTGAAAAAGCATGCTTTTGTTTTTTGCTGTTTGAATTTCTTTCCTTTCTTTTTGAAGCTTCCACAGCCAATAATGAGTTTTGACCTTCCACAAGTTAGTCCTAACTTTAAACTGTTGAACTATTTGAAAAAGGTTCTTTGTTCACAAAGGTAATCTAGACCAGCTACAACCGCTTGATATAGAGTGCCTAAGGAAGCATGAGGCATGGCAAAGCCTTGGTTTTTCAGAAGAACTTCTGCTTGTTTACCAAGAGATTTTGAGAATGATTGTTATAATACATACTTCAACCTTACTTTATCAATCCTACGAATTTGACAATACTTTTTTGACATGGCATGAAAATGTTGCTAAAGATGCTTCCTTTTGAAAGAAACACATTTCATTTGCATGAATTCCTTCCTAGCTTTTGCTTTGAAATCTAGAGTAGCTCCTAAAAATTCTTGATGCAATTTTCCAAGAAATTCATCAATGCTATTGGAGTTGTAATAAATCATCTAAAGATATTCTCCTAAATTCATCCAGTAGTCTCTCATCCTTCTCTCATCCTTCGCAACCTTGATGCAAAAGCTATAAAGAGCTAACTTAGGGGACATTTTCGTTCTAATTGAATAGCAATCATCCAAGAGTGCGACATCATCTAGTGTGAAGCCTTTAACAAAATTAGGAAAAGGTTCTTTGGTTGAAGAACTATTCCCCATATCCATCTCATCTTCATGTTGTTCATATACTCCCGAATGTTCTTCTCTTTCCATAAAGATTAGAGGTTCCAAAAGGGATTTTGGAGAAAACGACTCCTTAGATTCTTTTGTCATTTTTTCAAGGAAGTTTATCAATTGGTTGTCTTCAAGAACTGTTATAGGATTTTTGTCTTTAGGTTAGGTTTTTTTTATCGGAGGTGGAGGAAGAGGTGTAGGATTCAATAGTTTAGGAGGAAGGAAGGCAACAGCATTATAAGGTCCTTTTGTTACAATGAGAGGTTGGGCTGTAGGAGGCAAACTTGAACCTAATGGTTGCATAGTTCCAAAATGTGGTGAGAGCATGGAGTTTAATTGGTTTTTAAGGATTTTCATTTCAATCTCCTTTTGTGCTATGGCTGCAAATTTTCCTTCTGCAACTAAGGCCATAAGTTCTTGGAGAAGGGATTGAATATTTGCTTCTAGCTTTGTTATTATCTCATTGGTAAAGCTTTGCTGAGCATCAATCTTCTTAACAATTTTCTTGCTGAGAAATTGCAATCTGATGTAATAACTTATTTTGTAACACTGCTTTTTCAAATTGCCGGTTAAGAGTTTGCTCCACAGCTGAGGATTCAGCTTTTTGGCTTCCGTCTAATTGTTGGACAAGATGACCTTTGATTTTCCAGTTATGCTACATCAGCTCTTGTTTTGAAGTAAACTGGAGAGAAGGAAAATCTTTATCCATTTCCCATCCATCATTATCTCCTTGTAGCATACAGACAGGAGGCGATTCATACTTTGGTTCATTGTAAAGCTGCTGAGAACCTTTCCTTTTATTCCTCCTTCAGGAACTTGGTTTATCATCTTCATCATCACTCCAGCTTAAGCAATCTCTACATGTATATGCAGGATCATACCATTTATGTCCTTTACCAATAGTGGCTTCATAGATGGTTGGCCTTCAAAATTAAAGGCAAAAATTGGAACTTTTAACACACTATCTATGAGCATCATAGTGTCTCCTTGTGCAACCGATTTTGTTTGTAATGCAGCCTGTTTTGCAGAGATTATCTTTGTAGATCCATCCTCATTAGTTTTGAAGGATGGTTCTGTAATTCGGAAAGGCTCTTTTGATGATTAGAATTTTGTCATAGTGAGTAACCCACTTGTCTAGAAGAAGCTTTAATAGATCTTCGTGAGAGACTTGTTTAGGCACAAAATAACAAGTTGGGTCCTAGTTTGGCTCAATGATAATGTAGAAAGAATCTTCATTCTCTCTTGGGTAGGCTAGGTCTATCGAATGGGTTTGTAGACAATAGGCAAACTAGATGTGAAGAGTGGCAGCATAAGCTTCATGGGATATTGGGTAGCCTATGAGTTAAACTTGCACTTTTAAGAAAGTAGGAAGAGTGAGGTCTCTTAGAGGCATGTTTGGGAAGATAGTAACAAATATGATTCCAACACTCAGAGTGGATTGGATGGTAGCTAAATAGACTTGTTGATATTTATCGCATCAAGTGTCAAGGATTTCTGTTCTGGAGAGGATTTTGACAACTTAGAATTCATCCGCATGTTGAAAGTTTAATTAGGGTTTAGAGAAAAAGGGAGCAGTAGAAAAGGCTAGAAGGGATCTCTAATAATATTATTGAATAATATATAGGCTGAATACAATAAAAGACTTAAACTAATGCCTATTTATATAAAGCTCTTAAAGAATATAAAACTCCAATACCCCTTGCTTTAGTTGCACGACAAGCATACCTCAATCAATCAAAATGACTTATAATATAATTTAGAATAAGTCATAATCAATAAGGATAATTTTCTAATATATTTTAACAACCTCAGATGCATCTGATCTATGAACTCTTGAAATATTCTTGTTTCCGCCAGACTTTGGAGAAATTGTGTCATGACCAGATTCACAAAATTCACAGAACCAGTCTTCAGGAACCTCCTTGAGATAAACTCGCATGCAGTAACTAAAACAAGAGAGAAATGCATAGGTTTAGAAAATGATTAAGTAAAGGCACTGAAAAGTCTGTTCAGCAAAAGACAAAGTAAAGATATCCTAGGTGCAGATCTAGCCATTCAAGTCAAGCTTCAAAAGTGATAGAACACATAAAATGGGGAAAGATGGCCTGAATATAGATTCTTAAGGTTCCCAGCATATGGGAATACATCCGGTACTTTCCCTCTGGTTTCAGTAGCCAAGTCTGGTCTTGCTTATTTATGGAAAGCTAAGCAAACTCAATATAAGATATATTACTTTCCATAAATGTTATATTTACAAGGTTTACATTTAGGTAATAAACTGAAAAAGGAATTCCCACATAAATAAGCAGAGAATCAGAGGCAAAAAAACAGAGTAAAAAGGGAAAGCATTGGGAGATCATTACGCATGTTCACGAGTTATGTTGCATTTAGAGCAAGTAGCAATAACTTCAGGGTAACCAACATCGCCACATATATCACAGGGTTCAACCTGCAATGACACACAATCAGCAAGGTCAACATATATTAGCAATGCGTCTGCTTTTCCTTTTATGTCTTTGGCTAAGAGGGTAAAGATCCAATAGACAAATATCTTTTAGCAATACTCAACCTGAAGCATACAACATGATTGTCATAATGCAAGGAGTAAACGAGTTATTATATATTACAAGTTAAATAAAGACAAATGAACAGAAGAAATGACAACCACTAAGACATGATCAAACCTAAACTTAATTTGAAATAAAAAGCCATTACGAAAGTAAAATGGAAAGGAAAACATAGTCCTAACAAGCACATTCTTGTTATGAGTCAAACAGACACAAGGGAAACCAGATCTTTGTGATCATGCAAAGGATGTTCTTACAAGAAGATACAGAAAATCTTCGTGGTAACATCATCATTAATCATGATTCATGACAATATCTGTCTATGTGTGCGTGTGTATGGAAATGAAGGAAATTCTTTACTAATTTGAAGAGGAATACTCCTCAATGTTATGATTTAACTCAATCTTAATTTCTTCTACAAGAGAATTAATACATATGTCCAATTCCAACCTTTTTCTAAAATGTAATTTAAGACTATACTCATTTAATGAATTAAACAAAGCAGAGCATCAACTTTGCTGGATTGGTTTTTTAAGAATTCTGGGACTGCAGTAAGTTTCTCCAACCATGCATGATGCATGCGTACCTCATCCAAGGTATACCTATGAAAAACAAAAGGTCACCAACACATCTTATACTAATGCACTGCAATACTTGAGCCCTGATCCTCCACAGATCCGAAGCTTGCTTCCAACAAATAATAGGCGGGTCTAAAAGAAGGACTACCACATGGGATAATAAAGTATTTGACTTTTTCAGCATGAAGGCTTTCATTTGATTGAGGATCTTTTTTTTTTGCTTGTTTCTCTTTCTACCTTTTCTAGAAACAAGAAACTGTCTTAACAAAACATATTATTTCTCGGACAAAAACTTGTGAAGTAGAAAAACTCTGCCAAT
The DNA here is from genome assembly GCA_020226215.1 of Sindora glabra. Taxonomy (NCBI): domain Eukaryota; kingdom Viridiplantae; phylum Streptophyta; class Magnoliopsida; order Fabales; family Fabaceae; genus Sindora; species Sindora glabra. Next base: position 12,638,556 of record CM035232.1, on the reverse strand, counting down.
AAACACACGCTTTTCAGCAATAACTAATCTTGAAAAACGCATTTCCCTACTAATTTAAATCACCATTTAGTAAAAAATGAAACTTTCTCAAAGAAAGGACGTTTAATTAACAAAGCCGGCAAATGCAATAGTAACCCATCCAAGCTCTACCAACCACATGCCCACACCAAATAAGTAAACGAAGTGAAACAGAGAAAAGAAGGACTTCCATGTGCCGATTTGCTAACGTCCAACAACGGATGCCGTCATGCCAAGTAATCTTAATTGCTTTGAGTCCAAACAAGAATTTTATAGAACGCACATGACTATAGAAACAACATATTCATAAACAAATGAGCCAATCCGACCATAGAAGATGAAAAAAAAGAGTAATTCCGCAGGAAAGCTCAATCTCTAAAGGGTTTGGTGTTTTACCGGTTGAAATATTTATGTTCAAATTTCAAGACAAATCTTATAAAAAATACACATTTCAAAACAAAATTAATAATTTAACCACGAAAACACTCAATCTCTGACCAGACTACGCTGGAAATAATATATTTAGGGATTAACGGAGTGCATTACTTTGTCAGGGTCACCTGCTAGCTGCATTATGGAGATAAGCAGACTGTGATGGTAGGATTCAGGAGGAAGACCAAGCGACGCACTGACTTCGTAGTAGGCTATGGAGGAAGAAGTCAATATACAATGCAGTGAACCGGAACAATCGCTCGCAATTGTCAAGGGGGAATGAGAAACGGAGGTAGTGGGTCATGTTGATTTACTTTGGGGGGAGCGTAGAAGCCTAGATGGAAATCAGTAAATCACAATGGCAGGGAGGGAAGAAAGATCCCATGTAGGAGAGCTCAGTCGAACGGGAAGAGGCCTTGTCAAAAGTGGTTACACTATATTATTACCAGAATGAAAAAAGGTGGTTGCACGTTTCCTAATTCGCAACTGTGGACAAATGATTTCGTTATCCATTTAGGTTGTGTTTAGCGAAACTGTCGGTAATCTTACAGAGGCCTTATTTTGATAAACAGCTTTTCAAATAATTTTTTGATTAATTTGATTAAAATTAATTAATTAATTTGTTAAATTAATTATTTTTAATATTTAACAGTTAGCTGATTTGAATAATTAATTGCTTCTAATCAGTCATTTTCAAAGCGCTACTGCCATGAATATTTTGAATTAGTTGTTTCATAAATAATTGTCCTTCAAATAAAAAATTATAATATTTTTATATAAAAATTAAATAATTATAATTATTAATTTTTAAAAAAAATAATAACCATAAAAATTATATTAATTTAATTTAAAAAATATTTAATATATGATAACTTATAATAATATATTATTTATAAGAAAATTTAGTTTACTAAATAATATATAAAATATAAAATATTAAAATAAAAAAATATTTAAGTAACTTATAAAATATACTTATATTCTTACCTTTATATGTCTTTACATACAAATAATTAGTTATAAATAATCAATTTTATTAAATATTATTATTCAATCAACTAATATAATCAGTTAATTAAATTAATTAAATACTAATATAATAAATTAATTATCAAATAATTAGATATTTATAAATATTAATTGATAATTAGTTGATTGTAATAAAAGTATTTGTTAAAATTAATCATTAAATAAATAAAAGAATATATAAATATAAATAGATGTATTAACTAAATTAATTCATATGTATTTTAAAATTAAATTATATTAATATAATCAAAATATTTAAAATGATAATAATAATATAATTATTTAAAATTTAATTAATTATTTTTATGATATTATATATTATTTATTTATTATTCAAATAATAATATAATAATCTAAAATTTAAATAATTATATTTATAATATCACATATTCATTTATTTACTTATTTATATTTATTTATATTAAACAAATAAGGATATACCAAATATTTATTTATATGATTAAAATATAAGTTGTCATTTAATTAAAAAATGAGAAATTTGAAAAATTATTAACTTATAAAATATAAACTTCTTTGAGAAATTTACTAAATAAGAACTTACAAGTTACTAGTTTTTAATGCACAAAATGCCTCTAAAAATTAGCTCATAATTTATAAACTAAATTAATAAATTATAAATTATCTTATTTATTATGCAATCACATACTTATCAATTATTATAACTTAAGAACATGATGGAGTAATCTTTTATTAAAGATGTTTTTCTTGAGAGAACTTGAAAAAGATTATTAAGTATTTTTACAAATGGTGACGGATCCAAAAAATTTGGTTTGTGGGAATAATATATATAAAAAATAAAATTTTAATTTATTATAAAAATAAATACCTAAACAAAAATGAAATATTATTTTAATTATCAATCTCACATTTATATGTATCGACATGTATAATAAGTCAATTTTTAAATATTTCACCTTCATTTAAAGCAAAAACTTTTAATGATACAACAAAAATTATGGGACAATAATTATAATTAATATACAAGTGATGAAATTTTTTTTTGTTTTCTATGGACAATTGCCCTCATGGCACTTAATATAAATCCACCCCTTTCTATAAAATTCTTCGTTTGAATTACGGTGTATGTATTGAATTATATTATATTATATATTATTAGTGTATTCGTTAATTAATTAATTTTGTCAAGAAAAAGTTCTAACATTTTTAGGCTTCAAAATTTTATCAAGTTACACACATCTCACAGAGCATAATACAAATTTGCCACCAAAACATGAGCTAATAAAAGGAAAATTTGAAGAAGAAGATGAAGAGGAATGCTAATATTGGTGAGAGCTAGATTATAATGGAATAATGCAAAAAATAAGAGAAAAAAAGATAAATTATGTTAATTTATCATGAAATTTGATTTAATTACATTCAATATTTTTTATTTTTTAAAAGTTATATATTTGTACATTTTTTAAATTATTTCCTCTCTTATAAAACATAATAACATTAACCCTTTTTTTTAGGAATGCATACAAATATTGCAACACAATTATATAAAAAAACTTGAGTATTTTTTTAAAAAAAGAATACATTTATACATAAAAATGTAAGGAAATGGTTTCCTAGTTAAAAAGGATAATATTAAATAAATGATCACAATTTAAAAGTTTAACATCATTGTATTTTATAGTGATGAAAGTACGTTAAGTACTCTAAACATAGGTTCTAAAAATTGATATGGATCTAATGTTGAGTCAAGACTAGAGTATCTAAATGGGTTTAGTCAAAAAGACTCATGTATAATTTTAAATCTAGCCTTAATCCTCCTTGTAGGAAAGGTATGGTCCTTCTCTTACTCAAGGCTTTCTCCATGATCATTTGGATTGTCCTAAACTTCACTTTAATCCCTAAATGTCTCATGCACTAGCCATTAGGTAAGAATCTCATCCACCCAATTTAGAACATGTTGCAAAAAAAATGCAATCCAAGCTAGATATTATTAATCGTTACCTCCACTAACATTTTGCCTATTGTTACAAGCTTGAGAGCTCATAGATAATCCTTCATCTTTAGGGCAACTAGCTCACGCATGATTCTTCGTGTTGACCATTTCCTAATTTTGCACGATTTTTTTAAACAATTAGATGGAATTTCAAACAACTAACAAGCAATTCATCAATAAACTTATCAAACAATTTGTTATATATCATAATATATACAAGCTTTACCACTCATCACAATAGTGTAATAGGGTCCATCCAAGTTGATACTAATGGTAAATGATCCCAAATGCTTACATACCAGTGGTATAATTTCAATTAACAGCCATCATGGTAGTATATGGATATAACCTAAAGGTTTCATCCTACTAAGAACCTAGATTTTGTTCTGATACTATCTTTGTTATGACCTTAACCCAATATGACTAGTATAAAACCCACTATCAAGTTTCAATTGGCCTAATCCAATGTGCTTATCATAATATTAATTAATGTGTTAGAAAAGAAAGAGGAAAAGTTAATTAAATGAGCAATAGGATGCATATCATAATTTAACAAAGGTTTTTCAAATTTGCAAGAAAGTTAGAGTTTTCCAATATGCTTATCATAATATCAATTACTATGTTAGAAAAGATGGAGGAAAAGTTCATTAATTGAGCAATAAGATGCATATCATAATTTAACAAAGGTTTTTCGAATTTGCAAGGAAGTCAGGGTTACTTATAACTTCCACAAAGGAAAGATAAGTCATTCTAACTTAATCAAAATAGGGGTTTAATGTTTATGTCCTTTATCCAAGCCTATATATTGAATAAAACCTAAAAGACATCCTATCTACAAATATTTAATGCTACAATTAACCAAATCATTAAGCTTCCAAGAAATCTAACTTAAAAAAGATGGTGGTGAGGATTAAACCTAAAAATCTGCATAATAAAACACGAAAAAGTGAGTATAGGGCTCAATGAATGAATATTTCACGTAAAACAATCACGATAATATATTGGCTTACTAACTAGACCATTCCTTATAAAACCTATCACACAAAATCATTAAGTTTATAGAACTACCATGAAGTAGCCTAACAAATTTAGTCATATTCACATTCATTATATTTATGTCACACAAGGATTGCTAATGTTAATTAAGGGCAAATTCATTACACATCATAAATCATTTTAAAGTTAAATTCATACATCCACCTTATTATTCCTAGGTTAACTTTATACACCTTGTTACTCTAGGTCAACTTTATACCCTTTTCCAAACTTTTTATTGAGAATTAACCGTTCAATATTCATATCACTTCTTTTTACATTTCTCAATTCATAACTAGCTTAAGGCTTTTAATACTCATAAGCAACCATAAGCCATGTTCATCGTATTTGTCATTCAATACCTTAACTCTATGCATGACCACACATCATATTTTATCTCACAATTACATAAACAAAATCAGTTGTATCATAAACTATGTGTCACATTATTTTTAATTTTATCTCGTATTATAGACAACATGTAAAATTTATTTATCAATACCAATTATAATATGACAGGTTTATAGGACATAGAAATGACACAAATCTCTACCAAATCTAGATGAAATTAGCTCACAAAAACAAAGTAGATAAAGTACTTTGTGAAATTCTTCAAACTTTCTAGTAAAATCTAGAAATAATAAAGTGTTTTGTGAATTGCTTCATAATTTTTTAAAAATTCTAGGTCAATAAAGGCTTTGTAAAGCTCTTCATGACCTCTAATAATATTATCTCATAGCAAAGTGCTTCATGAATTGCTTTCTTGCCTAGTGAAATTTGGCCTGAGAAGCTTTGCCTGAAACTCTTTGCATATGAGCATAGTTTATTCTCCTACTAGTTTTTCCATTGTTCAATTACATAAATGCAAACCTAACTCATTTAATGCTTCACCAAACCATTTTTGTTAATAAATACGCTTATTTAATGCTTCATATAAGCATTTTTCACCATTTAATTTAATCAAAATAATAACTTTATTGCATTCTCATAATTTTATCTAAAATTCAATACTAGATTAACAATAATTTTCTTAATAAATCAATGAATTTAAGTTCAAAGTATTCACTTATTTGGTACAAAAGAGATTACTAAAAAGCTAGATTGAAAACTTCTTAACCTTAATCACACCAAGAATTGAAACTACTAAAGTTAAGGTTTGAAATTCCTAATAGAAATCAAATAACTTCTAAGCTTCTCATTAACTATAAAGAGATAAAAAGGATTCTTAATGTAATCAATATTTTTACCTTTAGTGGATGAAGAAATTGAGAAAGAATGGAGTTTTCCTTACTTGATTTGATGAAGAAATGAGAAGATATGGTGAAGAGACTTAAAAGAAAATAAGAAAAATGAGGAAATGAGAAGAATAGGAAGTTAGGGTTAAAAAATAAGAATAACGCTCTTAAGGGTAATTTTAGAAACTTTTCCTTAAATCTCTTCCATAGTCACACACTCGCTTATAATAATTTAAAACTTTATAATTCAAATTAATTTTTCCTATCCAATTCTTATGAAATTCATACTTTCATATTTTTTAAATTATTAACTTTATTTTATTTATATTTCACACATAAAATTTCCAATTCACTTAAATTTTTAGTTACCTCAGTTATTTCTTTACATAAAATAAATTCTAATTTATTACAATTTAAAGAGGATGTAACAAAATGTCTAATTGACTAAAATTCAAATAAATTACCTTATCAAGCCTTTCATGACTTTTCATATGTTGAATCATACTAGCCATATATTTACACAAATAATATCCACACTTTATATTGCTTGTTAGGATGTTATAACAAATTAACATAAAATAATATCAATTTCATGTAATGATAATCAATTACCATATTAAATACCCAAATATATATGAGAACATTACCTTTACTACCACCTATTCAATATTGTTCGTCTTATTGGAGTTCTGCATTCAGTATTATTTGTTTATTACCTCTATCAATGACTTCTTCTAATCCTTGCACAATTTCTTCCCTAGTGAGTTAAGTCAATAGATCATTTTCAAATTTGGATAAACCATACCTAGAATCTAATGGCAACTATAATATTATCAATATCAAAGTAAAATAATAGAGAAAAAATATAATTAAAGTTGATTTAAGGGTCATATTTGCATCCATGTACCTTTCATAGTATGGTACTATATAGCATTATCATTTTTTATTCATTGTCATGGTCTCATTGATGTGCTTGTTTCAAAACTTCCATGTTATCCCCAACTCCTATGCCCTATTTAGATTTAGGAAATCAAAGTAAAAACTTAAGCTCCTTTCCTCGGTATCACAATACAAGTACCTAAAATTTTCAAAATGAATAGGTATTAAAAATCATACTTTCTAATATATGCATAAAACTATGGAAGACTTGAACGGTAAAGATGAACACACCTAATATAAGTTATGATAATGAAAACATCTAACTCCTTCCTATTCAAAAGTTGTAAGATGAGATTATTGGATAAAAAAATGTCATTAATATATCTTTATAACATTATAGCTTAAAGACTATTTGACATCTTATATGCAATAGATCAAAGCTCTTCTAAAGATATTCCCACCTTTATTTTTTACTGAGAATGAGCTGTTAAAATCTTCTATTCTTTAAACTTTCTACCCTCGTCCTTGTTCTTTTCTTGCATTTTTTGCCTTTTTCTTTCTACGAAGGTATTAAAAATTGGATTGCAAAAAAAATGATAATTAAACATGTTAGATAATATTTTATTTAACTATAAACAATGAACTTGAAGTGATAAAAAACCTTACCTCTATAAATAATAAAATTAAAGTCTTTAGCTAAGTTAGTTATGTGCTAAGCACTTGAGCCACTATAGTCACCTCCTTTATTAGTAAAGGCATCTCAACCAACTTGTCCTCGATGACGTCTACATGATTTCACATTGGTCTTTCAGTAATGCAATAATATAGAGCATGCAATCTAAGAAAACCATGCCCTTTATTACTTGCTTAATAAATGGCCTTGCAATCTTAAGTACACACTTATGTCAACTTATAATGATAAATAACTAATCAATTAGCATCAATGTAATCCTACAATATAATTTGAAAGTGCTTAACAAAAAGTAGTAAGGTAATGAGAATTTACATATAGTAATTAAGTAAAAGGATTAGGGCCAACATGGTAGTAATAACTCTATTATGGCATAAAGATCATCATCTGTATCCCCTTCTCCTCTCTTGGGGTGGCCAATAACTTGTCGATTTACTCAATGATGACCAATATATGTTATATAATCAATTTGTGCAATTCCACCTTTTCTTACTTAAATAGTCAATTATTGTAAAAATATTTTAAAGCTCCCCTTAAGTGTTTCTTGATGCTAACTATTCCTCCAATGCCTATGATGCTTCAGAGTTTCAAAAGCAATAATCCATATGTATATCCTCCCTCCCAGTTGAAACTTTCCTTAGATGGCTTGCTGCTTAAGCTCATTCTAACATAATGTAATAAAATATGATTAGTCATGTGCTGGTAACTAAACAACACACTTCATATTAAAAAAAAGATATCACTTATTATTTGCTAAGTAACCTGCTAGCTCTCCTCTATCATGAATTCATCTTTATGGTTAACTTTTGCTCTTACTTAAAGATCATAGGATTCTATAAGGATAACAAAAGGAAATGCTTGATCATCGGATTAAACAATAACCTTCTTAAAAACTTTAACGGTTTCCTAAAGAAGTCCTTTTAAAGCTCCTTGTACCTTTCTCAAGATAACCTATATTTATACATATTTTTTTACTTAATTCACCTTATTCTTTGCACTTATGGCCTAATGATAAAAATAAAATAAAATAAATGATGAGAAAATGTTATTCTATGTTAATAGTGGAAGAAAATCAATTGTACTTAAATGACCATAAATACCTAGAACCCTTCCAAATAACATATCTCCCTAAACTTATCCCATATTTGCTGGGTGATCTATTTGTATTTTTGAAGGAGAGGTCTTGCTATAGTCCTTACTTCACTTATGCATTTCTTCTTCAACCTATACTTATAATCCTTCCACCTCATATCTGCTAATATAAAAACATAATCTTTGTAATCCTACTAAATATCGAACATAGCCTATAAAGCAACCTATAAATAACAAACATGATTAATAGTATAAGATTTCTTGTTATACATATGTAACCATTAAAATGGAGATAAGTATTAAGGTTTTTTACCAATATATCATCCTATATGGCATCCTTGATGTCATGATTCACTTAATGTCATTCCTTAGTAGTAATGAATACCTTAGTGCATACCAAGATAACTAGTGAAATCAATTTTACTAGGCCCATATACAACTCCCTTATCATTAAAGTTTACTTTTGTCATCTCTCATTTATCGTGCTCGAGGATCTTGTCCTTCTTAATTGTGGGCCCCGTAACGCCTTTCCTTTTCTAACCATCTTTACTAAACTAGTTAAGTCCTTGTCACCTCTATTTAAAGAATTTTTATAAAATCAACATAAATATTTAACTTATATGCTAAGTAATATATGATAAACAATCAAGCATATACATGTGATAAAATTTCAAATTGTGTCAATTTCATCCCCCAAGTAAGATTTGTATTAATTTGATACCTAAAATTTTAAGTCCAAGTAAAATTTTAATCTCTTTAAAGATTAAAATTCGTATTAATTTGGTCTATGTGAAGGAATAAATTTTACTTAGTCTCAAAATTTTAGAAACTAAATTAATACAAATTTTATTTCAGGGACGAAATTGATACAAATTAAATACTTTGAGAACTAAAATAGGGTTTTAATTGATAACTTAAATAACAAGTAACAATTGCAAATCATTTTATTACATTCGATTTGATTTTAGAATAAAATTTTGCTTATAACAAATTAACATTTTCAAAAACAGCATCCAAGTAATAAAGTCACATCAATATAGAAAGTTACTTGAAAACATAGCATTCAAGTGAAAATAACATTATAAAAAATATAAGCATAAAATATGAGATATATTTAGGTGTATCAACTATCCATGTTAAATAGTATTTCTAAAATATATAACCAATTATTGAAGAACAATTTCAAAGTGTAAAAATGAAAACTTTCCAACAATAAATAATAATACTATATACCCGAAAATCACAATCAAAATATAAAATGCTCATAAAATATAAGAGAATTGAGAAAAATACCTTAGATAGATAAAAGTATATGGTTAAAGATTGATGTCATGTAATCACCAAAAAATGCTAAAAAAAATTGAGGGGAGAGGATGAAATAAGTGCAAATCACCATACAATACAAATCTGTTTATGATTCTATATGAGATTGTAAGAAATAGAGACATCATATATATTGTAGGTAGCATTTTAGACATTGATTATTGATAAATAACTGATGTCCATATATTTCCTCATTAGTTATTTGAAAAACCAATGTTTAATATTTTATACAAAACTATAAGAATGGTTGTTAGGGTAAACCTTCAATTTTAACTATATGTAAGAGCTGGTGTTTAGTGGTTTGCCTTTATTTGACTAGTCTTCAAATTTAATAGTTTGTCTTCATTTTTCATGCACAGTGTTTAAACAACAATCGTGAAAAGCAATTTTCTTAAGCCATTTATAACAATTCACTTGACAATAGATAACTCCTATTTATAATATTAGCTTTTTATTTGAATTGATGTTATAAATTGCATTTATTTTTAAAAATGCTGCCATACCATTATATACATTGATTTTCACATTAACCAACGTCAATGTAATGATGTTGAAAAATAATAATGTAGTATTACATAACTTGAAAACAAAAACATAGGTTGAGCAATAATAAAGACTAACAACATTTTTACCATAGAAAATCAAACAAAAAAGGCATATAACAGTAATCTTATTCAATTACATCTAAATTCTTAACCTTCCATATTTATAAATTTTATTCCAATTTGACTCATATATAGAAAATTTAAGTAGATATATCATGATAAAGACAAATATGACACTATTATTATGTATTTGAATTTTTATTTAAAAAAATTAAAGCAGTTTTGGACTCAATGCTCAAATTTAGGCTGACAAAATGGTAACATATTTAAAGATAAGAAGACTAGGAACATAAATTTCTTCTTGAAGATTATACTAAATTATTGCTTATAGAAACAATTTAGAAATCTAACTTTCTTTTGTAATACTATACTAAATTATCACTTATAGAAAGTGTGGACTCTCATATCACATAACATCAACATGCTATCTTTACTTCACAGCATAATAAATTAAGTTAATGGTATTTAAATGGAATAAATACAACATAATGAAAGTAAAGCATAAAATTTTCCAATATTAACATATAAATGTTCATAACAAATCAAATCATTGTAGACAAAATTATAAAAGAAAGACAAAAACTACATTAAAATTAAACATCAGCTCATAAACTTATATAGATGAAAAGATCTAGTATATTTAACATTATAATGGCTTCCTTATGATCAAATTTGTTATTTTTTATGCTTCAAGCCTCATTTATCAAGCTTCAATGCTTGGGCAACCTTAACTTTAGTAATTGAATTCAGTTTAACCTTCATTTTTCTTTTCCCCTCCTTGAAATCCACTTCATTTCTTTTTATTACCATTAACCCAAATATAATTTTAAAAGAAATTTTAAATTTATGAACATAGAAAATAAATAAATCAATAAATATAAAGTATCAAATAATAATCAACCTTAACTAATCACCTATTTTATAATTTTTTCATTACTTTATTTTCTTAAAAGCTTAAATATTATATTTCAGTATATTTCCTAAATTCCCATCTTCCTCTCAAATTCCTAAAAGATTGAATCTTCTATTCTTAACTCAACAAATTATGAATGGAAACAAATATTACACCTAAACATTGGTATCAAAAGGATGAGATAGAATAAGAGAAAGAGAAAATTAAAAAAGAGAGTGAAAAGAGACTAATAGAGCAATTAAAATAGACTTAAGTTCGTGGATATGTTCGTAAGTCTATAAAAAAAATGTGGAATTAGACTTGTAGAAAATGAATCCATATAAATGTAGGCTTAAAGTAGTCTAATTCACTATGTTTGTGATCTACAAAAACCAAATCGAATAGTCCATAAAGTGGCCTACATTCTTCTTCTTCTCTCTTTCTCCTTACATTTTCACTTTTCAAACTAATGTTTTAAGAATTTGATCAAATAATGAAGTGAAAAGGTTAACAAGTCATAGTTTGATTGATTCAATTGATTAAACCAATAGTTGAATTAGATGATATTATAAATTAAAATTTATTAAAAAATTTAAATAATGTTAATTAATATTGTATATATAAATTCATAATTTATATAAAAATTTAAAAATCAAGTAAATGAGTATTTTTTGTTGATTAGGTGTTAATTTATTCTTTTATAACTTTTTAATCACATGAAGATTTACTAAGTCAACATAATCCAAAAAAAAATTTAAAAGCAAAAAAAAGGAAACAAATTAGCTAATTGATTTTTTAAAATTGGATCAATTTTTCAATTTATTTGGCTGTTACTAGTTCATATTGAACAAAACCAAAAAATTGGTCCAATTAATAAGAAATATTATGGCTTTTTTTAATTTTTTTAAACGAAAAATTAGCAACTTTGAACTAGTACTCAGTAACCCAATCCACCAAAAAGTTTTAAAAAGAAAAATTCATTAGTAAACTAATAAACTAAATGGATTAAAACTTAGCCACACTATATACTAGGTTTTATTAATTTTATGATAGTTTTAAATTTGTTATTTTATGTAGATTAAGTCTTACATTTTGAGAGTGATATTTAAATTTCTTATAAAATTTTATATAATATATATAATTTCATATTTATAACATTATCCAATTTAACTATTGATTCAACCAATTAAACTAATCAAAGTGTGAACTAAAAATCTTTTAAACTTCATATCTAATTCAATTTTTAAAATATTACTCCCTTCATTCCTATTTATCTATCACTATTAATCAATTTATACATATTAAGAAAATAATTTAATTTATTTATTTTTAATTAACTTTATAAGATTATCATTTATACACAAAATTCAAGATAGTTAAAAATAAAGAGAGAAATATAAAGAAATAAATACAAGTTGGTTAATAGTATAGAATAATAAAGTATTTATTAATAAAAAAGAAGGGTAGATTTGAAAAAAATATTTAATATTTTATTAAAATTCTAAAATGATAGATAAAAAGGAATAAAAAATTTTATTCAAAATATGACAAATAAAAAGAAATAAAGGGAGTAATTATGACAAAGGATATTTTATTTTATATATTCTAATAAGGAAAACATTAATTAATGCACACTAATAAATGTTATCAAGTATGCCTTATAATTTTAAAATTTTTAATATTTTTTGTAATAAAAAAGTTTAAATTTGATTTATAATTAGTGTAAAACTATCACCTATCATTGTATTATTCTATCATTAAAAAATTGTTAAAACTCTTATCATTAATAAAAATCTTTAACTAATATTGATTTTTTTAATGAGGTATCATCTATTTATTCATCAATGATGTAAAAAAATTTATATCGATAGTAAATCAAATTTAAACCTTAAAAGCATTTGACATTTGCATTAAATATTTTTATATAAATAATTATTTTATATTTCCTATGCGTTTTTATTTTGTGAACTTTCCAATCTAAATTTTATATCAATTACAATGTAAATTTTATTTCTATTTTTATATATTAAATAATATATAAAAAATTCTTAAAAACATTTTTGGAATTATATTTAAAACTAATATTGTAATGTATATAATTCAATATTTGATTTCTAATTTTTGACTATTTAAATTAGGTTCGATGCTTACAATTCAATGCTTAATCTATTTAGCACAAAAATTTAATGCTAAATTTCAGCGTTTAAAATTTAAGTATTATTAAACACAACCTGATTCAAATCTTAATTAAATAGATTCAAAGTAGAAATTATATTTTACTTATTTAATTTATTCACAGTAAATATTAAAATAAGTAAAAAATTCATTTATCGAGTATTTGAAGATACAAATTTAATGCCTAATGTTTGATTTACTAGAACTAATTATTAAATTTAGTGAAAACCCAATCAATTCATTTTGCAACTACTATTTTAATGAAATTTTATAGGATAAATATATTCAACTTTATCTCATTTTTTTAATGGTTTGATATATACATATCATTTAAGGATTTGGTAAATAAATTTTTTAAAATCATAATTTAGACAATTTTGAAATTATGCAAAATTTGAATATCTTTTGATGAACTTACAAACCATTAGCTAAAATCATTGCTTAAAATTCAAACATACTAAATCTAACACTTAAATTCCGTGCTTAATTTCAAAACTCATTAATTATATAAGTATATATGTAGAAAAATTTTATATTTAGCATTAAAAAATGTGATGCAAAGATTTTTAAAATTACAATCAAGCATAATTTTGAAACTATACAAAATTTTAATATTTTGAGACAAAATTATCAAATAGTTAATTAAATTAAAATTTTAAAAATATAAAATTATTCAAGCCCTATAAACTTGATAAATTTAGCACTCAATACTTAATTTTAACATTAACAATCTCGATGTTATCAAACACAATCAAAATTAAAAGGAAAACACTCTTATAACTTGAAAGTTAAAATTACAAAAAATATCCTTTTGAAGTTATTTAAAGAAAGGAATTTGGAGGCTCTAGTTCAAATAAAAGAGTGAAGTATTTTAACCTCTACATAAAAGTGTGGAAGTTAACAATTCCCCTTATAATATCTTGCATATAATTATCTATCACGTTTGTGTCATTATATTTTATAGTGTTTTCCTTGTACCGTTGTGCAGAATATTGAATCTTTTTCTGGTTTCGAATAAAACATGATGACAACTCTTGAATTTCATCTGTAACATAGGGTCTCACTCTGACCCCCCATAATATCTAGGTCTTTCATTGTTCTACATGACATAGCACAGAAGACATACAACAAAAGGCTGGCTGCATACATTGCATTAAAGGCAGCCATACAACGAAAGGCTGGCTGCTCATTGCATATAAACACTTAAGACAAAGCCGAGAGAGCAATTCCGTATCAAGTTAGTAGCTTAGTCACCAAAATTCAGAAATTGAACCTTCAGCATATTATAGAGCTCACCAAAATCCGACTGCATTAGGTAGTCGTGAATATATATATATAGCTGATGGTCCAATCATTGATAACTCCATCATTCATTGTCATCTTGTAGAGGACTTGATGGTGAATCATTTCCATCAACTGCTTCCTCAGACTTTCTGCCTCTTCTGGCCTTTCTGCTGCCAGCGCTTCTAGGCAACTGTTCTCCAGCAGGGGCTTTCTTTCTTTTTGCATTGCGTTTCACTGCAGCATCTGGCTTCTGATTGGCCGCTTCAAGTTTAGATTCACCAACATCGGACTCTTCAGTTATAGCATTGTGCTTTTGCTCAAGCTCAATTTCAAGATCGATGTCTTCATCCTTTTCAGCATCCTCCTCAGACTTTCTGCTACCACCCCTTCTAGGCAACTTTTCTGCAGCAGGGACTTTCTTCCTTTTTGCATTGCGTTTCCCTGCAGCATCTGGCTTCTCATTGGCCACTTCAAGTTTAGATTCACTAACATCGTACGCTTCAGGTATACCATTGTGCTTTTGCTCAAGCTCAATTTTAAGACCGAGGTCTTCATCCCTTTCAGCATCCTCATCAGCACTAGTTTCATTGCAATCTTCCTCCAGTCCATTCGCATTCCCACTTGGCCCCACCATCTCTCCATTTTCTTCAGCTTCATTGCAATCTTCCTCCAATCCATTTGCATTCTCACTTGAATCCGCCATCTTTCCATTTTCTTCAGCCTTGGCTTTAAGTGATTCAATCACATCCTTGAGCTCCGTATTAACCTGTCATAAATGAATGCCAAAATATGATTACAGAACACACACTGTAAGATCTGTCCATTGCACTCAACAATCATCAAGGGTAAATCCCAACTTTTAAGCGTATCTGATGAAGCAAATTTGGCATGCAGAGAACAAAACAACACACCTGAAGATTCTGAAGAAAATCAGAGATGTCAATAGGGCAAGCAGGACATTTCATCACATTCTTTTGACACCTAAGTGACCTTCCACCCTTGTTTCTGTCTCTCACAAAAGTCTGACCCACAAAAGCACCTTCTAGACATGCCTTGCAGAAATTATGAGCACAGGGGGTTGTCACCGGTGAAGCCATTACCTGCTTGCAGGCAAGGCAACTGAATTCTGCGTTTGAAAACAGAACAAAACAAGAATAGAATAGAATATATTAATGGATATGAGTGAGCAAGATTAAAAAGTTGTGCATGTACCAAACTGAAGCTGCAGCAAGGGACTAATTGATCATTGTAAAAGCTAAGCAGAAAATTTACCCTTCAGCAATTTTTCCCTGATTGACGTATTTTGTGCTTTCCTTATATCTCTCCTTACAGTTTCGAGCTCCTTCGAATCCATACTTTTTACAGGTTTTTGGCTGCGGGGTGGAGGTTTCTTCCACTTCCAACAAGAATCCTTCTCCTAAAAAATGATCTATTAATAAAATA
Organism: Sindora glabra; assembly: GCA_020226215.1. Classification (NCBI taxonomy): domain Eukaryota; kingdom Viridiplantae; phylum Streptophyta; class Magnoliopsida; order Fabales; family Fabaceae; genus Sindora; species Sindora glabra. The sequence goes on along the minus strand of CM035232.1, from coordinate 12,622,451 downwards.
TATTTCCAAAGCTCTTAATGCAGAATATATTCCAAATACTATCATCATGTAAGCAATCTTGACAAGAAAAGAAATCATTTTAAAGAAGCAAAATTCATGTAAGTTTTGAAAATTAAAAACCATGAATAATCACTCACATCAAAATCCCAAGATGGACTCTCCTTCCTTTCACTTATATCTGTAGCCTTTTTCAGCTCAGGAATTGCCGGCAATGGTCTTGGCTGATCTCCATGATCATCACTGTGTAACAACTTCGATTAATTGCTAAAAGAAATTTTAAATAGCATAGCGTATTGAGCAAGCTACCAAACACATACCTAGTCCAAGGAGCAGGCTCATTATCGCATCTAACAAACAAATACCGGCAAACCTTGAAGCCCTAATTAAGAAATTGTTGTCAACATGCTTTTCATATAACCAATTTCCAGATCGAGAATAAACCATTTCATAGCACGTCACTACCTGCAGTCCCACTTTGCGCCAGCACTTCTCAATTCTATAAACTCCATCATACCGCAATCCTTTCTCAGGAGCATATGAGGAGCGCTTCTCTTTGTGAGATCTGCTTGTTGATATTGACGAGGGGACAAAAGTGAGGTTAAACATGAAGTTTATGGAGTATAAATTAAGCATCAAAGTATTCAATTATTAAAACGACGAGTTATGCCCAGTTTGCTCATGCAAGTCATCCATAAATTTGAAACTCTGTATAACCAAACTACAGACACAATAAGACTTAACGGTATTCCAGCTCAAAAGTATCAATAACAACTATTTTATGTTATTACCCTCAACATTGTAGCTTATAAACCAAGTCAAATAAAACTATATATACATCCAATACCATTCCCCAAATTAAGCCACTCTTTATTTTAATAGATTCAGAATAATAGCTGTCCAAATCAGGCGAAATTTAAATACCAATGTGACCGGGCTGTCTCAAAAAATTTACTCTGTGAACTAGAATTTCAGACATTGCAGGGAAAAATGAACAAGATTTTCATTTCAGATGTAGATGTTCACCTCACAACTCGAACAGGATATCCTTTTAGGCAACTAACTTGAAGGGCCATGTTGTACTTCTCAAACTTCTGGTCAAAAGATTGCGTCTTGTTTACGCGTTTGTTGCCACTTAGATCCCTCCCACCACTGCAGGAGTGGACATTTTAATTCAATGACAAAGAAGTCTCAAAAAATCAGTGGGAGACATGAATGAAAAGTTAATTTCTTGATGATAAACAATGATTCTAAAAAAGGTGCAAAACAACAAAAGATAGGCTTTAACACTAAAATGGAATATGTGGGAAGGGGATAGTAGAAAACAGAACCATGAGGGACATTTCTTGGTTGTTACTGTGGTTAAACTTCAACATTGACATGCGAGGCAGTAGGAGAGCGTCAGTCCCCATGCATTTGCAAGCAAGCAACAATAATCAATCAGCACCAACCAAGACTAGAACGCTCACCCCCCAAAATACAGAGTTAAACAGGGCAAGTAAATGAAGTAAAGGACAAATGGATGCAATTCATGGCCATGAGACAAGCTAAACCCAAAACTGGTATAAAAGGTCAAAAGTTGTTACACGCCTTCCTGTGTAAAGGAACCACTCTCCGTGATCCTCATCATCGACATAACCTCCTGAAAGAACAACTGATTGGGCACCATAATTTGATTGCCCAGCAATCCCACTAACATGAGGGAAGTGTGCACCCCATTGCCGGCATTCTAACCTATCATCCCAACAGTCGCCAACCAGCACACCCCGGTTCTCCACTGGATCATTTTCAGCCGGGATTGGACCAAAATGATCCTGTGGCACAGTAACAAAAATCCTTCCACTAGCTGCATTGGCTTTGCCATTCCTTTGTGCCCTCTCTGTAGTATATGCCTTATCAGGTCTATCTTGGTTATGTAAAAAGTGGTTAACTTTCCAAGGTTCCCTTCCAGTTCTATTCTTCGACAATTTTGCCTTACGAATGGCATCAACAAGTGCAAGATTGATGCGCGGTTGGCTTGCCATTTTTGGAGGGATAGGGCGCCGGCACTTGGCACAAGTGTTTTTCCCTTGCCCAATCCATTTCTGAAAGCATTTCAGACAGAAATTGTGTCCACATGAAGCCTGGATGAAGAATATTCAATAAGATCCATTATTAAGACATAACAATAGAAGCTAGATCCCTTGGAAGAACTGCAAGGGGTGGCACCATATAAATAAAGGCAATAAACAAAGCCAGTCAATGATAGTCAGCTGAAAGGAAAAGGAGGCATAAAACTACAATATAGGTTGAGAACGTAGTCATGATATTCCTTGGTATGTCAAAAGCAATGCCCAAGAGAACAGCCAGTTGAAGGTCTGATTCTGTAAGGTTTTCAACTATTTGAGCTATACACTATCAACATATTGATATCATAATGGAACCCGAAAATATATATTAAAAAAAAAGGCTTCAAGTTGAATAACAAGTATTATTATTGATTACTCTAAAAGCAGCCAAAATATTAGGGACAGATTAATGATTAATCACATTGCTAGTAAAGTAGGTGGAGAAATCATCATAGCCAGAAACAACTTAGTTGGCAGGGTAGGTCCACATGACCCAATTTAGGGCAACAAATTATACTAAAAGAAAAGGATAAATTCAAATGGCCGTCGTCAATCAAGCATACCAGTGACTAGAGCATTACAGCATACAACCAAAATGATAAGTAAAATTTAAAACAGGTAGTAGGGAAGAATAAATGAGATTAAATACAGTAAAAAAAAAATTAACCCAGTCTTCCTTCACGGTTATTAAAAGCAAGAAAGGAAACAAAATTGATGTGAAAGGTCAAAGGCAAATGAGCGTAACTCCCATTACCCCTATATTTTATTAAAATCATTGCATGATTAAGAACAAAAAAGCTCGGAGATCTTACCAGAAAGCGTCATAAATACATAGATTCATAATCAAAGAATATATATATATATATATACTGTCTAGAAATAAATAAAAATCACCTAATAAATTTTGGTTTCAATCAAATTCAAGAATTTCAGGCCTCAGCAAAGCATGGGTGTGAAACCAAGAAGTCCCAGTTTTCCTTGATTCACGTTTTTTACGGGTATCTTAGAGCCGCAGCCATTTCAGTTTCAGCAAATTTAAAATAAAACTAAAAAAGGAAAAAAAAATCATCCCAGAGAATGATGAAGGGAGGAAGAGTTTTGATTTTTGAAGATGAAGGAACCCACAAATCTGAAACTGATAAAAAAAAATAAAAAGTCTAAACAGAACGTTCAAATAAAAGGGAGACAAACTGAAGATAAAATATGTATCAATAATTAAAGTTATTTAGACAAGAACAATTTTTAAGGGTAACTTTTCCGGCTTAAAATCTAAGTCAAAACCGATAAATCTGAGAAAATTTTTCCTGAAGCCCAGAAATAGAGTATTGTTCACCCAATACAGTGTAAGGATGAAGTGATAATATACCGTGACGGGTCTCTCAGGAAGCTGCATACAGATGGAGCAATTGAGGCTCCCACTAATAAGATCCAACACCTCCTTCTCTTCGTTTTGACCTGTCTCCTTCTCATCCTCCTCGTCTTCCTCCAAAAGAGCCTTTCCGCTCATTAACTGTTGACGTCTCCGAGCCTTCTCCATCTCTGTGAGAGTAGCATCAGCTTCAATGGCTCTAATCTTAGCGACCAAGTCCTTAGAGCCATCACCGGCGTCGGGCTTACTGGCAGCCACCGGAAGAAGCTCAGACGGCAGAGCTGAGCAATCGGGACACTCCCATTGAAGCGTCTCCGCCATGGTCTCAGGCTTAGACGAGAGACAAGTGACATGCCATGGCGTGGCGCAGGTTTTGCATGTCAGCGTCTCTTCCTCTGCAGGCTTAGCCTTGCAGAGCATACACGCGCCCTCGCTGTCGCAGGGCAGTTGGCTAGAGGACGCCATTGATGAAACTTTATTGATCTGCTGTTAGCGGCTGAGTTGGAGACAAACAAGGGAGCAGAGAAGACAGTGAAAATGAGGTATTGAATAGAGCAGAATTTAGGCGAATGAGAGGGATGGCTTTATGGGAGTGAGCGTTGTTAATAGAAGAGGGAAGACAGAGCAAGTTTGAATTTTAGGGATAATCAGGTGCGGCACGGTTCAGTCGGAACAAAGATGTTATTAGAACTGATTGGGTAAAAACCTTCTTTATTAAGGTTGTGACTTGTGAGAGACCGGAGACCGGAGACCGATCAAAACACGATATCTTTTCCTTCCCCAAAAATCGTCTCCGGAGAGATTTTTACCCTGCGTTTGTAATAGGGGTAAATCGAGAAGAAAGGAAATTGGGAGGTAAAATCTGATTTTTTACTATTTGGCTAATGAGAGAAAACAAAGAGAATAGTAAATAAAGGTGAAAAAAGGTAATGGGTTCACCATAATAATTTTCCTCAAAAATGAAATGATTTTGTATTCAATTTTTCTATTTTTCGTTAATGGATTTTATTTTAATGAAAAATTTAATAAGTATCTTTTGAATCCTATCTTAAGAGAAGATTATGGTACCTCTTAAGAATTTCTAAATCGTGGATATGTGGCATAATCCCATCCATTGTCTTTGATAATCTCATCCAATGGATGAGATTGTGTCATACCATTTAAGGTTTAGAAATCTTTAGGACACTTTAGAATTTTTCATCTTATTATATAGGTTTACTTATATTTAATAAGTTTCTATTTAATTGGTAGCATTGGTGCTGCAACTTCAAGGACTTTGCTACAAATTGACCCGTGTTTGAATTATGGATTACTGAAGAAGCTACTGCAGCAGCAAGTGCAATTTCAGAGGGTGGTGGCCAAGTTATTGAAGGAGAAATTCATCTTGATTCTATAGAAGGTTCTCCTAAATTTGTAAGTGCTGGCTTAATAGAAATAAAAGAGTTGAATGTTAGTAGCGAAAAGCAAATGAATTGAATTTTTTTTTTTAGTTTTCACTTATTTCAAACAAAAGAAATATCTTTTCTTCTATTTTCTTTCCCTTTTGTTTTCACCAATTTTGAACAATTCAAAAAAAATTCTTTCTCCTCTATTTCCTTTCTCATCCAATTTCACTCTTAACTAAACAAAACATTAGTTGGGATAAAATAGGATGGGATAGAATGTACCCATGTCTCCTAATCCAATTCAAAATCATGGGGTAGAGAATCTTAGAAATAGGTAACTCAATCTATAAACTTCACCTCTTATGTCTAAATTTTTTTACGAGAATTATTGGTTTCATACAAGAAGCAAATAAATTTTTATGAGAAATTAAATTTTATAAAAAATATCTAAAATTATTTGATTGATATTAAAATAATATTTATTTTGCAAAATCAAATACTTTTGAAAATTCTAACATTCTCGAGAACATAATTTTCAAATATTTAAATTATAAGAATATAACATTCTTATGAAAATGTTTAGCAAATAATTTTTTAGTAACTTTTAACTAATTTGAATAACTTTAATTATTTAATCAACTCAATCAAATATGAATGTTTGATAAATAACTGCTTTAATAAACTATTGGCTATTAAACAATCATTTTGAAAAGTTAAGAACAGTAACTTTTTGAAACAATTGATTTGCATTTAGTAAAAAAAAAAAAGATATTATTGTTCATAATTATAAATTTTTTTATATTTTCATCCTTGATAAATAAAAAAATACTAAAGTATATTTGTCTATTTCCTAGAGAAAAATTTAATATATATAATAAATATTTATTTTTAAATAAAAATTAAATAAGTATAAATAATAAATATTTATCTATTTCCTATAATTTTATTATACTTATTTAATTTTTATTTAAAAATAAATATTTATTATTTATTATATATATTAAATTTTTCTCTAGCAAATAGATACTTTATTATTTTTTTATTTATCAAGGATGAAAATATAAAAAAATTTATAATTATAAGTAAGAATATTTTTTTAGTAAATGAAAATTAATTGTTTCAAATTAAATATTTAAAATATAATTTATTTAAAAATATATGAATATAATCATATCTTTCTCATCAAATTATATAAAAAATATTATATATATTTTATTTCATAGAAAATTATAATAATTATTGTATCTATCAAAATATTATAAGTATTTCTTAATAAGAAAATTATAATTATTCATTTTTAAAGAAAAAATTCAATAAATATAATAAATTATAATGATATAATTTTAAAAAAAGAATTAATATAATAAATAATATATTATAATAAAAAATGTTATTTAAGTAAAAAAAATATTTAAATAAATTATAAAATGCACATATGTCCTTTTATATTATTTTACATATAAATAGTTAATAATAAATAGTTAATTTTATTAAATATCTTTATATAAACAATTAATGCTATCAATTGATTAAATCAGTTAATATAATTAATTATTAACTAATAGATAATTAATATATAATTCAATCAATTAATCACTAATGTAATTAATTAATTATTAAATAAGGTCTATATTTGTGATGACTCTAATTCGACCTTGATTGGCATAAAATGCACTTTTTGATTTCTATCAACCTAATCCTAATTATCTAGCTTGATCCTATTTAACAAGTATCATATATATATATATATATATATATATATATATATATATATATATATATATATATATATATATATATATATATATATATATAAGAAAATGATACTTTAGAAAGAGAACATTTATTAGAGATTATTAAAGGTTCTATAAAAAATAATAAAATTATATACGCTTATAATCCTTCCAAAATAAGAATAAGTTATTCTAAATAACTCACAAGGAATTAAATTAAATATTTTCTATACCTAAATCTATGACAAAATAAGATTCAAAATATATTATATACAAGATTTTGTACTACTGTACTACTATACTACCATCAATGAGTTTTCATGGAATCTAACTTTGAGGAGGTGGATGTAAAGACTCAACTTAGAAACCTGTAAAATAAATTACAGAAGTGTGAGCCTAGATCTTAATAAGTGAATAATCTATAAGAATAATAATAATTTATAATAACTTATTCATTAGACTATCCTTCTTTGATAATTCATATCATATTTAAGCATATTAATAATTAAAAGCTAACAAATATTGAGATTAAAGCATAATTATTTCATTTTCAATGTGTCACATAAAATACTCATGAATTATTGAACTTAAAGTCACATCTCAGTTAGAACAATAAGTGATAGAAATAATACATTTATCTACTTTTTAACTTTTGGACTAATTTTATACACTACCCACTCACTTTCATCTTTATTCCTTTTAAGTCAACCTTATACCTTACTCATCTTATTATTAAAAATTTTTTCATCTAATATTTACATCATCACCCCCTCACATTTCATAATTCCAATGACACTCTTGGTATAATCCACAAGATATTATACAAAGTAGAACTCAAGCTTTACATATCATATTTACAATGCAATTTCAATACAAAGTAGTTAGTTAAACATCAAGGGGCAACATTAAAATGCATAATAGTACATTCATACACACACACACACACACACTCAAAAACATCATCATGCTCTCTTGCATGACCACCACATTCACTCAACATACATATACATTCATAGCATAGGATTAATGCAATAAATTTATTATAACACGCATTATATCATTCAATATCTAATTGCTCATTTTATGATTACCCAGTCATGTATGTATCTTATGATTATCATAAATCACTCTACCTTTAATGCTTTAAGACCAACACCTCATGTTGGACTATTACAAATCATGAAAATATAACATAGGCTGAGTATAGTATAGTATATTGTATGATCATCATAGTTATGATCTTGATATTTTATGGATAATTCAAAAATTATGAATGCATTATTTATGAAACTAATTTTATATGAAAGTAGATTCAAATAACTTTCCATAGGCTGATTATTTTCCTAAATTGGTTAAGATTTGAAAGTATTATGACTTTTAGAAGATAAACATAAAAAGTTCATTTCTCAAAATCCTAATTTTTTTTACTTCTATTTACTATTTTGATGATATTTTAAAATATACATAAGATATTAATTTAAAACCTTGAAAGTAAACTCAATTACCTTTACAACAATGTGTAATTCATTTAAGACAAGCATAAGATAAGAGAGTTGTATCTCTTTAAAGTCAGCATATAATCTTAGAGTCAATGAATCTATTGTACAATCGATTTAGTTATCCTACATATACATCTATACTCTTGATTCCTATGCCTATATTTACATCTAGACCCTAAGAATCAATTGTGTACCTAATTCATATATGAAAATCATAATTTTTTATGAAAATTTTATTGTTCATCTAGTCATAAATGCCTTTTAAAGAAACGTATTACATACAAAACCTTGATATAATCATTAATACACTTACTTAACATATCATATCATCTCTCTCTATCATTTATTACTTTCACCACGTCAAAATAAACATGATTCAAGCAAAATCACAAAATAATCAAATATTTCATCAACACCATCACATAGCCACAAAATCCATAAATTAGTTAGATTATGTACTTAACTTGTATGGAAAAGAATGTTAAGAAGTTAGTTTGAAAATCTTTCAATTCTAGTTACATCAAAATTCATAAGTTCTAGAATTAAGGGTTAGAATACCCAACAAAACTAAATAAATATCAAATTTCTTCATTAACTAAGAGGAAATAAATAGATTTTTGATGAAAATAATATTTTTACCTTGATTAAATAAAGAAAATAAGAAGAATTGAGGTTTTTCTCATTTAATTGATGTAATGGTGGAAGAGATTATTAGAGAGAGATGAGAGAATTTGAGAAATAAAGCAAAATAAGGGAGATTGAGGTTTAGGGCTGATAAGGAGAAAAAGTAGCACTTTAAGAGCATTTTTAAAAAATTACTCCTAAACATCTTCCATATACTTACACACTTAGTTATATTAGTACAAAATTTTATACTTCATGATTTCAATAATTTTTTTTATTAAAATTTCACTAAATTTATATTTTTATTTTAATTAACATTATTTTATTTCATATTTTGCATATAAAATTTATTAATTTAATTGAATTTACCAGTTATTCTAACTATTTTTTTATAAAATAATTTTTAATTAATTAATAATTAAGAAAAATGTAACAATATTTAATTCAATTAAAAATATTTCTAAAATTATTATAATAATATATTTTAAATATATTTAAAATATTAATTAATCATAAAAATATCCTTATTAAAAATTAAGTAATTATTAGTAATATATGATAACCGGTGGTGATCATTGGTGGTAAGCAGAAATGGTAATAGCAATAGTAGCAGTGACCAATAATCACTTATGGTAGATAATAATTGACAATGATAATTTAAAACAAGTGATAGTTACTAAGAATAAATGGTAGTTACTTAAGATGGGTGGTGGCTAGCAATAATCACTGATAATAAATATTGGTTGACGACATTCATTAATGATGTGTGATAATCAACAGTGGTCATCGACGATAGGTGATGATCGATTATAATTACTGACAATGATAATAAGAGATAGTAGATAATGGTAACCGATAACAAGCAATAATGAATGATAATCACCGATGGTGGTTAATGGTCGTAAATAATCACAAGTGATAAGTGGAAGTGAACAATGATTACTAATAGTACGTGGTAGTTAATCATGATAAGCGATAGGGTGAGTAAAATAATTTTTTATATTAATTAAATATTCATATATTATAAGAATATAGGATACTCATCATCCCTATAAGAATATTTTAAAAAATATTGAGTTAAATATAGCAAATATTTTTTAAAAATTTAAATCAAACATAGAAATCTCACAAAAGGTGAGAAAGATTTTACAAATTAGATGCTATTTAAGGAATTGACACTTCTCAAAATTTAATTTTTTATATTTTGTTTGGTTTCACACTAAACTTTCTAGAAATTATAATCAAAATAATTAATATACTTTTCAAAATTATAATATAAAAATAAGAAATATCAAAGGGTTTAAATTGTCTTTAATTATCTTCTTTAAACTATATTTTTAATCTATTTTCCAATTATAATTTTTCTAAATTATTAATTTTTATTTCTAATTTATCATAAAAAAGGAAAATAGGTTTATATAAAAAAATTAATATGTCTTTAACATATATATATCCTAAATTATCTTAATATAATTAAAATAGAATATAATTCAAATATTAGTTAAACAATTAATACTATCAAATTTACATAAAATAGATAGGAAATACATAACTTTTAATTTTATAATAAAAAATAAAATAATAAGTAAAATGATATAATAGATATATCATAAATATAATTCAATTAAGAATTAAATTCATATTGTTATAATAATATTTATGATTATATTTATAAAATTATGTTTATTTTTATATAATTTTATGCAATACTTATTTCATTTAAAAATAATTATTTTTTATATAATTAATAATTATATTTGAATAAGCATATTTATATTTTATAGTTAATAAATTATATTTATATTAATCAATATTTATAATATAATTAAAGTGGAATATAATTTAAATAATTAATATAATAAATAATTAATTATATAAAATTTATATAAAATAGATAAAAAATACATATCTTTTATTTTTATAATGAGAAATTAAAGTAATAAATAATAATGATAACAAATAAAATAAAATAATATATATATATATATATATATATATATATATATATATATATATATATATATATATATATATATATATATATATGATAAATATAATTCTACCAAGAATTAAATTTCTATTATTATAATAATTATTATGATTCATTTATAATTTATATTTATGATATTATTTTTAGTTTTTATTTGTATAATTTTATTTAGTAAAATAATTATATTTTATTTAATTAATAATTATATTTGAGCAAGCATATTTATATTTTTAGTTAATAAATTAGATTTATTATTAATAAATATTTATTATAATTTTTAAATAGAAGGATATAAGGTTAATGTGGTCATTATATAAATTAAGGAGGGGTTGTTTTATATTTTCTTCAATTAAAAATGTAAAAAGTTCTTTTAAACAAAAGGGTGTAGGTAGGCAATTTCTTATAATTTATAAGAAATAGAAAGAAGTTCTATTTTCTTTAATTTAGTAGTAATAAATCAAATAACTTGAAGATATCCTATTTTTCAAAAACTTGAACTTTTCATATTTTTCTCTATAAATCAAATGACCTTTTAATTTAATCTAACCTAATATATTTAGAAAATACGATAGATTTGGGCTAGACTTTTAATCTATTTTATAAAATAAGTTGGATCCTATTATTTAAAATTTAACCTATTAGTCTATTAGATTTGCACATATTTTTTTATGTGTGCGTACACAAACATATATATATAATATATATATATATATATATATATATATATATAACATTTTATTATAATATATAAATATGTATAATATTTAGAATTTTTTTAAAAAAAGTTATATTTCCTTTACTTTGACAGTTAATGGTCAACTAAACAGCATGATAATTTTCTATTTATTATAAAATTGTACTTTTTATACTAGTTTTGTAAACTAAATGACGTCTTAACTTAATTCAACCCAGTATATTTAAAAAATAATATAGATTTAGACTTAACTTTTAATCCATTTTTTATAAATAAGTTATGTCATATTATAAAAAGTTTAACCTATTAATCTACTAGACTAGCATATATTGTGTGTGTATACACACACACACATATTAAATTTTACAGTAATATTTAGAAGAAGTTTTTTAAAAAATATGAAAAATTCCAACACATTTTTATGCTGTTGATTTTAGCTTAAATTATAACATAACATTATACTATAATTATTATTATTATTATTATTATTATTATTTTAGAATCAAATAAAACTTGAGTTAAGTTTTGAATATGTTAAAATCTATAATGTTTATCAATTTTTATCAAGTTATGAACTGAACTTCAAACTTTAAAATTCGTTATGCTTAATATATTAAAACTCAACTCAAATCAACTTAATTTTATTTTTAATAGTATTTTTTAAAAATATTTATTAATTATTAATAAATTATATAGACAAACAAACCCAACCAAACTTTAAAAATCTTAGTATGAAGTAGCTTAGGTTGAATTTTAAACATATTGCAAGTTTATAAATCAAATCAAATTAATTTTTTAATTTTTAAATTAAATCTGACATATTTTACTTCCAATCCTAAATACATATACTTTATGTTGTATTTGACATGTTAAAATGAAATAAGAATAATAAAAAAATAAGTAAATATTTTGTTTAATAGGTAGTAAAGAATTATAATGTGCCAATGCGAATGAGTATTTTATTGAATGTTGAAGTTTTCGTTCTATAATAAAAATAATGGAATTAATCATATTTAAACATATATAGCAAAAATGATGTAATCTTTTTTTTATAACAAAATAATGAAATAGGTCATTCCATAAATATATCATGAGATAACTTTTTTACATCATTGTGATTTACATCTTCCATATAATTCAATATTTTTCTGATGTTTAATATTTTCATAATAAGAATATTTTGATAATTATAGTTTGAACAAAAGAATTTAAAATTTATTTTTCTGCATTATTTGTAAAAATTATTTATCACAAATAATTATTTAATTTTAAATAAAATTTATTAAATTAAAATTTTTATATTTTACACTAAAAATGGTTTGTTAATTATTAATTTAATAATATATTTTTAAATATAATTTTTTTTTGTTTTTCATCATATTTTTGAATATGATGATTTTGAATATTTTGTTATTTTTCTACATATCACATATTATCTTTTGTTAGGAGGATCGTTCTCGTTAACAACTTTTCTTCTATTTTATTTTTATACATTTTGTTGTATCAAACATAAAAATAAAAAAGAAAAATTTTATTATTAATGACACTAAATACAATTATTAAATAATCATTTCATACATTTTTCTATTTATATTCTCATTGTCACTCCATTCGAACATAAGAATCGCAACATTAGTGGGATATTCTTAAAATATGTTTGGTTAATCTTTTTTAAAAGTAGATTTTGGTTTCAATTTTTTTTTAAAAATAATTTATTTAAATATGTGTTTCGTGGAACTAGATTTTTAAAACTATAACATAAAATGTGTGTTAAGAAAATGAGATGTTCTTCCATGATCCAGTTTCTAAACAACCCAAAGGGACACAGAGTAGCAATCTCATTAATGGCATTCTCGCAATTAAAATGAAGTTGGGCAAAAGACATAGAAAAGGACCAACAAAATTTGATCACGCCTTAACTCTCCACATATGCTCACTTTCATTTTTCCTTTTTGTCTCCCCGCAATAAGCTGTTCTCTTCCTCTTCGCATCAACAATGTAAATCTACATAATAAAATCGCATTTGAATGGTAACGGAGCAGGGATTTCCATTCATTATTATTATTATAGTACACTACTAAATTTACTAATTTAAAATTTTTAATTTATATAATATTATACAAGTTGAATAAAATATAATAATTTAAAACTACTAGTATGTCGTAAAATAATACATCTTAATAATTGCCTTGTAATTATTGGTTATCTCTTTCTCTTTTAATCTCTTTCCCATTGTTTTAAATATTTCATTCTGTACTTGTGGTGCTTCTCTGTCTAATTTTTTCTCCATTCCAAAAGATTTTTCAATTTTTGTAGACACTTTTCTTAGTTTACTCATTTGCAAACATGGTTCATTCCAAGATTTATGTGTCGGCCACTAACACTCTTAAGTGGCGGAGCATGATGGCATTTGAGGGCGGAACCGCTGGCCCAAACAACCCTACGCAATGGAGATTGCCACGGCCCTTACGACGTGCAAGTTGGCCATGCTCTTAAATTTGTGGGAGCAACTATGGGTAAAAGTGATCATTAATGAGAGAGAAATGCATATATAAGCATAGTTAGGTGTGAGCGCGTTTGTGTAAAAATACGGGCAAGTAAATATATGTATTTATTTGCCACTGAGCTGGCCCTCCTTTAAATGGCCAATGTTGTGTGGTATTTGAGGGGGGAGTTCGATCCCCCTCACAACATCCCTTCTGCAATTTAAAATTTCTTTGTACCAAAAAAAAAAAAATATATATATATATATATATATATTTATTTTTATTAGTACTATTATAATACATTGTGGAATATTGGACTTACAACAAGTAAGATCTAAATTGGGAAAGTAACTTCAACGAAAGTTTGTTGAAATGATTCATGAAAGACAAGGGTCTGACGTACATGTGCGAGACTCAACGGAGAAGTAAAATAAGATTTTTGCAGGCAAAAATAATGCTCATTTGGACCCATGGACTAGGGAGCTAAATGGAACTTCACATTTCATACCCAAAATCATTCATGAATCAAAGTTAATAAAACATGGTTGGAGGTTGAGTAGGAAGCACCATCATTACCTACTGATGAATGAAAACAAAAGTAATCATAGGTAATCATGATCCTTGAATTAGGCTTGTGAAAGAAATTTAGAAAAAGGATACGGAACTTGTTTGGTATTATAATTAAAAATTACGATCAATAATTACAAATTAAATATTTAATTATTATTTCTTTAAAATAGTTTGATCGTACTTTTTAAAATTTTTAATAATTAATTATAAATAATAATTCTGATAGAGTATCTTATTTTTAAACCATAATTATAAAAAAAATTTAAATTATATACAAATGCTAATTTATTTTTTTTATTTTCATTATCCTTCTTTTAATGGAATAAATCTTAAATTTTGTACATATACTAACTTTATTTTTTATTTTAAATTTAGGAATGGCTTCTAAAATTTTATAATTAAATTATCTACAAATTTTTATTAGCAAATATAAAAATAAATATGAATTTTATTTTAATTATAAAAATAAAAATTTATTATTTATAAAATAATATAAATAAATAAAATATCTAATAAATAATAATATAAATAAATTAAATAATATATTTTATATTTTTTACAAATAATAAAAATTAAACATATGTCATGTGTATATTATTGTTGTTTTTAGTAATTTAATACTAAAAAATTATTTGATTTATGTAAAAAATAACTTTTTATGAAAAATTAAACTTTTCAAAATATAAATTGTTATATGAACTTTGCAGCAAGCACTTAAAATTGTTTGACTAACACATAAGTATTACTTCTTATGTTTAATTTAATTTTAGATATTCTAAAAGGTATTAATAAAACAACTAATATATTTTCAATATTATTGTAATATAAATTAATAAATTTTAGTTGTTATTAATTAAATTTAATAAGGATAATTTTTGTCATTATATCCATAGATAACATAAAAAATAAAACTTACCTAAGGAGTGTTACTTTTCAAGAAGTTTTATTTTTTCTAATTTATTAGATAATAATTAATTAAATTATCTATCTCTTTTCTATTTTTTAAAAAATAAAATTTTCAATATTATTAAAGTGAAGTAAATGACCTCTAAAATGTAATTATTTTATACATTACCTGCACAAAAATAAATTATATATAATCAATATTAAATATAAAATAAATTATACATAATTAATTATTTTCATCGTTAAACCAAATAAATCACATTTACTTTCCATGAAAGACAATCCACCTGAGAGAATGCTTGAGAGAAGTCTTGGATAGGTATTACGTTAAGAATGAAAGTTTTCACACTTAAAATTTTCTCTATATTTCACTATAATTTTGACATCCAGATATCTCTTCCTTTCTTCTACTTAGATTAAAAAAATTCAAAAATGTTTAGAATTGAAGTGTGAGTTTTGGTAGGCACTTTCTCTATTTTTTCTCTTTTAAATGCTATTTAAGATAAATATATAAAAAATACCAATAACAGTTAGTCTAAGTAGTTAGGAGTTTAGCCCCTTAAGCAAAGTTTTGAGCTCAAGTCTTGTGAATGAAGAAAACTGTCACTAGAAAAGCTTTACTCTTATATTAGATCCTCTTAGCTTGAATCTGAATTAATCGAAGGCCTAATGTGCCTTGCTAGATATCAGATAGTTTATATCAAAAAAATATATAAAAATTAAAGGAGGTATTCCCTTTATCCCTTTTTTATTTATTATCTTTTGAAAAAAATTATTCTTTTTTATTCATCATTTTAAAATTTTAATGAAACATTAAATATAATTTTTTTTAATTATATCTTTCTACTTTATTAATAGATACTTCATTATCCTTCTCGGAATGTCTTAATATTTTTGTTATATAATATTTTCCCCATTTTTTATTATTTTAATTTGTATATAATAAATGACTAAATGCTAATTTTGAAAAATCCACTAAGAATAGACAAAATTAAACTACTTTTTAAATATCTATAAAATTGGTTAATTAGGACAAATAATAAGAAATGAAAATAGTGATAAATAATCATAAATTAAGAGAAATAATGTATCTTTAATTAAAAGTTAGTTGATAGGTAAAACTATTGAGCATTTATTTAGATAGTAAGAATAATATTTAAAAAATAAATATGATATTGATTTCCTAAAATAATAGATAAATAAAAATAATTTTTTCTACAATGATATTTTAAAAAAAAGGAATAAAGAGAATAATAATTGTCTATTATATTTAGTAAGTTTCCTAAATTATTCAAATATTAAGAATTCACTTTTAGGATTCAATTGAAACCTGGCTAACATCCCCTTATTAAACATTGGTATTAATGAATTCTCTTGAAAAATGTTATCTAATTAATGTAATTTTTCAATTAAATTTCAAACCAATTACTTTAATGCTTAGCTATACGGGGTAGTGACTTTTTTCCTTACCTCTTGTTTAATAGCAGAGAAAATAGGGTAAAAAGAAAGTAAAGAGGAGAAATTGGAAGATAAATCACACATTTCTCTTATTTGGTTACTGGTAGAAAACAAGAAAGATAGAAATCAAAATAAAAAAGAGCCTCGAGCCCATTAGAAAAAAAATTTCCTCCTAGTTCAGGAGAAAAAAAAAAGGAGAAGTTTCACTATTTCGTGTATGACCATTCTCCTCTTCTGCGGCCCTTTTTTTGCACAACAGCAATCTACATCTCCTCTCTAAATATTCTTCAGCTTTCTTCTGCATAATTTTCCCTCCAGGTTATTTTTCCTCCTTGCTTTCCATCTGATATGCGATTTATATTATTATTTTTCTATTTGAAATGTGTGATTCTTGTCTGAACTCATTAGATTCGTCTAGCTAAACTCAACATTTTCTTTTCTCCTCATTTAGCCTATTTTCGATAGACTACATACTCCATATCGGACTATTTTCTCTATTAAAAGCTCAACTAGGCAGTGGATGGCATGGGTCCCCTAGTTAAATCTACTATACTACTAATATTCTAGTTTTTTAGCTATTTCTATGTAGTTGGAATTACCTTTGTGTTGATTATTTCTTAGCTGGATGTTATTCTGTTTGCTTTCTGGCTATGGTTTCACTGCTATCCTTTTTTTAGGAATTATTTGACAAAAAAAAATTAACAAACAATTTTCTTTCTCTCCTATTTCTTTTCCAATTAAACATAACTAAAGAAAGTATCTTCTCTCCTCTTTTCTTTCTTCTTCCATTTCTTTCTCTTCTATTTTCTCTTACAATTAAATAAACCCTTAGCTAAACTTCTCCTAAGTTTTGTTCCATGAGATGAGAGCTTACTTTTTTAGCTATTTCCTTTTGAATTTTTTAACTCCTATGTTATTTTTTATTTTTCTTATTTCTTCTTTGGATAATTTTAAACATATAATAATGATAATTAGTTAATTATATTAGCAGTTAGTTGAATGAATTAGTTATTAATTAATAATTAATTCTATTAGCTAATTTAATTAGTTAAAAATATTAATTATTTATATAAATATGTTTAATAAAATTATCTTTTTATTATTAATTATTTATATATAAAATAAAATATAAAGATATATATTTTTTTATATATTATTTATTATATTATTTTTTTATAAAATTATATTATTATATTATAATCTATTATACTTATTTAATTTCCCTTTAAAACATGAACTATTATAATTTTCTAATTAAGAAATACTTGTAATACTTTAGTAGATACAATAACTAGTAAAGTTTATTTTATAATTATTTTTAATATTAAATTTAAAATCTATATATTTTCATTGAAAATATTGATGAATTATATATTTTAAATATAAAAACATTTCTTTTACAAGTAATATCATCTCATTATTTATTTTCTAATTAATATGTATTATTCTTTAATTCAAAAAAATATCATTTTATAAAATATTAATAATTTTCTCAATATATTTTCTATTATTTATTATGAAATGGAACATATATTCCTTTCCTTTTCATACAATTTGATACAAAATGTATGATTATATTCATGTAATTTCTTTATTATTATGTAAATATATTAATATAATTTATTATAATTATTTAATTTTTATTTCAAAATAAATAATTATAACTAAGTACATGTATTAGATTTTTCTAAAAAAATATAATGTAATATTTTCTTATTTATTAAGGATAAAAATGTAAAAAAAATTATAATTACGAGCAAGAATGTCTTTTTCTATACTAAATGAAAATTAGTTATTTCAAAAAATGTTATTCTTAACTTTTTAAAAATAGTTATTTGTCAAACATGATTGAACTGATTAAATAACTAAAAGCACTCTACTAAAAATTATGTGCTAAACATCCTCCATCTCCAAAACTTTTAAGTAATCATTATAAATTTGGAGTTTCAAGATACATAATTTAACTAATTTATTTATTTTTCAAAATTTTTTTACTTTAGTAATTATAAAAAGTGAAACAATTATTTGCCTAATAAAATGACTAGTTACTATTCATCTTATGTTATAGTAAAATTCATATATTATAATTTTATTTAATTAAATTGTCACCTAAATTTTTTCTTGAATAATTTGTATGATATTTCTTTTATTAAAATTCAAAATTTTTAAAATTTACAAGTGAAAGGTTTATAAAATAATCGTATTAACTTTAATAAATAATTTTCTTCTCAAATTTATAAATTTTAAGGCACTTATTTTCAAGTTTTAAAATTATTAAAACATTATAAAAATTACTAGAAAAAAATAAATTGCTTTGTGAAAGGATAATTCCAACCTAAGATTCACAAAGAGATTTATCTTCTTCTTTATTTTTAGAATATATTACTTTGTTCTCTCCTTAAGTTAATTAACTATCTTATTTAAAATCTTATATAAATTTCTCCTGAAATAAAAAATAAGGGTACATATAACCCCATTTCACAATAATAGAATTCACCTTTATTAACTTCATAAATACATCATAAATTTAACTAAATAATCCCACATATAGCCTTTATTCCTCTATTAAGAAAATTCTTCTATCAAATATGTGATCTATTGATTAAACTACTATAATCTGCTAGTAACATACATAAATGAAGATCTCAAAGTATTATTTGGACAATAACAAAAAAACAGGAATATCATTTCACTTTAGAAACCATGTCTGATTTTATTTTGAGAACAAAAATGGGAATCCAACATCTCATTTTTTTATGTCATTTTTAGTAAGAGCAACTTCTGTTATTGTAGGTTTGACAACTATAAAATGGAAAAACAAAGAAAAAATAAATCAAATAAAAAAGAAACTATTTAAAAAAATAATGAATCAAAATAAAAAAAAATAAAAAGAGGAAGAAAAACTTACAAAAACCCATACTACAACATGAATCTAGGAGAAAAGAGAAAATACTTGAAAAAATTACTATGGAAAAAATTGAAGCAACCATTATTGGATGATTAGGAAGCAAAGGGTAACAGATTCATCTTCTTTCTATTCCTTTTTTTTCATTATCTTTTATTAATCGCTTAACAAATGCGCAAATTATGGTTATTGAAATTCGAGATATGCTTCAAAGCAATTAGGCAATGCCATTGCAATTGAGCTTTAATGATAAATGGTTGAATCTGAAGATTAGCAATCGTGACAATCAAAATGTGAAAATTAATCAAAGAATAGGATGCAATGTTATATGGTTTCATTAGCCTACAACTTCAGATACATATAATTCTTTCTATGACAAAATTTATTGGTTGCCCAAGAAAGATGCTTTTTACTGAAGTTGTAATAATTCTTTCATGTGTACAAGTTTATTGCTAGTAATGCAACAATGGATAAAGACTGAGCATATTGACCAATGGTTCAATAAAGAACAAGAAGAAAATTCAAGAAAAAGGTTAATTGTGAATAGTAATTTTGTAATTAATTTTAAAGGAAAGTCAAATAAAAGGTATAAAGCATGTGGTGGTAATTTGTGTTCACATGTTTTTGTATCATGTTGAAAACTAATAATAACTTGAATAAACTTAATTTAAATCTAACTTATAATTATGTTGAGTTTGGTTAACCCATTTATTAAGTATATCAAGTCGAGTTATCTTGTCTAACCCATTTATCAATTTTAATTAATAAAATTTATATTATAAAATTATTTATTAAATTTAATTACTTATTATTTTTTATAAAAATATTTTTAATCATGAATAATTTTTTAGAATTTTATTATCATTTTAATAAGACATGATTTTTATATTTTTATTATATATAACTATTTACGACATTAACTTGAATAATTTATTGTTCATATTAAATAGGTCAACCCAATTTACAATTTGAACCTATTTATAGGTCAACTAAAATAAACTTAATCCAAATTTAATTTAAATAATAATTATATTGAGTTCGGTTAGCTTATTTATTAAGCATATCAAGCTGGGTTATTCTATCTAACCCATTTATCAATTTTAATTAATAAAACTTATATTATAAAATTATTTATTAAATTTAATTATTTATAAATTTTTATAAAAATATTTTCATTCATTAATAATTTTTAAAATTTTATTGTCATTTTATTAAGATATGATTCTCATGTTTTTATTATATATAACTATTTATGACATTAACTTGAACAATTTATTATTTATGTTAAACAAGTTAACCCATTTATAATTTGAACTCATATAAGTTCAACCCGGACCTATAAAAGAGTTTTGTGATTATGTCAAGTTGTCATACTATGTCAAAAATTGTCATTTCTAGTACCAATGAATCCAAAAGGAATTTTTTTTTATTAAATGGATTAACTTGTAGGATTTAAAACTAGATGAGAAATCTACGTAATATCAATAAATTACAAGGAAGGGTAATGCATTTTACTTTTATTTTTATTATTTGTATAATGTATGTGTTATGATTGTAATTTAGATATATCTGTGTAATAATGTAATTGTGCTTATATAATCGTATTCTAGAAGTATCAAGACTATTGGAATTTATGATATAGATTAAGAAGTATGAACTTGTCTAAAGATTTTATTATTTTATGTTTTATATGCAAATCATTGCAAGATTTTACTAAATTTGGAGCATCTTATCCATTTTCTTTATACATAAAGTGAAATATTAGTTGTTAGATTACTGGAATTCTTTTGGATTTACAACCTTTGAATAATATGAAAAATTTAAAATTAAGTATAGATGGGAGTACATTATAGGAAATTTATTTATACAATCTAAGAAGTTTATATTTTAAGTTAGTTATTTATTCGTTCATTAATAAATTCAATTATTTTGTTAACTTTTAATTAATTTTATTTATAGATTTTAATGAATATACTTTTATTAAATTCTCATAACTCATTTTTTTTATATTTAATATTTTTAGGCCAAAAATAACCCAATAGTCCTATGCTACTATCATAAAGATTAAAGAAAGCCATGTGAAGGAATTGATAGTTGGGATAAGAATATAGTGTATTTGTGTCCTTATAGTCGTGATGTTAGAGCAATTTATTTTTATGCATATTTTATGATGTCTTGTTTTATTAAGTTATAAATTTTTACAAAGTTCTTTGAAAGTGTTTAAAAATAAGGAAAATTATATCTATTTTTTAATAGTAAATGAGATTTCTATAACATATTTTTTTACAAATATAAAAAATTATTTTTCATTGAGTTAGAGTTAGTAATCATCAATATGTAAAGTTAGTAAGAAGGCACTTGGTGGTGAATTCCTATGTCAATCACAAGCCTAAAGTTAGAATGTAACAAAACATCCCTTTTCTTACCTTTGATTTTCCCTTTTTTTCTCTTTTATGTTGCTGAATGAAGACATACTTGAAATACTTGAAGTGATTGCTTTTAAAGATATGTAAATTTTACAACTAAATGAATTTTTCTTTGTAGATTCCATATTATTATGTATTATATAGTGCTATAATTTATTTCTATTAATTTATATTTCTTTCTCTTTCTTGTTTGTTCTTGTAAATGATATGATAGAATGTCTAGTACTTTAAAACCTTATTAAATTTATTATACTTCTTATTCTACTTCTTATTTGGTTTGTAATTACTATTTGAATATTATTTACATGATTGAAAAAAAGAGTATTTAATTTTATTATGTTTACAATTTATTACTTTCTTCATACTTAGTGATTAAAATTGCATCAAATGTCATCCTTAATTTAATTGTACAAATCAAAACTTCTCATTGAACTATAAACAATAATTTTTAGAAATGTTTGGCCTTGCTAAAAAGTATAATATAATTTGTAAACTCACCTAAATAGTATGAGACTGTGAGAGCATATCTCTACTATAACTAGTTGTAAATGTGTAGTTCTTTTAGCTTAGAATCGATGGAATTTAAAAATTCAATTGCAATTTTTGGTCAACCTCATAATAAAATTGCTATGTTTTGATGATGTTTTTGAAAGAGTGAGATTTTTTCATTTTCATAAGTTTGTATAAAAAAATTTAATATGTTTTATTTTGTTACTTATTTTGATGCATTACTCTTCCTCTAACATTTATGAGGAACTATTTGACTAAAACATGTGATTAGAAGTTAATGTTACAACAAGTTTTTTGGTATCTTATTTAATGATTTTTTCCAATAGACTATAGAAAATTATGAAGAAGATGAGGTAAAGATTTTAAAAGAGTAGCAGTTAGTTTTATGATATTGTGTGAATAATTTTTACCACATGCTGCATTTGTTTCAATATTATTTTCTTTTTTTTAAATAATGTTTGAACTGAATCGATGTTACTTTTAATTTGTTCTTAATTGTTGAGACATCTTATAAGACTTACTTTTATAAATTATGTTGCTAATAGGTGGGATTTAATGATTTGGCTATGTATTGGATCAAATTGTATTATAAGGTGACAATTCTGTTTAAAATTACATTGGCTATGTAAAGTAAATTAATTTTCTAATATATAATTCAATCATAGTTGTCAATACTGAATTTAAGCCTAAGCTGATATAGTCAAGGCCTCTTTTATTCATAGACCCTTAAATTTGATATAGAGTTGTAATAAAAAAAATTAAGCAAAATCTTGTTTTTCAAAAGTAAAACTTATTTATAATTTATTTTCTATACTTACACTTCGTCAAATTTGAGCTTGTAATTATTAAAATACGAAAATGTAGTGACTTAATAAGAAGCATAATCATCTAATTAAACTAGTAAAAAATATCCTAAGACCAATGTAACTGATGTACTATATGCTTTTCTTTTGAATTAATGAGCAATAGATGAAATTTTAGTGTGAACTTGGATGAGGATAATATGCCACGCACAAAGCATTGATATTAAATACTTAACTGTAATTGCATCACTTTATAGCAATCTTTGTAGGGTTTGTTAGATAATTTGTTACTATTATCTTTGCATCATAAGAATTATAATAATAAGTGTGTGTAACAAATGAAATTTTAAATATTTTTAATCTTTGGTTGAATTATTTTCTTTCTTTTAATTGATCGAGAGGAGTGTGAAGCAATCTTTTATCAATCATGAACTCATGGAAACAATATGCAAAATTAATGTCTATATGTGCATAGAAAATTTTGGATTATGGGATAATTACCAAACTAATGTCTGTTTAGTTAATGGTAATTATGTTTTCTCATGGTTGATTTATATAATTAACATTTTAATTGTTTTCAATACCTGATTTCGACAAAATACTAAATCAATTTCTTTATTACTATGTCATTGATTGACTATTTAATTGATTTTTCAAATTAAAAAATTATCTGATTTGCTAACCATATTTAATGGCTTTACTTGGCAATCATACTCCATCTACTTGATGATTGTAATTATTAAAATATGAAAATGCAAAGCATAATTATCAAATTTGACCGGGAAAAAATTATCTTAAGACCAATGTAACTTTTGTAATATATGCTTTTCTTTTGAATCAATGAATAATAAATGAAATTTTAGTATAAGCTCGGATAAGGGTAATATGCTGCCCACAAAGCATTAGTATCAAATGCCTAGTTGCAATTGCATTACTTAATTGCTGTTTTTGTAAGGTTTATTGGACAATTTACTATTATTATCTTTGCATCATAATAATTATAGTAATAAGTGTGTATAACAAGTGAAATTTTAAATATTTTAATCTTTGTTAAATTAATTTTTTTTTCTTTTAATTGACAAGAAAGAGCATGAGACAATCTTATATCCATCATGGACTCATGGAAACAATATGCAAAACTAATGTTTATATATATGTAGAAATTTTTTTTATTAAAGGAAAGTTACCCAACTAATGTCTAATTAGTCAATGGTAATTATGTTTTCTCACGATTGATTTATATAATTAATATTTTAATTATTTTCAATACTTGATTTGGACAAAATACTAAATTAATTTCTTTATCAGAATGTCACTGATTGACTACTTAATTTTTCAAATTGAAAGATTATCTAATTGGCTAGCCATATTTTATGGCTTTACTTGGCAACCATGCTTCACCTATTTGATGGTTGGCTATAATTGGTTGATTCCTTAGGACGAAATTAGATTGCCAATAATGCATTAAATGATGTTTTAAGACTTGCAACTTAAATTAAAGTAAGGAAAAAGGAGCTTAAAATTCCAATATTAATAAAAGAGGATCGAGATATTCTAAAATTTAATATCCACCTGCCACCTTAGAAAATAAAGTACATCACGGACATTGATAAAAAAAAAACTAAAAGAGTATAGTAGTGTCCCTCACTTTTTTGTTCCCAATTAACCAAATAGTCATGTATGTATATGCTTATTTACATGTAGGAATGCAAGGATAACCTATGTCCCACGATTAATCTAAGGAGTGGGGAAGGCTTAAAAATTTAGGCCTGTAATTTTTACCAACTTAAACAAGCTAGCCTATTGGGGCAGGTTCGTGTAGGTACTAATAAGCCTGCTAGCAATAAATATATATATATATATATATATATATATATATATATATAGTATTTTTTAATTATAATCAAAATAATATAATACATTAAAAATTTAATAACTTAACTCAATATAATTTATGGATTACAAATTATAATGATTAATTTGCAGGCCACTACTTTATAATATATATATATATATTTAATTATAATAAAAATGATTCAATACTTAAAAATTTTAATAATTTAATTTAATGTAATTTATTAATTGTAAAATATAGAAGTAGGTTTGTAGGCTTATACAGTCAGGCTTATTATTTTTAACCCATTAAAAATACTGATTTATGCAAATAAGCTTGCGTAAGCTTGGCTCGTTTAGCCCTATTCACCAATTTTGTATCCGTTTACATCCTTAGGTAATAGGTCGGACATTTCCTATGCATCCATTTTGACATAATAGTGTGAACGCACAATTACCAAATGCTAACACTAAGAAAATTTTGGAAATAAAAGAATTAATGCAATGGCATTTTAATGCAAAATTTAAGACATTTGCAATTGGACCTGAAATGTGTTCTTAATATTTTTAATAATTTCAATTAAAATGTCCCAATTTATTTGGAAAAGCAGACACGAAAGTTGCGATTTCTATCCTATTTTGAAAACTAATATGGTAAACACCAAGTCTTATAATTTCTTATCTGTAACTTTAACCTTTTTAATCTATTTATAGGTGTCCATATGTCTTTGTTTTATTTCTCAATAGTTTTGTATATAAGGAAGAAGCATATTTTTTTTAAAAAAAAAAATTCTTGTGCAACATTTTCTGAGATATGTTCCTTAATATTTAACTATAAAAAATAGAAAGAGAAAAGGTTATTAATTTCAATAGATGATTATATTATTTTATTTATGTCTTTAATTAATTAATTTCTTTCATAAATTTCTAATATATATTTGTAATGTTATGAAATATCGAATTAAAATTTCCTCTATGCAACGCACGCGTGATCAACTAATATATTTAAAACAAATATGTATGAAGTTTCATATTAGGGAGTAAAAGCTTGACAAAGGAGGGAATATAGATATAGTAGACAAATGTCATACATGCATATGCATGTTGAGGGGAAACCAATGACATGTACGATAATAATTAAGCTAAATACCAAATGGAGGTTAGATCCATTAAAGTTCTTATGAGAGGGGGGAATTATGGAGGATGAAGGTGGTGGACGAACTAAAAGAACGAAATGAAGGTAGGGAGGCAACGTTCGAGGAAAAGGAACACTAAGAAAGGAGAAATGAAAGAAATTAAAAATGAAAAATAAGTGTTGAAGATAAATTTATGTAAGAAAGTTTATTTAATTCATAACAAAATCAAATCTAAAAATTGTATTAAGTTCACAAAAAACTAATGCAATAATCAAACACAAGTTATGGTTTTCATTCGATTAAAATAGGATTCATTTTATATATATATTAAGCATTCAGTGTAATAAGAAGTGGAACTGGGTTTATGTCTATGTTATCTCCCTCAGAGGACATTATAGTCTCTCATGACACCCCTGTTTTTCAATTTAATGAAATTTTCATCGGAAAAATGGTATTTAGTGTGATAAAAGTGGGTCATTGCATATAAAACCATTAATTTTAAAATTAGTTACATAAGTTTATAGCAATAATTTAATAAAACTTATAAAAAAAATTCGTCATAACATTAACTAAATAGTTATTTAGTATTTAAAATAAACGATGCATCAAAATATTTGAAACAATATGTAATTTATTTATTTTTTAAAATATTTATTAAAATAATTTATTAAATTAAAGTATTAAAAATATAAAAAATATAAAATATGATGTTATGCATATTAATCACATAATTTAATAAACTACAACATTAAAAATATAAATATAAATTTTATGAAAATATCCATATTTTCTCAGATTTAAAATAACAAGGAATTTTTATAAAAAATTAAAAAATTTAATGAAATTTTCATCAATAAACTTTTTCACTTGTAACACGTAAATATATAAAAAATTATAAAATTTTTATAAACTTATATCTTTTGTAAAAAGTATTTAAAAAAATTTGAAATATTTCCAAAATATATATTAAAGCATTATCTAATAGATCATTTTCAAAGAATTATTATTTTTAATTATTTTTATTAATTGATATAGGGATTTTATGAAGACATATAACATTATAACAATTAGACTTAAAGCAACTTTGATGCTCTAAAATACAAATTACATTATTTTATTATTTAAAATAATTTATTTTAATCTTTTAAATATTCAATTGGTGCAGTTTCGGTTCTTTAGTTTCATTTTTGTTGATTTCTTGACTTTCAAGATTATTTTCATCTAATATTCCTTTCATGTTAATGTGAAATGACTTTTATGTGAGAATGAAAGTAAATTTTTGTCTAAATTTTAAAAATTTTAAATAAAATTAATTGATTAAATAATTTTTTTTAATTATTTTGAGAGTTGATTATTTATAAATTTTTTTAAAAAATGTAATTAATATAAAAAATAACATAGCAAATGCTTAAAAATTAAATAGAAATTAACAGAAGTTAATAGAAATTGACAAAAATTGAATAGAAGAATCGAAATTACATTAATTTAATATTTAAGAAAATAAAAATAAATTATTTTAAAATTAAAGGACCAAAATAACATGATTTATATTTTAAGAAATTAAAATTACATTTAAATCTAACAATTAAAGAATAAAATTGGGATTAAATAAAAAAAGGTTAATGTGTATAAGTAAATTTATTCATGCATCACATGACCCAACCTAATTGATTCGATAGGTTCGACTCTAAAAAATATAGAGTATGGATTATATTTTATGGTTCAAATATTAATTGGTATTTCTCTCATAAATTGATTAATATTCAAGTTGAGTGCGTGCTAATATTATATAAAATGAGTCAACTTTGTTTAACCTAATTATATAAATTTATTTTTATTAATATAATTATATATTACAAAATAAAATTATTTTTAATTATTTTTAAATCACTAAATATTATATATGTTTAAATGTTCAATTATATATTTAAAGGTAAATATCTGCTATCTCCCATGAGATTACAACTAATTACGCTCAATTCTTTCTTATCTAGAAAATTATACTGATCTCCGTTACTTTATGTATACTGTAGTACACTCCGCCTGTTATTGATTGTCTCCTATTCAAATTTTAGCAGAAATATTAAAAAATGGAAAAAAAAATTGTGGACCCCACTAATGTGCTGGATTTATCATTAAAATTTTGGATAATTTCACTATTTATAAAACACTTGAGAGGATTTTTTTATTATATAATAAAAAAAAACATTAAGTTATGCATAAAAGGCCTGACCTCACTAATTCTTCACATCTGTAAGTATGAAAATCAAGACTTACCGCATTTCATCTTGCTGAGGTGCTTGAAAATAATGCTTGTCCCAATAATAAGGATATTTTAATTTTGCCAGTGTGAGGCATGATCCAATCATCGTCGTATATAAACCTGCACAATTGCACAACCACCACTCTTCACGACCACCATTCTTCACGAGTTATAAGTTATATATATATATATATATATATATATATATAAAGGCTAAACTGAAATTTTCATTTTTTAATGATATTTATAAGATAATGGCATCACTATTACATAATTCAACAGAGATTCACCACATTCTTGGTGCCTATATCATCCATAATGGGAGTTGCAGGACTTAAAGAAAAACATGTAAATAATTAGAGAAATGTTCATCGTGCACCAGACTATTTGTCACTAGACTCGTTATGGTCCAGTACCCAAACCATGATCAGATATGCAAATATTATAATCTTGCTATCCTACATTTTGAAGAGGTACTGAGCTAGGGAAACAATCTTCCTATTTACTAGACAGCTTGAAGCATGAATAATACACGAAATAGATATGCATATGCTTCAGATGATGATTGGTACTCATAAATTGAAGCTTGTCTAAATCAACTTTTCGCAAGAAAAACAGCAACAATGATGGATTACTGATCAAATAAGAAGCTACAAAGAGAATAGGAATTAGAGATAACTTAAACTTTCACTGGTGGACGAGACATGATAGCTAGCATTTACAGATCTTAGTGTTCATTGGTGATCCATGACTGCAATACAAATTTTCCATAATCACTTAACATCTATAAACCTTGAGGGTCTGTTTGGTTTAAGGTATTTAGAATAGGGAAAGGGAATAGAGGGTATTTATTCCCTTTGTATGTGTTTGGTTTAAAAAAATGATTCCCTTTCCCTTTTTTTCCTAAATGACTTTACCTTAAATTAGGATACATTGATTTCCCCCAACCCTCTAAGGAATCTCATTCCCTGATTTTGGGTTTTGCAAGAACCAACCGCACACTCCTTCATCTCTCAGCATTCATCACTCTCGCAATCTCACAATGAGCATTAAGTACGTTTTTGGCTCTTTCTCTCTCTATCTTAATCATTCAATTTTTTTATTAAATTTCTCAATTGATTTGCAAATATATATGCATTAGTTTTCTCGTAGTTGGGTATCGTCTTTTTGTAAAAAATAATACAATTTTCCACAAATTCCTCTTTTAAAAGTTATAGAAGGAAATACAGATTGCATAGAAAGAAATACAATCTTTCAAGAATTAAGTTAAAAGTTAAGATTTTTAAAGAGAGCCCTACAAAATCCAAATTGCCATGGTCTTACATTGATTGGATTTTTGGAATAAATAGACTTTAGCATTCTTGCATATGGTCCCGGATGATTTTTAAAATTTGTGTTTGATGAATTATTTTTTGGACTTTGTGTTAGGTGAATTCATGGTCAATATCTAATTATTAACTTTTTGTATTTATGAATGGTTGATTCATTGATTATGATATTTCCTTATGGATATAGTTTCTTGATTTAATATATACAACATCAAAGGGTAGTATTAAGGGGTCAATAGAATGAATCACACTTTTACCCCTTTGATTCTCTAATTTTTTATCATATATTCTCTATTTTTTTAGTGGTTCTAAACTCCTAATGTTTGTTATTCATTATATTCTTTATATTCTTTCACAATTAAATTCCCTTTCCTTTTTATTTGTCCACTAACTTCTTATATGTAAAAAAAATATTCTATGACATTTAAATCAAAAAATAGTGGCATAATTAATTGATTGAGAAAGATTTCTTATTCTTATTATAATTATAAGATTGTGGTTGGATTTGCATAGGTTTGATAAAAAATAATAACCTTCTCCTTTGAGAATAATAAAGAAAAGAGGAGTTGCACATGTCCTTCCTTCTAAGGCAGAACGTTCCCCATGCATTTTTACATCCCACAACTTCGGTAGATCACTTAACCCTATTCATCTTTGATGCAAGAGCACTCGATCAATGAACTATTATAAACTAATCTATTTTTAATGTAAAATTAGATCAAGTAATCATTCTAATTAAAAAATGAAAGCTCATTGCTTTTTGTTTTGCTATGGCTGAATATTTTTGAGATGTGAATGAGCAAGATGTACTTCTATTTATCAACAATATCTTTTGCTTTGTCCAAGTAGGATCTAAAGTATCCACCTTATTGGGTTCATAACATTGCTTAACACCCTGCCTCTATTTATCTAGATATGATCCAAGCAGGTTCAAGTGTTTGAAGAGCATATCTATCGAAGCACATATGATTACCTTGATAGAATATTCCTTTCATTATTCATGATCGGATTATATTTTCTTGATACATTGCTGTTAATATTAATGTTGAGAAAAAGCTACAATGAAAAAAATAAAACCTTCACGTATTAACTAATGGATGAGGAGTGAGTGACATTAGAAACTTATTTTTTTTCTTTCTTTTTTCACCAATATATAATGTTTCACATTAGATAAGGTCTAGTACAAATAATAGGTTAATTCTCCCTTAGTGACCTAAACAATAACAAAGGGAATCAAAAGAAATTTCATTCATTTTCCTATTTGAACTAAATAGGCTAGATAATCAGAAGTTATTTCCTTCCTTTCTCCTTAATTTTCTTTCCTAATTTCATTCCCTTTCTCCAGTTTGAACCAAATAGCCCTTGAAAATATAGATTCAAAATAAATATAGTACATTAAAAAAATTAAGCATGCTTATTTTAGTGAAATGCATCACCTTACTGAAGGAATCATTTACCAATTGGCTTTCAAGAAATTAAAAATTCTTCAAAACAAATTAAGTTAGGAAAATTCCACCATCCTTTTGCGAAATGTTGGCTTAACAAACATCATTGACAAGAATATGAAAGATGCCATTTGAAAAAATAAAGTATTCTTGCAACTTTCCAGAATATTTTTCATGTGAATCTGATACAAGATAAAAGGGTGCCACTCCATTTGAATATGATAAAAACTTCTTCACAAGAATGCCTATGAATTAGCATATGTGATTCTGGTGAAAATGTTTGCAGCTATACCTCAACTTGTTTAAAACTAAATAAAGTTTAGGAAGTCAATGCTGATACTAATAGGACATGTTGAACTCATTTTCCACATAAATGGCTACAAATCATGCTACAATACCATGATAAGAATTAGTAGTTGCGATTATGACAGATTAAGTAAAATAAGGGTTTTTAATTGTTCCAAATATAAATGATATAATTGCATTATTAACAAATTTTTGGTCCCAATAAACAAAAAGATATATGCAGTATATACACATATAGAAGATAAGAACAAATGCAACATCCAAAGCACACACACATAATAAACGAAACATACAATGAGATACAACAACTATGCATATATACATACATATAACGATAATAAATTAATAGCTTGATATTCACATTGTATTTTACATTAAATTATATATTTTATTTAGAGTAATGCATGTAGATCGATATTAATTATAATGAAGCTTTGATTTCGGACAAAAATCTAGTGAATCAATATAAAGTTACTCCAAATAAGAAGAAGAAATTAAAAATGAGAGAAGTGAAATAAGGGAAATGCATGAAGGTGACTTTGAAATGGATTCTTCATAAAAGGGCAAATATGGTAAAAAAATTATGACTAACATCGTTCCTTTCTATTTATTACAAGAGAGGTTAATGTAATTTTCCAAACAAAAGGGAACGAAGTGTAATTAGGCCTAACCTTAGGGCAGTTGATAGTAATTTTTCCTATATTTATTTAAATGTACATTTTTATGTAAAAATTTAATTTTTTGTTCCAAATAATAATGAAAAGAAAAGTAATTAACTTTCAAGTCAAATCCTAAGTTATGTATAAATTTGATAAGGTTAAGCTTAATTTTTAAATAATTAAATTGGCCAAACTCTAGCTCAAGTATCATGACCTATCCCAAGATGCATGATTGATATAGAAGGTTGCTATGGATAACCATTTACTACATTAAACTATATGTGAATAATGCAATATGTTACATATAAGGATATTTCACCTTAAAGAAGTATGATCATCAAATCAAACATAGAATGATGTCAATCTATAATATATCATTAGATATGTATGTAAGTGTTTACTCTAACTATCCTAAGACTCACTTTAGGATCAAATTGCTTGAACTAGCTTACTTCTAACCTATTAAACAACAACTGAACAATTAAGGGGAACAGTTTCCCATAGACTAAAAGGCTTGTATGTCTTATAAAGCCAATAAATAAATAAAGCTATGTATTTAGATTATATATAGTGGATACATATTGGTAGAAGATACAAAAACATATTCATGTATAATTTTTATTAAATAGATTCATGTATTGACTTAATAATTACTTAAATTATGAATCTGTATAATATTTGATTGGGATTAAATGTATTGGATATGCATTAATGAAGGAAGAAATTAATATGTTATTTTCTATATAAACACTTAATGAAGTGATCATTAAATCTATTATATTTAAAGACTTTAAAGTCACTCTCTTTTACTATAAAAGTATAAGATTATGTAAGAACAAAATACACGTAATTCATTTTATCTTTCCTTTCAAAACAATATTGAAAAGGTTTCAAAAATAATAAAAAATGGAAGGTCTAAAATTAGAGGAATTGTGCATATGAGCTTTGAAAGATCTTACATTTATGAAGTCTAATGAGATTGAACAAAAGGATACTCTTATTAATTAGATTATGAAGTTTATAGCTACTGGGAGTAAAAAAAAGGAAAAACTTATGAAGCTTTTCTTTGCTAAGAATTTTTTCTAATCTACATGGGCTACATTTTAATTTTTGATTTACTAATGTAAATATATATGAATGATATGAAGAAATTTATGAAATTTCTATTTTATCATATTTTCCAACTTGGATAGCAAAAGGGAAAAAGAAAAGTAAGTTTTGTTGAAACTTAATAAGTAAACAACAAGTATTAAAAATAATTAAAATTTAATTGTACCATGACATTAAGTCTAATATTATCTCCTTTTATAGGGAATAAATAGGTTTCATCTAGAAAAGTAATTAGGGAACAAGTAGATTTCATCTAGAAAAGTAAATTACTTTTTATACCTTTGCCGAAAGAGGAAAGGCATTTTGAAAAAGCAATATGGCTTTTAAGAAATTACACACACAAAATATTTTAAGTTTCAATCAAGGTTACACCATTTATTCCTATATCATCATATTTGCAAAAGGAAATTCAATTACACAGCTAATATATTCTTTTTCATAATTCCATAATTTGTTCATCGGAATTTGATAGCATTTGATGGAAAACGTAAGAAAAATAAAAATATGTAAATCTTCTTATATCTCTTATCGAGGCTTATTTTATTGCAAGTATTTATTGGATCAGATAAATATGAAGTAGGTACAACTCTATTATAACTTTTCCAAGTCACATATTGCTTAACCATATTATAAATATCTAACTATAAATGATTCCATAATAAGAACATAATTTTTCACCTTATAAATTAATTTAGAACTCTTAATAGGTTTTTGTAAGGCTTAAATTGATTAAGGTTATTTTATGCAATTTTAGAAGTCTTGAATTAATTGGATAATCAATTTAGGTTTTTTAATTTAGGTTCTAAAAGGCCTAAATTGATTTGTGATTCAATTTAGTATAAGACAGGTTACTTTTTAGCTCATACTAAATTAATTTACTAATCAATTCAGTTCTCCTCAAATTTAATTATGTAAAGGGTGAATTGATTCATGAATGGACTCATGGATATTATTTTGCATTTTGAGTTCAATGAATCAATTCACCAATTGATTTATATGTACTTTTTTTTGCATTTTTGTACAAAGTTTACTATTCATCCTTTATGTTATTTCAATCCATTTAAGCACTATAAAATAAAGTAGCAACATTATATACACCAAATTCATTAAAAAATTTACATTAAATAATACTCTATATCATTTTACACCAATCTAAACAAATATATGCAAAAACCTAACTTAACAACAATTTAAATCACAAATGAGGGAATAAAGTGTTTATTTGCATCTTATAGATAAGTTGCTTAGATGTACAATTGAGGTCTAATTGTTTGTAAACATCATTAAATTAAAGGTCTAGAGTTAAGGTTCTAAAATTTCATTTGAAACCAAAACTTTCATCATTTGTAATCCAAAGAGAAAGATAGAGGAGGCATTTCATAACAATAAAGAAATGAAATTCATTACATTGTTTACATTGGATAGGAGATGAAGGATTGAAGAAGTGGATTGGATCTTCCCTTAGATATAGGAAGAGAGAATGAGTTGTTGGAGGATTTTTGGAAAAATAGGGAAATGGGTGGTTGAAATAAGAAAATAAAAGAAGGAAAATGACTTAAGGGCAAAAATGAATTTTTTTTAAGTCCTTTCTTTACTTACATGCTCACTCATAATTTCACCCATAATCATATTTAACCTTAAAATTCTATCACTCATTTATTTAGCTAGTACTTTGCACAAAATTTATTCATGTATTTATCTAATTATTTTTGCATAATACATTTTAATTGTAATGAGTGTAATATTAGGTCATTGTATTTCATGCAATTATATATGAAAAATTTGACTTGAAGCCTAGCAACTTGTCTTAGGAACATTTCTATATATAAGCATTCAATGGAAGCTTGTGAAAATTTTAAAAATAGAAGAAAAGCTAATGAATTGTGCCCAAATACTAAAGGAGGTGATTGAAATTTACCCTAATTTGAAAGAAAATATAGATTTAAATTTGAGATAAAGAGAAGAAAGTAGGCAAAAGGCTACGAACAAAGAAAAAAAAAGAAAAAGGAAGCATACTTGAAAAGTTAAGAATAGACTATATAATATATAAAACTTTAAAATAAATTAAAAAAAGGAAAGAAAGGCAACTAGCCTTTGTTAAAATGGTAGAGTGAACTTGAAGTTATTATATAAATAGATAAATAAATGTAAACTTTACAACTTCATTTTTAATGGTACGGTATGTTTGGTAGTTAGAAAAGGAAGAAAATGGAAGATTGTAGGAAAAAATGGAGAGAAAGGGACTATGTGAAAATGGATGATTAAATTATAACTTTTCATCTACTTATTTAGATGTTTAACATTACATAAGAAAGGATAATGATCAGTTAAACCAACATGTAAGCTAATCACAAGTGTGTGTATATATATTTATAATTATAATTTTACCCTTTTTAAAAATAGCAATTTATTAATGAGTATTAAAAATGATAAGTTAAAAATGTGAATTAAAATAATTTAGATAAACATAATAATGAATTAAATAGATAATTCTTAAATAACCCCAAATTGGAGGAATACAAAAAATATTGAAAGTTGAGGCATTTTAGAGGGCCAATTGTAACATCCTATCCTTGTGCCACCTTATTTAAAACTCATAATTGAAAAAAATGTTATGCGACAACTTTTTCTCTTCATGTCTTTCTTTTTTATTTCTTTCATCTAGACAAACCATAATGACAAGTTTATGAGATACAAGGAGAAAGAAAAAGAAGACAATAAGAGAGTATAGAAAGGAAGAGAAATGAGAGAAATGAATGGTTAAGTTAAAATTTCCTTTCCTTATTTAGGCTTTTAGCAAACCCTGCAAAAATCATGAGTAATAGAGGGTTTTAAATGATTTTTGAGGATTAATCATAAATTTTTAATTTATTTTTCTCCTTAATCAAAACTCTAAAATAAAAACAATATTTGTAACATAATATTTCCTTCTTCTTCTTTTCCTTCCATTCCCCACCCTACCAATAGGTTTTGAACTCTTCCTTTTTTCTTCTGTCATTTTTCTATTATTTGTAAAGGCTCATGGTTCAAATCAAAAGAAAATTATTTATCTCTTTTTGAAATTCATCCCATGCATTTCTTTGGAGATGCAATGGATCTAAATCCAAAAAAATATAATAATAAATAAGAGGTATATTTGAATAAGTTTTTATATTTTATGTTTTCATAAATTGTTCTTAAAAATGATGTTTTTTAGTTTTCATCAACTGTTTTTGAATTGAGAAAAATAAAAAAACCAAAGGATGATTAGTTTTATAAATAAAAAAATTATCTGAATATAAAACTAACATCAAGAATAAGATAAGAAAAAAATTTAAAAATTATTTTTATTTTTCTATTTTTAAGTTAGACATTTAAAATTATAATTTTTTAAAAATAAATTTTGAAAATAAATTTTCAGGCAGATTTTTCTATTTTTAAAAATCATTTTTTAAAAAAAATAATAAAGAAATAGAGCCAAGAATTTTAAAGAACTTCCTCCCTTATTCCGAGAATTTAGGTAGAATTTCTTCCTAAAAGGACATAAACATAATAATGCAGTGAAACTTCCAATGCATAATTTCCCATAATAGTGGCTATGCTCCTCATACCAAGTGCTATGCGACCTGATTAGAGACATTATCTTGGTTATTCATGTCCTTTCCAATGCAAAGAATGGAACCCCCAAACCATACTAATAGCAATATCAATATGGATCGCCACAATAGAAAATGGCAGCGATAGGAGAGAAAATTGATGAGTGATCGAATGGATCTACAAATGATATCTCAAATTTCTAGATTCAATTAACCCTTTATGATCAAGAAATCAGAAGTTCAATCCTCTTCACCTTATTATTCCTAGAAATAATTAGTTACTCTAATTATTTTTGTTGAATATGAAATGGTCTTGTTATGTAAAATTAAAAGGATTTCCATGTAGTAAGAAGTGACAAAGAGACTTGGATATGCTCCTCTTTTCCTTTTCCTTATAATGGTAGAAGAAAGCAAGAACAATATTTCTTGCAGGCCCAATTATTAACTAAAAAAAAAAATCTTCTCAATCCCATTGCACCGTCGATGTTGGTAGCTTAAGGACTCGTTTGGTTCATACGGGAAATAAGTTCCCATGGGAAATGGAACTTCACAGGAAGTTGATTTCCCATATGAACTTCCTGGGATATCTAAATTTTTGTTTGGTTGACAGGGAGCAAGTTCCATTTCCCGCAGAAGAACTTCCTACGTTTTTGTTTGGTTCAACTTTGTATTTCCTATGATATAACAATGAAATGACGACAATAGCCTCCAAAATAAACATTAACAGATATTAATTGATTGAGTTTTTTTTTATGTGGAAAACACTGTTCTCTGAGGCAGGAAAATGAAAGGACACGACATCGAAGCGACAAAACGCAATGGCCTGAATACGAAACGAAGCACGTGAAGGGCGTTTCGGCGGGGACAAAAAGGCCGAAACAGTAACAGTAACAACACTTTGCATTCCATCTCAAAG
Organism: Sindora glabra; assembly: GCA_020226215.1. NCBI lineage: Eukaryota > Viridiplantae > Streptophyta > Magnoliopsida > Fabales > Fabaceae > Sindora > Sindora glabra. The sequence goes on along the minus strand of CM035232.1, from coordinate 12,584,417 downwards.
CTCACCAGAACCAGTGATCTCAAGACGCAGGAAGACACTGTGGTTATCATCGCCGAATACACCAAGAGAAGATACCACGCGACTCTGAACAACCGGATAACATCATTTATCCACATCGGACGCTGAAAGCAAGATCAAACAGCAACTTCGCACAAATGGGTCGTCCACAGGTAAACCCACCTCCTCTTTAGCATTGACTCTAACACAGGCATCATACTTCAATTATAAGTGCAACGAAAATGTGGAGTTGCTTGCTTGGACTTGTGTTCCTACGTGAGTTGAAGTGAAACCCTAGCAGTTAGTAGGACCACAACATGCCATGTATTTTGTTGCATGTTACTGTCACTCCACATAATATCCGTAAGACAGTTATACTACGGTTATAGGCTCATGTTACTGTTTCTCGGTGAAACAGTAACACCCCACTGCCACGATGTTGCATTGTTATTCATACCTCACATAGTGGCACTTACCCACGAGTTTTGTTAAACATGTATGTCTCATTTTTTATCTCATGTTACTTTTTCTTGCTGAAACAGTAACACCACTAGGTCTGATTGGATGTTGCATTAGTGATCATACCTTGTTTTGACTATTTATGCTTGATCTAACTCTTGATTTGACGTTTGCCCGAGCAGAAAGGCGCTAAAGCACTCACAAAAGGAGACTTTTCTGATGAAGAAACCCAGAAATTCCAGCAATATAGGTCCAATCTCTTGGCCTGCATTAGACAGGTTGATCAGCTTCAGTTGGATGACAGGCACACGACGGTGCTACGACACAACCCATTCTGGGTCCTGATAAACGCAATAATAACAAAGGAACTGGATCGCAGCATGTGTCGTAAGAGCGATGTTGAAATTCAGTCCATAATTGCTACCTTCTCAGACAAGAATAATTATTTCAACATCGGAGGCGATCATCTCAGAATAACACTAGCATCAGTGAAGCTGATCTTTGGAATAAGAGATGGAGATCAGCCCATCCAGACAACCTCTGGCAAGAGGACCTTGTCAGACTTTGATGTTAGATGTTTCCGTGGCAAATCACGGATGAGCAAACCAATCATATTCAAAGCTCTCGAAAGAGTAGTGCGGGGAACATCGAAGACTGATGTGCAGGATGTCTCCCACCTCATGACGTTGATGCTTCTTGTCACCCTCTTCGTACCAAACAGGGCCCACACATTGGCCTGGTCGTATATCAAATACGTGGAGGATGTTGACGAAATAGCACAATATGGGTGGTCACAACACATTCACGACCAACTCATGAATTCTCTCAAAAAGGACAGCACCCCCAATGTAACCGGGTGTGTCATGCTATTGCCAGTAAGTCAAAGATGTCAAAACTGCTCTTTACTTCGTGTCCGAATCCTTTACATTTTCTTCATTCATATCCATTCATTTGAGTGAATGTTCCTGTCTCCTAGTTGTATGTTTGTCGAAAGTCTTGGCTCATGTTGCTGTTTTCGACTAAAACAGTAACATGCCCCTCCTTTGTCTCTGAGTGGTTGCCCCAGGTTTTATGGCGTTTTTATTGTTAATGTGATCTCATTAGACTGTTATTCGTGAGTTTCTCATCCTTGTTGTATGTTTGTCGCAAGGCTTGGCTCATGTTGCTGTTTTGGACTAAAACAGTAACATGCCCTTCCTTTGTCTCTGAGTGGTTGCCCCAGGTTTTATGGCGTTTTTATTGTTAATGTGATCTCATTAGACTGTTATTCGTGAGTTCCTCATCCCTGTTGTATGTTTGTCACAAGGCTTGGCTCATGTTGCTGTTTTCAACTAAAACAGTAACATGCCCCTCCTTTGTCTCTGAGTGGTTGCCCCAAGTTTTATGGCGTCTCTATTGTTAATGTGATCTCATGTTAAAGACTGAGTACAGGAATAACTTGTTTACCTCCAGTTGTTCTTCATCTTTTTATTATTCCGTCTTCGATGCAGCCTCCTAAGGAAATTAACGTGATAAATTGTACGTTTTATTGTCCGCAGTATTGGCTGTGTGAGACTATCAACGTGCTGGGCGGGCACCACATCCAAAGAGTTCCAAGGTGCCTCAAATGGGACCTGAAGCTCCTCACACGCCAACTGAGGGATCAACTTATCAGCCAGCTTCAGGTAACAGTATGAAAATATCAACTTTTCATGATGGTCGATACATGTCAGTGCAAGAAAGCATGTTACTGTATTGATACCCATTCCAGTAGTTTATTTTATAACAATGCATGGTGTTGCTGTTTCATAACAGACACAAGCATACCGTAGTCATAATGCAACATGTTACTGTTTTCTCTAAAAACAGTAACATGCCGAATTCCTACACTAACAGTTGAAATAATGTTATGCTTCAGGTCGTAAATAGGGAGATTGAGCCCACTGTACATGAATACGACCTCCTGTACACAGATGAGACAAATCTGCGGTTGATTGGATTTGCTGACAAAACAAAATCGCACGACACACCCTCCCAATCGGAGGATTCGGAGGGCGATAATGAGACAGCATCGGCCCAGTACGTGATCCAACCCCGGCCAATAAAGCTGGACCAAATCGCCGATATTGCGCTGTCCCAGAAGGATCAACAGCAACAAAACAACGATGAAGTTCTACGGCTTAGGGATCAACTCACCAGTGCAAACACAGAGTTACTCAGACTGAAGGATGAGTTGACATCCCTCACCGAGAAACTTCATTCGTTAGAACAACAGAAAGAAGAAAACGCCGAGACAATATCGAAACTTAAACACGATAACGCACTGCTACAGGAGGAACTGTCCACAGCAACAAGTGAGGCAGAAAACCTCAGGGCGGTCAACATTAGTTTGGAAATGGTTAATAAACAGCTCAATGCACAGTTATCAGAACAGGTTGTGCAGGTGGTTGAACAAGCTGAGGTAGAAACCACCAGAGCTGAAGAGCAAGTTACATACGAGGCAAAACAGCGATCAATGATAGCGAACATAATGAAAAAATCAAGAAAAATAAAACGGGACGAGGAGTTCACGTACTCTGGTCCTTTGAAAAAACGAACGAGACAAGCATACGCACGTCAGCAGATAACAATCGCTGAGGAGATAACAACCGCTGAGGAGGTCTACGGGCAGACCAAAAAGGCCCCTGTTGTAATTGAGGATGAAACACCCATAGATAAAAACAATAAAAAGCAGACTCAGAAGTCACCCCACAGTCCAAAGTTTCCAACTTCAAAATACCTGACCAAGGATGTCAGGACTAAGATGATGCGATTAAAACTTGCAGGCGATCCACAGTAAGTCATGTTCTACCTTGTTGTGGTTGCTTTGCATTTACTAGGAAGTTTTATCTGTAGCCTTGTCTAATCCCCTGGACACGTCACCACATGCAGTATTTTTGTCTGGTCAATCCCCCGCATGATTTGTTCATCACATTTGAGGAATTGGTGGGAGTTATGAAGGAGGAATCAATCACGAACAACGTATGTATCATCTAGCCGTTGTTCACGCATTTTTGTTATTGTCATTAATCACACCTATGTTCCTGTTACTGTTTCTTTCCTAAACAATCAATGCAGATCATAGATGCCCATGCCTACACTCTGAGCCTGGCTTCCAGGAACAGTGAAAGGAAGGTATTTGCCTTCGACAACTGTTGCTGGGTAAGATTCTGGATCCATCTCGCTTATACGAATCACATAAGGCATCATTGATTCTGACGTAGGTTAAAACTATGTTGGCAGTCTTACATTGTGAGCGACCTCAAGTTTCTCCAGGAAGCCAGGCAATACAAATTCGATGCACACATAGAGGAGGCAATGGCTGCAGATGTTGTTATCTTCCCACTGAATTCCATGGGCGTCAATGACTTCAGCAACCCCAACCACTTCACTCTTCTCGTCCTAGATAATAAAGCGCGCAGGTGGACACACTATAACTCGATGCGGCCGAGAAGAGAAGGGACACCGGATCCATACTTTCGTGATGCCACGATGGTGGTGAGTGATATTAAATACGTTGTTATTTTATTGACGTCACTATTTCCATCAGACACAGTAACATCATTGTAGACAGTTGCATGGAGTTTTCACTTTCCATTTTTGTTGGTTTGCTAACAACAGAAGGACTACTATGAGAAAAAGATGAATGAAATCCTCGCACGGGGTGGAATGGATAAGAGGGTAGGGCGAGCCACCTCAGGTCCACCGTTTGATATAATATCATACGAACGGTCACCTCAACAGGAAGAAGCATCGTAAGTAGCAAGGTCCTTTCTTACCGAATGTTAACATGGCTAGTGGGTATCAAACTAACTCGTTACTATTTTGCAGGCAAGACTGCGGGATAATCGTGTGCTTCCATATAGAGAATCTATTCAACAATAATGAGTTTCAGGAACAATTTCCCTTGGAAGAAGTGAGACGATACAGAGCAAACTTAGTTAATAAATTCCTCCAGGATTTCACTCTTCCCAACTGAAGTTGTTTAACACATATATAACAATAAAGTTGGTTATTATGCACATATGTAAAACTAAATTCATGTTAAACCATTGTCTTAATATTTAAAATTCAAGTGTATGTATAACTCAATTGTAAATGTAATTCTTCGGTACAGATTAATCTTATATCCAGTTTATGTTAGCACTCAGACATCAGGTTGCCATGTGAATTACTCGCACACGTGTTGATGCTACCATTTTTTAACGGATACCCCTCCCATCCAGTTGTGCGATACTATTATCAAAACCTACCACCAATGTTTGTATGAATGAAGGACAATCAGGTGGACACAGTCATCAGCGATGAACATGCACCTCTCACACGCACACGGGCTAACCATCGCATAGACTGTAATTCTCTTGCTTCTCATCGTGAGAGGGTCTTCCCAAGTGACATGCACAACCACTCAGACGCAGGACTGAGCTTCCGCCTGGATGTTACTGTTTTATCCTAAAACAGCAACATCGCACCTGAACACGTTTCTTGGACATAATGAGGACGGGAACCTGCCAAGCGACTTGAATGATAACCTAGACCCGCCCTCCAGCCAACCTTAACCTCCAGGGCTCAATACCCAGCAGCCTGGGCGATGTTACTGTTTTAGGCCAAAACAGCAACATCGCGCATGAACACGTTTCCTGGACATAATGAGGAGAGGAACTTGCCAAGTGACGTGGATGACAACCTAGACCCGCCCCCCCGGCCAACCATAACATCCTGGGCTCACTTCCCAGCACCCGCGTTGATGTTACTGTTTTCGCTAAAAACAGCAACATCGCGCATGAACACGTTTCCTGGACATAATGAGGAGAGGAACTTGCCAAGTGACGTGGATGACAACCTAGACCCCCCCCGCAGCCAACCATTACCTCCAGGGATCAATACCTAGCAGCCTGGGCAATGTTACTGTTTTATCCCAAAACAGTAACATCGCACATGAACACGTTTCCTGGACATAATGAGGAGATGAACTTGCCAAGTGACGTGGATGACAACCTAGACCCGCCCCCCAGCCAACCATTACCTCCAGGGATCAATACCTAGCAGCCTGGGCAATGTTACTGTTTTATCCCAAAACAATAACATCGCACATGAACACGTTTCCTGGATATAATGAGGAGATGAACTTGCCAAGTGACGTGGATGACAACCTAGACCCGCCCCCCAGCCAACCATAACATCCAGGGCTCACTTCCCTGCACCCTCGTTGATGTTACTGTTTTCGCCAAAAACAGTAACATCGCGTATGAACTAAGTTTCTTGGACATAATCAGGATAGGCACTTGTCAAGCGACGTGAATAACCACCCGCACCCGCCCTCCAGCCCATCATAACCTCCAGGACTCAATACCCATCAGCTATGCGATGTTACTGTTTTCGTCCAAAACAGTAACATCGCATAGACTGTATTTTCCTTGCTTCTCATCCTGAGAGGGACTCGTCAAGTGACATGCACAACCACTCAGACGCAGGGCTGAGCAGCCTCTTGGATGTTACTGTTTTTGGCTAAAATAGTAACATCCAACATAATATGTAACCAGTAGTGTTCGATGATGCACGAAAAGGATTGAGCTGTACTACAGGAGTATCAATGGAATTGCCATGAGGAAAAAAAAAGGGAATGTATTGTTATATTCAGCCACATCATCTAATACATTAATTAGGATCCCATGTCAGTGCCCAAAAAATAGGTGCACATACAGAAGTTCAACAACATAGTATGAATTTAGTGAGTGTCTTGGTTCCTATTGACTACTACTTTTCTAGAACTTCACTGATCTGGAAGTAACAAACCATGCACATAAGCAGATCTGTACTCCTCTGGAAGGCTAAAAAAGAAATCAACTTCTAGGGGGTTAAGAGCAATCTTCCTTGCCGCAGTCATAACTTGGATAGGAGTTAACCCATCAATCTTCATAATCTCACTTGTCACTTGCATCCTTCTCCCTGCAGAATCAGATTCATGTTGGAAACAAGAAGCCAAGCGGCCTATATGTTTACTTGCATCCTCCATCACATCACTCATTCGTGCAAATCTAGAAGAGAATTCTCTCAGAACTTCTGAATTTTCTATCTTTGCCTTCTTTGACCTACGGTTTACTAGGGTGGTTGAGGAAGAAGTTCCCATTGGGGCACATGGAGGGACTGGGTAAGTGTCCTCCGCGGAAAAGGCAGGAACATTTTCTTCTTGCTCTTCTTCTTCTCTGTCCCTTACTTCGTCTTCTATCCCCTCTAATGCATCTTGGGGATTTACAGCCTCGTCTCCAATGGCTCTATCCTTCCCAAATATTTTGGCTAAATCATCAAAAAATGGAAATGGCTTGTTTCTTAAACCCACGGCATTTTTGTGGCTCTAGCATAAAAGAAGGGAAAACATAATGAGAGAAGGTAAAACTTTAAAAGCTGTCACCAATAAATAGAATTATACACAATTACACGTATGTGCATAGAAGAAAAGGCATAATATAAAATATTACCTTCACCCATTCATCCCACACTGGCTTTGAGCAAGTTACGTACTTCTCTTCATCATTCCATCCAAAGCCGCTGGCAGCTGGACCAAGCATCTCCGCAATAGCATTATATTGATTCCTCAAATACTTGATACGGGACTCGATGTGTGGCTTAGCCTTCATACCACACCCAGGAATCTTCTGATCCATAAGTTGTTCCAACCTATTATAAGCACCATTCTTGAACTGGCCATTATCCGTTTTCCAGCCACCCAGCTCCACAAGATCCATCATTGCACTAATTAGTGCACGATCCTCAGCGCTTCCCCATCTTGTGCATCCTCTACATGGGTTCGCACCCTCACCACCTTGGTTGGCATTTCTCTGAGCTTTTGGTTGACTCATCTGTGAAGAACGAAAGATGGAAAGACAGGAAACATAGGAATTCGTTAGAACGGCATTCTGCTCATGATTTAGCAATTTAGGATGGTCATACTACCAGTTCAATAAAAAGCGAAGTCATTACTCCCATCTTATTACAAATTCAGATAAAAATATTACAAGAATAAAGTGTATATTGTCTACCAATCCATAAATGCAATACAAGTGAAACATGCTACATAGTTTTAGCTAAACCCTATGGTTACATGACGTGGTGTCATGTAACCATGCATTGTACATCTCATTGGCAAGATCATGTCTGAAGGTAGTCCATGCAACACTAGATTCCATAATTCCAATATTAAGTTCACCATTGTCTTCTTCCTCACCATCCACAAGCAAGGGCTCCATGGGATCCACACTCATGAATGTTCGAATGAAATTATGCATCAATGCGCAAGCCAGGATAATTCTACCCACGGTTTTCCTAGGGTACCAAGTTATACATCTTAGAATACCCCATCTCATTTTTAACAATCCAAAGCACCTCTTGATAACATTCCTTGCTTGCGAATGCTTCATATTAAAATATTTCTCAGCAGATACAGGATGCGCACCACTCTTCCACACACTTAGATGATATCTCTGGCCTCTAAATGGTGTTAGAAAACCCTCACAATTCATGTATCCGGCATCACACAAATAGTAGTTGCCTATAATTAACCAACATAAGTGTTAGGTACTGTCATCTCAAATAAGCTCCTTAGTTCAGATTGAGCAATGTCAAGGTACCTATGGTGTTACCTTGTGGAACTTACAAAGTATTTTTTCTAGAAAGTGCATCTCGAAGCACTCTATTGTCATGTGCAGACCCCTCCCAACCAGGCAATATATAAATAAATTGCAAATCCCGCGTGCAAGTAGCTAACACATTAGTAGTGAGTTCTCCTTTTCTATTCCTGAATCTAGCTTTATCTTTATCCCCAACACGAACCTTAATATGAGTTCCATCCAAAGCACCTAAGCAATTCTGCAGTGTGTATATATATAACTTGTTAATAGATACTGTATATATTTATAAATATTTACGCATTCATCTAATCTTCCTAGAAATTCTAACTTACCTTAAACCATTTCCACTTCTCATCTTGGCAATTCTCAGTCACTGGCTCAGGTTTCTTTAGTAGAATATCATGGCATCTAAGGACAGCGAGGAGAACTGATTTGAAGTGCCTAGATATTGTCTCACCACTTCTCCTAAAGTACAATTGAGTTCTTCGATTTTTTGTGTCATGAGAAAGTGTGAATAGAAATAAAGCAACCATCTCCTCTAAACTAGTATTCTTATTTCCTTGTAACTTACCGACATCTCTAAGCATATCACATAACTTAGAAAAACAGGCTCTATTCATCCTAAGGTTGTCCAAGCATGCTAAGTCACTTTCTTTAATCATTGGCCTGAGATTCAAAATCCTAGCATAATATCTTTCTTCAGCACAGTTGTCAAATATATAGGACATAGGCTGAGGCAATCTAATGTCCAAAAAGGCTAAAAGATACAAGAATTCAGAAATAGCCTCCAAAATCATGAGCATCATCTGTGTGTATAATGCAATACATGTAGTAGCAATCTTCTTCTTTTTACTCAACGGTAAGCGAGCCATAACTATATGACATAGGCAAATTACATGCAAGAATGTTATAAGTTAGAAGAGCAATAAAAATATGGTCAGCCACTCTGAGAAATTTGAATGCAACAAACTCTATTCATCTTTTTCAAGGTAGTCAACAGGCAAACAATAACGATATTATATCCAGAACCTCTTAGAAGCTCTGCCGTCGTGGTTGGATTAAACATACCAGTTTGCTAAACCATAAGCACACCCTTCTTTGTCAAATTCCACAACAAGAGGAAATATAACGAGCAATGTCGTCAAGGCTTACCTTGAATCGCTAGTGCCGTTGCCCGGAACTGTTGCTAGGGTTTAAGGGAGATGGCAGAAGCTCGAGAACCAGAAATCGCTACTACCGTTGCCGGAGACTGCTGCAGGGTTGAGAGGCGACGGGAGATGCTCGACAAACAAAAAGGCAAACAGGAAGAAGTGAATCCTTTTTATATTCAAACTATAAGGGCAAAATTGGTATTAAGTAATTTTAGCAGGATCATTCTTGTCTATAAATTAGTTGAAAACGCAGCCAATAAAACTTACCGAGGGGGGTGGGTAAGTGACCTCCTGCGTTTTATGGGAAATACAAGTTCCCGGGAAGATCCATTTCCTCCCATTTGGGCAACCAAACAACTCTGGGGTCGTTTATTTCCTGGGAAGTCTAGTTTCCCACGTTATTGCTGCGAACCAAACGAGTCCCAAGTCGTCATGAATGAATGTGCTCTAGTGTGGTATCCCAAAATCCCAAATAAAATAAAATAAAATTCCATTACATATTAAAATTATGAATATATATATATATAATTTTATCTTTAAATAATCATTTGTATAAATAATTTTATTTTTTATATCATTATTCAATAATGAAATTATATATTTTCTCAAAAATATGCGTATTACAAGTATCTCAAGGCTTGCCCAACGAATTTTATTTTGGCAGGGGATGAATATGGTATTATTATTCCCCTGCCGAACAATGCATAGAGCAGATTTTCAATTCCACACAAATTTTGAGGACAGAATAATTTTACCTTACCTTGTTCTGCAGAGCACCGTGATTACAAAATTATAACCTTTTTATTCACTCTATATATATGTATACATATAATATGTTTATTTTTTAATAATTTAAATATTAAAATGTACTAAAAATTAATATTTACCATATATTTTATCATTTTTAATTAATTTCAACATTTGGAAGTAAAAAAAGTTAAAATTTTTAATTTAGACTATTTCCTTCTTAACTTTAACGTGTGATTTTAGAAATGTCTTGTAACATTTTATTGATTACGTGTGGATAAAAAATACTTAAATTTAAATATTTTTTAACTAATTTTCACATTTTATGTTAATTTTTATGAATTTTTCTGTGTAAGGCGCCGAAGCACCGCGAATCACAATAAAGCACCAAATTACCTCGAAGAAAATAACAGAGCAAGAGCAAGACAAAAAATCACAAAGACGAGGCAAAATAAAGTTAATCTGTATCCCTAATCTATCTTTTTATAATATATACATATAAAAAGAAAGGATTCATGAAAAATATGTAAATTTATATCATTTTCTTTTCCTTTTAATCAAGTTTCTATCAAACTGAAGAAAAAATAAGCACAAAATTTTATATGAATTCTCTTGCAAATTAAGCAAATTTCAAATCTCAAATTCTATATCTATTTTTCTCCAATGTCACAAAAACTTGATTAAAAAGAAAACGTGAGAATCTAATTCCGAATAAGTTTCTTTTTTTAAAAGATAATTTGGTTTTTTAAAGTTTGATTCCTCATAAGCCTGCCAAAACCTAAATTGGCCAGATAGCCAGTGGTGTCAACCTAATAAAAAAGCATGTTCTCATTGGTCGTAAATTTTAGATCAGTTCACCATACTAGTACTACCCTAACAAGGGGAACCAAATTCTTATCAACTTACATAATTACTAACCTCTTAGATCTTGATTTACAGACAGCAGAAAAAAGAGCAACTGAGATAGGAAAGTCCCATAGCACTACCAGGAAAGAATCAAAAGACCACCTTTTTACCTCAGCACACCAACATAAGATGCCAAAAACTGACATTGTCTCTAATACAACACCTACAAAATAACAATCACATGTAGCCACTCTTCCGTACATCCAAAGACAGCTAATCTGACATTGTCCATTGCACCCTCAGCAAGCCAAAGCCAATGGCCACTATGTTGTTTCAACCCCACCAGAGCATCAGCAAGCCTGAGAAGAGGACAATTGAGAATGGAGAGAACAAGCAGCAGTCCACAAATCTAGCAGCGTGACTGTCATCTGTGTTGATGCCAGATCCTGAAGGGCCCATGCCACTGCCAATACCGCCCATTACACCAGGTGTTGCCGTGTAGGGAGTGGCGGTAGTGGGGGTCAACGAGTTTGAGCTCGTGCTTGACGGGGGTGTGGTCGTGGGGGTGCCAGTGGTGGTTGACGGTGTTCCGGTGGTGGTTGATGGTGTTCCGATGGTAGTTGCTGGTGTTCCGGTGGTGGGGGATGTAGTGGATGGTGTGGTTGTCGATGGGGTTATACTAGTGCCTGCATTGCTGATTAGTAAAAGGAACCAGCAATCAATGGGTTAAACTCGCTGCATAAAAAGCCAGAGCCAAACACAATATCACATGTTCAAAGTGATTCTTCACCAATAGGAAAGTGGTTACCAGCCATATTGAGTGTCTCAAAAAGTACGGTTTCGAAATGTTTAAAATTAACGTAAAAAAAAAAATTCATGTGAAGGTTTGGTACTGCTACGATATATTTATCTACAATTCTGATATATCTCCCATCCAAACTTTAGTTTTGAATCAAAGCAATAACTTGTTGCTTTAATAACGTAAATTTGATATATTAAACTTGCTTTTCTTCAACCATTAAAAGAATAGATTTTAGTGGTTGAGAAGCACTTTCAACACGATTCCAAACATGTAATAATTTGAAGATGTGGCAGGTTTGTTTATTTTGTTGAAAAATATTTTTAATAAAAAAGTATCATTTACATGAAATAGTGATATGCTACCTATATTGATAGTTAAAAAATAAAAAAAAATTGATCCTTAAAGATATAATACAAGAAAGTAAATTCTATTTTGAAATAAAACGAATTTGATTTCTTCGAACTCTTTACATTTAACATTAAACAAATAAAATATTTTTTCTCAACTTAACATTTTTTAATTACATTTTACAAAAATATATTTTTCTTAAACAAATGGAGTTTAAGTCTGTGTTTAAATTGATGTTGATAAATACGTTTTCCAAACACATACTAAAGCAGAGGTTTGGATTTCCACCGTTTCTTAGTGTTAGGTAAATAAAAAAATACAAGTTAAGAGACGTGAAACTCTATATTTGAGATGAAGTATCAATTAGTTATAATGGTTCAGAATTTTTAAGCCAAACCAATAGTTCATGCTTTGCCTAAAAGTAAGTTCAGAAAAGGGACAGTGAACTAGCAAATTCAGAAAACAAACTGCGCCAAAATCACGAATCTTTAGAAATCAGTAAGTTAACATTTTTATCACTTTATCATATAATTTTACTTAAATTATATTTCGATCTTTTAATTAATATAACACTCAAACCATTTTCCTAAAAATATTTTCTCTAGAAAATTAACTATTGGTATATAATCAATATTTTTAAAATTCTTATAGATAACTAATTCTTTTAAAATTAATTTTTCAAAGTTGATTTCAAGAAAAAGATATTCAGATATGCTCTCAATCTTTCATTCGAGAGAAATTCTTAATTTTGTCTTGGCCGTAAGCAGTGCAGAGGCAGAAACTTTAAAATAGGGGAGCTAAGAGTAAAATGTTTTAAAACTTAGGGGCAATATAAATTTTCATAATATATATTATATTAAATTTTAAAAAAGAGGGGCCTGTCCGTAAGAAATATTTCTGCCGGTCATACACAAGCGTCTTGAAAATCCGTACTTTCAAATGTTGGCTCGGATTTCGAAGCCTGTGTCCATGGGCTTTATTCAACTTCATTATCATGGGGGGGGGGGGATCAAGAGAAATATCTCCCCCAATGTTATCAGAAGCTTTGTTTTACTGATACCCTTCTGAGAGCTGAACCCCTAACGCTTTATTTATTTAAAAAAAAAACTATTCTTACTTCCCTGAATGAGTATTTCAATTTTCTCACCCAAATAAAAAATATTAATTTCAATTTATTTTTTTTATACATTCATTCTTTCCTTATTCTCTCTTTATAACTTGCAAAACCCACAATTCTGTAACCTTTACCGTCTATTAGAGGAAGTGAATACACATTTCTCCTTAAGAAAGTGCAATAAACATTCCCCATCCTAAATTCATTTCCCTTCACTTCTTTCTCATATGTTTATAGCATATAAGATGAAATGAACAAGAAGTGAGTTCCCAGGTATGTGTAACTGTAAGAGGAAGTTGAAAAAAAAGGTAAATTCAAGAGAACAAATGTTATATTAATCCTCTGAAGAGAGGGCCCCATGCTTTTTGCGGGCCTTGGGAGTCCACAATTTGAAAACTCTAGAGATCCAGAAATACAATACAGTGTGGGATCAACAGTATAACACGATATCTTCTCCGAGGAGTGCAAAGATTTAAAAAAGAAAAAGGGGGTAAAAAATGAGATATGAAAACAGCAAAATTGCTAGTCTGTCACATTTTGTGAAAGAAAATACGATCATGTGAGTTTTATTATATTTTATATATATATTTAGACAAACCACTTATATTCTCCACCCAAAAGATTCATTGAAAAATAATTATCTTCTGAAAAAAAAAAAACTAAGGAAAACATTTATATATTTTTAATGGGCATGTTTGTTTAATGTTTGGGTAACTTATAATTTTTTCAAAAAACCGTAACTCTTAAGAAGAATCATTTTTAGTTTTTTTTTAATTTATTTTTATTTTTATGTTAATTTTATAATTAAATAAAAAAAATTTTATTTCACTAAAAAATAATCTTAAAAATAAATAAAATAAAATGACTGTTTCACCCCCATATGTTCAGTCTGTACACTATCCTTACGGCCTCGCCAAAACGCTGGTGTCCGCAAATTGTGACCGTGTGGGCATCTCCTGGGCCCGGGGCTAGAGCGAAAGGCACGGGGTAATACCCTATATTAATGTTGGGGACGAGGTGGTCTGTTTATCATTACGATGCCCTTCTAATTAATGATCCAATCAGTCAAAAACTTTGGCAAAAGGCATCGGATCCCAATCGTTTCACCATATATCTATACTTTTTATCAAGTTAAAAAAAGTTTACAGGCACAGCTTTTTTGGTTACCAATAAATGGGCAACCAGTGAAGGACATCACCGCGCAATTACAATATTGGTCAAATGAGAAAGAGGGTCGTCTCAATTCACTGGACCACATGCAAGGGCACAATAGATTAAAAGGAGGCAAAAGAAAGGCAGCAAGAAGAGATCCTGCTAGATTTTGCCTATCCTAAACTAGTGAAATTTCTTTTCCTAGGGCCGAAAGATGACAGTAAAATACCTTGCAAACAGAGGTGTATTATATACATAGAGCTTTTACACGTTGAGGACAAATGTGTAAATTTAATTTGTTAGATTCATATAATGCTACTCAAATAAATAAATTTTTTTATTAGAGAAGTGTGTAAATTTCCGTATGTTTGCACTTTGAAGGATTCACATAATGCTACTCATAAATAAATAAATATTGAAAAATTAAAAAACTAAGGAATCTGTACCATATATTGTAATTTGATTCTAATTTAAATTATGATCGATCTATGATTCTTTTCCATCTGAACTTTTTTTTAAATTAAATTTTTGTTTTAAAATCAGATTAAGATTTGTTTACAATCAGATTTTTTTTTGGGGGTTATAAATATTTCCACTAAACAATGAGGTAAGTGTCTGTGAAATTATATAAAAAAATCTCATAGAAGAAGTGAATTATGATTGACCAAACTTTACATATAACATTACCCTCTAATCTTTAATGATTCAGTGAATTCACACACAATTTTTCCTCTTCAATTCAAAATTTTCACCCGTTCATTCTATTTGCGTACTATAACACAATTCTAGTTATTTTAATTGGTTTGATGTGGGGGAAGAGAATATTTTCCCCCAAAACTTTTGACTTTCAAGTTCCAAATCTCATAGTTTTTCCTTGCAACTACACTACTACAGTATCCGGTAACTTAGTAGGAAAATAGGAACCGAGTAAGCATATTTTCGTTGATTATTTGCCTTCCATTTTCCCGTTCGCCAAACAAGTTGGCCTCGGGTAAATTTGACCTTTCCACGAAAGATGTTAACCCCCCCCCCCCCAAAAAAAATAAAAAAATAAAAAAGACCCTTCCCAATTCGAGCATCCGGCTTTAATTATTTTACTAACAATGTTTATGTTGATTTTGAAGGAAGGCATATAAAATCTTTTGATGCAAATCTTAAATTCCACCAGTTTATTCTATACTTCAATATTGTTCGTTAAATAGCAAATTCAATTTTTCATCTTTAATTCGAACTATCTAACTTTTCTTGACTGTCTGCAATTTTCCCGAGAAAACATCAGAGATAAAGATTTCAAATTCAAGGTGAAATGGAAGAAGGAGGAAGATGGGATCAAAAGCATACCTGGCGCTTGTAGGGTACGCACAACCAGCGGTGCCTACACACAGAAAATAAACAAATAAATAAAAGAACGTCAGCCACCTCTGTCCCTTCTATAATCTACACATGTTTGGATGCATAGAAAGTGAGGGAAAAGGACAAGTGAGTGCACTATTCATATTTTTATTGTAATTTCTGAAACTAACTATTCCTACAACGGGAGGCTTATTTTCATTCTCTTAACCGACCATCGTGGTAGAAAATTAACTATATGCATAATGTATAAGTCCGATCAAAATCAGATGATGCAAAATATACAATGAGTGAAATTGGAATATTGGAGAGTGACATAGTGAATGAGAGATTATCAGATTAAGCAAAATATTCTACAAGAGCGTTTCTTTCAAATGGCATTCGGTCCATGAAGGCTTGTTGTCTTTTTCCTGAAAGATTCTTGCGTACGTATATAGTTATTTAATTAGAACTTTTACACATAAAAGTAAATATACACAAGTAAAATTTCAAACCAAGTGAAACATGTGTTAATCTAAGGTTAACTATTTTCTTCCCTTTCTCTCATTTTCCTAGCTTCCAAACAGTGCAATTATTTTATTTTGAAGGACAAGAGAGGGATTGAAGAATTTACTGGGGTCAGATGCAGTAACAGTGGCAGTTCCAGCAAAGTCACAGGAGCCCTGAGCTTGGCCCTTCCTCTGGAAATAGCTGTTGACGGCATAGTTGCAATGAGCCCTCACAGTGTTAGGGTTGTAACAAGCTCCACCTGGGTGAAGGGGGTTGCAGTCAGCTCCAGCTCCACAGGCATAGTCCAGTGTCTTCTGAAGTACTGTGTCGCTTCCGTCCTTGCAGACGCACCAGTTTGCACCTTTTCACAGTTTCACACAACATTAGGTGAATATATCAGACAATTTTCAACCAGAAACCATATGTTAACTCAGGAAACTAAGGAGAAAATAGAGATTCTGAGGGGTGGGGGGGGGGGAAGAGAGAGGAAGAGGAAGGGAGAACAAAGAGAGGGGAAACTTGAAGAAACAAACCATTTGTATCAAATCTGCACTAGAGAGATATTTTTAGATTAAATCTACAAAAATGTGGCTTGGTTGGTCTGTAGATGATTAACATATGATTATATGTACAGGTTAAAAGTCCCATCTTTAAAGGTTTTATTTTAAAAAAAATGGAGAAAAATATCATGAAAATACTTAAAAATACTTCCCAAAAAGATATGAAGCGGGAAATAGATCAGGTAAGACAGAACATCTCAACCCATGTTTGAAGACAAAATGAGGAAAGAAATGCAGTTTCAGTAGATGGAAAGAGAAAGAGAGGAGAATAGTTGGGAAACATACTCGAAGAGGCTGTGAAGGCTAGAAGAAGCAGTGCTGAAAGAGCTAAAGCAGCCATGTCAGTGAAGGAAGTGAGATAGGTTTAGGATGCGCAGCAATGGCGACCGAAAAGAGTGCCTCAGACAGCTGAGAGAGAGCGAGAGGGTGTGAGAATGGTGAGTGAGTGCAGGCCAGGCTGAGAGAGTGAGAAGAGAGGGAAGAAAGGAAGAACAAGAGGACAAAAAGATTACAGGACATGTAGATGTAAAGATGCAAGCGGTGCCGTGATAGTGGCCCATGTGGTGTCGTGTCGGCTTGAATTATGAATGCCTTTTGGTACTCTTGGAATTATAGTTAGCTTATGTTTTGTTGGGAGAATTAATTTGAAAAAAATATATATTATAATAAGTAAATTTAATTTGCTTTTATTTGTTCCTATTACTTGATAACTTTTTCAGAGCGGCAAAATTTGTTGCGATTAACTTCTAAGATGTTAATTAATAATTAAAATTTAAATGCATTGTAATAATCCTTTTCTTTATTCTTTATTTCAAATTGCAATGCACAAAGCTAGCATTTTTTTTTTCCAACAAAAAGTTTTGTGCGTATTATGTCAAACGGGACAAAGGAAAAAATGGACGCATGCATGGGGAGTCGAGAAAGGTTCACTCAGTGAGCAGTGAACCAAGCCACTAACCTCAGCGAGCGTGTCATTGTGTTATCTTTTAGACCAATTTTACCGCGATTAAAATTTATCGTTTTTCTATTTCGTACGAAAATATCAAGAGTGCTCGAATTATTTACTCATTAACTAAGTATATCAAAATAAATCATTCACAGATTATTTATTTAATAATTTTAATTAATAAAATTTATATTATAAAATTATTTATTAAATTTATTTTTTATAAAAATATTTTTAATTATTAATAAAATATTATTTTAAATTTTTATTATCATTTTATAAAATTAATAATTTTATATTTTTTATATATATGTATTTATGATTAAAATATTAATTACTTCTCAAATAAAACTTTAAAAAATTTAATATAAATTTTTAAATAAATTAACTCAAAATTTGAATAAACATATTTTGGGTAATCGTATATTGTAAAAAATATTAAAGATTTTGAAGACTCTCAAAATATTAACCAAAAGTAAGAGAAAAAATTTGAAAGGAAAGGTTGTTTTTAATATATATATATATATATAAATTAATTTCATTAATAAAATATGAATGAATAAATTAAATATTTTTATTTAAAGATTTATTCAAAATTAAATATAAATTATTAAATTTTATACATTACATAAATCTTAATGCCGGAAAGGTCTCGTTTATATTTTGTCCGAAAATTCTAATATATACAGTAAAACAAAATGACATTCATACTTCATAGAAAAAATAACATAAAATTAAAAAAAAAAGGTAAATTGTGAGCTGCAGTTCATGTTTAAAGATGAGGAAAAATGTCAACCATTGAAAGTGACTCTAGCCCTAAGGTTGAGAATCCTAGACTTCAGCGGGTATTCAGGAGATGTCTTCAACCATGAACAGAGAGGGGGAAGTAATGCTTTGTTCGGGAGAAGGGAAAGAAAACAGGGGAGACTCTTGTTTAATAGAGCAGAGATGCGGGAAGAAAGAAAATAAAAAAATAAAATATGTTGTTCTAAATTTTTTAAATTTTAATTTTTTTATTTAAATTTTAAAAAAAATATCTTTTTTATTTTCTATTCTATCAAACAAATGCTAAGAGTACAACATATTTATAAAGTGGGAAATAAACTTGGGAACTGGTTAGTTTGATAAAAGTGTAGATGAAATTAAGTATTTTTATTTTAGATAGCCCTTCTTTTAATCTCCATTTCTTATTGTCAGTTCAAGTCAGTGGAATTATTACTCCTAAGTTATTGTTGTGTAATTTTTCCCCTTTTCTTAAGCTTGTTTGCTCCCTTAATAAAAAAGAGAAAAATATAAAATATTTTTTAAATTTTGTATGGTTGAATTTTATTATTTATAATTTTATAAATATGAAAATCCATCATTTCAATTATACAAAATTTATAATTAATATATACCATCAATTTAATTTATTATCTTATTAAATTATATATTTTTTTATAATTTTTAAGTAAAAATTATAATATTATAGTATGTTAGTTTATTTTATTATTTTTTACAAATAATTTTTATGTTATAAAATTAATAAGAATCAAATTAAATAATAAAAATAAGTTGTAAAATTATACATGAAAAATAATGAAACAAATCATAATATTATAATTCTTGTTGAAAAAATTTATGAAAAAAGTTATATAATTTAATAAAATAGTAAATTAAATTGATAATAAGGGTTAATTTCAAATTTTGTGAGATTTAATGAAGTGATTTTTAAATTTCTAAACTAGAAGAAAGCAAAATCAAAATCATCTCAAAATTGAAAAGATTATTTTACATGTTTTCCTTGATAATTTATATGCAAATCTCTACTCAATTACTTGCAAAGTATATTATAAGGAAAAATAAAAATAAATTTATTAAAACATAACTTATCATCACATAACATTATTGAGATTTCAAAATTTATAAATAATCTTGAAGTCTTTTTACAAAAATTAAAAATATTGACAATTTAGTTTTAAAAAAATAAAAAAGAAAGTAGGTGAGTGACTCGTAAATGTTTCTAACTATTTTTATTGTAAATTTAGCCAATTTGTAAATTAATTTCCTTCTAAAACAAATGATTTATAATAAAGTTAATTCTATAATGCATTCATAATATAAGTAAGGGTAATCATTTTAAGTAAATAATTATTGAAATTCAGATTTGTTAGATTAAATATAATAAGAATATGAAATTGGATTCATATATACCGAATATCAGAACTACGGAGTAGAAATATTCAGGATTTGATATTTACTTTCACTGGTTTTAAGTTTAGAAATATTTAGATATTTGAATATCTGATGTTTGCTTTCACTGATCCTCTTGGTAATCATTTCGGAAAGATAACTTGTTTACAATATAAATTCTCTTTTGTGTGCAAAGAGAAATGAGAGAGAATTCTTAAAGATTCTGATGAATAATGATTTCTGACCAATTTATTTATTTTCTTTATCTGCATATTTATAGACGTTTATTGAATCGGGGTATAGATCGGATTATGAATCCATTTTGGGCATCTCAAACCCATGATCCAACAAGATTTAATTACATCTGTGAAGATAAAATGTATTTTTTATTTTTTATTATTTCTTTAACTTTATTATACAAAAATATATTTAGAAATAGTCATAAATAGCTCATATTTATTTTTACCTATTTCCTTTACTTGAAGTTTTAATATTTTCAATTTTTTAAAAAGCTTCAAAGTAGTTACTTGTAGGTTTGGAATTTTTTAAAAAAAATTATGTGATAACAAAACTTACTTGAAGGGCTATTTGTATTTTTCCCCACATTACGACCTCCCATCTTTTACGATCATTTTTTTTTCCTTGGTCGCAGTACCCAAACACACGAAGGGAAGAAAATGAGATGGAAAAATTGACTCAGAAGCTGCAAGGCTGGAAGCTTAAGCTATTATCTCTAGCAGTCCCCCTTAACATCACTTGAGCACTATCTTGCTTCCAACAGGCTCTATTAAACAAATTCAAGCGGTAATTGCAAAGCTTTGGCGGTCTGCTAAAGGAGATCACAATGGCTTACATCCACTTTCTTGTGATAAACTGACAGTTTCCATAGCCCCCGGGGGACCTGACTTTCTAATTATATATATTCATAACTGGCCAAGCAATTTTGAATAGTTATATGTAAACCACACAACTTGTTGTCAAAACTACTGGTTGGTAAATACGGACATGGTCGTACAACCAAGACTACCTTCAGATGGCAAGTAGGAATTGGAGATGATATTAGCATAAACAGCAACTACTGGCGGATTCCAACATGACACCAAGACACCACTAAAGTAAAGGAATTAATTGATCAAAATACGTCTGATAAGAGTCTCCAATCTACTAAAACATACACACGTAAAAAAAAATATGAGATCGAATCCAATATATAAAGAAAGGCAAAGGTTTCAGAAACATGGGTGCCTCACTTGAGAAAAAGATTTTGGGCCTAAAAATTGGCTTGCCTGGACAATGTTGGAAGGAAGCTTTTGTTCAACTAACTATCAAACAATGTTAGCAATACCTTATGTCACAACCTCCTGATCAACTATCAGTCAAATTTTCCTTGCAAGTAGTTGTGGAAGCTACCAATTCCTTTAGGGCTAATTATCTTCCTGTGGAAGTTGGAGAAAGATTCTTAGTTAATCAGTAGACATAAACCCCTCCTTGCATTTATCTCGATACTTATTGGTGGTGGACACATAAATTGTGTGCTAATTGATTAACTAAGAATTTCTAGTGGAAGCTGTGCCATGGAATTCCACCTACAGCTGTATTTCTACAGGCCAGAAACATCCTAGTACAGCAACATTGCAACTTCTGTCTGAAAGAACAGGAAACACCTGATCATCTTTTTCTTGCCCGTCCCTATTCTCCTGCCATCTGGTTTGGACCAGAATTGTCAATTAGAACCGAATTGCTCCAACCTTAAGAGATTAAACAATTGACTCATACATGTGCGGCAGCTGCACAAAATTTTAGCCAGTTGCATATTGAGATGACAGCAAAAATTGTGATAGTTCTTGAAACAACTTGGAATGCAAGAAATCAACCAAGCTTCAAAGGAAACTATATCCCTTGAGAACAACTTCTGCTGCTTAAACATAGGCTCAAGTCTATGCAATCCGAACACAAGCCAATTCGAGACATTTGCATCTCTCCCTGGCCCAATTGCATGGATCCCGTTCTTGCAAAAGCAGTAGCCAATCGAGATTCAAGAGATGTCTTGCAGTTTTTCAGAACTTTGAGGAGCAATGGAAAAATTCAATGGCGGGATAAACCATAATACGGATGGCAATCAGTTTTTATATTTTTTTGGTTAGAAGAAAGTGAGAGCAGAGGTAATCAACATTAACTACTCTCCCTGACATATTATCATAAGAGCACTTTGCACTGCAAAATATTCGATTTAAATTATAAACTGATGTCCTCTTACATCAAATCCTGACCTTTAGCATGAAGTACTATTAGGCAACCACGTTAGTGGTCGGATGGCAATCAGTTCTTTAATAGGAAGATAGTTTATAGAAAAGCAGGATGAAATCACTCTCATGGTTCCTCCCACATGAGGCTGCTTATCACCTCAGAAACATTGCATTGGATGTTCAAGCTTTTGTCAAGCTGTTATATTGCAGCACTTTAATCCCAAGGACGTGTGAGATTTATTCAAAGGATGTTCAAACAGGTATGAAATGATTAGATTCATCAAATGAATTGCTAAAATAGCAGAATTCAAAGGGTTCCATCGCCATTTATTCGATTCCAATGGAGATTCGTTGTAAAAGAACAATTATTTGACTTTAAAAACATATCGATATTACAAATTAATAAATATAATCAGACCTCATTTCATAGTTGACATCAATATTTAATTGATATTTTACAAAGCAAAAAGCAATGAACCTTAAGTATAACAAATTATAATTATCAATCTCTTAAAAAATGGTTAAAGGTTGTCTCACATATTACTTTATATTTTAAATATATGTATATATATATACACCTACTTCATAAAAATAAATAAAATAAAATTAAAAACATACCAAGAAAGACTAAGTAATTGTGATTGTTTATTGATCAACTGTAATGTTCTTGCCACCATCACCATTTCCCTCTTTATTTCTTCCAAATTTTCATCTATCTCATTAATTTTCAACTAAAATACAAACTCTTTAATTTTTATTTATTTTTATTTTTTTAAAATAGTGTCAAAATATAATTTTGAAATACTCACTCAATTTGTTGAAGCTTTAAATGTGTCAACATTATATCAAAGATGTGTTAAAATTATGTTGGAGAAGGTGAGGTCTTCCATATCTTGATTGAAAACTCAAAATATGGATGCCTGTCATGCAAAATTAATGAAAAAGTAACACATAATATCTTTAAGCTTTTTGTGTAAATAATTTTTATCAATTCCTAATTTGTTCTTTTAATTTGTTACTTTGTATATTTACAAGTTTTCCCCAAAGCTTTTTCTTATTTAATGAAAAAGGCAACAACCTAACTTATTTTATTCAACATCTTTATTCTAAAATTTAATGTGTTCACCTTTCTACTGTGCAAACTACATTAACCCAATCCCAATTCAACTAGATACGTTAACTATGGTCCTAACAAAATTGAATCACAAACAAAGAATCAACTAAATTATTGGAATATAATAAAACACTAAGCCAAAACCATGAATTAGTGAGACTGAATCAAGTAAGTAAAAATAACTGTATAAATAAATATATAATATCATAAATTATAATTAATTTAATTTTATTTATTTATATATTTATTTTAAAATATAAATATATACAAATATGAATGTAAATAAATTTGTAATATTATAAAATATAATTAATTAAAATTTAAATAATTATATTTTTATTTTAAATATTTTAATTCTATTAATATAATTTGATTAGTGTCTAAATTATAAATAATATAAGCAACATGAAAAAGAAAATATGTATTAGAATAAATAAAAAGAAGATAAACAATACATGAATTGTAAAGTAATAATTATATGTTCCTATTCATACAATTATTAGGAATGGACTAGTACATATGATATATGCATAAGTAGGAAGATGTCTCATTTCATGGATATCATTATGATGACACTAGTATATATATGTAACTGTTTTTAAATGAATGGGTTTATTAAGTTGACCAATTCAAATTTTTTATGTGAACAAATTGAATTTGAATTCTTATATCATAATGGAACAAAGTTGATCTTTAAACCTAAGATATCATGGTAATTTTATATATGGTATGTTATATTGTAATATTATTCCGATTCCTAAATGTCATCTATACGACATCTTTTGCATATAACTTTAGCATATACGAAAATTTGTGCATGTTGATAAGAAATTTATCACTTTTTACAAAGAAAAAAGAATATCTTACATTATCTTATGAATCATCACTTAATAATCTGTAACCAATGTACGTAAAATTAGAAAAGAGTTTAACCAGTTTCACATAGTAAGTCCTAAATTCTAAATTCAATATATAGCAATTGAATGAATAGGATTTTGAGTAATATACCACATTATAAGTTCAATTATGACATTGTATGATAAAATAATTGCATTGTACAATAATTATAACTGAAATGGTTTGTGTTTATAATTTAAGTTAGTTAATTGGTGACATGTTGAAAATAACTTTTGGAATTTAGAATTAATGGCATTATTTCTAAATAGTAAATTAAAAAGGTTTAATATAATCATAGTACATTACTAGTTAAACAATGAATTTAAGGAATCAAATATAAAAAATCAAATATATCCAAATTGATCATGTTGATCACTTATATATTATTAATAAAAAGTATGAATGTGTAGTGTCACAATTCCACTGAGATCATGACCAACAAAGGAAATTATCATCAATATCCACCCACAAGTCTTACTAATGCATCATAACATTACAAATATCAGCCTATATAATCAAATTAGGGTACTCTTATGGATTTCTAAACAACATAATCTATTACACAATGAATTACGTCAATTCTATTTAAGGTAATCCATTGCACAATAGATTATCTTTACTCTAGTTTCAATTCTTCCCTCATGATATGAAATCTAACAAACAACCACTATAATTCATGATCAACACATCATAACTACAAGATCCATTATAAAAATCTTAAAAATGATCCTTGTTGAAAAAGGAAAAATTCATTAATATTTTAATTCTAAAAATAATTACTCACTTGATGATTAGAAAAAAAAGTTGGCTATGTTGTTATTATTCCCTCAAAAAATGAGAATGACTTATATATTATTAAGTTTTAAAAGGTTTGATCTTCTTGTAAGAATTATCCATCAATTTTGTTACATGAGTCATAAAAATAAATTTTAGTTTTGAAATATTTTAATTTAATAATTATGTATATTCTACCAATCTATTATAAAACTATTGTCATAACTTACTATTTTTTTTAAAAAAAGATGTCTTATATACAAATTTTCATATTTTAGTTCAAATATTCAAATCTTAAATAACATATTGAGAACAATTTAAGAGAAATTGAAGGAAATTAATTAGTCAAATAAGATCTTAAATAATATTTTATTAAATAATATTTTATTTTAATTCTTTAAAGAAAATAAATGACTATAATTTGTTCTCATAATAAATTATTTCTCTCATTTAAATGAAAATTTTAAATTCAAAATATAGTCTATAAAATTAATACCTTCTATTATATTATACATATTACTTTTTTTAATCAAAATTTCTTTTTAAAAAAATTCTAGCTAAATTTAGATAGAACATTAAGAATGTTGTACATTTTTAAATAATCTATAATGACAATGCACTTTCAAAAAGGCACATTCAATGCTATATATTGGGATTCCATTCTTTAAGTAGAACCGTAAATGTAATCAATAAAACAAATTAACAATTAAGATTATAACTTTGTTTGATAATTAATTGATAGTTGTAGAAGTTAGCTGTTAGTTGATAACTAATCGTGTTAGTTGATTTAACCAACTGATTGCATTAATTATTTGAATAAAAATATTTAGTAAAACTAATTGTTTACAATTAGGTGTTTGTATATAAAATAACAAATAAGGATATAAATATATTTTATAAATTATTTAAATATTTTTTATTTTAATATTTTAAATTTTATATATTATTTACTAAATTAAACTTTTTATAAATAATATATTATTATAATTTATTATAAATTAAATATTTTTAAAATTAAATTAACATAATTTTATAATAAATAATTTTATTAATAAAAAATTAATAATTATAATTATAATTTACGTATTTATATTGGAAGGTTGCAGAGGGGGTAACAACACTAATTAGGATAATATGATAGATTAATATGATATTTTAATTGGAGTATTTTACTAAAAATACAAAAGTTGTATTCTCTTGAAAAGAAAACGCAACAGTATTTACTAAAAAACAAAAAACAAAAACGAAAATGCAGCAGTAACACGGTAGAGGTAATTGCATCATTGTATGCAATAGTAACTAACTGTTTGAAAACAAAAACACTGCTACTAATAATGTTTTCAATATTAGCTAATTGGGAGCAAAAATTATTTGAAATAACTTCTTACTAAACACCTAAATTAACTGATTACACAAGTCAATAAATTAAAATTAATCTAACCAACTAAAAATCATTTGATAAACTGTTTACCAAATAACGCCTGTACCACATAATCAAAGCATTCATGAGTTGCATATCATATAATTGGCCGTTGGAGAATACAAAAAAGCATATTTTTTTGAGACATGTACAAACATGTATTTAATAGTTATCGTACTTGTGCGGTCTCCAAAACTTGCCAGACACATCGACACACAAGTGAGCAAGGATGTCGGTGCTTCTTAAATGCACACAAAATCTCGATTCACAAACCAAGTATTTGAACTCTACAATTTCCATAAAAAGACATTGACACGGTAAA
Source organism: Sindora glabra (assembly GCA_020226215.1). Lineage (NCBI taxonomy): Eukaryota > Viridiplantae > Streptophyta > Magnoliopsida > Fabales > Fabaceae > Sindora > Sindora glabra. Next base: position 12,557,865 of record CM035232.1, on the reverse strand, counting down.
TTTGCACTGACAGCCCTCGATTTTCACACGTCAGAACTCAGAAATTTAAATTAACAATTATCAAATTTCTTAGGGGACTCAATTCCATCCTACTACACCTAAAAGTATAAATCTCTTTTGAATTAACATCAACATGATCAAAAAACAAATCCAAATTCATGAGGAACTGTAGCCTAAAATTCAATCGAACCATGAGCATAAACTGAACTAAACCGATTCAATTGAATGCGTGAGAACAAATATGCTTCCTTATTCAATCACACTTCAAATTACAGATACATCAATTCTATTTGTAGTTATGATCTTATATAAATTCCTACTGCACAATTTCATTTGTTCATTGGGGTCAATACAACTTCAGCTAAGGGATCTAAGACGAGACTGGTGCTGGGATATAAAAACACAGTGAACTTGTTCTCCTATTTCAGCCAGCAGATTGATAATCCAAATATATATATATATATATATATATATATATAATAACAGCACAGAGACGAGAAGATGCCTTTCCAACTCACAAGTTGTCAAGGAACTACTCCCAGTCAGCATCAAAGAATCCAGCATCTTTCATCTCTGAGTAATATGCATTATCTAGGAGAAAATCCTCCTCCTGCAGCAAATGCAAACACAATATTTTACGCCATGAACATATCATATTAAAAAAATGAAAAAGAAGTCAAGTAATTGAGAGATCACCTGGAAGAAATCTGCTAGGAATGTTACATACAGGAAAGGAAGATATAATGAGTGGTAACAAAGGACTGTGAGATCGTACAACCTGCACAAGAAAGTGAATACGTGCCATACAGCCATTCAGGCAAATTTGCAAAATTTGTATAAATGGAACTTAAAAATCAGGCACTGCAGCTAATTTACAGAGCAGGTATAAGGATTACCAATTGCCCAAGCCAGCCCCAATTCCAGCAATCCCACAAGCAAAGAGGACAATTGCACTGAAGACAAACATTACAACAACATAGTTGTAGAATGCTGGTCTGGCTGTAAAATGCGGAAAGACAAAGCATGTTATATCATGAATTCATTAAGAAGTAATAACATATGAAATCAAAATATAGATGGTGGAGATGTACTCACGAGGCAGCTTTTCTTTCCATTTAGAAAAATGTACAAATAATATGAACCCATATGCAGCAGCAAGCAGTAATTTGTGAATTATCAACAAATCCCATTTGATCATGTGTGTGGTTACAACATGGCGACTAAACAATGGCACACCAAATCCAAAAACATATATTGCCTGATAAGAAGATACACAATTAGCAGAAGACCAGTCAGGAAACCACAATTATGTAAACAAGTCAAAGCTAGGAAATTATAAACTAGAGAAACAAAGCAACCATCATCAAGACATCAATAAAAACCTAGGAAAGTGTGATGATTAATACCATCTTGAAAAACTACATTACTTGCTAAACAAAAGGTGATTGCTCTCTAGGTTGTTGTACTCTCCCGCCTTTGTGATATGATAACTGATCCTATCTGTTAAATACTTGTTCGTAACAGGATTTTATCCAAGGCTATAAACAAACCAGAAAATGGCGAGGAGAGATGACATGCAATACACAAGAAGAAGGAGGGGGCTCACAAAACAGCGAGAGAGACCCATTTAAGAAGAAGAAGAAGAAGAAAAGGTCTACAATCCAAAGAGGGTCCAGTTAAAAAAAATTTTAATTGTATTGTACACAATAAATAAAAATGCATAGCACATGCATGCCATTCAACCATGAGCATAAAAACTAGGTCATACCTTAAGAAGTGTATCCACAAGGACAATGATTCCAGAAACAAGGAATGTCTGTGCTAGAGCTTCCATCGCATTCATGTAATTATCCTTGAGCAAGAAAGCCATCAAGCTTATCTCCAAACAAAGCATTCCAGATGCTGTAAATAGTGACAGGAGATCCCATGCAACTGCCTTGCCAGAAGAGCACTGCCATGACTGCTTAAACAAGAAAGAAGTTGAAAGATCAACGAGTGAAGAGAAGATCCAGTGCTGTGCAAAGCCTGCTGGCAATGAAGTGATAAAAAGTAGTATAATTCTCAATGCATAAGATGTAGCATGTATAGAACCTATGCCATCCCTATAATGTATCAACTTGAATAACTATAACTCTCCCTTGCAATGATAAATTCAATGTACTCATTACAGAGAACTGTAAAGAAAATGATAAATTCAATGTACTCATTACAGAGAACTGTAAAGAAAAATGGCCTTGAAAAACCTATGATAACAAACTTCGTGTGTGTGTGTTATATAATTCCTCCCAGAGAGTTATAATTAAATTCAATGGAGTGAAATCCCGAGACATGATCAACTAATAGCATATTGCAGAAGAACAGCAATGTACACTAGCATGATCCGATTCGTTGGCACAAGTAGCCACGGCATGCCTATAAGTCAACAGCATAGCTGCATAGTCACATGGCACAACCGTACAACATATCCTCCTCAGACCTTTCAGAACCCAAATTAAACAGTCAGATTAGGAAAAATGCAGGCCACCGCACCGACTATATCACGTGCGACTCATCAGAAGGACTATCATTTTCTCATCTCTAATACAGAAGTGACTGGTAACTGAAGAAAAATATTTCCTTCGAGCATAGTTGAGTCCCGAGCCCTCAACCTTCAACACTATAATTTGTCTCGCATAATTTCATGAATCACCACACATTCTAATACCCGCAACAAATAGAGATAATAACAGAAGTATTTTACATCTTCCTTTTTCTCCACTATAGAAAACCAGACTACACACAAAGAAGAACAGGAAATCCTAATTCCTGAAGCCACAACATTTTCTCTTTCAAAACATTAGAACATTGCAGAGAACGAAAGCAACACGAGAAATCAACAAAACTTACCTGAAGAAAACACCAAGCAAGGTTTAAAATAGTGACAAGCCAAAGGAGGGCATAATAGGAAATCAAAATATAAGACCCTCCATTACAGAGCTTCTTCAGATTCTTCTTCGCGTGTGCCGCCAAATAAACCACGAATAAAACCGCCGGAAAGACAAGAAAGGCGTCGTACCAGAATCCATTGCACTTGGATAAAGAAGCAGGCGACTTCAGATCCCGGTATCTGGTTATGGAGGGAACGGTCGCACTTGGCGCGAAAGGCAGTGAAGATTCGATGGCTTGGTGGAGATTCCTTGACATAGGTTTGCGTGGAATCGAACTAGAGATGCGCTTTTCCCCGGATTTCAAAGGCAGATATCGAATTGAGAGATTGAGAAGAAGAGGAACTTGAGAAAAAGGATGAACATTGTTTGGTGGGTGAGAAAGTGGACACAGAAGAAAAATTAAACAAATCTAAAAGGCTATGGAGGTCGGGGGGATCAGTGTCTTCATTCCTGTCCTAGATGGGAAGGATTGGGTAGATGAACTTTGCAGCTTCAAGGATCAACGATGGAGTATCATTGGGTTTTGACAATGGATTGAGGAAAGCGCAGAGCTACAGAAACGAATGACCTACAACTGTTGGACCAGAAGCAGCTCCGTTTGGTCGAAGTTTCCTTAATAATTAAATTGTGTTCATTTTATGGCAAAGAAAAAAAAATTGTGTTCGTTAATAAATTATTATTATTATCTAGTTAATAATCAGAACGTGCTACACACCCTTATCAGTCATTTATGCCCATCACATTTCAATAGTTCTCTCGCATTCGCATGAAATTTCCATTGCCATTTTTTTTATCATAGTAAAATTTGATTGAAATGTAGGTTTTAGAAGCTAATATTTTAAGGAGAAAAATAATATTTTCTAACTTTGAAGCATTGTTTTTTTATATGTTTTCATTTTTTAAAAAAATCATTATTTTTCAAATTGTCTTTAGATTCAAAGAATAAGTATAGATAGTGATCAATGAATCAAATAAATATTTTTATTTAATTATAAAATAATTTTTTTAAAAAAAATCTAGAATTTTTTTTATTTTTTATTTTTAAGTTGCCTATTTAAAATTATAAAATTTTAAAATATATTATAAAAATAACTACCAAATATTAAATTTTAGGATAAAAATATAAAAATAAAAAATGTTTTTAAAAATAGAAAAAAAAATCCCTTAATCTACCAAGATAGATTTTATAACTTGCAAGTAAAATACGTATACAATGAGTTAACGATATTCGCAGCACTCGTTATTTTAAAAGTTTTATTTTTTATTATAATTAAATTTGATTATAAAATTTTATATATATACATTAAGTGAATTATCTTAAAAAATTTACCTATAGACAAATTTAATAGTCGAGACTAATATATTTGTAAATATATTCTTATAGTGCCTAAATTATGGCTGATGATTAATCTAATTACTCATAGATATTTTATTTTTAAAAATATTTATTTTATTTTTTATTTTTCTAAGATAGAAAAATTAATTGTATGTTTAACTAAAAAAGAAAATAAGTGTAAATAGAAATAAAAAATTAATATATATTTCAAAAATACTCTTTTTTTTTTTAAAAGGGTAAATACGTCTATCCCAATTTTATCCAAGCATGTGTTTATTTTATTTTCCCAATCAAAGCATGATAATGTTGACCACTTGTCTTGGGATGGGGTGGGGTCATTGTCCTTGTTCTTTTGGATGATTACGCATGTCTTATCCTTGACCTAATGCTCCCCAATGAACCAAAGACACACCCACACAAGGTAATCCAATAAAACAACGGGAAAAAACAAAGATCAATACTTTACGAATGTCATGAAAAAAAATATATTACCGTTAATTGTAACACTGGTAAAGAATAATAATATCATATTCATTGTAAGCAAATTTCAACTGTAATAAAAGAACGTTAATTGCTGATACACACCTTGAAGCGTAAAAGCACATACAAACTTAATAGTACAAACTACCTTCCCTCTAAATCTTCACAAACCAAAACTAAGGTTTTCTTTATTAAGAATTAAGAAACAGAAGGCAAAAACTTTAAATTAGGCAGATGATGAGTAAACTTCTGCTGAAAGTCTGGGCTTTGGGTGCACACTCAGTGGAACGGCCCGTTGCAAGGTCAGCCCATAAGCTTCATCCATGTTAAGCTTCTCTGGATTGAGACCATTTTCTAGTTCCCAATCAAAAGCATGGGCCAGGTTTGCAGTTAACAGCTGGACCATCCGAAGCCCAAGGTTCATGCCAGCACAAATCCTGCGCCCAGCACCAAATGGGATGACCTCAAAGTCATTGCCCCTGACATCAACATTAGCCTTGTCGCCACCTGGCAGGAATCTTTGGGGCCTGAACTCCAATGGGTCGACCCATTCATTTGGGTCACGGGCTATGGCCCAAACATTGACCAAGAGTGTGGCTCCTTTGGGAATGTGGTAGCCGAAGATCTCACAGCCCTCATCTGCAATTCTTGGAAGGGACAGTGGGGTTGATGGGTGGAGACGGAAGGTTTCCTTAATCACGGCCTGCAAGTAGGGAAGGTGAGGCAGGTCCAATTCCGTCACAAGCCGGTCGCGACCCACGACAGCGTCCAACTCTTCTTGGACTTGGGCCAGGATTTTTGGGTGTCGGATCAGTTCGGCTATGGCCCATTCTGTTGTGCTCGATGATGTGTCTGTCCCCGCCGCAAACATGTTCTGCAAGGGAAGATCATTGTCATTAGATTGGATACGAACATCAAAAACCTCCAGTGATATTTTTACTTCCCTGCGTCGAAAGGCTCATCCTAGTGCTTGTAATTGTGCCTCTGGTGGAGGAAAAAAAAATGATAAAGAAAAAAAGGGAAAAAGGTAAGTACCAAAAGAAGTGCTTTGATCTCAGTGTCCGTTAATTTTTCTCCCTCTTCAGTTTGAACATCTTTGAGGGACAACAAGGTGGACAACATGTTATTGTGCTTCTCTTTCTTGGAACTGTTGTGTTCTTCAATGATGTTGGTTAAGAAAGCATCAAACCTCTTGTGCAATTTCTTCATCTTAGATTGCACTCCTTGCAGGTCTAGCCATTCCAACGCTGGAATAAAGTCACCGATGTTCAGAGCTCCGGCCAACACCATGGTCTCCACCACCATGGACTTGAACTCGTCAGCCCTTGGATCACAGCCGGCAGCGCCGTCGTTGAACACGCGCCGCCCTATCATCACACGCCCTAATGCATTCGTGGTGCAAACGTTCAGTGATTGTCCCAAGTTCACTGCCTTTGAGCCAGCATTGGCCAAGTTGCGTGTCAATCTGGCCACTTCTTCCTGCGTACGGATAAATTTAAATCATATTAAGTGTCACTGTATAATTATTCTGAATTCTGCTATTATTTTTTATGAAGATGAACCTTAAAAAAAAATTAAAAGTCTGTGTTTGATTAAAATCGTCAATCGGTGCTAATTTCCTCTTTAAAACATCGAGTTTTCCTTTTTTTTTCACAAAATACAATAAAAATCACATTATCTCCATGTTATGTAAAGTTTTGTAAATGAGAAAAAAAAAAGCAATTATTATTATTTTTATTGAAATACAATCCATTTTTTAAGTGGTTGAAGAAAAATAAAAACAAAGAGTTGCGAGTTATACCCTTAAATTGTTTTACCTTTTTTTTTAAAGAAAATTCAGTATTATTTCTGTTTGCATTTATACTATATAATATAATATACATAATTGAATTTCATATTAATATTATTTTGATTGCGTAGATAATAATATATAGTTAAAACGACATCATGGGGGCACGAAATGGCTTGGTAAACTCCGCCAGCCACGCAAAATGAATTTTCAATTTCCAAAGTAAGCAAGTTAAACAAACGTATGTTGGTTGATGAGAAAGTGTCAACGTACCAGGCGTAAATGTCTGAACTCGTCCAGGGCCTTGCCAGAGAACAGATGAACAGAGCTAATTTTCCGGAGCAGACGCCAGCGCGGTCCGTAAGGTGCAAAAACAAGGTCCTGATAGTTGTAAGCAATATATTTGGCTCCGGCGTTCGGCGGCCGGCTCGAGAAATTAGCGTCGTGAACCTTCAAGAACTGGGTGGCGACCGATGCAGAGGCGGCTACCACAACGTCGACGAAGCCGAGCCGGAGGTGGAAAAGAGGGCCGTATTTCTGAGCCAGGGCAGCGAGTGCATGGTGCGGCACTGGGCCCATGTGAGGCAAGTTTCCGATGATAGGCCATGGCCGCGGACCCGGCGGCAGCTGCAGCGCAGGGCGGGTTAGGCGGCTTACGAGCTTATAAAGGAGGGTGGCCACTACCAAAGTTGCTAAACCAAGAAGCCAAGGAGACATGGTGTGAAGCCAAGTGTGCTTCTTCTCTGGAAATGTGATTGCGTGGTCTTACAAAAGTTGATCTTGTTTCAGAATTCAGAGGTGTTTTGGAATTTTCCTCGTGGGATGATGTTGGAAGAAAGGGAGAGTGCAGTTTATATATATAGAGTTGAGTAAGGCATTCTTATGGGTCTGCGTGATGGGTGGTGGTTGAAGCCAGGCTGTTGACTTTTCTTGATGATGTACTTGGAAACAGGGGAAGAATTGGATATAGGGGTTAGGTCGCTCTGCTTTGCAATCTAACAAGGGACCAATATTGTGTTATAGCTTTGTTTCGTAAATATTAAGTAAAAGTTAAGGTTTAGGGAAATTTTAAATAGTTTTTATCATGAAATACATCGTGGCAATTTGTTGATGATATGTCAGAATTTGAGTATGCATTGCACCCATCAGCCATTTGTTTTTCATTCCCTTCTATATTTTTTTTTCTTATGTTCCTTTCGCCCTTTGAAGTTCACTTTATACTCATTCGGCCTTCTTAGTCGGGAGTTTTGTAGAACTGTGGATTTAATTATCTACCAAAGAAAAGCATATAATTTATTTTTGTTTTAAATTTGATTCTTTCTATCAACAATTTTAGAGAATTAAATGATATATAAATATTACTGACAACTTCCAAAAAAGTTGATAGCATAATCCTCAGTTAAAGTAAAATAATTTATTTTATTTCTAAACTTTCTCTTCTCAAAGAAGAGAAAAGTATATAATACATTTCAAAAAAATTCAGATATTTTCCTTTTTTATATTTTTCTTATTTATAAATATAAGCAATCAATTATATGTTTTAAATTCTCTACTTAACATTTTTATGAATTTAATCAGTGAAGTAATTGTTTTAGATTTTAAGTGCATTTGATATCTTAATACTAATAGTAGGAGTGGTTTGTTTAATCTCCTTCGCCGGGAGGCTTCCCTAGAGCACAAGTGATTTTAATCTCTCTAAAATTTTTAAAATTATATATTATTGTTATATAATTATATGAAAAAAATTTAAAATATGGATTAATATTACAAGAGGTCATTTGATTCCTCAAAATTTTTCTATGGTCAAGATTGATTTTGCCAAAACTTCTATCATTAAACTAATAAAGAATTTATAGTTCTTTCCGACTTCTAGAAATAGTTGTCTTGGTGATTGCGGCCCGTAAAACCTTTTTTAAATTCTAATTAAATTCTAGATCAGATTATGTAAGTTTTAACGTCTAACAACTAATTCGATGAAAAAAAAAAAAAAACTTCTAGCAACTAAAATTAAAGGCAATTATATTTTCAGTTTAGTATCATTATCTGCTTGTTTGTGCTTTCCCTGTCGGCAGCATCATTTCTATACATGAATCATCAATTATTGCTTACCTATCGTCAGAATGCAGAGCTAGCATCCTATTCTGTGCTTTTTTTTTTTTTTGAGTTTTTTGTGTGATGATAATGATGTTTATCAACTTAATTATGTAGTCATAAATATTTAATATTTTGAATTTGATTAATTATCGGTCTAGAGTATATATTACTATCAAAGAGTAAGATAAAGAAATGTTAGAAAAAATAATAGTAATTAAAATTTTTTAATAATAATAAAAAATAGGTTGTAGCGTAAAGTTGACCAAATTTATATCCATACTTTAATAATAAAATCTTAATTCATCAATGAAAAAAACTAACATTTTATTTCATTGAAAAGTATTTTTCATAAAAAAAATTATTTATATATATTAATGAATAAATAATATATTATTTTTATTAATAATTTAAAAAAAATTCAAAGGTACAATATTAAAAAAAAGTTACTTTCTTAAATAAAGAAAGTTATTTTTTAAAATTTTTCATTTTTAATATTAAGTAAATAAAATATTTTTCTTTACATTAATATTTTATAATTATATTTTAAAAAATTATTTTCAGCTGAAATAGACGGAGCCTAATAATATCATTAAAATAAAAAACATTTAGTCCTTCAAATGTTTCATATAGTTTTGAGCAATTATGTTTCAAGATGATCCGAAAATGTCAACGGAAAACACAGAGCTTTTTGTGGGCTGACCTCTTCGCCTGCTGCAACTGTGGAAAATTAGAAAGAGGCAGTTAACCAATTCTACATACATATTGACGGCCGTTGATTGGCAACAGGGCATCGTACGACTCTTCTTTTCTTTTACTTTGGGTCATATGAGAAAAGAATATAAAATTCACAACTAACCATCATGTATATGGGAACAATATAATTATAAAACTAAAACCAACCAATATTAATGACACCGGGTCATAGATCATAAACGCTCGAGGAACGTGTTTTCTCCTGACGTCAGCTAAAGCCAACAACTTGGAATTTTTCAAATTTTTATACATTTGACAATTTTCTGTTTTACATGCATACATATTATGAAAAATAAATAATTAAACATGTTGATAGTTTTTAGGGTTTATAATACCGATATTGTATAACATTTTATGTTATCAAATAAACAAATACATAGCAAGACAGTAATCTCAAAATCATTTTTTATCGATAGTAAAACAGTTTTAAAAGTAATTTTATTAAGTAACAATTCATGATGATGACCAGGAAAATATAAGTTAGAGTAAATAGGCAAATTCATTTTTAAAAGATTAAGTTAGCATTATATTAGTTTTGAATTTTATTTTAACATCAATTTAATTCTACAGTTAGCTATTATGTTAGCAAGCCTATGTGGTAGTTAAATCTGCCAAATATAATTTTTTAAAAAAATTATTGTTGATTTATTTTCAAATGGGAAGTTTTCTTCCAAACAGACAAATCCACATTATATTATGTATAGCCCCATAATTAAAATCAAGTTAAATAAACTTGCTACCGAAGAAAGCAAACGGTAATATATATTAATGATGGAACAAATATGGTGTCAATTTAAATGGAATTAGTTATAATAAAGCTCAGGACTTATCTAATGTTAATCAAATTCTTTAGGAATGAATTTGTTTATTTACTCATTGATATACTACATTAACAATAAATTAAATTTAAATACATTTTTTAAGAATTCTAACCAATTATCAATATATAAAAGTTTTATACTATTACTTACCCTAATGTTATTATATTATCAAAATTTTATTGAAACTTTCTTATTATTAGTAGAAATTTTTAATTACCTTTTTAATGGTGTAGTATTTTTATATTTGTTGATAATGTAAACAAAAATTTCACATTAATAGGAAAATAAGTTTATTTTATTTTTTGGTAATATAAGTTTATTTTACTTTAACTCATAAGATGTTGATTCAATAAAAAATATGCTGTGAATTTTACTTATTAATAAATAGAGATTTGAACCCTTGAGAGAGATCCTTATAAGAAACAGAGAAATTTATTAATACTTTAATTTTCAAAATGATAGCGCACTTATCTATCATTTTTATTATAAAAATTATTTTATTTTAATAGGCAATTAAAAAAAATTAAATATGTATACCCTGGTGTGAACGCTCAGTTTGACTACCATTTTTATTAAAAATATTATTTTATTTTAGCATACGAATACCCTGCCGCCTCCAAAATCAGTGTTCTAGGGTTACACATTCATTAGTTTTGATTGTAAGTCCAATGTGTTTGGATTATCCACCTTAAGTGCCAAGTTTTCAACTAATTAAGATAAGATCTTCTCGTATTTGGCAGCTTGCCTCTTGCCCAAAGATCTTGTTTAATTGCATTGTAGGGCTCGGTTTGTCTCTTTCGGGTCGGGGGAAGATTATAGCATACAGGGCGCTGAGCTGGCCAACATGATTCCTTATTTTGTTAATTTGCTTAGTATTCCATTTGGGTACAAGAAAAAAAAATATTCACTTTTTTTTTCAACTGAAGGAGTGATTAAGGTACCAAAATCACAAGAATTAAGATCGAATGGGACTTAAAAAAAAATGCTTTCCAGAAAAATACAAATGTTAGAATAATATCTTATCGGAGACAAAAATTGCTTGTTGAATTTTAAATTTTATGATAATGAGGGATGGGGCTGATATTATTCTAATGTTGTGGATAGAAAAAACTTCTAATGCTTCCTTAGCTTGGAATATTCAATGTTATTCTTATATAAATATTATCAAATATATTAATTTTTAACTTAACAATTTAAATCTAAAAAAAATCATATTTTTTAACAAGAAATTAACTTCTTTAAAAAATTATATTAATGAATTAGAAAAATAATACACTTAATAATATTTATAAAAATAATATTAAGTTTTAATACTAATGTTGTGGATGGATATTTCCCTGAGTTAAACGTTGTGGATAGATATTTGCTTGGGTTTGAATGTGTAATTTAATACTATTATATTTCACATAATTATTAATAATAATTTTTTTAAAGAGAATTAGAATTAAAACAAGATTTTAAGGATATCATCAAATAAAATGGTATTATCAGTTGTTACTTTCTATGAAGCACTCTTTGAATTACTCTCTTTTACAAGGAGTGAATTTCAATAAAATGTAAATTCTCTTTCCATAAATATAAATACAAATGTCTTAAAACCAGTTTCGGCTAAGCGTGACACATATAATGGGATTTGCTTCGAAGATCCTCGAAAGCTTGGATGGGATATTTTGTAACTTATTATTATAAAAAAAATTATTTTTTATATAAAATATAACATTTTTATAAAAATTTGTATTTGCAATTTTTTAAAGGCACAAATATTTTTATCTTATAAATATACTTATTTATATTATTTTGCTAGATAGGATTTACGCCCTGCAACTTCTTCTGCCTTGACGGAATGGTACTCTGGCCAATTGAACTACAATTACTCAAAAGGAAAAAAAAAATGATAGAACCTACGTATTCTTACCATCTTATTCAAATCTCTTCATTTTAATTTTCAATTAGAATTGTTGTGTTATGATTGATACAGATAGAATTGATATATTGATATTTACATAGTTATGAATTTTTGTGAAATCATATAGATTACAATATTTTTTATTTATTGTAAGATTAATATTCTCATTTCAAATAAGAATTAGTTTCATATCAAAAAATACACACAAATATTTGAATATAAATAAAAAGATTATAGAATTTTAGATAAAAAATTATAAACTTTTCATAAAATTATACTATTTCACGAAACGTGATGTATTCACATAGATGTGTCTTATTAATTAATTATTTAATTTATTTAGGTAATTGATGATGACATTAAATCCTAAGCAAATATTTTCGTGGTGGTTAATTATTTTAATGTTGATAAATAAATTATTTTCAAATTTATTTTGAAAATAATTGGAATGATTTGATTAATCGATTTCTATTTTTACTTAAATAGGATAAATTAAAAGGAAGAAAATAGATGAGAGAATTCTCTAAGATCGATCCACCAAAAAGAATCTGTTGGATTATTCTATCAAGCATGCCATCCAAGAGGAATATGCGAGGAAGTGTCAAAGAAGAAGCTCAGTTCAAATCAACAAGAAAACATCGACAAAACAGCAGCAAGAATTTAAATAACGTTAGTTGTCATGAAGCTCACAATTTGACCTTTAAGATTGCTTCAGCAAAGTACTCGCAGATAACATCTGAATCCACTCAATCAGCAAATTTCGCAGCACATTCTTGTCCTCAAGAATGGAGGGGGCAGTTTGAAGAGGAAGTTTAGGTATGGATTCACGGAAGTATCAATCTCCGACTGGTGATGTTGAACTATCGTTGATATAAAAATTTAAAATTTGATCAATGATAGAATTACCAACAATGATACTATAAGGTATAGATATCAGGGATCTCTTTGGACACTAGGTATCTTAAATGCTCTTTTCTTAAAGCTACAAAGATGATGTTGAACTAAGGTTTGTATATTTCAATTTAGAAGCAATATCGATTTATATATATATATTACATATGCATCAGATTAGATAAATTTATGATTTTATAAGTAACTGTACTCGATTATACAATCAATTATAGATGTCAGGAGCATTTGGACACCACTAGTTAAATATATAATCTACTACCATCCTAATTTAAAATTTGAAGGTAAACTCTTTTTGATTAAAATATATTATCATATCTTTAAATTTTAAAATATTAAATATTTATTTACTTGTGACATTCTCGTTAGCAATATAAAATTTAAGAATTTATAATATAATCAAAAGTTATATTTCACAGCTAATTAAATTGTAATATGATTGAAAATTATGCATTATCTGTAAGCATATATATTATCTTTCTAAATGAAATTGTGAATGATGTTAAAATATGTGTAGTAAATAAATTAATCATGACATATGCATGGTAATGAAAATTATTAAGCCACATAACAATTAGAATTAGAGCAGATTCAATCCCATAGAAGTAGTAATTTAAAATAGTAAAGTATTATTGATGTCACAATATGAACAATGGATGAAGTGATTGATGATGGAGATTGAAGGGTTCGTTGGACTGATCCATTTTTTAGTGAATGAATATACCTAAAGGAGATATAAAGTATGAAAAAACCTTATCTCTTATTGCAAGACTTGCATCTTGCTTTGTTTTGACAATTGTTTCATATATAAATTCAGAATGGTCACACTATAAGGGAAAATTTTCCAAGTGAGTGGCACAAAAATTATTGTAGAAAATTTCAAAAATCACATAAACACAAATATACAATATCAATTTTCCAAAAAATAATGAAACCAAAACATGTTTATTGTCCAATTTCAATAATAAGATTTCCAGTAAAATCCTGCATGTTGGAAAGCAGAATCTTTATATACGTATGCATATTACATATTAGAACAAATCACGTGTTAAAAGGCACGCTGCTAATGTACTGCACACGGAACCAAAACACACTTGAAATTATGTAAATTCGAATACTGCAGCATAAATATGTACAGGCAGACCAAACTCAATTATACCTGTGTTTTGCATACTGAAAACATATTGGCATACCTATAGAAGTAGATAAACTCGTATATAAAACATACTGAATATAGCAAATAAATTCATGAAAGCATATATTCAAAAACAACAATCCAAAATTATACATGAACAATTCATATACTCAAATATGAAATTTAAGATAAAATAAGGCTATGAAATAATTTTGATAATTCATAGCAACTTTTTATGTAAGAAAAAAAAAGTTATCATCATGAATTATAAAATTACATATATCTCAAATTTGTGCATAAAAATGACCGTATATACATGATTTAATAGTTCTAATACCAATTGTTAATTATTTATGAAAAAAATATAAGATCTCCAAATCATGTAAACATGCACGATAATTTTATACTAATAAATTTTATAAATTGACAATCGCATAAAACATATGTGTTTTCAATTATATCCATATTCAAATATAAAAATTTGAGAGCATACCAAATCACAATCTCAACTACAATATAATTAAAACTAGTACCCCTTTTCTGTTTGCAATACAAACTAGATTATAGAGATTACTTATCTTAACCACTCACTCTAATTTTATGAGATTATTTTTGAGAAAGTAGTATGACTGGACGCATATGGCAATATATAGCAATATATAGTTTGTCATCAAAATAGACGAGTAGGAATCTTATTTTAATAAAATTATTAAATTAGGTAGAAAATAACCTATTACCAAATCTTATTCATCTCAACCACCGAGAATTATTATTATAAATTCCACCAAACTATTATTATCACTAGTAAGCAATTAAGTTACATTAACGCATTACTATTTCTGGATTAAGTGACTCACAATATGAATTCAATTTAATTTATTTTATAATTTGAATTTCGGAATTAAATTCCAACAATGTTGGCTGCTGTGGGTCAATATTCCATATAGTTTATCTACAGGGAGGCTAATAGCCTAGCCAATTTTTTTGCGAAGAAAGTAGCTAATTTATGAAATGATTTTGTTATCCTTGATGATCCTCCCGCTGGAGCTGCTTTGTATTTAAATTAAGGAAAAATATAAATAAATTTCTTAAAGTATAATTTAGAATCACATAATTCCTTTAAAATCTCAAAATTTATAAATAATTTCTCTAAAATTTTCAAAAAAAAAATTAGCAATTCAGTGTAAAAAAAGATATGGAAATAACTTATAATTATTTCTAATCATTTTTAACGCAAATTTAACTAATTTTTAATAAAAAAATTTCTGAAATAAATTGTTAATGACAGAATTAATTTCATAATGTTTATATGATATAATTGAAAGTAAATATTTTAAATAAATCATTACTGAAATTTAAATAAACTGCATTTAGAAAGATTAGATCTGTGCTTCTTTTATTTTATTTCATTGCTTATTTGATTTGTGTATTAAAAAATTGTTAAAAAAAGTTGTAAATAACTTATTTTTATTTTTTTCTATTTTTAATTAAAATTTTAATTTTTTAAAAAATAAAAATTTTATTTGTAAGTTTTGAAATTTTAAAAGAACCATATAACATTAAATCATATTTTTTTTTAAAAAGTTTATTTGCATTGCGATACCACGGGAGTTGCAGTACTAAGACAAATAAAGCTCGGTTGCTTAGTTTAATATAATTTCCCTTCAAAAATACTAGACCCAAGTCAAAGTATAGTACATATACCTTTTTTCGCACACATGTACTTGCCCCACGAATTAATTTTCGGGTTGAAACCTTATATATTTTAAAAATTTAATAGATATGGATGACTGTTTTAAACATGTCAACCAAATAAAGAGAGGTAAAGTTTCTTAAATTTTATTGAAAGATTTTTTTATTGTGATATATATTAATTATTTTATATAAAAATAATTATAATATTAGTAAATATTATAATAATCAAATTATTAATAATAATTAATAAAAAATTAATACATATATCATAATACGAATAAATAACCTTGCAAGAAAGATATTCTTTAGCCTCGTCTATTAATATTTATTTGGATAAAATTTAAATAAAATTCATTTTGTACTTATCATAAAATTTCTATTTAGATTATGACATATATTAATTATTTTGTTATGATTACAATATTAATAATTATTATAATTATCAAATTTATGTTAGCAATAGTTAATAAAATAATTAATATGAATAGAGAATTTTATAATAAATATATAAAAAAATTATTTGAATTTTAGCCATTTTTTATTATACAAAGAAATAAATATTTTTTGCATTTTATACTTTTACGTGATTTTTTGGTCTAACTAAGCATAATTTATGAAATGTTTCTAGTTAAACTTTTTTTATTTTTATCTAGTGTCTTGTACATAGATATACTCCTTGTTAACACCTAATTTTATTTAGAAAATAATATAAATATAAATAACATAAATATTAAAAAAATAAAGTAAATTAAAAAAATTAAAAATAAAAATAATAAAAATTTAAAAAAAATTGCAAGATAAGAACAATAGATGAGGAACTACCGATAATTTCTATCTTTTCTACATTACACCTCTCTCGTAACCACCTATCACATTCTATTCAATTATATAGTAAATTTCACCAATCATGAATTCATTGCTAACCTATCTCCATCCTTATAATGAAATAAAATGATTTTGAATTATTCAAAAAAAGAAAATTTGTGTGGTAGTACTAAACATATGACAATAGCCAATGTTAAAAAATAACAAGAATAATAGATGAGGAACTGCCAATAATTTTTATCTTTTCTACATTACACCTCTTTCATAACCACCTATCACATTCTACTAAGTTATATAGTAAATTCCACCAATCATGAATTCATTACTAACCTATCTCCATCCTTATAATGAAATAAAATAATTTTGAATTGTTCAAAAAAAGAAAATTTGTATGGCAATACTAAACATATGGCAATAGCCATAATAAGATTTTGTTGAATTCTTGACTTGCCAACAATGCTTGAGTGAAATATAAATTAAATGTGGACTAAATACAAATGTAATTAAGGAAACTTCATTAAGACAAACTTTTTACTAGAGGGAAATAGGAGAAGGGGAGGAAGATCAAAAAATTTTATAATAAAAGAATTTGAAAAAAAAAAGAAATTTAAAAAAATTAAGAAAGGAAGATCAAAAAATTTTAGAAATTGGAAAAAATTGAGAAAAGGTATTCGAAAAATTCAAGAAGAGAAAAAGCAAGAAAATAAAAAAGGAATGCTAAAGATAAATAAAAGAAAAGAGAAATAGTCAAAGAAGAAGTAGAATAATAAAAAAATGAGAAGTATAAAGATAAAAAAGAAGAAGAAAAAAACAGGTCAAAGTTATAGATGAGGAAAAAGAGAAGAAAATAGTTTGACAAATGTAAGAAGAAAAGAAGTAAAAAAGAAAAAGAAAAAGCAAACAGGTAGGAATTATAAGAGAGAGAAGATATATTTTTTTAAAAAAGGATGGGATGGGACAACATTCAAACTGTAACTATTTCATGTCCTTTTATTTTTATTTTTTATTTTATTTCATTTTTAATTAAAAATTTTGCTTGTTTAACATGTAATTTTAAAATGTTATTTTTATATAATTCTTATAAAGGAATAAATTAAAGTAGTTTGAAAGTATCTTATATATTTTAGTTTAATCAACTAAATTAAAAATTTTCAATATTATTACACATACAAATTATCCTATATTTATCATTTTTATATATAATGTGTTTTAATTTATTTTGTTCTATTAAAATTGTACGTGCATTCATAATTTGTATTATGTTTTTATCTTCTTTTAAAAAATATTATTAAAAAGTAAAGTTAAAAAGAGGAAAAAAAATTTTATAAAAGGCGATGGGATATGACAACATTGCATCCCACCATCTTTTTTTCAATTATTATTAATATTTTTTCATTTTATTTATTTTAAATTACGAATATTATTATGAGTTTGACTTTCATCAATTTAAATGTTCTCCATCTTATTTTATTTATGTGATGTTAATTAAATTTATTAAAAAATTTAACTTTACTAATATAAATTTACTATTATTAAAATTTCTATTTGAAATCATTTTATTGACACATATATTTTTTATAAAATTTTTATAATTTAAAATTTTTTAATGATGAAATAATAATAAAATTAATTATAAGTGTGATAAATATGATTTCAATTTTTTTTAAAAAAAATTATTCAAATTTAATCACAAAGTTAGATAAATTTTATACTTTAAAAATTATAAATTAATGTTGAAATTATAATTTCAATTTTTTTGAACAATTCTATATTTAGATTTGACTATAAAGTTAGGTAAATTTTATATTTTAAAATTATGAAATAATATTGAATTTATAATTCCAATTTACCTATATAAATTCTTTATTCAGATTTGACCATGAAGTTGTTATCTTATTATATTACAATCATTTCATTAAATATCCTCTAGAAATGATAAAATAAAAATATTTTTAAGATGATAAAATAAAAATATTTCAAAAATAATAAAATAAAAATATTTCAAAAATAAAAAAATAAAATTCTTTCTAAAATAATAAAGTTTGTGCCTATGACATATAGAAGTTAAGTAATTTGATTATTTAAAATAATTTTTTATCTTATTATATTACAATCATTTCATTAAATATCCTTTAGAAATGATAAAATAAAAATATTTCAAAAATAAAAAATAATTTGTGCCTATGACATATAGAAATTAAATAATTTGATTGCAAGTGTAATCATGACAATACTTAATATTATTAAAATATTTTATTTCATTTAAATCTTATCATGAAATTAGGCAGATTTGACAACTTTAACAAATTAACTAAAAATTAAAATCAAATTTTAGGAAAACACACATATATTTTAATAAGAATCATTGTAATTCAATTCATAAAATAGAATTAGAATAAATTAGTAACTATTCTTTAAATAAACGTTGTAAGATACTAATACTTTCTCCATATATAACTATCTCTTAAATCTAAATTTTGGGAATGCAGGCCATTTTCGATGTTCTAATCACACCATAAAAAATAATTGGTAACAATTCCATTTTCATTTTCTTCATACTCACTAACATTTCAAGGAAATATGAAACTACTCGCCTCCATGGATTCTATCATAGGGCATGTCACGACACTTATTTTATATTTTTTATAATGATAAAAATGATAAATTATTTAATACATATGCACTTGGTATTAGATTTGAATCAATGTTTTAAAATGCAATCAACTATTAATCCAGCAAAATGAATGAGTCAAGCATAGACCAATTCAACTAGATAAATCGTTAATATTATTTTTATATGTATAAATCATATAATATATATACATATAAGAATATAAAAAATTAAATCTAATTTATTAATACAAATATATTTTCAAAATACAACAAATGGCATTCCAACATAATTTTAATTAAAATAAAGGGTTGATAACAAAAACTTCGGTTGTAGTTCCAATTATAATTGCACAAGTTTCATTCTTTTATTTTTAGTGCTTAGGTTTTTTTTTTTTATTTTGTAATTTCACCAATTCAAACAAAATAATGGGCTCATGAATCTCCTTTTTGCCATTGAACTTTCCAATCCAATTCGTCGTAACACTCATAATGAACTTTGGGTTAAATTTAGTGCAAGTTCAAGTTAAAAAACTTTTTAAAAAATTAGAAAAAAAATAAAACGGATTAATGTGTTGAACGAAATACGAATTCAATCAAGTTTGGTTAGATCAATCCAAACTTTTATGTAATTCAAATTTATGAGTATATTTTGTTCATTTTTGCAATTAGGTGTCAATTCAACTAGCTAAATTAATCTAATCAATTTAAACTTTAAAATATTGGTTTGAATTGAATTAATCTAATCAATTCAAATTTATGAGTATATTTTGTTCATTTTTGCAATTAGGTGTCTATTCAACTAGCTAAATTAATCTAATCAATTTAAACTTTAAAATATTGGTTTGAATTCAAGATATGAGAAGAAAACCTTATAAATCAATAACAAATATCACTGCCTACAAAAAGTTCTATCTTATTATTTCATTATTAATTTGTTATATAGTGAAGTGTCTTCTTTTTTTTTTAACAAATTTCAATTTTTATGATTATATTTTAAATTTGAATATTTCTTCATGAAACAAGAATTCCCTCCTTAATTTGACATTTTTTTTCTACTTATAAAATATGATATCCAATGGTTAGATATGATGTCATATCCATTAGTGAAGACAAAAAAAAATTATATGAGAAAATTGCAATAAGTATGATTTTAATTTTTTTGAATAGTTTTTTATTTAAATTTGACTGTAAAGTTAGATAGATTTGATACTTTAAAAATTATAAATTAATGTTGAAATTATAATTCAATATTTAGATTTGACCGCGAAATTAGACAAATTTGATACTTTAAAATTATGAAATAGTATTAAAGCTATAGTTCCAATTTATCTAAATAAATTCTTTATTCATATTTGTCCATGAAATTGAATAAATTTAGTATTCTAAATTAAAAAATGTATCAATACATTACTTTTTAAATAAATAAATAAGATTATTTAAAATAATTTTTTATCTTATTATATTACAATCATATCATTAAATATCTCTTAGAAATAATAAAATAAAAATCTATTTAAAAATATTATTTTCATTGTTTCAATTATATCATAAAAAATAATTAGTGATCACTTCATTTTTTTATTTATACTCACTAACATTCCAAGAAGTTACAGAACGACTTGCCTCTTACAAATTCTATTATGAGGCTCGTCACAACACTTATTTTAAAATTAATTATTATATATTTTTTATAATGATAGGAGTAATAAATTATTTAATGTATACACACTTGGTATTAGATATAAATCAATATTTCAAAACTTAGGCAACTATTGAACTAGCAAAATGGATGAGTCAAGCTCAAACTAACTCGGTTAGTTAAACTGGTTAATATTCTTTTTATATGTATTAATCATATAAGATATATATGCATATAAAAATATAAAAAATTAAATCTAATTTATTAATACAAATATATTCTTAAAATACAACAAATGACATTTCAACGTAATTTTAATTAAACTAAAAGCTTCATAGCAAAAACTTTGGTTGTAGTTCCAATTATAATCACACAAGTTTCATTCTTTTTATTTTTAATGCTTAGCTTTTATTTTTTTATTTATTTTGCAATTTGGACTTTGGGTTAAATTTAGTGCAAGTCCAAGTTAAATTTTTTTAAAAAAAAATAGAAAAATAATAATATAGGTTAATGTGTTAAATGAAATACCAATTCAATTAAGTTTGGATGAATCAATCCAAACTTTTGTCTAATACAAATTTATGAGTATCTTTTGTTCATTTTTGCAATCGAATGTCAATTCAACTGGCTAAATTAATCTAATCAATCTGAATTTTAAAATATTAGTTTGAATTCAAGATATGAGATGAAATACCTATAAACCAATAGCAAATATCACTGCCTACAAATAGGGGTGCTTAACAGACCGAATTGGGCCAAAATCCGTTTTGGTCCGGTCCATTTAGTCCCGTTTTTAAACGGACCTATTTTGACCGGTCTGGTCCGCTTTGTTGGTCCGCCGAACTGATCCGCAGGCCATCCGTTTTTTTATATTTTAATTTATATTTTATTATTTATTATATTTTTATATTTAATTTTTTGATAGTTGAATTGTATTTTGTATTAAATTATAATATAAAAATAATTAATAAGATATTTTTTAATATAAATATTATTTAAATTATTAAATATAATTTTTTTAAAAAAAAAGAATTGATCTAGATCTGCGAACCAACCCGTTTAGGCCCGTTTTTAAATGGGCCTAATTTTTTAATCCGGTCCATTGAAAGTCCGCGGACCAATCCGTTTAGCCCACATACTTCCGTCCCGTTAAGCACCCCTACCTATAAAAAGTTTCATCTTATTATTTCATTATTAGTTTGTTATACGGTGAAGTTTCTTCTTGTTTTTCACAAATTTCAATTTTTACAATAATATTTTAAATTTGAATATTTCTTCATGAAACAAGAATTCCCTCCTTAATTTGACATTTTTTTCTACTTATAAAATATGATATCCAATGGTTGGATATGATGTCATATCCACTAGCGAAGACCCAAAAAAAAAATTATACGAGAAAATTGAATATAAAATTTCTGTAATCTATATATAAAATTTAAAATTATTATACACAAAAACGAAGATTCCAAAATTTTCAAGCCTCTTAAGTAACTTGTCCACTGGTCGTATGGACCATATTAACTGAATATCTGTATTCTTTTATCATTTTGTTTGAAACTAAAGAAGAGAAAAAAGTTTGGAATGTCATGAGAATATTAATTCTTATTACAAGTACCATTCTGCTTTAGAAATAATAGGTTTGTATGTTTTATTTTTGTAGAAATTTTTTTCAATTTTTTAAAAAAATTATTTTTAAATTTAAAATAATAAAGAATAAAGGGTATTTGAATAAGTAAATAAGAAAATATTTTATTTACTTACAAAATTAGTATCCTAAAAAAATCAAGAAAACATTAATTTTTTTTATTTTTAAATTATATATTTAGAATTATAGTTCTTAAAATGGTTTGTCGAACAATAATTTCGGTTTTTAGAAAACAAAAAATATTTTTAAAAATAATAAACAAATAGATCAATGTCTCCAAACTTCCCAAAAAAAAATTATGGTCTTTGCCATAGTATAATGCGAGATATTTATGAATGAGCAACTCTTACTTCAAATTGAAAAATGGATTTACAGTATACCCACTCTGTATTCCTTGTGAAAAATGTGGAGTTAACCGTAAGATTTAATTTCGTTACAAGACGAGGAGATGGGTGGGAATAAAAGTGGGAATTAAAATATGAAAAAAAAGGATAATAACAGGAGTATTTATGAATTAATTGCACCATCCCCTTAACTTATGTTACTAATATTTATTTAGTTATATAGCGTCGAAAAATGATTAAATCACTCTGAAAAACATTTTCAGAGACACTTTTTTTAAAGGAAGCAAGTTCTAACGAAATGCAAAATTCACTTTTTATGCGAGAGAATTTTTTTAAAGTGACTTTTAAGAGGTCTCCTTGTTTCTATATAGAGTCATTATTAATTATATATGCTAATTTACACAAAGGATCAAAAACCGATGGGTTTAATTTTTATTGTTTTACATCCACATGATTATATATATATGATGGATATATTAAATAAGAGGAATATTTTTATGTAAAAATAAAAAATATATAATTATTAAATTTTATATTTAATGTTTAAGATTAAAATATAAAATTATATAATTATTTTAAATAATTATATAATTTTTAAAAAGATTACATAATTTTTAATTATATTTTAATTTTAATTATTAAATATAAAATTTGATGATTATAATTATTTTTATTTTTATATAAAAAACTTTTACTTAATATGTTATATATATGTAATTAATTAGGCATATTTTTCCCCAGTCCATTGCTTTCTAGAATGGAGGCGGTCATAGAAAAGACTTGCCATATCTGTGGGTGTGAATTGTGGCCAAAATACCAAATCACAGTAAATTATAAGGATCCAAGATTAGTTACAAGTCGCATGCGCGTGCTGCGTGTTCTCCGTACGACCACACTGGAATTCTAAAGAAGCCGGTGATTGAAATTTGAGGTGTAAAATTTGTTTTGACAAAAGGAAATGGGGGGTGTTGGTTTCGGTCGTCTTTTAATCATTTATTAATAAATAAAATTTTAAATTTTAAAAATAATATTTATTAAAAAATTATTAGTATTTAAAATTTTAAATTAGTTATTTATTTTACTTAATAATTAAAAAAAAAAAAGAGAAACCTTGGATGCGAGTGTGAATTCTCTAAGTTTCCAAAGATTATTCTACTTCTCCTGTGACGCCAGCATGAGGAAATAAGTTGGTGGGGAATATTTAAAATTATTTTCTATGTATGTTTGAAGAATGAAGGTAAACTTTGAAACGCAGAGTCATTATCAATTACGAAAGCCCACTTGACAATAATTTCTCCCTTTGAAACCAAAAACAAATTGACAGAAACGGTTCTTATATCATGCAGATAAATTTCAAATATAAAAATTATTATTTGAGTTGCTTATTATTTATCAAGTTTTAAATTATTGATCTTTATTTTCAATGACTGTGATATTTTATTTTTATTTTAAAGTGCAGAATGCAAAATGCAATGTAAAGTAATCAATCAAAATCCTCAGTAAACGCCTTTCCTTTCAATAACTTATAATCAAACGCGGAAAGTTGAGATTCTATCCCTTTTCCTTTCCCATTCCTGCAGAGGTAATGTTCAAAAATTTTCAATTTGATTATGAAATCAAGAAAATTTTGTTACAAGTGAACAACGCATGCAAATTATGAAAATTTATAGTCATTTGTTCTCAAACGAAAGGTCAATCCTTTGTGAGATAAATGTGGCTTGGTTGGTAGATAATTATATGAAAAGTGTTAGTTTTCATAAAATAGAAAATAATTAAATTTTTTGATTTATCATTAATTGTTGGAATATTAAAATTTTACTTCTCACAAAATATAAAAAATTATTTATACTTCGTCCTTTGCAAAAACATCTTCATGTGTTATTTATGAATAGAAATACATAACACCCTACTTAACTTAATTAACAATATGTTTAGATGAAATATTTGAAAAAAAATCATTATTTCATTATATAAAAGTATTTAAAATATTATAATATAAAATTTCATGTTTGGATAATTGATATGAAGAAATTAAAATTATTTAATATTTTAAAGATAAAATTAACAAATTAATTTCTAAAATTATAAAATGTTAGTAAAATTATCTTTAAATTATATAAAGTTATAATTTCATCCTTAAATAATAATCTGTACAAATAATTTTTTCCCTTCATACGATAATTTAGGAACAAAATTATTAGTATAACTTTATATAAAAAAATAAAATTATCTGTATGAATTATTATTTAAGTATAAAATTATAATTTTATATAATCTCAGGACTATTTTACTAATACTCTATAATTTAATGAACAAAATTATTCATTTTGTCTATTTTGCATGATCATTTTAACCGCATAAAATAAGAAATTTCAAATTCGACGAAAACTGAGGGAATTTTAAATCTCAAAGGCTTCTTCGCTTGTCAATCCTGCTTCTGCATCTTGTCTGGAACCACTACTTGAACTACATGTGGTAACTATTTCTTGTTTCAATCTCTATTCAATTAACTTATTTCTTTTTTATATTTTATTTTCTAATTATCAGAAAAAATTTATCTACGAAGGGTTGACCTTAATTTTTTTTATAAATTAATCACAACAATATTGCATGTGGATAACTAAGTTTAAAAAAATAACGATATAAGAATAGATACATCAGTTGGAAAAAATTGAAATAATTTTTAAATAGATGGAATATTAAAATGATAATAAAATAAAACAAAATTTTAACTTGAGAAAAAGATTTGATACTGTAACACTAATGCTATTTCAAAAATTTAAGTTGCAAAAATAAATACCTAATAATACTTCAACATAAATAAGTATTATTTATAAAATGAAAGGAATTGAAATGAAGTTATTTGGAATATTTAGATTTGAAATTTATTAAATTTTATAAATAATTTACCAACCACAACATAAGGAAAAAATATACTTTTCTATTTGTAATTTATCCATCTTTAATTTAAAATATTAAAAAAAGGTCACTTTTAATTTGTATTATTAACAGGTTATTCTGCTTCCTTTTCCTCCTTACCCTTCTAAGTTCTATCCTGTAATTATATATATATTATAATTTTTTATATGTCTATTTTATCTTTTATTGTAAATTAAAAAATTACAAATTACAAATTTAAAAAATTATGATAATAACATAGGTTAAAAATATGATTAAAAAAATAAAATTATAGACAATTGCACTTTATTAATATCTCAATATTTTGTATTACAACTTTGAAAGATATATTAATTAGTTTGAAAATATATACTTGTTGGAAAGTTTAAAATTAAATCAAATAAAATAAATTAAGAAGAATATTAATTTCTAGGAAGTATCAATTCTTTAATATTAATCAATAATTTTGATCATTTTTTAAAAAATTAACAAAAAAATTATTTCTAAAAAAATCTAATAAATATTTACCTCCTATATAAATCAAATAAAAGAATTCATAATTTAATTTATGTTGATAAACTTAGTAGTGTAACAACCCTTTTATGTTTTCAAAATACTCCTTTTCAAAATACTCTTATACAAAGTGATGATAATTGTAGATTTGGTTTTAGTTTTATAACATTTTTGTAATGTTACATGTAAATACATATAATTTTATATAAAATAAAGCTAACACTTTTATATATTCATTTTCTTTTAACTTTTCTTTCCATTCCATATCAAGAAAAGAAGTCTACCCCTTGCTTTTACAAGCTAAAGAAAAATTTTCCTTCCTTAATTTGACAAAGAGAATGATCACATAAGAGTAACTTCACTCTTATATATACGTAACAATACCTATATATATCATGCGATTCAATTATTAGTTTGATTAGTTAAATCAATCTAATCTTCGTTTAATTATTTTGCTGGGCCTATAATCATAACGAATTTTAAAATATTAGTTATGTATAAATTAAGTGATTTGTTAATTATTACTCTTGATATTGAGAGAATATATTTATTATTTATATGCGAACTATATATTGAAAAACTTAACAGCCTAAGACATATGAAACATTGCATTTTTAACCATCCATATTGTGCCCCGTAATATATCCATTGCCAGTATATTTTTAAAAATAGTATTTTTATCTATGTTGATGAAATATATTAAATGCGCATTTTGCCCTCTTGGTGTTGTTTGGTATTTGCTTGCTCCGATCCGATCCCTTTGTCGGATTCCTCAAGCATGGTCAAACCATGTTTTTTTTTCCGCCTTCAAACCAGCTAGAAAATTACCACGTGGTTTCTTTTATACTTTTTTTAATAAATTTTTCTGTAAAATTTATTTTTTTATTTTCATTCTCATAAAATATTTTATATCAATTTTATTTTTTAAAAATATTAATTTATTTAATTTTATTCTTTGTCTAGCGTTCATATAAAAAATTAAAATGTCCAATTTCATTTTTTAAGAATAAATTTAAATAAATTAATATTTCATAAAAATTAATATAAGATTTTTCGTAAGAATAAAAGTAAGAAAAATAAATTTCACTTAGATAAAAAAATTACTCTTTTTTTATGCCGATATTTTATTGTTGCGAAAAAGATTTTTTTTATTTTTTAGAAAATTTTGACCATTTAGATCATTCTCCTTTCGTCCCCTTATTTAATCTACCAATTAAGGGTTCACTGAGAATAATATCAGCCCTCATTGTCCAAAGTTTAGATAAGTGCAAAAATGAACATCAAAAGCATCTACTTTTTTTTTTGGAAAAAATATAAATCACCCTACCAACTTAGGAGTAATTGGATTCTATGCCCATGAATTATGAAAACATACAAATTACCTTCTTAAACAATACAAAATTTGAAAAAAGACCCCACTATCTCTAAATTAACAATAGATGTTATCATGTGCATCACACATTTTTTTTTTTTACATATGACATTCTTTAATTGGCTAATTCTATGTTAGTGTTACACTCATCCAATTATTCTAAGTCAACATTATAATTATTTCAAGTCATTGCCCTCCTTTTACAGGTTTTTTATGTTATGGTTTTAAAATTATATTTTGCTAATTTTTTAGTCTTCGTGCTTTTCATAAAATGTAGAAAACAATAAAACAAGTTAAAAAAAACCATTAGCTATTCCAAATATTCCAAATAGCTCTAAAGCAAAACCTTCAAAGCAACTTACTTCATCCATAAAATTACTTGAAAATATTAAGGATAGAGGACTTATATTTAACTATATAGATAGTGATGAGTTTAGGAGTATTAGGAGTGAGAATGACTTAGATATTGAAGATATTAGAATGAAAAAGAAAAAACAATATGCTGAATTTAATGAAAATACTAATTTACATCAATTTTGAAGTTAGAAATTGGAATGAGGTTTAATTCAGTACAAAACTTTAGACAAGCCTTATATTTGTGGACTATTAAGCATGGATATAATATTGACATGCCTCACAATGATAATGCTTGAATCACTATTGTTTGCAAAGAGAAATATGGTTAGAAGATCCATGTTACATAGGACCAGGATGGTGATAGCTTCCGAATCAAAAGATTCCACAATAAACAAGAATGTGGCTATCATAAGAAGTGTACTAAGGTGATTGCCAAGTGGTTAGCCTAAAAGTATATTGAAAATTTTAAGGATAACCTATAATAGGAATCAAGTGCTCTAAAAAATACCTTTTTTAAAGAATATATATATTAAATATATTTAGAGAAAGCATATAGGGCTAAGAGGATATCTATAAAAATGATTTATAGGGAAGAGGAAAAACAATATGTAAAGGTATGTGATATGGGACTACTATTAGAGAAAGTAATGTAAGAATAACTCTTAAGAATGATATTAAAGAAGGAGTTTTTCAAAAAATTTATATGTGTTTAAATGCATGCAAAAAAGGGCTTTTTATTTTGTTGTAAGAAAGTAATTTATGTAGATGGTTGCTATTTGAAAGGAAGATTTAAGGGTCAAATGCTAAGTGTAGTAGGAAAGAATGGTAATGAGAATATGTTTCGAATAGCTTTTGCTATTATGGAGATTGAAAACAAAGAAACTTAAGGATGGTTTTTGAGTTTGCTTTAAGAAGATATTGGGACTATGGCGGAAAGGGAATAAATTTTTATATCTAATCAATAAAAAATAACATTTTAGTTAAATGTTTTTTTTTCTTGAATATTATATAGTTTCACATCATTCACTAATTGTATAATTCTAATGCAAGGATTAAAGGCAATTATTAAAGAATCTATGCCTAATACTGAATGAGATATTTGTATAGGAATTTTAAAAAATAAGGCTACATTGGGAAGACTTTTAAAAACTTTGTGTGTAATGCAACTAAAGTTTATAAAAAGGTTGAACATAAAGATTACATAAAAAAAGTTAAGGCAATTTTAGATTAAGCTTATAATTTCTGGACAAAGCTTGACCCAAGACTTTGGTACATGCATGCTTACAACCCAAATATGAAGTGCAATATGTTACTAAATAATATATTAGAGACTTTTGATGCTTACATCAAGGAAAGCAGAAATAGGCTAACTATAACCATAATAGAGATGATTATGAGACAACTCATGAAAAGGATGCATTTAAAGAAGGAGGGAATGAGAAGTTATACATAATTCACATGTCTAAAGATTTTAGAGAAGTTAGAGGTCAGTAAGCATGATGCTAAAAATTATATCATTGAGTTTCAAAGGTATAGAACCTTCGAGGTTAGGCATTATGATGGAACCTAAAATGTGGTAAGCTTGAACCAAAGGACTTGCACATGTCTAAGGTGGCCATGTACAAGAAGTTCTTATGGACATGTTGTGTCTACCATCTACAAAGACAGCGAAAGGCTTAATGCTTATATGGATGCAATTTTCTCTAAAAAAATATTTCTGAAATGTTATGAGTTTTAGATTTATCCAATGCCAAGAGAGGAGATATGACTAAATTATAGACATGTTTAAATTCATATTCCAAAAGTTAGGACATTAACTAGAAGGCTGGATATAAAAAGAATTAGAGAAAAAGGAGAGCCAAACAACCCAAACCATATTTCCAAAAGAGGAACAAAGATGAAATGCTTAAATTGAAGGATATACAAGTGTAATGTCAAATCTTGCAAGAACCTATACAATTCTACTTTGAAAAGCTATAAGAATAAAAGAAAAAACCAAACACCAAATGCACCTATTAAAGAACATGGAAATGTCCAAGTTATGATTTCTATGTCATTTATTTTTTTTAGTATATTCATTATCCACCACCTAACATATTGGTTTATATATGCTTGAGAAGTGAGAGGTGGTCAAAGCTCACAAGTGACCATAAAATCTACTTTATCTAATGCAAGTGGAGCCTAACTCGTAGCAAGTGGTGCATATGTTATTAACACCATGAACCTAAAGTAAAATCCAAAGATAAAGCAAAGGCCAAGAAAAAGGATTGCATCTACTAGTAGTAAGCCATAAATTATAAAAATATTACTATTTTCTTTTAGTTCTAGTGTTATGATGTAACAAGGATTAGATTCTTTTTTGTTATTAGGATGGATTTGATAACCACTAGGCTATTTGTCTACACTTTATCTAGTAAACGATAGTTGCAAATAGCAAGTTTAAATATTTATTATCATTGAACAATTGATGAAGTGCTAACAGAGATAATAGCATAATAATTATTGTCATATCTTTTTATGTGTTAGTATGGCTAAATATGGAATTTCTTCATAGCCACTTATTCAATATAAAAGCAAGTTATATTTGTTTTCATATGTCAAATTATCAATTTTATACTTGAAAGCTAAATTGACAAATTAAAAGTTGCTTGCAAAAAGGGGGGAAAAGTAAGTTTCCTTCTACTATTAATTATTTGTGCTTAAATTTACTTTTCAAATCCAGTGGCTAAGGACAGTCAAGTAAACAATAACTACAGACATATTGTTTAGTTTAAGTTTGCATAATAAAATTGACATATAAATATTTAAGAAAGAGGGCTTTGCAAATACTAGTGTACAACATCATGCTTAACTAGTGGGTTCTACACATTATTGATTTTCTTTTGTTTTCCTATCTATTTGAAATTATGATTGTTAAAGCCCAAATGTTACAATTATGCAATCAAATTGTTACACAATTATGCAGAATACTTTGATAATTATCTATCATCATAAAGATACATAATTATAATTCATCAAGCTGCATAATTAGCCATCATTGATTTGTATCATAGTCATTATAAAATGTCCTATCTTCTGTATCATCACAGTGCAATTATATTACCAGTGAAATTAATATAGGCAATTTTCATCCAACAAATATCACATTTTCATCTATTGCCAATTTCAAGTTACAACTAACTATATTCAACAATTCCATACTTACCTGGCCCTATACATTACTTTTAACTCTACTCTCATTACATGATTAAGCATAGCACTTCTCAAACCTTTCCATCTCATTATAGACATTTACCTCTCACCACATTATAATAAAAAAATAATAGAAGAGTATTAGCATATATATCACCCATGAATCTACTATTATTTTACACATGAAATGCCTTTTTACGTTAGCTTGATAGTTGGCATGCCTCAATGTCCTTTGGCTTTCTAGTAGTCCATTTATAATAAATTTCTCATTCATGTTATTGTAATCATTAGCCCACCAAAAGAAATCACAAGCCTTAAGTTCTTTCCATCTTGGATAGCCATAAAAATGCCTTCCAAAGTTAGTTTTCATCTTCAAAGTTTGCAAAAATGCCTATAATTCATAATCGCAATAACAAAAAGATTTTTGCCTCCCACTTGACCAAGCCAATTAACCAATTGAATCCAATAACAACTTACAATAGAAGAATAAAATGAAAGAAAGTAAAGCTTTAATTTGTTTCAGTCTACAAATCACACGGGAAGGAGATAACAGTATAGCTAGGGTTTTTACTTTAAACAATTCGGGGGTTTCAATCTCCAAAGTTCTAATCTAGAAATGCATTTGCTTAAATGAAAAATATTTTTGCTTACATGAAAAATGCATGCATATAAGTTAATTAAGCTAATAGGAAAAAAACGTGTGTTTAAAAAAATATGTACAATGCACATAACTAACGTTTGTTGTTAATTTAGAGATGGTGTGGGTCTTTTTAAAATTTTGTATTATTTAAAAAGATAATTTGTTTGTCCAATTACTCCTAACTTGGCGGGACTAATTTGTATTTTCTATTTTGTCTTGTTGTTTTTAGAGAGAACAAAATTAAAAGATAATTTTTCTTTAAAAAGTCGGAAACCTTTCATGTGCAAAACAAATTTGACATCACAACTACGCAATCAATTATGCAGAAATGCTGATGATAGAGTCATCCTACCATGCAAAAACCAAATAATCCCAGCCTTTCTAGCAATATATAATAATGAAAGGCTAATCAATAAATTACTACTTTTAATATAATATCTGCAAGCAAGCATAACATAGTTTTAATATGTATCCAAATTGTAAACGCTAGTCATTCTATTTAGTTAGCATTTTTTTTTATATTTTTGGCAAAGATCTCCTGAACAGTATAGTTGAAAAAAAATTCTTTTTCTTTCATTTTGGTTTAAAAAATTTACTTTTTTTCGTTATCAAAAGTTAAAGATAGTGTGACTAATAACATCAGTTCAATGGAAAGTATACTAATTTTAAATAGATTTAACTTATTAATAAATAGATATTTGAATCCTGAAAAGAAATTATTAGAAAAGAGAAATTTGTTAATATACTAATCATTTTTGGAGTAATTAGTCCACTTAATCATTATTTTTCTTAAAAAGAAAAATGTTTCAAAGACAGAGTTATAGATATGCTTTAAAAAAGTTAGTAATACGTGTGAATTTTCTAATTATGCTGAAATTTTCAAATGTTCTAACTATACGTTTATTTGTGATTTTATTTAATAAATAAAAAATAATTATAAATTTTATTGCCTTTATATTAGTTTTATAATATTAATTATTTTTAAATTTTAAGATCTTAAAAATCAACAATTAAATTTTATTTATTAAATAAAATTAAGAACATATATATTATAATTGGAATGGGAGAACAACTTCTCATTAATTATGGTTGCTGATTTGCTCTGTGATACCATGTCCCCTGTGTAGTTAAGGTGCCATCTTCAAAGTACCTTGCAAAGTTGGTGAGTGCATTAAATGCACAAATTTGGCACACTTGGTTTGATTTTATAAACTTGTGTGATAGGATGTTGGGTAGCCATCATTAATTAATAGAAAGAATACGTCGTAAACCAGTTGAAAGTTGAGGACTAGCCCAGACGACGTCGTCCCCGCCACCAACACGTTTAATCAAAGTTGAAGTTGGAATCAAGAATAAGTCCTACGGTCGAGCATAACAAAGCATCCAACCCCATTTTTAATAGTATGAAAATTGTTTGGACTTTCATTTATTTTGAGCTTTAAATTTAATAATGACACTTGTTAACTTTGTTTGAAAGAATTTTCAATATATTATTAAAAATTTCAAAGGGAAATATAATCAAATATTTAACTTCATCTTAAAATTTAAACTCTAGGATTTAAAATTTTCGAGATATTAAGAACAAGTCTTGGATTGATCATGAATGTTCAATTGGCATTAATTGTCCTCATATTTTATGCAAAAATGGTGCTCACATATTTCCTCTAGGAGAAGGAAGATTTTGTAGTTATACTTTAAAATATTTGACTTATTCTTGGTTTTCTTTTTCCACAAGCGCATTAATTATTTTAAGACTTTAATACATAATGATTTGACCACAAGTACATATTGTTCAAAGTCATTGTTTGTTTGATATAAGTATTTTTTTAATAAATTATGATATATTATTGGTATAAACGATATATTAATATATTATTATATTTAATTATATATTAAATTTGTTTTTTTTTTAAATTAAATTTGATATATTAAATATTAATATATTAATAATTTAATTTACTTTTACAATAATATATCAATAATGCACTATAATATTTTTTTTTTCGCATTTATGATGACAGGCTCGCATAAGCTCATCAAAAATTGCGTTTTCAATTATATCAGAAGTACAGCAGAGTAAGACATTTACAATCTAGCCCAAAGTAAAAAAGTCAACCTTTCCCAGAAATAGGCAAAGCAATGGATAAGAAAACCTCCCCAGAGAGGTAAACCAATTTGTCACTCTATTAGGCAAGGCTCAAGCATAAACTGCACATAAGTACGTTGACTCTTGTTTTTGTTTAGATATTTTTTTATATTAAAAAAACTATCTTAAAAAAACTATTCAGTTTTTAATTTTAAGAAAAAAAAGAATAAAAAGTGACTGATAAAGTAGATAAGAAAAGTTTTATTTAATTATAAAATTATCATAAAATAAAAACATATAAAAATTATTTTTATTTTTAAGTCATACAATTGGAATTATAATTTTTTAAGAATAGTTATCCGATGATATCTTTATTTATAATGATTTAAAAAAAAAAGCAATAAACTTATTGATCCCTTCTTATTCACACACTGATGAAAGTTTTATTGAACAATCCAATTCAATAGCCTGTTAAATATATAGTTAGATTTCATGCAGTACAGTAGAGAATACATAATTGGTTGTTGATAATTAATTTTCAAAAAAACTGATTACAGATAAATTCATTTTATGTTGGACAATATTCTTTAATAATTGAATTTCCAAAATTTCAGTGGGCCAAAACAATCCCGCGGAAGCAAAAGGCTCACCCCGTTTGACTTATGATCCATTCATGAATTTGAAATTCCTCTAAAAGCTTCACCATATACGCAGAGGACATAGTTCAGAAATTGATTCGAAAGTCATTCAAAATCTACACCTAAGAGTAATCATACTCCACTCCCCCGTTCACCCATCAGCAGGACTTTTCCTGGAAGACATAACCAATTGTGACGGCACCCAATACTAATTCCATTATATTTGATACGATCAAATAAAATAAAATAATTATTTTACAATTATAATTTATATAATAAGAAAAATAAATATTTTATTCTATTTTTATATTCATTATAATATAATGATATAAAAATATAATTAATGATAATAATATTTTTATTATAAAATTAATAAACATCTTATTATATAATTTAATATTATTGAAATATATGATATAACTAATAATAAAATTACTATCATTTAAATTTTATAATCAAAATTATAATTAATAAAAAAATATAAAAATTCTATTTCACTAAATTTTAATATCAAATATATTCAAAAATCAATTTTTTTATCATATATTAACAAATGATAATATTATAATATATAGAAAAATGAGAAATATATATGTAAAAAAACCATTTCATAAATGATGAATTAGATGAGGAATGGACATTTTCATTCAATAATGCATATCAAACAAACTTTCTAGTCATTCCCTTTTTCATCATAAATGGAAAGCCAGAAAAGGAGGGAATTTTACATATATTTCTTATTTCTTAAAATGTGTTTGCTAGCATAAACAGATGATCACATGATTCCTCTCATGCGCACGATAGTTAGCGAGGCAAGTGCGTTACTAGGCATCAGTAAAACAAAATATTCTTGTGTTGCAGCTATCAAGGGTTCGCCTCATGGCAAGGGCATAAATCCGACACTATTGTTCTACATACAAGATGAAGTTAGATACTCGCGACAATCTGGCTTGAAGAAATTCATTCCTCATCACTATCATAAACAACTGCCATTCTCCGATGGACAGTTGCTTTTCTTGGAGGAGAGTCTTCATCTGATTCAAAACCCTTCCTTTTGACACCACTTCTGTATTCCTTCTTTTTCTGCTTTGGTTCCTGCAAAAAGACACCCAAACAGCAATGAAACTATAGCAATTGATCATGCAACGCTCTTATATCACACCTTCATTTACAATAATTAGGATAGGCTCGTAGCCCAGCAGACATGTACACCTCACAAGGGAGTTCTACTTCCAGTATAAATCTTTTAACTCTCCCCTCCCAGGAAACACAGCAAAACAAAAATAAACAGTTAAGGGTATCTGTTATATTTGATGCAATGCTAATGATGGCCTAATCAACTGCAATATTTTCCTTCTGAGAGTTTTGAAATTGGTGTTTTTCTCTTCAAGCCATATTTTCAAGGTTCAAGCAAAAGACAGTATTTGGCAGCTCATTGTAAGATTTCAAGCCAAGATGGCTGTGAGAACTAAAAAGGAGAATGATGATGATGAAGAAAGATCACTCATCAAATATATGCTTTCCAGTTTCCACACAACTAAGTTCAATGAATCTACTAAGGCTCCCTTTTTTTTTTTTTTTTTTGGGGGGGGGGGGGGGGGGAGGGAACATTTTCCATAAAATATAATTATAAAATATCAAAATGGTAGAAAATGATTTATATGTTGAATATTATATATGAGGAGTTTAGTAGAAAACAACTTCTTTTTCAAAGAGGAAATTGCACAAAGGCAAAAGGTACTCCTTCATTTGTATATAAGAAAAGTAGATTTTTCTGCAGAAAATATCTTTCAAAAAATAAACAGACCGTAAGTCTAACTACATTTTGATAAAATAAAATTATTACCTCCTCTTCCTCCTCCTCTTCCGATACATCATTCACTTGTGCCTCCTCTTCATGATGCTCTTCGTCCTCCTCTTCATCATCCTCATACTCTGGCTCAGGCTCCTCTACTCTCTTGCGTGGAAGCGGCCTCTCATCTTCCCCACCATCAGTTTCATACTCAGACTCCTCTGCCTCTTCATCAGAGAAATCTATTGGACGCCTGGATGACTTAACAGGTGGCAAAGAGGACTTCCGAGGTATATCTTTCTGTGACTACAATTCCAGAAAAGAACCCTCATTTAGTGACAAGGCAAAAAAAGCCAGTACATTTCTGAACTGGAGACAAAATGACAATACCTTTTTGGCATCCATAATTCGTTTCTCAGCTCGAGCTTCCACTTCCAGATCTTCCTCAAAGCGGTGGTGAGAACGACGAGAATCATAGTATTCTGGTTCCTCTTCCTGAACATAGGTATATAATTAACAGAGTTGAAAAAGGCTAACTAAAAATGATAAGAAATTGCACTATATTAGTATGCGGATGAAACCAAACAATATATGCAGAGGAGGAAACATTCTCGGACCAAACCTCTTCTAAAGCATCCTCCAAAAATCCAGGAGAAAGTTGCCGCCTCCTCTCCACAATTGGAGTGTATTTTCGGTTCACCTTTTCCCGCTTACGGTTCAGAAGTACATTAGCTCTGATATTTTGACTTTCAGCCTGTAAAACCATTAGAAAATTAAATTCAATATACAGGATATGCAATAGATGCATATGACATCAGTTTATCAAATTGACTTTACCTTTTCTTTTTCCTCTTTTTCCCTCTCAGGATCTATGTCAGTAATACAGTTTTTAACCTTATAAACCTTCTTATGTCTTGAGTCAACAAGAGCAGTCAGAAGTCGATGAGAATTTGACGTCAAGGAAGATGGCATAAACCTCATTTTCCTTAATATCCTTCCTTGTGATTGGATAATTCCCTGCACAATTATTTGTATGAACCACTAGATAGTGAATTAGAACTCAAATGGAAAAGATACATTAACATTGGAATTCACCTTTGCATGTTTAAGGAAAAGATGTGCTTGATCGTGTTGTGCATCTTGCACAGATATGTCAAGTACTTCATTCCCAATTAATAACTGCAGACTGCCATCAGACCACCTCACAAAGCGAGCATTGCTTTCGTACTGCAACAACAGAAATATTACTTTCAGATGTTGTGCCATCTGAACACAATCATTTAGCATGAATAACAAACTACAATAGTATATTATTACTTACTGATTTTGTACCATCTGGATTTCTGACAGTCCTCCAGCGCACAATATTGTTCTCCAGGCGTATACGTTTCTTGGTTCCAGATTCATCAGTTACAAACGTATCCTCTTCCACATATGTTTTCGGATCAAATTCTTTTGGGTCAACACCCATAATATTAGAAACTTTAATCATGTTCATCTGTCAATAGATAAAAGTGAGTAGTTGAATTTTTTAGCACCAGAATGCACATAATTTTATAGAAGTCATTTACTAATTTGTTATGTATCTCTAAATTAAAACAGCACACTGTAATCATGACCTTCTACCATAATATGTTATTGTTAAATGCAAATCATCAGAAATATTTCACTAAACGGGTAATTAGAAGATATCACTATGGAACTGTACATTCCTTGCAGTTAATTTCTTGTCCAGGAAAACAAGGAATCATTTATTAAAGCTAATTGATATGAACACATAAATCAAATATAGACCTTCTCTGGAAAAGCAGGGGGTGGTCGAAATGGAATCTCTATCTCCAATGGTGGCCCGAGTGGTTTCTCTTTATGTTTGATATGAATATTCTCCTCCTCTGACTCAAACTGACCATCTTCATCAGCAAGTATATCTTCTGGTCTTAGGTTCTTCCCATAACCTTCATCCTCTTCGACAGGAGATCTCTAAGGAAGGGAAAGACTTAGCATTGCCTTTAAATTTTAAATTTAGAGCCACTGAGATACAAGTGAAATATATTCTTACTCTTGTGATAAAATACTCACATTATCTTGCTCAATGTCATGCTGAACAGCAAATCCTGCATCCTCCTCCTCATCATCAAAATCTCCAAACACATCACGTATTTCAGGGGCAGAGTTCAACATGTGATTTTGATCCTTGACATCTCTGGGTGATTCACTGCTAAAAACATGAAATTCCTCAGCCACTGCAACCTTGTATAAAAAAAATACAACTCTGTAAAACCTAATCCCAACTAAATTTGCAGAACTATCATAATCTTCCCTCATCATACTTACAGTCTCATATAATCCCATATATATAATTGTCTTATTTATCAATTTTTATTTCAATCAAATCACAACTATCAGAATATGTGAATGTAATTAACGTCTTATGCACTAAACATGAAATTTTTACCAGCACAAACTGAATTCTGCAATCCAGGAAAAGAAAGCTTCATCCAGTTAATGTAGCACCCAACATTATGAATGCAAAACATGTTTTATCTTTTCCTAGTTTAACATGTCTGATAGTATGCTATCTTTTTTGAAGTCCTAGTCAAAACTTTCTAGGACTGGGGAGGAAAGCATAAACAAGCTTCGAGAGAAGACTCTTTTGTTGGGGATCGTGATACAATGAAATAACTAAAGCTAAGATATCGAAGATATCAGTTTTTATGATGGCACTTTTAAGTGTCCTCTAAATGGAAAAGCAAGCATCATAGTTATTTATGGGGCCTATTGCACAATGGCAATAAGGGCCCTTGGCATGACAACCTGTAGCATGGGACATGGCAATTTAATTAATGACACACTTTACATTACAATATTTTACGTATTTCAATACAGCAATAAAACATTAAATTAAAGAATAAAACATAATAGGTAAAAAAGAACCTGATTGGAAAAAAGCACTCACATAATCAAACTTCATCTTAAATTTTTAAAGAAGTTTCACATAGAAAACATTTAATCTTATAGAAAATGCTATGTCAAAATTTTTACATATTCAAATGGCATATTAAATTTTCAAGAAATACAAGGTAAATATAAAGAATAAGCTTAAAAACAATTTTATAAACTCAAATATCTCTTAAGTATTGTAAAATACATACAATTACTTTTATTAAATAGAAATTATTAATAACATTACACACTCACAAATATAAGACTACATTAGAAAGTATTTAACTGAAATGATTTATAAGAAAAATATTAAAAATAAACATTTTTATCATAAAAATTGTAATTATGAACACCTTCCATTCACTACCCAGGAAAAGAAAAGCTTCAATCAGAAAACCACACACACACACACATATAAAGTGTAAGAATACAATCCAGTGTACCCAGATCATATATTATTTCTACCAGAATGAGATGACTTTTTTATCCAAATTGCCACAGAAGCCCCTGCCAATCACTGGAGAAGCCACCGGAGAAAACTTGGAGAAGAGGCTAAAGGAACTTCAGCAATAGCACCGAGTAAAACACTGGGAGTGAAGGGTTTATCAAAGAAAACATCTTTATGGCTAGAAAAGGAGAACATCATGTGCACCTTGCCATTGCTCAAAAGGTGCGGATTGCGTGTGCCTAGCAGTTCTATTCCATTTGGGCACACAATGACACTTGCATTGCGCACGCCGGGGCATGCTGTTAACAAACCCACTATTCCATTTGATTACAACGTGACAGTTGCCTTGCGCACCATGGTGCACGTTTAACAAACCTACATTTATTTATAATAAGGAAAGCTTCTAAAAGAAGCACATGAATATTGCTCAATTAACAGAGCAGATTGAAAACAGACCATGCTGTAAGAAGAAAATAATTACATCCAAAATTATTTTGTATGGTACTTCACATTCATCATCAAGATATAATTTACAGTTTATAAATGTCGGAGCCTAAATTATACTTGAAGAGGGAGGAAGTGGCAAAAGAGAACGGTACGAAAGCATCATAGTTATCCTGCTCAATAATTTAAAATATAGCATTATAAATAAAAAAAATACACTCAACAGAAGCGATATGTAAAATACCTTGGACTTCTAGCTTCGTCAACTTCTTCATCATCATGATCAGGGTAACGATTCTCCTCTGACCTCTCAGATTCACTATCAACCACATCCCTACGCTTGCTTGTCGCAACTCGCTGACCATACTCATCCTTCCCATCACTCTCAGTATCCCTTGCGTCACTTTCTTCTCTTTGATCAACAACTTCTACCTCCTGGGAACTTTGATCTCTTTCGCCTTCACTTTCACCAGGATCGGGCTCCCCTTCAGGCATTTCACCTTCGCTCTCAATTTCAACCTCTCCATGCCCCTCTGCTTCACCTTCGCCTTCA
This sequence comes from Sindora glabra, assembly GCA_020226215.1. Lineage (NCBI taxonomy): Eukaryota > Viridiplantae > Streptophyta > Magnoliopsida > Fabales > Fabaceae > Sindora > Sindora glabra. Next base: position 12,517,078 of record CM035232.1, on the reverse strand, counting down.
GCTTCCCCTTCACCCTCAAGCTCGATTCCTCCCTCTCCTTCATCCTGAGCCAGAAAAAAAAAATTGTTCAAACTTCAGCTACTGCTTATGTAATTGCATAATAAAATAATCTTTATACTGTTTCTGAAAAACAAAAGACGCAGAAAGCATTCGACTTGACTGCTAAACAGGCATATAGAATAGTTTAATTAAAAGAAAAAAAGGCATATCATGTTGTTTCACAGGAATGAGTGCGAATTCAGAAAATGTGGCATCATTAAACAAACACTAGAGGCCTTAATTATGAGGAAAAATCGCAAACCCTCGAATTGCCCTAAGCGAAGCTTGAAAACCATAAGAATGAGAATTCTCGATCGATTTAATGAAGAAATTAGGAAAAAAAGGAAAGTACAGAAGCGTAATTAGGTTGGGGATTTGATTCGTGCTCGGAATCAATCTCTTCTTCCTCTTCGGATTGATCACCGAAAAGGTTTTGCATCATCTGGTGCCGCTTCTCTTCACCCATCTCTCTCCGGTGATGATGCTGACCTCCGAGACTTGAATCGTTTCTTCACCGAAATCGTTTTGGCGAAGCGGACCTCGGGACCTTTTATTAACCGAAATTGTTTGGGTGCCTCCCATAATCTGATGTCATGGGCTGGGCGATCAGTCCGGCTCAATGAGAGAAAACATCTTAAATTAAGTCCAAGCTTTCAAATATTTCTATAGCCCATTTAAATTTTTATTCAGGCCGGAGTATACGCGGCCCAAAATTAAACCCATTACAAAACATATTGGGGTTTTGTCTTTCTGGGTCCAGGAGAGTATAGTTGTCAAATGAATTCATCCGATCCATTCCGATTAATGCAAAATCGCTATAAATGAATTGGAGCGAGTCTAATTCATAAAAATTGCAAATTCTTTAGATGTAAATAAAATTATTAACTTATAGATAATTTATTTAAGTTGGATTGATTTAAAAGTTAAAGAATCAAGTCTACAATTGATTATTGAATTAGTTAAGTAAAGATTTATATAGTGTATTAATTTAGTTTGAAGGTTAAAAAGTGAAAAAAAAATGTAAACATATCTATAGATCGTCTGATCAAATCCATATGGACTATTAACCCAATAGACTAAACTAATGTAGGTCTGCATTTAAACCAACTTATATTTATAAGTCTTGATCTGTGAATTAGTCTGTGAATTCAAATCCATTTCAATAGCTCTATAAAATGATAAATAAGCTAAAATATGCATGAATAGCTTGAATTTGGCTTATAAAAAATTCAAATTGAAGTTAAATGAACAACAAATTCAAGTCTAAACAAAACAAATTTGTATAATTCACAAATCGAACTTAAGCCTTATAATACAAAACTCATGATATTCATAAGTTCAAACAATCATTTCTGTGTGGGTGTGTGAAGGGGGAATTCTTGCATACTTTTTCAAGTTAGGTACTATGCATGCAATCAATTTTAAGTTTTATGAGATTTTCTCATAAAATTTGCAACATTTTATATAAAATATGTCATTTTTTCATAATAACATAAGTTATAACAGTATAACTATTCATATAAAATTTACAATTTTTCCACAAGATCTTACAATTTTTTTCATGAATCTTGTAACATGAAACAATAATAGTTGCAACACAAAAATTTTAAAAGCTATTGCAAGATCTTATAAAAAAAAAATTGGAAACTTTATGTAAAATATTACAAGTTTTATTAGAAAGTTACATAAAACTCTCAAGGTTATTATATACTACTTCGACTTAAGGTAATTTTATTAAATTGTAAATGTAGTGTCTATAAGCATGAGACATAAGAGAAATAGCTAAAACACATTATATTACATCCAAATATCGATAAAAATATATGCATAAAATGATTATAATATCAAAAAAAGAAAAGAGAAATTAGACAAACATGACAATTGACAATAAATAATGCACATTCATTTGTTTGAGATGATACAGTTTGTTTTAAAAAAAACTCAAATAGATAAAAGTTATTGCATTCAATAAAAAAAATTAAATAAGAAATGTAATACAAATTTTTTATATATAATTTTTAGAACAATTTCAATAGATAATTATATACAAAAAAATGCATACTATTTTATTCATTAAAATTGCAATATAATGAATAAGGGCAACTTTAACTATAATAAATAAATTAAGGTTCATGTACATAGTATACTAGCAAAGCTCTAACAAACAATCATGTAATGTTAAGCAAAAGTGATGCAATATGCAAAAATATGTAAACGTATAAATATTACATAAAATTGCTTGCATGATAGTGGCAATTCTGGTACTAGACCTACATTGTCATTACGTTAAACTTTCCTATAGAAGGGGAGTGCTCCAATCTAAGTTAGAAACTCCAAGATCCTAACTTGATCTTGTTTAGAAGGATAATATTAGAGGAATCTTTTATGGAATCACTCTAAATGATAGCAAAATGACTACAAATTATAGGTCAACAAAGTGCTAGAAATAGGAAATACATGGAATGTGCATAAAAAAATGTAGTTAATTTGGCAAAAGAAAAAAATGAATCCTAGTTCTTGTCATTATTGAGATACTTGTAAGCTAAAGGCAAAAGGTTGAGGCACATAATAAAAAAAATATTTATTATTTTATTTTTCTTATTTTATATCTCTTAGGTGTTATATTTGCTTAATTTCATTGATTAGGCTTTGTTTTGTAATTTTGGATTAATTTTACAATAATTCAAATTTATTCAGTAAATACTGAATTTTGACACTGTTTCTATTTTTTAACTATATCTTGAGCTCTAAATGTTGGATTGAAAGAAATTTTATATTGTTGAAAAGCTTAAAAAGATAACAATAACTTTTATGTTTTAGCCTAAGTTTAGTTTAGATGTTTTAGAGGTCATATGTGATTGAGAAGTTGAAGTCTAATTTAGATGTTTCTATCCCAGCTAAGCTCGCCTCAATTTTTAAGCCATATTTGGGGTTATAATAGTCCAATTAATCTAAAACTAGTGCCTAAATTCTTAAAAGACATAAGCCTATAAGTTTGATATTTATGAATTACCCAAATTACATTGATTTCATGGTAAAAAATGGATTGGAAGTTAGACTTATGAGAATTCATTGATGTAACTAATGAATTTAATTGTCTTGTTATAAATAGATTTAAGCTTCTAAAAATTAAGAAGGCCTTATTATTGTAATTCTAAGAGTTATAAAATTCAAGTCCAATAGGGTTTTAAGCTAATTAAATTAAATAAGTAGGGAGAACTCTTTAGACTATTCATATTTTTACACATAGACTTAGCAAACAGCTCTTTCTTCTTCTTGTTTTCTTTTTCATTCTTTATCAATGGAAGCTTAAATTCAAAGTTAATTTAAAGAGCTTAAGGCTCTCATCTTAAGGATTATGACATCATAAATTGTAATGTTGAGTTTATTTAATTAATTTTTCTTTTTCCCTATTTACTTATGCTAAATTCTTAAGATTACATGTATTGGATGTTGATTTGATATAATTAATGTTCATCCTTGTGGTTTCTAATTTCTTTGCTATTTTGATGTTGAATTGTAGTTGGTAAATCACGTTCTCACACATAAAGTTATAGGGTTAAGGGATTAATTTAAAAGTTTCTAGTTTAATTTCTTAATTTAACTAAATTCTATTATTAAATCAATTTTGATTTAACATAGAGATTATAGCAATTGTTTAATCAACTAATCTTAAATGATCAAATTTTACATGGTCATCTAGTATATGATTCATGAATTATTGCAAAGGTTTCAAGTAATCCAAAGTTGAAGAATTAATTAAAAAAGTTAAATCCTAATTAATTTATGATTAATCCAAATTAGAGGTTTCAATTCCTTAAATCAGCTATTTTGCTACATTAGTTTTTCTTACTTTCTGTTGCTCTGTGTTTTTGTTCTATTCAATTCATTCAATTCAATTAGAATTCAAATCCCCTTAATTCTAATTCTGTCTTGCATATTGCATACTATCATAATTTGTATTTTGATATAACATTCTATTTCAATGCATTTGTATTCTATTTTGCATCTTTTGCATTAGTTTCTTGTATTTTTATTGCATAATAAATTAGATAATTGGGTAGATATTGTTGGAAATTCAATTAAAAAAGATAATATTAAAGGATCACTAAGGGTACGATCTGGTTATGCCACTTTTCTACATTATTGCTTTAGTAAACTAGATTTAACTAATTTTAGTGTATTGCGATATGCATATCAACGCACATTAATAGCATAATTCCTAATCTCCAAAAATGGATTGTTATCATATATCAAAATGGGTTAATGAGTAAACCTTACCATTATCCCACAACATAAGAGCTGACCTATAAAAATAAGGATAATTACCTATGATCTCCTACCTTAATGACATTTTATTGAAGCTTCAACTAATATACACTCCAATATACCTACTGTTAACTTGGTCTCTAGCCATTCCTTTAATTATGCTTAAAAAAAGCATGAGATACCCTTACAAACTTTAATTTTTTCCCTATTTGGCCAAACGAACCTACTTTACCAAGTTATCAAGATTTTGCAAAAAGTTAAGTGTAATATGGGCCAATTAGTTTTAGTTTCCTGTTTAAAATAGAAAGGAAAGTGAAACCAAATTACTTTAACTTTTTTCAACTTGCTGAATAATCATTTTAACTTTAGAATATGTTGAAAAATATGAAAAAAGTGATGAATTTTTACCTATTACTTTTTCCTAAGTATACCAACTTAGGTCATTCATTCTTTTCAATTATTGGGAAGTTTTAAATCTATAAAGGTTCCTAAACGGTGTCATTTTATTAGATAGAGTCTTCATATGCTTCCATAATAGATATATCTTTTAGGATCTTCTTAAAAATACGTGGCCAACTAGGGTTTATTTATCATTCTATAACTTTGATTGGGCTTGAGGTGTGTCATCATAAAGAGGGTGTGAATTTATACTTTATAACTTTCTGATGTCACTTTAAAGGGCATAAACAATTGTAATTAAAGCTGATTAAAACTTACTTAATTTTCCTTGTTTAAATAGTGCCTTTTCCATCTCTACCATTCTCTTACATCATTTGTTACTCCTTATATTCTTTAGTAATTTTCTTTTAAAACTACATTTTTTACTCCTTCTTTATCTCTTTATATAACAATGGTAACTAGTTCACATATTACTTAAGGTTCAACTAATTAGGATTTAAGCTAAGTGATTTGATAAAGTCTTTCATGTTGAAACTCCATGTATTTTATCCTTCTTTTACTTTTGAGATGCTTAAAGGTAAGTTTTCTCTTTACTATCTCAGTATTTATCTCTTTTTTGGCTAAAAACCTATTTTTACATCTAATATAATGGTTGCTTTCCCTTAGGTTACTAAAAAGCTTAAGGTTTTTAGGAATTTTCCCACCCCATCAAAGAGTATTTACCCTAATTAAAGCATGTTTAGTATGCAAAAAGCAACCTTTTAGGAAAAAATTAAGGACTTTTATATCATTTAACTTTCACATTATTCTTGTAAATGTAACTTACCTCTTTTAGGTTTTGCCCTAACTTTTTGTCACATTTGACCTACAACCTCTATTTACCCTGTGGCATTATAGGTTTATCACTTTTTTATCTCTCAACTTTGAAATTGTTAGTGATTATATTACCTTGCTTTTAATGCTAAAAAATAAAAAGTTTACAATATTTTTTAAACTTAATGCATAATCTTTTACTTATTCAGCTTGTTTTAAAAGCAAACATGGGTAAGTTGAACATTATTGTCTTCGATGATGAACACATAGCATTCCTTCTTTGCTAGTTATATAAACATTTATTTTGTATTTTGATTCTAAAAGTTTCTTCATCTTAACTTCCTTTAGTCAATATTTTATGTGAAGATTGATAATAGGCTTTAGGCTAACTTGTATTAGGTTACCTTTTTAAAAACACCAATAGTATTATGATTCATATGAGAGCTCGATAAACTTTTTTCAAACTTTGAAGGCCTTTTCAAGATTTTCCAAATATGGTTAATAGCCTATTTTTAAGAACTTTTCTCACTTTTAGAGAATTTTAAAGTGCGAACAAGAAATGTTATTTCAAGTCATAAATATATTTAGGCCATTCTACTTTTTTTTCATAAATTTTTTTCCCTCAGTATCTTTTTTATTTATACTTCAAAACTTTTTACACTTATACTATTAAACAAATTATAAAATGGCTATCACCTTTTACTTTTCAACCAACTAGCCTTTCTTAGTTCACATTTTATCATAAACCATATAACCTTTAAAGTATACAAGTTTAGGTCAATTTCTTGTACTTATAATATTTTCTTTTCAGTTTACTACAAAGAAAAACCTTATTAGTTGAATGGGACCTATCGAAGACCATAGGCAGATAATTTAGCCTTATACAAGGTCAACCACTAATCACACTAGATTCTTACTATTAAAAATAGACCTTGATGACTCCTAATATCCCCACCATCAAAGAACTTAACTAAAGCATGCTTAACACATTTATGCTTTCAACTTCTCCTTTAGCTTTACTCATATTGACATTTTTTGGGAATGGTAGGCTACCAACACTTAAGTGTATTTCAACTTATTTATTGATAAGAAGCTAACATATATTATTAATATGCAGATAGTTTATGCTTCCTAAAAGATTGTAAGTACGTATTATGATGAAATTTTTACTTTTAAAAAATATTACAAGTGTACTTATGATTATCATCATATTCATGCCACCCTCCTTAATGTCAAAGAAATCTTTAAGAAAAAGAAAGAGAGAGAGAGAGAGAGTCATAATACTTATCAGAGGAGAAAGTGGTAAAAGAAATGCTAGAAAAATCCTAAAATTGATTGTTTTCATATCCTACCTTTCAAAGTGAACCAATTCTATTGCTAAATGCTTATTTTTATAGTGTCAAATATACTTTTGATACTTAAAAAGGGAAAGGAATCGAACCCTAATGTAACTGTAGCCCATTATTACCTTTATAACCTTAAAAGTGTTCATTTGATGGCTGAACTTTATTTAACTACTCGAGTCGAGTATGAACAACCCCCTAGCCTAAAAATTATAAATTTTTATCTTTTTAATTTTCACTTTAATCTTGTAATTTAATTTTTTACATTTTTTATGTAGGTATGACCATTTCAATCAAATTCTAAAGATTTTATCCGATTTAGTTGCTCAAGTAGAGAAAAAGGCTAAACTTAAGTAGTTTCATAATTAAACTGAGCAAGCTTTCCCAAAAGAGAAAGATATCAATAATACCCCTTTTAATATTAGAAAAATGAAAATAATTTCATTATAGCTCCACATTGAGTGGCAATTAACCTACAAAGCCAATTGTAAGAAATAAAAGAAAAATTATCACCTCCAACTAGCTATATGCTCTAATGGTAACTTCTTTAAGAGATGTTGATTAATATAAAAGTTTTATTATACAACTAACTTTAATTTTGCCACTATTGGATAGCTCAACTAGTTTCAGGTAAATTTTAATTCTCTACCCTATGGTTTTTAATTTTATTTACTCATGCTTACATTTTTTGTTATGTAAGTTAATCTTACTATAATGCCAACTCCTTAATAACTTTTATTGAAATTATTGTTAAGTTTAACTTGTTAAAAAATGAATATAATAATCTTGAGACTCATAATGAAGAAATTGATAATTATTTTGTTATATGGAGCTTGCTTGTTTCGATAGGTGTCTCTTCCTTACTCTAACACCTATGGTTAAGGAACCATTGGTTAACTTGGAAAAAGAGCACCAAGAAGTAGTCCAAAAGGCATACATGTACATAGGCTGGCCTTTCAGGCTTCGATCAAGTTTTTTCATGCATAATTGTATCAAAAATAAGGTCTGAGCTCAATTTGTTTACTTTGGAAAAAATTTACCCGATTTAGCTTAAAAAATTTAATATAAGGCTTAAAGCCCAATCTAAATGATCAATTATTTTTATTATTATTTTAAATAAAAAAAATTTTAATATAAAAATATACATTTAAAAGGATAATAAAATATTTAATTATATCAAATTAAGTCTTTGTATTAAAAATAATTGAATATAATTATTTTTATAATATCATATCGTTTCTTATTATTATGATCCAAGCTTGGCTCAAATAATAGTCGATCCATAAAAAAAAAGTTCAACAAGCCTATTAAGTAATAAAAAAAGTCCAAATCTTATATTTTTCTAAGTTAGATAAGTCACTCAACCCATGTACAATTCTACCAAAAGGCACAGGTCGAGCTAAGTATTTTACTTATTAAAAATTGGAAACCTTGTTTAAAAACCCTAAATCTCGGTGGAAAATGGATATCATGTTGAAAATTTTATAAGAAAATTTACCAAATGGTGAGGATGTCTCTACTAGGAAAATATCCTTTATGGATAATCTAGTTAGGACTTTGTTTGAGAAAAATGAAAATATAAGCAAAATAACTGCCACTAAAAGTGCCTATTAGTCCTTAAGGTAAAACCATAACTAGCTTTTTAAATTTTACATGGATAGAAAATGGAGGAAAATTGAGTTCACTATCAAGTGTAAAACTTACTTTGAAGACATGAAGAAAAATGTAAAGTAAATCACTGTGCTTCAATAGCAACTCGAAAAAGCTCAGGAACTTCAATAATGATTGGAAGCCAAGTTCAAAGCTGTGAATAATGAAGAGCAAGCCTTCCTACAATGGGCAAAGTTAAATTTTAAAAAAATTAAAGCCACCAATACTAAACTAATCAATATATAAGAAGAATGTTAGGCCATATGAAAGTGCAAGGAGATGACTAAAGCTTAATGGAAAACTTTTAAATCTTTTTCTAATTAGGTTAAAATTTAATCTTTCAAGTAATTCTAATTTGTATTTTTTAACATTATTGGCTAGTTTAAGCTTATATAAAATTAATATATCATCACTTCTTTCAACCATTTTGATGATGGATTTAAAAAAATTGACTCAATCTTTGTATTTTATCTTTATTTTTTAGCCTTACTTTTGGCCTTAGTATAAATGATTCCTTTAGATACTTTTGATTATATTGGTCTCATTGGAAGCATAACTTGTATTTTTTTAGGCATGTATCATTGATGGTTTTAATTCTATCATTTTTTATGCTTTAAATCTTATAACTATTTTCATTAATACAATTAACAATTAAGAATATTCATTCTTGATGAGGTGACCACTCATTATTACTTGACTTAGTCTGTACTAGTAGGATTACTTTTCATACTAATCGGCCTTATGCAAACCTTTTGTTTTTAACATGCTTATTATATAGCTTGGTTAATTATTCTTTGTTACATATTAAAAAGTCTAAAGTATTCCATTAACATTCATCTAAGTCTTATAACTCATTAAGCATTAAATTATAATATTCATTTTGTAATAATTCATTATATTTCTACACTCTTAAAAGCATGCACTATTACTTTGATTAGCATTATAAAATCATGAATGAAAACTAGTTTTTAAGTGGTTACTTCTATCAATCCTCTAGGTGAACTTTTAATTACTTAAAATGTCATGTTTAACATTTAGTGCCAATTTTTAGGGTAATAACCAATATGTTTCATTATTACTTCAATGATTAACTTGTTGGTAGCCTCAACTTGGCCATTAGTCTATACATAATATAGGGTAGATGTTAATGTTTTAATTTTCCTTAACTTGGCATATTCCTTTGCTTTTTGATTTGTAAATGTTATCTCTTAATCAATTGCAATGGTCTCATGTAGATTAAACCTACACATTGATTTACTCTAATAAAATCAATGACATCTACCTATTTTGTCTCTTTATATACCACTACTTGAACTTACTTAGTAAAACAGTCAATTAACATTGAAATATAATAGTGTCCCTTAGTAAAAAATGGGTAGATTTAGCTAATTATGTCTATAGTTCGTCCTCTAAATGGCCAAGGTTTAATAATATATTTTAACTTAATAGTTAAGACTTTCTAGATAGGCCCATGCTTTTATTATTCTTGGCATCCTTTAGCATATGCCATATAGTATTAATTATCTTACGTAAATACAAGCCTTTACAGATTATAGTCCACTCCATCTTGATTTTGGACTAGTAAGCCCCATAAATGCCTCTATGCACTTTAGTAATAACTATTATAGCTCCCTTTTTACCACAGCACTATAGCAATTATTTTTCAAAACCTTTCTTATACTACTCTTTATTAAGTAACACAAACTTCAAAGCCTTAATTTTGATTGTTTAGTTAGTGTCCCTAAATAGATTAGTTAAGTAATTAATAATAGGGGTTCTTAAATCGGCCAAAATATTTTTAATGTTTGCATATAATACTTCTCTTATGTTAATTAGCCAAATGGATTAATCAAGTAGTTAACAAGAGGTGTTCTATTATTAGCTAAAATATCTCTAGTGTTTGTACATAATACTTCTTTTATGTTAATTAGCTTAAGATATGTTTTATGAGTTACCAACATGACTAATTTAGATTAGCCTGCTTTGTATTCGAAAGCAATTTGAGTTAAGATGTTGGTTTTTTAATTTTCTAATATATGGATATGTTTAATTACTACATTATTAAATTCATATATCAATCTAGCCACAATAGCCATATATCTAATTATTTTGGGATTCACACATTTGCACTTTTTAATAATTTACTTAATAACCAATTATGAATCACTATATGTTTCAATATTACTAGAATTCTATTCGAATAATAATTCTAAACTAATAATTAGTGCTTTTTATTTAGCCTTATTATTTAAACACTATGAGTTTAAAGTAAAATAAAACCCAACATGCTTTCATTATAACGTTTTAATTAACAAACCAATGCCTACACTATTATTATGATAAGACCCAATAAAATAAAGTTTTCAAGAGTTTATATTAACAAACTCTATCAATCACGTTCTATGCTTAATTATAAAGTCGGTCGTCATTTGCCCTTTAATGGCTTTTAATGGGCAGTATGGTAAGGTAAACTTGGTCAGCTTAAAGCCTATTTTCCCATTTAATTGTAAATCAAATGTTATACTAACATATATTTAAGAATGTTAATTTTTATTAACAATGAGAAAGTGATCGATAATAAATAGCATATGAGCTTTATGCTAGCAAGGTACAAAAAATATAATTTCTACATTGTTGAATTTTTTTGTTCAATTATATTCAGTATTTCTTATAATTAATAAATAACTTTTTCCTTATCCTTATTATTTTCTTAGGTTAGGAAACACCCTATTACATCATTAAAGGCCAAAACACACAATTTAAGAGATCGAACAGGAATTAGAGAAAATATCATATGTAGATTGGTTAAATACTTTTTAATATCTTTGAATATAGCTCGACGCTCATTTGTCCACTACAAATGTTTAGTTTTCTTTAATTTCAAAAAGGGTGAAAGCACTTTGGTTTGACTAGATAAGTTTGAAATAAACCATCTCAAAAAATTAACCTTTTGAAGAAAATATTGTAGTTCCTTTTTTATTGATTAGTGGTAAGGTTCCTATTATAGCTTGAGTTCGATTTTTATTAATTTTGAGCCTTTTTTACGTATTAAAAAGCTTAAGAAATTTCCTATTAAAATGCTAAATGCACACTTCAATGGATTCATTTTCAAAATATCTTAGTGTATTCAATTAAATACTTTTCTCACATTCTCTAAATGTTTGCCATAAGAATTACCTTTCACTTTTATGTCATCAATATAGACCTCTATTAGCTTACCAATCATGTCATGAAAGATGTTATTCATCGTGCATCGGTAAATGGCTTTAGCATTTTTAAGTTGAATGGCATGACTACCCATTCATATGCATAATGGCTTTGTAACATCAAAGAGTTATTTTTAGCATATTTTCCTTAGCTACATATACTTAGTTGTACATAGCATTGTCATCTATCAAGCTTACCAACATATTGCTTGAAGCTAAATTAATTGACATATCTACACTTGGCATAAGATATTCATCTTTGAATGTAACATTATTTAGATTTCTAAAACCTATACACACTCCCAACTTTTCATTCTTTATCATGATAAGTACTACATTAGAGAATCCATTTAACATGCCTTATGGTTCTTATAAACTTAGCTTTCAATAACCTTTCAATTTTTTATTTTACTTTTAGCATAACTTTCAATGCAAAATATCGAATATGTTATTTAAATGGCCAAAACCTCTCTTTTATTGGTAATTTATGTTTCACTAAGTTTTAGCTTATTCTTAATATTTTGTTATAATTTTAAGTGAAAGAGTCTTTGTATTTTCTCATAATGTCAATTATCTAACCTTTTAGCCTCGGTTATGCATGTCCTTAGATTGACTTTCTACAGTAGATTTTGGACTTTAACAATCTTAGTGTTCTATTTAGTATGTAATTTGTGAAACCTAAGTAAATTATATTCATATATCTAGATCTTTCAAGTCAACTTCCTTGGCCAAATAAGTTAATAACCAAGCAAGTTATTTTTAGTACTCATTCATTGAAATCATAGGTTAATCCTAATATTTCAGTTTTTGGGATTATTCTAAAATAGATATGTTCAAAACACACAACTCAACTAATGATAGGTCAATGCATTTGCTCATATGCAATGACTAAATGTTAGATTGTATATTTTGAACTTAGCAATGCATTATTGAATGTAGCATAGGTTATTATTAACTTCTATATTTCAATCACTCTATCCTTTTTCCATATTAACATCTTTTAATGAAGTGTTGAAAGCATTACTTCCGTAATATAAATCCAATCTCTGCTAAGTAATAAGTTATAGTTCACTTTTGAAAGCACCATTGTAAATAATATAGGCCTAGTTATTAATCCTACTTTCAAATCGACTAGAATTATCCATTCACAATTTAATTTTTTTCCATTAAAATCTATCACAGTGACATTAGATAGCATCGAGTCCCTTGACTACTTCCTTAGTCGAACAAAAAGTAAACCTAGGCACTATAATCCTTCCATTAATTATTACTCTATTTAACGATCAACCATCCACATGAGCCTTAACATGCAAAGGTTCCAAATGATTCTTTATATACATAATCAATCTTTCAAACTTTCCTATAATATCCTCATTAGATTCGATAACCGCAACAAAGTTATCATCTTTAAACTCTTCTTATATGTCCTTTATCTCAGTTGTTGCAAAGAATGGTGGTAGAATTATTACCATATCAATATCCATATTCATCTTTTTTCCTTAGGTTTTCAATTATCAAAAAATAGATTCCTTTTTCTCTTTATCTTTCTTTGTGCCCCTTGAATTATTAGGTCTAGAGAGCACTTTGAATTAGCAGTGTTTTCTCTCTCTCTTTTTTATATGTGGCTTGACTTTTTATCATTCTTTTTTAATTCTTAATTGGCAAAAGTTTGTCCAATTGAGGATTGTATCTCCAACTTCTCCTTTCTTATAAGATTAATTTTTTAATTTGCTTTTTCTTTCCTTGTGATTCATTTTTTATCCATTTCCCATCAAGTTGGTTTTCTGTCAACTTTCTCATATTGATGTAGATTTTGGTTTCTTTTTATGATCAACAATTATCTAACCTATTGAAAACCAAACTTCACTTTCCTTTTGTCTTTCTCAAACTCTTTAACTATTTTATTTACTTTTCTTCTTTCATTTATCAACTGCTGGACTTTTAGTTTGATCTAATATTTTAACCATTTATCATATATCATAACCCTTAACTCATTATAATTTTTTTCACATTAAGGGCATATATTGAGGGTACTTCATTTACATTGGATTTCTTTTACGAAGTCTATGTTAGACTCCCTCTCCAATTGGTGAGAATATATATAAAAAAAGCATCTAAGGGATAGTCATACTTATAATAAGCTACCGCATTTGCATTCATATTAAATAGATCAAATTTATCAATCGATTTAACATAGTTCGACCTTATTAGGAATAGGTCTTTATCAACCAAAATCTACTTCTTCTTACCTTTGTCAGCAAACCCCAATCATCCATATTTAATATGTTCTTAATTATTTCCTTAAAATGAATGTAACTATTAGTATCATGGCAAAATATATTGGGGCATTTATAATACTTTTTATCTTTTATCTTATCTTTTAGCAAAATTTTATAACTATCAAATAACCTTATTTGTTTATCCTTTTAAAAAGTAAGTTAAATATTTAATCGGCTTTATTGATGTTAAAGGAATAAATTTTTTTACTAATATAATCCATTTTATCTTTTTTGTTAGTATAGTTTAATAATGAACATGTATGAGGAGGGTCGGGTTTAACTTCAGTCAAATGGCTTTCATTGTCACTTTCTTCATCAGCTTTTTTTTCAACATAGGCCACTTTCTTTTTTCTAAAATATCTGTAGCATAACTTCCTATTCTTTTTTTGTTGAAGCTACTCAATATGCTAAACTTTTTCAACTAATTAAGCTATATTAGTGATGTTCTGGTTAACTAACATCTAGTGAATAGCATAGTTGAATCTTGCCATTACTATTTTTATAATTTTGCTCTTACCAACTTGCATAAAGCATTTGTTTATTGCCTGTTAAAACTTAGTTAAACATTCTTTAGTTAACTTTGTTAGTTTTTTTCTTTATGTTGAATAAGTTAACTAATCCCATTTTTATCTTTCTTAAAAAAAATTAGCCATGGAATAGCTATTTCATCTAAGCCTATAAATGTACCAAGTTTAACCCTTGGATACCATGAAAATGCCATCTTTGTCAACGATAGAAAGAAATGGCTTAGCTTTAAGTACTTATTTAAGATTAATTCCTTGTAATTAGTAGTAAATTGAGCCATGTGCTCAATGGTTGATTAGTTATCCTTGTTAGAGAAAGTAGTAAATTTTAGCATCTTAAATCCTATAAGGAATTCAAGCTAATGAATCTATTTTATGAGAGCTATTCGATAATTTGTATATATGCTCTATCCTTTTAATTGGTTTAGCAACCTTTTTAACTAAAACCTATAAGTTCTGATATTAGTATTAATGATTTTTATGTAATTATTCATGTCATTGTACTTCTTAATTTAGTTAGTAAACATGTATTTAATCATCTCTATTACATGATTTACGTCTTGCCATTCTTCTTATTTATTTTCCTTTTCTAGTTATTCTTGCTCAGTCAACTTCAACTTGTTCAACCTCAAAATATTTAAGTTCAAATGACTCTATTTTAGCCTGCTCCGTCTTAAAGTGTTGGTTGTTATCTTATTGGAAACCAA
Organism: Sindora glabra; assembly: GCA_020226215.1. Taxonomy (NCBI): domain Eukaryota; kingdom Viridiplantae; phylum Streptophyta; class Magnoliopsida; order Fabales; family Fabaceae; genus Sindora; species Sindora glabra. The sequence goes on along the minus strand of CM035232.1, from coordinate 12,501,849 downwards.
ACTATCAGGCAATCCTTTCTAATATTTAGCTCACGTAGGTTTGGCTAGCAATTGTTTCTTGAAGTACTAATTTTAAAATGGTTATAATTTATTAAGATAACATGTGAATTATTTCGTGGTTACTTTCATTTATTTATTTTCATATCATTACTGAGCTTTAAGAAATTAGGCTATAATTATTTCCTTTAGCTTGATCACCTGCTTGCATATCCATTTTGTTAGCCTTATGATTTTAGCCATTAAAAATAATTACTTAGTTATACTTATTTGTAGTTAGCGTATCATAAGACATTTCGTGGGGTAATCCCATAAGTCCTCTAATGTTAGTCATTTAATCGTTATTTAGCCTGTTATTATTAAGAGCATATTTATTGATTTGACCAGCTTATTTGTGGTGATCTTAACTATTATTCTTTAAGTTTGTACTTTGATTCTAATTTTGTTAATTTAATCTAATATTACTTTGATTGTGACTTAGTATGGGATCCAAGCTTTTGGCATTTTCAATAATAGGCTCTAACTATTAGTTCTCATTAATTTCTTTAAGAATTCTTCTTAGAATAAAAGAATGTCATAAAGAATATAAAAAGTAGAAGGTGTTGTGTTCAAATTCTTTAATAATATAAATTTAACAGTCCTTAATTGCATAAATCAAAAGGTTAAAGCTAGAAGTCTTAATTGTGTTTTACTAAATGTGCCAATTTGTTTTCCTTGTTAAAATTGCAATATAATGAACAAAGATAACTTTAACTATAATAAGTAAATCAAGATTTATGTAAATAGTACATTGGTAAAGCCTTAACACAAATAATAATGCAACACTAAGTATGATTGATACAATATGTAAAAATATGTAAATGTACAAAGATTACACAAAATTATAGGCACAATAAGATCAATTTTAGTGCAAGACCTACATTGTTACTAAGTTGAACTTTCCTATAAGATAGGAATGCTTCAATCTGGGTAAAAAATTTCAAGATCTTGGCTTGATCATGTCTAGAAGGACAGTGTTGGAGAAATCTTTCATGGAATCACTCTAAATAATAGCAAAATCGCTACAAATTATGGGTTAGTAAAGTTCTAATGTTAGAAGTAGAAAAGACACATAATGCATATAGAGTAATGTAATTAATTTGGCAAAAAAATGAAGCCCTATCTTTGTTACTATCTAGTCACTTATAGGCCAAAGACTAGGAAAGTTGAAGCATACATTAGCAGCATGGTCTCTTATCTCTAAGAATGGGTTATCATGTATCAGAGTAGGTTAATGGATTGAATTTACTAGTATCCCATGATGTAAGAGTTTACCCACAAAAATAGGGACAATTACCCATATTCTCTTACCTTAGAGGTATGTTCTTAATGAACTTCGACCAATATATACTCCAATTACCGATTGTCGGCCTAGTTTCTAATTAATTTTTTGATTATGTTGAAAAAAATAACATAAGATGCCTTTACAAACTTTAATTCCTTCTCTCTTTGGTTGAATGAAAAAGACTTTGCCCAGTTATCGGGATTTTACAAAAAGTTAAGTGTAACACATATCATTTAAATTATATCATTTAGAGATCAATTATAACAATAGTTTTTTTAATAAAAAGTGAATTTAAGATTTTTATTTTGCAATAAACATAATTTTATTAATTTCATGTGAAAATATTTAAAATATATATCATAAATTAAGTTATAATGAATTTATTTTATTAAATTTGAAAATATCTTTCATGAAATAAATGGAAAATTTTATTTTATTTCACAAAAATAAATGTAAACATATATATCATTATACGTTAAATGATTAAATTACAATAACTTTATTTTATTTAAAATTTATTGATAATTATCGATAAGTTCATATTTTTCATTTATAAAAATAATAAGATAATGGATTAAAACTTTCTTTTTTTCTTTATTTTATAATAAATTTTAGGTATTTAACATATAGATGATTTAACTTTGATTTAATGCTATCTAATATATAATTATAATATATTTTCTATTATTTTTCATTAATTTTAAAAATTCTTAATATTGACTTTGATCTATTAAATTAAAAATTACAAAGCTTACAACAATTACTATCATAATTTGATTTATAAAAAATATACTAAAAGGAAGTAATTAAATTTTGTATAATTATTCTTATAACTAATTTCATAAATGAAGGACTTGTTATTCTAATAGGAAACTAATCATGACTTTCTTTCGATTATGCTAAAGAATTATTATGAATGTATATCAGAACTATTTATTACCTCTTAGATTTAGAATATAAATTCTTTAATTCATCCAATCAATTGTATTCAAAATTTAATAAATTAAAGAATTGATCTTCTAATAAAAAATTGAATTATGGTGGCATACACCTAATGTATTTTTTTTCAATTTTAATTTTTTTTAAAAATAAAAAAATTTGTTCATTGTAGCATATCATCAAGATACACATTTATTGCTAATACCTTAATATTACAATGATATCCGTTATTATTTTAAGGGCTTCATTCTTCGTTATGTATGGGGGTTTAAACTTAAATTTTTGCATGTATATGTTAAGTGAATTACTACTCCTACTATTGAAAATAATACATTCATTATTTCTTAAATTAATTTATCAAATAAACTAAGGTCTATTTATTTTTCTATTTTTTCATTTTTAGAAAAAAATTATTTGAAATTTATTTTTAATTTTATTTTTAAAAATTATAATTCTAAATGTGTAATTTAAAAATAATAAAAAGAAATAATTTTTAGATATTTTCTAAACTTATTTTCTTATTCTAGATGTTAGTTTTATAATTAAATGAAATATTTCTTTATTTATAACACCTATTACCCTTTATTCTTTATTTTTCTTCAATTCCAAAATAATATTTAAAAAATAATAATTTTATAATTTTAAAAGTAAAAATGCATCTAAACATACTATAAAAAATTCGTTTCCTACATGATGACATATATTTATTATCCTTTTTGAAGTTTTCTTGCTTATTGTAATGTATTGATGGTTTTGTTACCAAAAAACAAAAAGATATGCATTCGTTATTTCTTAGATTATTTTATTAGAAAAATTAAGAAATTTCTTTACTAATATGAAATCGAATCATCATGACATATATTTATTATCCTTTTTTGAAATTTTACTAAATAAAAGGATTTGTTCATTATAGTGCATTGATGGTATTTGTATAATAAAGACATTATGATTAGTTAGTACATATCTATTTTTTTATTTCAATGTGGGGCATCAACCCAAAAGGAAAAACAAAATAAAATAACTAAAGAAGTATAATTATAGGTATAGTAGACCCAACAATATCAACAAGAATAAGTACATAAAGATCTATAGGAATAAAAGTAATCTCATGAAATCCCAAATTGAATATTATAATCTGCTAACTAATCTGCACATTGGTTTTCTTTTTTGGTGAATAAAGGATATCTCCCAATCTTAAGAATATTATCTTAGGATCTCTTGATTAAATAAAGTTAATGTTTGTAGTGATATTCCTCTGCAGTAAGAATATTTATAATAGCTAAAGAGTCTGATTTAATTAAAACTTTTTTTATAACCTTTACTCTAAGCGAACTCTAGTCTTGTAAGAATTCCTCATAATTTAACAATAAAAGAATGGTAATTCCTAATATTAAGATAAAGCCCTCCAGCCATTGCCCAACCAAATTTTGTAATAAGCCCCTACAACTAGGTTTTTCAATTTCCTTTTTCTAATTCCTGTCTGTGTTAAGTTTATTCTAATTGTTAGGGGCATATCCACCTAATATTAAGTACCTGATATTATAAATCTTATAGTGCTGTAAAACTGAGTAATCGGTGCATTAATTATATCATGTATCTAATTAAATACCAGATTATAGGGGATGCTAGATTTTGGAAATCATCTTCGAATAAGCTTCTATTTCTCCACAGCTAAAGTAGCCAACAAGAGACACCAAATATAATGTGTCAATTTTCCCCTAATTCAATTGCATTATTTGGTTTTGAGTTTTAGTGCAGCTAAAGAACTACCTCACCAGAGAAAATGTTATGTTAAAGTCTAGAGGTGATAATATTTGTCCATAGCATACTAGATAAAGGGCAATCTTGTAATGCGTGGAGGATTATTTCCTTCTATAGTCCATAGCAATGGTATAAGGGCTAACACTAAACCATTTTGCTCTTTCAGTATTAATAGGAAATCTTTGATGAGCAACCTACTAAAGAAAATTTCAAATATGATTGGGACCTTGCCAAGACTATATGAATTTCTAAATATGAAAGGAAGGCAGTAAATATTGGCCTATGATTACTGACTAGGCAAATTTGATAAAAAAAATTCCACTCAGATCATCATTCCAAACTAACCAAGCTTCACCATTAGTGTGACAAAGGGGAAGCACAGCTTATTTATAATCGAGAATAACAACTGGAAGCAAGAGTTGCATCTTATGTATGTCCTAATGTCTAAAGTTGTTAACAAGATTTATAACTTTTGCATAAAGGTCTTCTGTTAGAATTGGCCTGCTGGATAGTTCCATGAGAGGTTTTATGCCTTTAATCCTAATTGGAAGTCTAAAAATAGGTAGTCTTGCTACCACCAATCTCCCACCAAACTGAATTATAAAATTGAAGCCAAAATTTACTTATTTCTTTCCATAGACAAGAAGCATTATTATTAACAATCAAAGGGTTTATTAGGGTTGATATATTATTGATATTTACCCCTTAGAACTTATGCCTAAAGATTTTAGGGATTTGATAAAAGATTCCACCCTAACTTCATAAAAAAAACACCATTCATGTCTATTAAATGTCTAAAACTTAGTCTTCCAGTCTCCTTTGGCAAGCATATATTATTCCAAGAGATTTAGTGAGTTCTTTTAGCATGTTTAGTGTCTCCTTAGATAAATTATCACTATTTCTTTTTAATAACATTACAAATCTCTTTAAGAATTATAGTATGCTGCATTTGGAATAAGAGAAAAGTTAGATATAACAAATCTAGCCAAGTTAATTCGACTTGCCTTCAAAAAACATTGAAGCTTCTAGCTATTCAATTTCTATTCAACTCGATTAATAATATGTTAGTAGGATTTATTGACAATTCTCCTATGATGCATAATAGCTCCCAAATAGCATTTCAAATCTTTCACTTAAACAAAACCACTCTGCTAAATTAATTGTTCACATATAAATGGAAGTGTATTGTTAGAGAAGAATATACTAGTTTTCTATTTATTAATAAATTGGCCAGATTTTTTTAAACATCTAATAATAGTACTCATTTAAGTTGAATTAGCTTTAGTAAAAAATAATAAGTTATTAGCAAAAAGGAAATAAGAAATTCTAAGGCCTTTACAGCCCACTTATAAGGGAACCCATATCCTATTGTCAACTTCATCAGCTATCAAATAGGATAATTTCTCAGCACATAGTACAAAGATATATGAGAAAAAAAGTCCTTTTGTTAAAATCTTTTTAAGGGTGTGAAGCTATTACACTTATTGCTATTCTAAACCACTTTAAAGGAGAAAGAGGAAATACAAGTCATTATCAAATTAATAAAGTTAGAAGGCATGTAAATCTCCATAAGCTAATTTTTGATGAATTCTTAACTAAGTTTGTCATAAGCCTTCTCTAAGTTGATTTTGATCATCATGAAACATTTCTTTCCATTCATTTTCTACATGGAGTGAATTAATTCTTATGTTATGATTATGTTATCATGAATATTTCTAGTTGGAATGAAGTTAGCTTGATATGGGGATATCATTCTATGGAGTAATTTTTTTAGCCAGTTGACAACAATTTTCATAATACCCTTGTAGATAATATTACATAAAGCTATAAGATAAAAATAAGAAATGTATTCTGGTTTATCTACTTTTAGGATGAGATAAAAAAAGTAAAGTTCACCTAGTTAATTAAGGAATGGTTTGATTATACAGACTTGATAAAATCACATATGTCTTCATCAACCGGTCCTAATTTTTCTGGTATAAGATAGCATGATAACTATATTCCCTTGAAGTCTTAAAAGCTCCTATATAAGAAAAAATAGATTAGATTTCTTGAATATTGACTATCATGTCTAAATGTCTTTTAGTTATTATATTCATTCTCGGTTATATATGTTGAGTTTAGTACCAAATACGTTTGGTGAAAGTCTTATTATAGAAAGTTTTATAGAAAGAAATTGCCATGTTTTTTAGTATGTCTTAATCAACAATCCACTCCCCATAAGAGTTCTTTAGTATTACAATTTGATTCCTCATCCTTTAGATAGTTATTTTAATATGATAATAGCTCTATCACCATAATTAATTAAGTTACTGTAGGATTTTTGAAACTAAAGGATTTTTTCTTAGTCTAAAATAGTGTCAAACTCCTTGTGAAGATCAAATTCAAGCTTTTCTAGGAACTTATTAGGGCTTGTTTAAAGTAAGATTTGAATATAGCCAAAGACTTCCTTGTTCCAAGTTATGGATTAATCAAATAGAGTATGTGGAACATGGTTCCTCTGTCTTTAATTGTCCTTTAAAAAAAAACTAAAATAAGAATGGTGGAGCCACAAAGCTAAAAATTTAAAAGGTATAACAAAATGTCTTGAAGGATCAATAATGCAACATATAAGAAAATGGTGATGATAGGTTGAATGCGAAGGAGACTTTTGACATAATATGAAGGATATCTAGTCCTACTTCAACATTACATATAGCTTGATCAAGCCTTTTAAAAATACATTAATAATTGTTCCATTTTGGTCCTCACTAAGTAAATTTTGCATTAATAGCCCCTATATCGAGTAGATTACAAGAGTTGATCCATTGAAGGAATGTAGCACACATCAATGTATTAACAAGATCCCCTTCTTTATTCTTGGACCACAAAACAATTTCATTAAAATCTTTTACAATTAACCAAGGTAGAGAAGTGAAGTCTATAATTAATTTAATTTGTTCCCAAGCAACACCCCTTTGACTTTCCTAAAGATTAGCATAGATAGTTGTGAAAAGCTAAGGATCCCTATTACCAGTCATTATTTTAATATAAAGAAACTAAGTGTGGGACATGACTGCCTTTATCTTGTAATTAGGATTAGACCATAGTAGCTAAATTTCCTTATTAAATCCATTTACTTCTACTAACTTAAAAAATTTGAAGTTAAATTGCCTAATTTTTCTTTTAGCACATTAGTCAATAATTTTAGGCTCAAGTAAGGTGACCACGTCAAGTTTATTAAGTTTCTTAATTTCTCTGAAAGCCCTGACAAAACTACTACCAGCAGCTCTCTTAACATTCCACACTATGATTTTTATTGAAGAGAAAAATACAACAAATTAAGCGATAATCATAGCATCGTTGTTATCATGGGGTAATAAATCATTACTTCCCATATCATTAATAGGAGTATCTACATTCATATTTTTAGAGCCATCATCATTCTTGGCAAGGTTAGGTGGTTTAACATGTTTAAAACTATTATTATCATGCATTTCAGTTAGAGGAGAATGTATTTTAGTTACATATTAACTAGTAACTTCTTCCATGGGATAATTATTATCTACTTCGTTAAAAGGGATTTGATTAGCATTTCTAGTTCAAGGCAGGGAGAGTTCACCTTTTAAAGATAAAGAATAATTTTTTTAAACAGTGAGTGAGATCTTAGGTTACTTCTTATAGTATTTATTCTAGACAGATCATGAGGGGATATTCACTTCCCTTTGCAATAGCTAAGTATGTTTAAAGATCGTCCTACAATGGCTTATTGATTTTGAGTTTCATGATTAACCTCCAATTCTTATTCAACGATATCACCCAATATATCTCAAATTGAGATTTATCAACTAGAATATCTTTCATAGGAGAATTAGCCTTAGTTTCAAGTGTATTCTGATTTATTCTATTAAAACTTCCAACATCATTTTTCCCTTTCCTTCTTTTTCTATTCTTTAGGGCTACCATCCATAGTCCAAGCACTGTAGTTTCCTGAACATCTAATAGCTCTGGCATCTAATCATTCTTTTATATTTCAATAACTTTTTAAGCTATGTTGTCAAGCAATGATTATGGTCATGTCCATATTTCTCATATTCAAAACATGTAAGGTGGATCCCCTTGTATTTAATTTTCATGGGCACTTTTCCATAAAAAAATTTGGCAAAAGAAGGCATGTGAGGTCAATTTTGACATAAAGCTTAGCATATCTCCTTTTATGAATAACAGATGTGTTAAAATTAACCTTAAAAGTTTTCCCTATCAATTTGCCAACACTTTGTAAGAATTTTCATTCAAAAAGTTTAGTGAGCAAATCAGGGATTCTAATCCATGTAATCACTTTAACAATTTTAGTAGAAAAAAGATCAAATCGAGGTTGCTAGTGTGCTATCGTGAAGTAATGGTTGAATATGGTCCAAGGATCATTTTTTCATAGCTTCAAAACAAATAACAAAAAAATCATTCTCTATGTTAATTAGGGATAATTTTCCAAATCGAGCCCAGAATTGATTAAGTTTTCACTTTAATACGTTGTACCTTATTCTTTTTCCTAAAAGTTTAACAATTAGAGTGTGCTTTTATAGGTTACACATTTTAGAATTTTTTATTTCAAAGATCAGCAAATTTGGAAAGCCCCTTAATTCTATGATAGAAATACGTTCAATGTCCTTTAAGCTAAGTTCAGTATTGATATCTTCTTTTGTAACCCACCATTTTTCTTCTAATTAGAAATTAAGGTATCTTAGTATGAATGATTACTTGGAGCTTTGATAGTTAGCCCTTGAAACTCATCTATCACCTAATTTCTTGTCTTAAAGTCCTAGTTAATTTTTCAAATAGGCCTTCTCTATTCTGTTTCACCTTTTTTGTGCTTCGCCAGAAGTTGTCGACTTCTTTCATAAATGGAGCTTCACTATCTCAATGGTTGCTTTTAGATAAAGGATTCATTGTTAGAGCTAAAAAAAGAGAAAGTTTAAAAGAGAATAAAATACTCATCCATATTGCTATAAAATATCTCTCTAGGTAATAGTCAGTATATTTATTAATGATATTTTAGTGATATAGTGATATTTTATATTACATAAAATACTTTATTTCCCTTTATATTTAAGTTCAGACTCAATGTTATGTATATATGTATGTTAATTATATTATTATTCCCATTATTAAAAAATATTTTATTTAAGTTAATTTTTAACTATATAAATAAAAATGCAAAATTTAAAAATTATTTTTTGATAACAATAAAAGTGACTAAATCTTTAAATGCACGTGGAAAAAAATTAGAGATTGAATCTTAGAATAAAAAAAAGAAAAAGCTCTCACCCAATTAATTCTACAAATACTCCTTTAATTATTTCTTGTAACAACATTCCAACATAAGATTAATTTTTAATTCTACCTTCTGGCCAAATATAGATAAAGATCATTTACACAAACATAACGAATACCTTTAACCTTACACTTACCAAAGTTATATTGATAAAAGAGAAAATGCATAACTGAGCAAACTTTTGTGAATGCACGTTGAGAAAGGATACAAACACAACAATTTCATCAGCATAATGAACCAAAATAGTTTATTCCACATAATTCCAATCTTTTCTCATCATATCACTTCCTTTTTTTTCATAAATTTGAAACACATATAAATATCAAAATAATGTTAAGAATGGTATTTGTTATGATATTCCTAAAGTTTTAAAATTTAAAATAACGTATCAAGTTTTAAAATTATTAGATTAAAATTATTCAAATTATAGCAATCTATTTTTAATGAATGTGATAAAAAAATTTAATTTAATGATTTTTTTAATTGTTACATCTCCTAAAATTTTAAAAAAATTTAAGATACCATAGAATTCATTATGTAATGTATAGGAATTAAAGTATAACTTGTGTGACGTATTGTTTACAATTTTGTTTAACCAAAAGTTAATATTGCAACAAATATTTTAATTTATAATTTTATGTTATCAACAATGTACAATGATGTATCCCTTGCAAAGAAAGATATAAAATTATATTTACATTTAATATTTTATAAGTTTTAAAATACTTTCTTAAATATAATATTGGTTGTAATGTTAAAATTATCAATAACTTTATTATGAATTAGTATGATTACAAATTTTTTTATTAATGAATTGAGAGAATATATGAATTAATTTTAAAAATATTATTAATCTATTTATCATAAATATATCTTTTCACTTGCATTATTTGAGAAATAAAAGATAAGGTTACATTCATAGGAAATTACAAATTTTGGTACACTCCTTTAAATGATATATTAATAGTGATATTTAAATTATCATTTACATTATTATAAATTAATATTTTTAGTCATTTTTTACTTACTATTCTTTGGAGATAATAACATATATATAGTTGAATATAATTAAATATAGATTTTTCTTAAAAATTATTTCAATTTTAAATTTTAGATTTTATAGATTTAAAAATGATACTATTATTTACAAAATTAGAATTTTATTGAAATTAATTCTAACTTATATATGACTTTCTCCGATCTACTTTATTTTTTATTTTAGATAAATTTTTTATTATTTATCTATATCTTTAAAAAATAAAAAGTAAAATTATGATTTTTTTCAATTTTACTCTTAATATCTTAATAAATAATCAATCACTAAATTAAAATTTTTCTCCTAAAATTATGATTATTAATTGCCCTCTTTAATTTTTATGTATTTACTCTAATGGCAGATAAAAATAAATGAGGGAGTAAATAATAAAAAAATTTCATATAAATACTTTATTTAAATTAAGTATAAAATAATTATATTAAAATAATTAAAATTAATTTTTTTATTTTATGTATCCTACTTGTAAAATTTATGACAAATTTAACATTAATGAATCATGAAAGTTTTTACCTAAAAAATATGATTTAATCATTAATAATATGAGCAAATTACTATTTTATCTAGAAGGGAAAAACTTTCAACTTAACCATTTACATAGTTTATTCCACTAATTTTTTTAGTAATTATTTAATTTGAGCCTAATTCAACTTGTCAATTAAATTTTTTAATTTTTAATTTAATTAGAATTATTAATGCAAATTAAATGCAATTAAGATTAGAAGGATTATGAAAATGAAATAAATAAAAGAAAGAAATTGTGGAAATTACTCGAGAGGGAGAAAACACATGAAAATTAGAAAATTTAGTGAATCAAAGAAAGAAATTAGATATTATGAAAATATAATAAACGAAGGAAAGAAATTAGAAAAATTTTCTTAATTTAATATAAATTATTATATATAAATAAGAGATTTAATCTCTTGCACTAATTTCATGAGAAAAAAATGAGAAGCTTGAAATACCTTTAAGAAGAATGGTAGAGAATTTTTAAAAGAGATCTTCATCCACATTATGATGTATAATAATTAGGAAATAATAAAATAAAAAGTGTGGAAAACCTTAAGAAATGTAAGTAATTATATGATAAAATATAGGTAACCAACCAATATGCTCTTAATAACTAATTGAAGTTTATTTAGGGCTTATTAGGTGATTATTTGACGTATTTTATAAAAAATTTAAAATAACATTAGGCTATATTATTAACATTAGTTATTAATTATATAGCTTATTAAGATTGTAAACAATTTTAAATCTAACCAATATAAGTTAGATTAAATGGATGAGACTTGGCTTCCTTTAACAATATGTCTTGAATTTGATTCAAGCCTTATGTATAGAAAAAATTCAATTCAATTTAGAAAGGTTTTTACCTTTGTGCCACTCTCAGCAAATATGTCAGCCTTTCCACTTAAGTCATTCGTAGCATGCTTGAAAAAGATAACAGAATTTACAAGTACGCAAGTCACAATCGAATGTCATCAAAGCACCCATATATACTAAACTATAAGATTGCCTTACACATGAAGGCTTCAAGCACAATGGTCTTAAAAGAATAATTGAATATGAAAAGAAACACTTCATTTACTTGGTATATGGCTCATTCTATATTTTGAGTGTATAAGGGATAACCATAAGTTAACACACTCGAATTCCTAACTCAATGTCCAGACACCCTATCGAACCTTTTTGACCCTCCACTAATTTTAAAATGTATTTTGAGCAAAAATCTTTCTTACAATAGTTGACATATTTTTTTTAACTGTTGTAAGTCCTTTTCTTAAAGCTTTAGGTGTCCATTTCATACCAAAACATGACAACACAATGATAAAAAAGTGAAGATCACAGATACAAGCTTTTTAAACTCCTCTAAATTCTCGAACTATGTCAAAAGAACCAAAATACTCCCAAATTTTGAAAAATCGAGAAAAATAGTAAACAAGTTGAATTGGTTCCAAATTTCAATTATAGGACTTTCACATTATGTTAAATTTTTTCATCAAGTCTCTTTTAAATCTAAACATATTTACTTGTCAAACTATTACAATTGTTAACTTATGTTTAGCATCTTATTGTATATTAAGGAATTAGTCTTTCACCTATTAAGTGGGGATATCCTAGTACAAACAAAAAATAAGAAAATAATTTTAAAATCTAAATTATCATAATAATATTAATATTAATATTATAAATATTAGCATTAATGTTAATATTTATTAATATTAATAACTAATAATATAGCTTAGTTATGTTATTAGTTGATTAACTAAAACTTGAAGTTTTCAAAATCAATGGCAATTCTAACTTTAATGAAAATTTAAATTTCATATTTTGTACTAATGACCATATTTTGTAATGACAAAATTCTGCAATAATGACCATATTTTGTAATAATGATAGAGTAATGACATTAATAATTAAAATAATTAATCTTTTTTTCCTTTTTTTGTTGTAAGCATAATTATAACCTTAAAATATTAAATAATTAATTAATAAATTTGATATAATTTAAAAATATTAAAAAATAATAAATATTAAATCAAAATTTAACCACTCTTGATTTAAAGAATTGATAGCATAACCAACCTCTCTATTAAGAAAGTAAAAAGTGAGTTAAGCCTTATATATAGAAAAAAATCAATTCAATTTAGAAAAGTTCTTGCATTTAGCATCTTATTATATTTTGAGGGATTAGTTTTTCACCTGTCAATTAAGGATATCCTAGTGCAAACGAAAAAAAAACAATTTTAAAACCTAAATTGTCATAATAATATTAATATTATAAGTATTAGTGTTAATGTTAATAACCAATAATATAACCTATTTATGCTATTGGGTTATTAACTAAAACCTAAAGTTTTCAAAATCAATATAATAAATATAATTTCCTATTTTATAGTAATTAATTTGACAATTCTAACTATTATGAAAATTTAAATTTCAAATTTCGTAATAATGACCATATTTTGTAATGAAAAAATTTAGGATAGCAATATAAAAGTTAATTATAGAATAATGACATTTATAATTAAAATCATTAATCTTTCTTTCCTTTTTTTTAGTTGTAAGCATAATTGTGACCTTAAAATATTAAACAATTAATTGATGAATTTGATATAATTTAGAAATATTAAAAAAATAATAAATAGTAAATCAAAATTTAACTACTCTAAAGTATAGAGTGATGGAATCTCTCTCTCTTTATAATGCAACTTCGGGAGTTGAAAATGATTTTGAGGATGAGGAAAAGGATAATTTATAAGTAAACTTTATAATTTTTAAACTAAATTAGTTCATTTGATTAATTGATATCTTGACAATAAGTAAACATTTTTCTATTTTCATTTTACAAAAGCAAAAATTTTAAGGAAATTTGTACATCCAATATCCTAAAGCTTAAAATAAAAAAAGTTAATATTTGAATTGTATGAAAAAGTTAATAAAAATTTAATAACAAGTTTTTTGGTTCATGTGGTAGCTTGTATAGTTATGAGACTATGTTCAAGCAATGTAATTTGACTATTTTCCATGGATATCTACTAAATTAGAATAAGATTTATATTTATAGTGTCATTTATTTGTACTAAAAAATTATTTACCATTTTTTATTATTATTTGTTAAAAAAATTATGTAATGTGTTAAAGCTAATTTAAGCTCATTTAATTGTTGAGCTTGAATTTTGAAAGCTTAATAAATTCAAATTTGAATAAATAAATGATTGGTTCAACTTATTTACAAGGATATTAACAAGTATTTCCTTAATTGAGGTTTCAATGGTATTATCACCATAAGAGCTAGTCACAAATTTTTTTACTTTCTATTTTGGTTAAGGAGACTTTCTCACAATGATAAACAAGTGCTTGTTATAGTATTTTTAGGGTTTCAAAACTTGAAATGATGTGTTGTGCTTAGGAATTGTTAGATTAAAACTATTTAATCACAACTATCTATTTTTAATGGATGTAATTAAATATTTTCAATCTAACTATTTCTATAATTGTCATATCATCCTGGGTTTTAAAATCATAGGGGTACCTTCTAATTCACTTGATAAACATATGAACTTTTTAGATGGCATTTGGCTCACAAGTCTTTCTTATATTTTTAGAATATTTTAAGGGAATGTTCTATTTCTATATTTGTTTTAAAATTAAACAAAATATACTCAATAATATCTATATTCTTAGGAACTTTTTTAGGCTAATATGCTCTCTAAAACATTTTTATAAGGGAAAAAGGTATAGGTTATAACCTTATTATAATTGTATGGTCGTGACTTATATGAAATTATTATAAATAATCTTATAAGCCTTCCTTAAGTTTAGCATTAATCAAATAAAACAACAAAAAAGTAGAAATTTTAAAATACCATTTTCATTCAAGACATAAATACAAATTTTGTATTATTGTCATTAAATTTAGGACACATATAGTTAGCAGAATGTTTTTCACATTTTTAGGAAAGTTTTAATGGCATGTTATACTCTTATCTTTGGTTCAAATTAAAAAAAAACCAAGAATGTAACATTTATAGGAATATTTTTTATTTAACTTTCCCTTAAATAGTCTTATAGGGAGAGGTGAGTATCTTAAATTCTTATGAAATGAGAATATTGATATTAAAATGAAAAGAAAAAATTGTTCTCATTTTCACTATGCTCTAATTTGTTTTCTTCTTCTTCATTTTGCCGCCATGTTGCTCCTTACCTATATGGTTGCTTTGCCTGACCATTTTTTAACCATGAGTAACCTAAGCTCTTTGTTGTCACTATTTTCTTTATATTTCCTTTTCTTATACCAGTTTTTGTGTCACCTTCCATCACACCTTTCAAATTTTTTGAAATATCCTAAAATTGATTAACTCTATCTGAACTTCTTAACGTAAGCAAATGTCTATCATAGCTAAAGGAAAAACTACATATATAATCTTTATTAGTTTCACAATAAGAAGGGAGAAG
Source organism: Sindora glabra (assembly GCA_020226215.1). Taxonomy (NCBI): domain Eukaryota; kingdom Viridiplantae; phylum Streptophyta; class Magnoliopsida; order Fabales; family Fabaceae; genus Sindora; species Sindora glabra. The sequence continues at coordinate 12,486,501 of CM035232.1, read as the reverse complement.
CATATGACTTCTTTAGGTTATAAAACTTTGCATTGAAAAATTGGATGCAAATTTAATGGTTTAGTAAGTTTGCTATAATTTGGATTTTATTAGTCGACTTTCAATGCATTTTTTACATGTTAAATAATAAAAACAATTCATTTGACATTAAAAAATTCATTATTTATATATTTTTCATTGAAAGCAGGATTTATTATAATTATAATTTATAATAAAAATTTTAATAAAGGTATTTTTGATAAATTTTTAAAATTTCTAAGAATATAAAATATAAAACAAATATGAGAATATAATATATTTAGAAATTTAGGAAAACTTTTGTAGGAATATTTGAATTGAATTAAATATAGGAATGCCACATTTCATGGAATTAAATTACTGTAAATCATATTTTTTGAAATGTATATTTTTCTAGGAATATAAGATTTTGTGAACTAAATGCCCTTTAAATTTATTTGAAATACATATAAACTACTCGAAAAAAGAAGTTAAACTAACTTATGAACCTAGTATTTTTTTAGGTGAATATGAACTTTGTATTTTATAAAGGAATAATTTAATGTAACTAGAACCCTATATTGAGTGTTTTTCTTTTTTTTAATGGTTTATGCTACCATACATCATTGTTCTACCTATCTATGACTATAATCCCATGTTAAAAAATCTGAACAATGTACATAATAATAGATGAAATCATAATAATGGTTGTAGGCTAGTTCATAAAAGAATAAAGGATTCATAAGGTGACAATCTTGCTTACTACGAATGAGGTAGTAGAAAAGTAAACAACGAAAAAATAAATCAAAGGATTTAGTGAGAAATATTCTACTTAAGTAATAAAATTCATTATATTATAAGGTAATGATTTTTATTATTTTAAACATTGGACATACAAGCTCGTAGGTAAGTTTACTTAAGGTTAATCAACATTTTATTTATAAGAATACTTCATATAGTTAATTTGACTACTACAGGTAGCATTAAACTTGCACATAAACAAATTTCACAAGAATAACATCAATAAAAATGAATGAAATAAGTCAACCTCTTTATTACTCATAGTTATCCTTATCTCCTTGCAAACATCCTTGTATCTCTAAATTTTGCCTTATTCCTTTACAAATTGGCATATAAATTCACTATATAAGCCTTAACATAATTATGAGTCATCATTGTCACTATCATTTCACATTCATTGCATATATGTACGTAAGATTCAATAATTTCCATCACAATTAGTTCCACGATGAGTATTAAATTCATTTTGTACCTAATCATTCATATCAAGATCATTCATTCTTAAACTGCTTCCATAGAGATATATAATACATTTGAAATCATTAGGCTTGATTCCATTTTTAGTCTCTAAATATATAGTTTGACCATATTTGGTTTCTCAAAATTAAATATTCTATTTTGATCCTCAAAATGTCAAAATCAAATAATTTTGATCCACGTTAACATTTTTTATCAAGTTTTAAATGACTATGCTAATATGGCTATCTTAGTTGTGTCAAATAAAGTAGAAATTATTATGTTACTATTTTAATTGTAAACTCAAAATTTATATTATATGTTTAGTATTTTTATTTTAAAGATGGTTATTAACAACTAGCATCCAAATCTCTTTTTGTTCACCAATTAGACTAATTAGATTATATTAAGATTTCAAAATTGAAGCCACCAAATAAGGAAAGCTTATCGCATTTTAAAATTGGCAAAGTACTTGAAACCTACATAAATTATTCCTATCTTTTTCAACATAAACATAGTGAAACAACTAACTAAATGTATAAGAATAACATTTTCCTTCTATTTAGTATAGTAGTTTAAGAAAAAAATTACTAGGTGTGAAGTTAGTAACATAGATTTTAAAAGGGAATACTAATTTAGTTCTTTCATATGTAAACTAAATAGGGAACTAAAACTTGTTACAAGAATAACCTCGCTCAAGGTATAAATAACACTAAATGCTTGTTCATGAAAAACATTTCATCATTTCACTATTATTGTGGTTGCTAATTTTATTGGTTTTTCAATCTCTTACTCAGGGTAAATAACAATTTTGGACTTAGAGTTGAATAAGAAGTGGGCACCATTTATGCTAGGTAAAACTTGAATTTTGAAGAATTTATAGTTTGAGCCATTAATATGTTTTTTTTTAAATTTAACAATATTAGAGTTAACTTTCTTAATGACTGAATTGAGTGCAAGTCTAGCAAATTGAAATTGGAATACCTCAGCTGATATCCCATCATCAAGTAGAAATCAACTTGGTTAAAATTAAAGCCTTTCAAAGTTAGTTTTAGAAAAAAACTTATTTTGAAATTTTTAATGATGAAAAGATTCAACGATTGAGGATTCATCATGAAAGATCTCTTTAATGCATTATATTTCCTCATCTTCATAAAAAGTCTTTTATCCTTTTCGATTAAGGATATAAAACACACCATGAGCTTGCAAGTCTTGTAGGTAACTCGTAAGTACAAGGGGGTTAAGTCCATTTTTTTACCTTTTTTTGTTATAGAGTTATACAGGCAAGCTTGCACAGGCTTGTTTACAGACCTCTCACATGCCTCTATTTTTTATTTTTAAATAATTTTTTAAGTATTTAAGAACCTTTTTAATCCAATCTAATTTTCAATTCAATGTATAATGACTTAATATAATTTTTTTAGATTTATTTGACTAATTACTTACATAAAATAAAAAAAATCTAATTAGTTAGTATAATTTATAAAAAATAGATATTTTTCAATATAACTTAATCCAATGTCCCTTTAAACATGCCTTTATCAATGTTCAAAGTTTAATTTTTAATTTTTGCATGTGTATTTATAATGATTTAATTATTTTTAATTGTAAAAAAAATACTAGGTTACCTGTGGACTTTCGTGGTCCTGCCTAAATATACCTCTTTTAAATGTGAGTTTTTGCAAGCAAGTCTATATGGGCTTAAGCTCACATGAACCCGTTTCGCCTAACTTACATGCTTATCTCTAACTTTAGCATGAGTTTCCATAAAACCTTGACTATCCTAAAAAAACAAAGTCAAATTTAACTTTAAATGACACAATCGATGGTACTATTTCATGAAATTGCTCTATGATCAAGATTTTTGTGCTATGGTACTTGAAAAAGAAGAATAAAAGAGCATACCATATAATACACTACAAGATCACCACTTGAACCATCAAACTACTAAAATGTTTACCTTATATGGCAATAAATTGAGGAATACTCATGACTAAAGTGTTTGGCAATATGGATGATGAGAAAATGGTAATCATTTATTTAAGGCTACCATACTAGTGAAATTGGTCCATATGGCAAGTGCGAAAAAAGCATACTGATCTTTTAATGTTATTAGCAATGATGAAATGGAAGTTTATAACATAAAGGCTATTGGAAGGGATAAAGTAAAATAAAAGAAAAGGTTTAGCAAAGATTGCCACATTAACACGATCATTTAAAATTTGATGAAAAATGTAACATGGACTAAAATTATTCTATTTTGACATTTTAGGGATCAAAATATAATATTTAATTTTAAAAGGACCAAGTATAATCAAATTGTATATTAAAAGGACTAAAATTAGAATTAAGCCAAATTATTAAAATATGTGAAATTTTTAAAAAAGGGTAAATCAATTCAGGAGTCAATTTAAACCAAATAAAAAATCTCTTGGCCTTGCTAAATAAATTTATAAATTAATTGCCTCGACCATTTTCTACTAAGGTGAATTAATTTAAAAATCTGCTAGTACTATACAAAAACTTTTAGGCCTCATGGAATTGATTTATGAAATTATTACCTAGTTCATACCTATTAAAGTGAATCAATTTGGACTAAACAGAAATAATTCATAACTTGATGAATTAATACCCTTAATTATTTTCTTTAAAGTAAATTAATTTAGGCTAGATAGAAATATTTTTAAGCCTAATAGTAGGGGTGCTTAATGAGTTGGAAATTCACCAGCTAAACAGATTGGCTTACAAACTTTCAACAAATCGAACTCAAAAAATTAGGCCTATTTAAAAACAAGCTTAAATTGATTGGTCCGTTTAGTCTACAGACCAAAATGAACCAAATTAGTTTGCGGGCCTAAGTGGGCTAACTTTTATTGAAAAAAAAAATTTAATAATTTAAATGACATTTACATTAAAAAATATCTTATTAATTATTTTTATATTATAATTAAATACAAAACACAATTTAACTATCAAAAAATTAAATATAAATACTTAAAATAATAAAACATAATAAGAATAAAAATAAATAATAAAATTAATAAATATAAAATATAAAATAAAATCTATAAGAATAAAATATAAAATAAAAAATATAACAAATAATAAAATATAAATTAAAGTACAAAAAATGGGTCGACGCATGGACTAGTCAAACGAGCTAACAGATCTAACCAGCCAAAACAAGTCCATTTAAGAGGTCCGATCTAATTTGGTTTATTCATTAAGCATCCTTACCTAATAAAAACTTTCAGGCCTCATTAAATCAATTCATTAATTGATTACCTAATCTATATCTACTAGGATGGCTCGATTTGAAAATTAATTTGTATTAAAAAAATAATTCATAACTTAATGAATTGATTCCTTCAATTATTTTTATCATGGTGAATCAATTTATGAATTGATTTGGGCTATTTGAAAACATTTTCAGGCTTGATAAAATTCATGAATCGATCACCTTATGAAATTATGCAAAATTTCTATGATATGTACTATTTGTTTAATATATTTATTTAGCCATAAATCTCATTTTAACATTAAATCTCTTAACTAGACCTTTATAATTCATAATAAACTTATCATAATAATAAGATTCATCATGAAAATCACAAATTCCAAGCCTAAAGTGCAAATTCATGCTAAATTCTTATAAAATCCTATGTTTGCAAAAATATAAAAATTAAATGAAAATAAACTTCAAGTAAATTGTTAATTGAAAGTTGAAGAAAGAAGGTTTAGAGTGGAATTTATTAACAAATAGACCAATTGCAAATTAATAGGAGAAAAATTTAGAGTTTGAGCATAAAACTTCCTATATTCAACTTTGTCTAAATTCCTTGCCAATTTATCATGTGAATGAAACGATTTCAACAAGGAAATTTATATAAAATTTAAACTGTCAAGAGTAGGGGTGGTTAGAAAAATAACACCTGACCTAATCTAACTAATCAAACTTGAAAATAAATTGGTAGATTAATTTGCCTTAGTACTTTAGATGGAGGAGGTTTAAAAGAAGAAGTAAGTTTCAATTTTTAATTAGCGATAGGTCATTTGCATTCTAATTGATATTAACCAAAATCATCTAATTTATAACTTTCCAAAAATAAGTTATTCTATTAATCCCTTATTATAATTAATGAAACCATTTTCTTTCAATAGAATGCGCTTTCCTTCTATTTTTTAGGTTTTTTTTTTATCTCAAACAAGGTTTGCTTCCATATTATTATTGCTGACAATACTTCAATTGTGTGTGGATGTTATGGATTTGTTGCTAACTCTAAGCTAGCTACAACTAATTGATGTGAGCTATAGTTAAGCCATCCTATCATCACCTTATTTATAATTGATAAGTTTGATGCAAGTATAGCTAAAACCATAAATAAATAAAATATATGATATTAAAGTGATATGGTTAGTGCTTGCATATATATATGTGCAATGGTGTTTAAGGTGTAAAAAAGGTGTTCTATGTATTAGGAAAGTTATTTAAAAATAAAGAAAAAGAAAATTAAAGGGTAAACATATTTATGTGTTTATGGATACTTTTAGATGAATCATATCTACATAAGTGAAAACATAACTAAATTGCAATGTCTGAAACCATTATAATTCTATGACAAATTATAATAATTGAAAATATTGGTTTGTTTTAGTTTCACCTAAGCAATCTATTAGGAAATCATGTTTAGGAGTGATTATAGGAGTAGGAGAATATTCAGTAGTAAGTCTAGGAGTTTGTTTCTCAGACTTTGTATATATTTTGCTTTTTTGGCTATTGGAAAGACATAGAAAAACTTACACTAACTAGGTTTATTCACGGTATTAGAGCGGAAGGGAAACTTTACCATTTCTAACCATGGCCCCCAATGTTGACAAAAGAGGCAATGAAGGTTCTAACTCTAAAATAAAAAAAAATGCTCATAATTGATCCCACTTCACTGTATTATCTCACCTTGAAGGATAATCCTAGCATTATCATCACTCTCATACAACTTTGATTTGAAATTGTATTGGATCTATCCTAAATCAGATGTAATCAAAGAAAAAATTTTGAATGATATTCTCATTATGCTTCAGAAAAGAGAAAAATGGAAGTAATAAGAGATATATTTAATGCTATAGAGGTTGAATGCCCTTTGATAAGTATTTAAGTTCATACAAGAACCTAGAGAGGAAACCCTCATAAGCAATCAACTTGTTTTCATCTTAAAAGTCCCAAATCTGCTAGAATAAGGTGTTAACCTTAGCCCCTTTAAAGAGTTTTGATGATAACAAAGCACTTTGATGACTTTTGGATTTGGCCCTCCTTATCAAGGAACTTGCTACAAGTTTTGAAGATAAAGAGAAGAAGATCATGTTTAGATTAGTTAGTTCTTAGTTAATCCTCTTAGAATTTATCTGTAAGAGAGGATTCAATCATTAAGGGATCAAGTATTTTTTCTCAAAATTATAATGTTAATCTTATGTCTCTCCTTTAAACAAAGCATGGGTTATTTTTTTTTTAGTAAAAGAACATTTTCAAATTTATTTTTAGGGTTGAATCAATTCCAGAATCGATTCCAAGCATCCAAAAAGCAGACTAGATTGCTTGAATCGATTCCCAAATCGATTCCAGGTATCTAGAGAGTAAACTAGTTTATCTGAATCTATTCATCAATCTATTCCAGGCATCTAAAGAGCAAATTGATTTACTTGAATCGATTCCAAGCATCCAGAGAGCAAACTGGTTTGCCCGAATCGATTCCAAGCATCCAGATAGCAATCTAGTTTGCCTGAATTAATTCAATAATCGATTCTCAAGGTTCAGAAAATTTTTTAAAGAAAAATTAATCGATTTTCAAATTGATTCATATTTTCAAAAGTTTGATCTCTCTCTCTAATGAATTGGTTGCTTAACCTACTCTTTATGTCCTATTTTTTTCTCAATCTTGTTTCAAAAAAAGTTGAATCGATTCCCAAATCGATTCAGCTCATCCCAGAGCAGAAATGGAGTTAAAGTGAATTGATTCAACAATTGATTCACTAAAAATTTTTTCAAGTATGAATCGATTCATCAACCTTTTTCAAAATTTTCGCAGGATCCCTGAATCAATTCACAGGGCGCCAACAACTCCATAACAACTATATTTATTGAGTAATGGCTTTTTAACTCTTCTAACTTCTATATGAAGGTTTCTTTGCAAATTATTTCATAAGAGAAAGAGCTTACGCTGTTACATAGATACAAGAAACATTTTTCATCCTTTCATAACCTGAAATCCCTTGAGTTTACTTGATTGAAAAACTCATCTCATTGAGCTTCATTTGATAATCCACTTTCTAGAGTTTTGTGAGTTGCATTCTTGTATCACTTTCTTTCATCTGTTTAATACTGGGGTGAGGTATCCCTAGAGACTTTAAGAGTAGTGAATCTCTTGGGATTTATTGAGTGCTTTGAGAGAGAATTCTTAAAGGGATAGTGAAGGAAAAATAAAGTTTGTATTGAGGTTTCTGCAAGTGCCCTCAAACTTGAAGGAATAGTGGATAAGACTTCAAATCCGAGTCAAAGAGGCTTGGTAGTGGATGTACACCTTGGAGTGTTAGATCTTTAAGGCTGGAACGACTATAAATAGTAGTGTTTGATATCTCTTTTCCCTATTTCTTTACTTGCTTAACATATTGCTTTGTTCTTTACATTTTTCATCAGATTGTTGTACTATCTTGCATTTACTTTCACATCAACACTTATTCCTTATTCACATTATCTTTAAATTAGGTATAACTGCAAAAAGTTTTTAAAATCTATTTCACCCCCTTCTTGGGTAAAATCTTGGCTAATAATTGGTATCCGAGCTTGGCTCTTGGTATAAGATCTCACGATCTCAAAAGGATCCTATGGATATGTCAAATGCTAGTATTTTACCCGAGTGTCCTCCTTTAAACAAACTACTAAGCTTTAATGGACAAAATTATACATATTGGAAATAAAAAATGAAGGACTTTATAGAGGCTACTGATATTGATATGTGGGACTTGATAGATAATAGTTATAGCATGCCAACAAAAAGGGAAAATGGGTTTGAAATATTGAAACCAAGGCATGAATGGAATGACAAGGAGAGAAAGAGACATCATATTCACTCTAAAGCCAAATGGATAATGTCAAATGCTTTATGGCTTAGTGAATATGAAAGAGTATCAAATTGTATAATTGTTAAAGAAATGTGGGATGTACTTGAAGTAGCTCATGTAGGTACCACACAAGTAAAAGAAAGTAAAATACATACATTAGTATATCAGTATGAATTATTTAGAATGAATGATAGAGAATCCATCAAAGCTATGATGTAAAGATTTACTGCTTTTGTTAACCAATTAAGTATTCTCAATAGGCAACTTACAGATGGAGAACTTGTCTACAAAGTGCTGAGATCCTTAACAAAAGAATGAAAACAAAAAATCACTGTTGTCAAAGAAGCAATGAAAATAAAGATGCCTACTCTACAAGATTTATTTGGAAACTTGGAGGAGCATGGATTAGAATTCAAAAGATATACCAATGATAGTGAAAGAAAGAAGAAGTCTATAGCTCTAAAAGCAGATATAGTTATGGATAAGAATGAGAGTGATGAGAGTTACCAAGAAGAATTATTTGATACATCACTTGAGGATGACCTGGTACTTCTCACCAAGAAATACTAAAAGACACTTAGAAAAATAGGTGGAAGAAGGAGAATGCCATAAGGAAATAAAAGTGCTAACAAAGGAGAAGCTAGCAAGCAAGCCATTCCAATATGCTATGAATGCAAAAAGTTAGGATATATCAAATTTGACTACCCTGTCTACTTAAAGAAGCAGTTGGAGATGGAGAAAAAGAAGAATAAAAGCTCTTACAAGAAAGCTCAACTAACAACCTGGGGAAATGATGATGAAAATGAATCAAGTGATGAAAATGATAAAGATGAAGAAGCTCTTCTATGCTTAATGGCCTTTGGAGAACAAGATGGAGATGAGGTATCACTTTCTAGTTCTGATGAAGAACCTGAATATGTTTTATCTGATTTGAATATATAGTTAATTAAAGCTAAAAGGAATATTGAACTTTCAAAGAAGTTGATAACTTCTTTGGAAGCCAATATTGATCAACTTAAGAAAGAAAATGAGGAATTGGTTAAAGAAGTTGAAAGTCTTAAAAAGACTTCTCAAAATTACTCTTCATGTGAAACTCTTAAGCAAAAACTTAATGATTTAAACAAAACTCTTGATAAGTTCATAAAAGACAAAAATTCTCTGGATACTCTACTTGGTAAAAAGACTAGCTATAACAAAGAAGGTCTTGGTTACACTCCAAACAAGAAAAATGATTTTTACAAAAACTTCTTTGTTAAAGAAACTATGAGAAGTCAACCAGAGATAACATATTATCATTATGGAGAAAGAAGACATGTAATGCATTCTTGTACATATAAAAGATATACAAATGTTAGAATAAAAAAGATTTAGGTCTCTAAAAGGACATATGTACTATCTAACATATATGGACCCAAAACTATTTGGGTACTAAAAATAAAAAATTAATGTTTCTTATGTAGGTGTGCTTAAGAACTCAAAGTGAGATATGATATTTGGATAGTGGTTGCTTAAGACACATGACTAGAGATAAATCTAAATTCATCTCTTTAACACTCAAAGAAGGTGGCAATGTCACATTTGGAGATAACTCAAAGGGAAAGGTCATAGGAAAAGATAAAATGGGTAAGAATTTTGAATCTTACATTAATGATGTCTTATATGTTAAAGGACTTAAGCATAATTTACTTAGCATTAGTCAATTTTGTGACAAAGGAAACAAAGTGACATTTGATTCCTCTTGTTGCATTGTTGAAAATAAGGATGATAAGCAAATTAAGCTAATTGGTAAGAGATATGGAAATATCTACATGATTGATATTGATAATGATCCCTTTCTAGATTCAAAGTGCTTAGTAAGTATAAATTATAACTCTTGGATTTGGCACAAAAGACTTACTCATGCAAGTATGGATTTAATAGATAGACTTTCCAAAAATAATTTAGTTAATGGTTTGCCAAAATTAAAATTTGTCAAAAATAAGGTTTGTGATGCTTGCCAAAAAGGGAAACAAATAAGATCTTCTTTTAAGTCAAAAAATCTTGTTTCATCCACTAGACCACTTCAACTTTTTCATATGGATTTAGTTAGTCCATTAAGAATCAAAAGTCGTGGAGGAAATCTCTATGTGCTTGTGATTGTTGATGACTTTTCTAGATTTACATGGATGTTATTTCTTCCTTCCAAAAATAAATCTTTTGAAGCTTTCAAAAAACTTTCAAAATCCTTACAATATGAAAAAGGGGCGTCCATTGCAGGCATTAGAAGTGATCATGGTGGAGAATTTGAAAACCTTGATTTTACTGAGTTTTATGATGAAAATAAAATTAAGCATAACTTCTCATCTCCTAGAACACCCTAACAAAATGGAGTTATTAAAAGAAAAAATAGGTGTCTAGAAGAGATGACAGGAACTATGCTTAATGACATTTCCCTTCCAAAATCTTTTTAGGCTAAAGTAATAAACATAACTTGTTATGTTATGAATAGAGCTCTTATTAGACTTATCTTAAAGAAAACCCCCTATGAGCTTTACAAAGGAAGAAAACTAAATATTTCTCACTTACGTATTTTTTGTTGCAAATATTTTGTTCATAACAATGGAAAGGACAACCTTGGAAAATTTGATGCCAAATCTAATGAAACCATCTTTATTGGGTATTCTTCTAATAGCAAAGCTTATAAAGTGTATAACAAAAGAACTTTACTAATAGAAGAATCCAAATATGTTGTATTTGATGAATCCTCTAGTGTGAAAAAGGTATCAAATGAAGAAGAGGAGGAAGAGGACTCTTGGATGATTGAAAAACTGTCAAATGAAGAAATAAAAAAGGAAGAAAAGGCTAATGATTTTCAAGAAGTTGCTTAAGGTGAAGATGCATAACAAGAGCAAACTCATGGGCATGAAAAAGAATGGAGAATGATAAAAAGCCATCCTATAGATCAAGTTATTGGTGATATAACTTAAAGGGTAACTAGAAGCTCACTCAAAAATATCTATGATCACTTAGCATTTTTATCTCAAATTGAACTTAAAAATATAGAAGAGGCAATAATTAATGAACATTGGGTCTTGGCTATCCAAGAAGAACTAAATCAGTTTTAAAGAAATGAAGTTTGGGAACTTGTACCAAGACCAAATGATTATTCAATTATTAGCACTAAATGGGTGTTTAGAAATAAATTAGATGAAAATGGCATCATATCATAAATAAAGCTAGATTAGTAGCAAAAGGTTATAATCAAGAATAAGACATTGATTATGATGGAACATATGCACCTGTTGCTAGATTAGAAGCCATTTGGATGTTATTAGCCTGTGCATGCGTGAAAGATTTCAAGCTTTTTCAAATAGATGTGAAAAGTGCTTTTTTAAATAGCTTTATTATGGAAGAAGTTTATGTAAAGTAGCCCTCAGGTTTTGAAAGTCATTTCTTTCCTAATCATGTGTTTAAATTAAAAAAAGCTCTATAAGGACTAAAACAAGCTCCTAGAGCTTAGTATGAAAGGTTAAACAAATTTCTTTTAGAAAAAGGTTTCTCAAGAGAAAATGTTGACACCACATTGTTTACAAAACAAATCAGTGATGATATTCTTCTTGTTCAAATATATGTTGATGATATCATATTTGGTGCTTATAATGAATCCATATTCAAAGATTTTGCTAAGTTATTGTAGAGTGAGTTAGAAATGTCTTTGATGGGAGAGCTAAATTTTTTCCTTGGACTGCAAATTAAGCAATCAAAGGATGGTATATTCATCAACCAAACCAAATATACTAAGAAGCTGCTGAGAAAGTATAATCTGAATGAAGCTAGACCAGCTACAACTCCTATGAGCATAGCTACTAAGCTGGATCTAAATGAAGGAGGGAAAAAGGTTGAGGTAAAAATGTATAGAAGAATGATAAGATCTTTGCTCTATCTAACTGCTAATAGACCTGATATCATGTTTAGTGTATGTATGTGCGTAAGATTTCAAGCAAATCCAAAAAATTCACACTTAACTGCTGTGAAAAGAATTTTTAGATATCTTGCCAGCACACCTCACTTTGGTTTATGGTTTTCAAAAGAAAAATCCAATTTCCTGATAGGATATTTAGATGTTGATTTTGCTAGTAGTAAATTAGATAGAAAGAGCACTAGTGGAGCATATCAATTTATTGGCCATTCACTAGTCTCTTAGCATAGCAAGAAGTAAAATAGTATGGCTTTATCCACTGTTGAAGCAGAGTATATTACAGTAGGAAGTTGCTGTGCTCAACTTTTATGGATGAAGCAACAACTATTTGATTATGGTCTTTGTTTTATAAATATTCCTATCAAATGTGATAATACTAGTGCCATAAATCTTACAAAAAAATCCCATTTTGCATTCAAGGTCTAAGCATATAGATATAAGACATCATTTTATTTGTGATCATGTTCAAAAAATAAACATTTCATTAGAATTTGTTCAAACTGATTTTCAATTAGCAAACATTTTCATAAAACCCTTTAGTGAAGATAGATTCATTTTTATCAGAAGGGAATTGGGCATGATGAATTTAGCTGATAAATAATTAATTATCAATTATACTGACTTAAGCATTAGAGATATCTCAAAAGTTTATTTTATAGGTACAATCATTATTCTTCAGCAAACATCATCATCTTGAAGCATTTCAATCCTTTTTGAATGGATATAGAAGTTTTATCAAGTGTTGGAGAAGTGTAGTTAGGAAAATGATTTTTTGAAGGTCAATGAATCGACTTTAGAATCGATTCCAGGGACAAGAAGTCTTAAAATGAATCAATTCTGATGTTAAAATTTTCAGGGAGTGAATTGATTCCCAAATCGATTCTTGAGATGAAATTGGTCTTTAAAGGTTTGGAATTAACTCGATAAGCGATTGATAGCATGTGGAGGGAATTTCTAAATTTAAATTTTGAGCATCATGAATCGACTCCCGAATCAATTCACACATGACAAAATTCATATATGAATTGATTCCCAAATTGATTTATAGAGAGGCCTATTTAAAAATTCATGCACGATAACTATCCCATTCTTACCCTGTTTCAGCCTTCCCTCTGTAGAACCTTGTGCCCTTTCACCTTCAACAAAATCCCTTTCAATTCTCTGAGCCTACAAACCTCAAAAGCATCATCTAAACCTCTTCTATACTTATCCCACTGTCATTAATCTCCCACAACCTTTTATCTTACCATTCTTATTCTCAAACCTAAAACCCTCTCTTTGTAACCCGATTTTTAAAATCTTTTCCTTTATACTCATATGATCATCACTTTAATGGGGAAGAGAAGCATGGCAACCAAATGTCCTTGCACTGAATCCAGCAAGGGCAAAGGAAAATCATCTGGATCATTATCTTAGTCTTTACTCTCTGTTAATCAGATACCAGAGAAGGCCTTCTACTCTGAGGTACATGCTTTTCAAAATTTTCTTCGTTGTATGATGAAAGAAATAGAACCTAGAAACTGTTAGGATACAAACTTCTTGCAAAATGAAAATCTGGATCATTATCTTAGCCTTTACCCTCTATTGATCAGATACCAGAGAAGGCCTTCTACTCTGAGGTAAATGCTTTTCAAAATTTTCTTCGTTATATGACGAAAGAAATAGAACCTGGAAACTATTGGGATATAAACTTCTTGTAAAATGATAATATGGAAATATATCACATTCTGGAGAACCTGAGACTTCTAAAATTTGCTGGATATGCTACTAATGTATACCCAAGTTTGGTATATCAATTTTATGCAAATCTAAAGAAGTTTGGGCAGGAAACTTTACTAGAATTATATTCCACTATAAAAGGAGAAGAGTTCTACATTAGGATTAGAGAATTTGCTGCTGTGTTTGACATGAATGCAAATCTTCCATTCACAAGTGCTGGAAGTATTGAGCATACTCAAAGAGCGCAGCAATTCAAATGTTCTAGCCTCATTCACATCTAAAGATTCTCAAGAACAAGGTGTAGATTACAGGCGTTTCCATAAATAACTGTATTCTCCACTATACCATTGCCAAGATCATTCTTCCCAAAAGGCATAACTTCACCCAATTTGATGATCATGAACTATTTCTCATGCGGGCCATTAGACAAAATATTCCAATCAACTTTTCCCATTATATACTACTCCACATATTTTCTCATGCCAACAGAGATTTTCTTCCATATGGAATTATCTTCACTAAGCTTTTCAAAGTCTCTGGGATAGAAGTATCTGAGGAAGTAAAAGTTAATAAATTCAAAGACTTAAGGAGATTGAAAGATAAACATTTGAAACAAATGTAATTCCAAAAAATTGAAGGAGTATAGCATTTAATTGAAAGAAAAGAAGGTGAACAAGGAGAAGCTGGTAGAGATTTTAATATGCGGGCCTTAAAAGATCACATCACAGCCTTCCATCAAGAAACTAGAAAGAAGTTAAAATCTTACATCAAGCTCCAATTCAGAAAGCTGAAAAATAAGCTCAACATTGTTGAGGATGATGACAGCTTTGCTAAAGAAGAACAAGCCCTCTTTCCTGCTACAGAAAGGAGAACCAAAAGAAGACAAGAAGCCATTCCTTTAAAAGAAGAAGCAGAAGAGGAAGGAACAACAGATTTAGAAGCTATTGCTTTAGAGTAAGAAGAAGGGAACTCCTCTGATCAAATGGTAGATGATGATTAGATATACCATTGTTCCCTTAGCCCCCTATTTTCCCCATAGGTTATTTAAATTGATGAACAATTCACTTTTCTACAAATTTTATCCATGCAAATATGCTAGAAATATTTTTTATGCTGATATCTATTGCTTATTCTTGCTCATAGCTTTCCTTGCTATTATTATTTTTTGAATGATGCCAAAAGGGGGAGAATTATATCACTTATATGTTTTTTTTGGTTTTATATGTTTTTTTTTGTTAAATGGCATACTCTCAAGGGGAGCACTATAGTAAAGGGGAGCCAAATGTTCTTCTTT
The DNA here is from genome assembly GCA_020226215.1 of Sindora glabra. Classification (NCBI taxonomy): domain Eukaryota; kingdom Viridiplantae; phylum Streptophyta; class Magnoliopsida; order Fabales; family Fabaceae; genus Sindora; species Sindora glabra. The sequence goes on along the minus strand of CM035232.1, from coordinate 12,471,163 downwards.
TTCAAAAAAAAAAAAAAAAAACTCTCAAAGTGGGTTTATTATCATAAAAAAGAGGGAGATTGTTAACCTTAGCCCCTCTAAAGAGTTTTGATGATAACAAAGCATTTTGATGACTTTTGGATTTGACCCTCTTTATCAAGGAACTTGCTATAAGTTTTGAAGATAAAGAGAAGAAGATCATGTTTAGATTAGTTAGTTCTTAGTTAATCCCTTTAGAATTTATCTGTAAGAGAGGATTCAATCATTAGGGAATCAGATGTTTTTTTCTCAAAATCATAATGTTAATCTTGTGTCTCTCCTTTAAACAAAGCATGGATTTTTTTTTTTAGTAAAAGAACGTTTTCAAAGTTGTTTCTGGGGTTAAATCAATTCCAGAATCGATTCCAGGCATCCAGAAAGTAGACTAGATTGCTTGAATCGATTCCAAGCATCCAGAGAGTAAATTGGTTTGCCCAAATCAATTCACCAATTGATTCCAAGTATCCAGAGAGCAAACTGGTTTGCCTGAATCGATTCTAGGCATTCAAAAAGCAAATTGGTTTGCCCGAATCGATTCAATAATCGATTCTTAAGGTCCAGAAAGTTTTTCAAAGGAAAATCAATTAATTTCTGAATCGATTCATGTTTTCAAAAGTTTAATCTCTCTTTCCAATGAATCGATTGCTCAACCCACTCTTTATATCCTTATTTTTTCTCAATCTTGTTTCAAAAAAGGTTGAATTGATTCCCGAATCGATTCAGCTCATCGAGAGCCAAAATGGAGTTAAAGTGAATCGATTCAGCAATTGATTCATTAAGGAATTTTTCAAGTATGAATCAATTCATTAACCTTTTTCAAATTTTTTGCAAGGTCCCTGAATCCATTCGAGAATCGATTCACAGGGAACCAATAACTCCATAACGGTTATATTTACTGAGTAATGACTTTTTGACTTTTCTAGCCCCTATATAAAGGTTTTTTTTTTCAAATTATTTCATAAGAGAAAGAGCTTACACTGTTACATAGACACAAGAAACATTCTTTCATCTTTTCATAACCTAAAATCCCCTGAGCTTACTTGATTGAAAAACTCCTCTCATTAAGCTTCATTGTATAATCCACTTTCTAGAGTTTTGTAAGCTACATCCTTGTATTACTTTCTTTTATTTGTTTGATACTGGGGTGAAGTATCCCTAGAGACTTCAAGAGTGGTGAATCTTTTGGAATTTGTTAAGTGCTTTGAGAGAGGATTCTTAAATTGATAGTGAAGGAAAAATAGAGTCTGTACTGAGGTTTCTTCAAGTGCCCTCAAACTTGAAAGGATAGTGGATAAGACTTCAAATCCAAGTCAGAGAGGCTTGGTAGTGGATGTACACCTTGGAGTGTTAGATCTTCAAGGCTGGAACCATTATAAATAGCAGTGTTTGATATTTCTTTTCCCTATTTCTTTACTTGCTTGACATATTACTCTGTTCTTTACATTCTTCATCATATTGTTGTACTATCTTCCATTCACTTTCACATCAACACTTATTCCTTATTCACATTATCTTTAAATTAGGCATAACTGCAAAAAGTTTTTAAAACCCAATTGACCCCTTTTTAGGTAAAATCTTGGTTAATGTAAGGAATAAGCCTCCTTATTGACTCTCTAAAACTCTAATTGGAAAATAGGCTCAACTAACACCAAATAAGTTTAAAATACTCTAAAGTGATGCATCACAAAAAAATTACAAATTAAAAGCCCAAATACTATTTTAAAGCCTAAAACATCAAATAATAGAAAATAGGATGAGGTGATGCCAACTAGGATTATGATTGATGTGGCAATGATGTGGCACTATCTTTTTAATGATGTGGCAATGACATGGATTGTGACTGATGTTGCGATGATGTAGCTCCACCTCTTGATGATGTGGCGGTAATGTAGGACCACTCCTTGGAATTTATATCACTTAAGGCTGATTAGCTATAATGCACCTTATGATTTTGTTGTTCTCTTCTAATCTAGCTTCTTCAAGCATCCAAACTCTTTCCATAAGCCCTTGAAATCCTTTGTTGATCTTCTTAGTCTTAGCTCTTGCCATTGGACCCTCCAATAAATGTGAAAGTGCCTCTTCACTTTTGCAATTCACATATCCCTCTTTTTTTGAAATGATTCATCCTCGAATCTTCAAATCCTGTATTAAAAGGAGAAAGATTCGCAATATTAAAAGAGACACTAATATTGTATTCAATTGGTAAATCTAATTTGTAAGCATTTTCATTGATATTCTCCACCACTTGAAAGGGACCATCTCCTATTGGTTGCAATTTGCTTTTTCTTTGAGTTAGAAATCTTTCCTTCCTCAGATGGATCCATACCTAATCTCCTGGTTGAAATACTACCTTCTTCCAACTTTTGTTAGCTTATTTGGCATATTCTTATGTCTTTTTCTCAATATTCAATCTGGCTTGCTCATGCAACTTGCGAATCACTTTTCCTATCTAAACTTGACCTCTCATCAATAGGTAAAGGCATCAAATCTAAAGGAGTTAAAGGATTAAATTCATATACTATTTCAAAAGAAGAAAAGTTAGTGGCAGTGTGAACACTTCTATTATCTGCAAACTCAACATGAGGCAAGTATTCTTCCTAACTTTTTAAGTTCTTTTAAATTAAGAAGCGTAATAAAGTATGTAATGTTCTATTCACTACTTCAGTTTGTCCATCAGTTTAAGGATGACAAGTTGTTGAAAAGAGCAACTTTATCCCCAAGGTAGCTCGCAAGACTTTCTAAAAGTAGCTCAAGAACTTGGTATCTCTATCTGAAACAATGCTCCTTAGCACTCCATATAATCTCACAACTTCCTTGAAGAAAAGATTTGCTATATTCATGGCATCATTTATCTTGTGACAAGGTATAAAATGGATCATTTTGAAAATCTGTCAATAATAACAAACACAGAATCTTTGCCATTTTTTGTCCTTGGTAAACCTAGTACAAAGTCTATAGAAATATCAATACAAGGTTCACTAGGAATAGGAAGTGGAGTATAAAGACCATGAGGTAAAACTCTAGATTTAGCCTCTTTACAAGTAATACAATTAGCATAACATTTTTCTACATCATGTTTCATGCTAGCCCAAAAGAAATGCTCATTCAATATGTCTAGAGTTTTCCTAATCCTAAAATGCCCCATAAGACCTCCACCATGGGCCTCTCTCACAAGCAATTCCCTAAGAGATCCTTTAGACACACATAATTTATTCTCTTTGAACAAGAAACCTTCATGCCTATAAAATTTCTTAAGGGATTTTTTTTCAGAAGCTTCAAAAATAGTGGCAAAATCAAGATCATTCCCATATAAATCTTAAATGTATTCAAAACGTAACAACTTGGATTGCAAAGTAGAGATAAGAAGATACCTTCTTGATAATGCATCAGTAATCATATTATTTTTACCTTGCTTGTATTGTATGACATATGGGAATGTTTCAATAAATTCAATCCACTTTACGTACCTCCTATTTAGCTTTCCTTAGCTCTTTAAGTATTTTAAGGATTCATAATCTATGTGAATCACAAACTCCTTTAGCCACAAATAGTATTGCCAAGTCTCCAAAGTACAAATCAAAGCATAAAGCTCCTTATCATAAGTGGGATAATAAAGAGCTGCTCCATTTAACTTCTCACTAAAGTAAGTAATGGACTTTTTTTCTTGCATCAAAATAGCTCCAATACCTACACCAGATGCATCACATTCAATTTCAAATGTTTTAGTAAAATTTGGAAGAGCAAGTAAAGCGGCTAAACTCAATCTATCTTTCAATATGTTAAATGCACTCTCTTACTCTTCTCCCTAATGAAACTCAACATTCTTTTTTACTAACTCATTCAAAGGGGTAGCTATAGTACTAAAATCTTTCACAAATCTTCTATAAAAGCTAGCCAACCCATGAAAACTTTCACTTCACTTGCACTCTTAAGGGTAGGCCATTCTCTAATTGCTCTCACTTTTTCTTGATCCATCTTAATTCCCTCACCACTAACAACATAACCCAAGAATGCAATTTTTTCTAAACTGAATGAACATTTTTTCATGTTTGCATGCAATTTTTCATCTTTCAAAACTTGTAAAATAGATTTTAAATGTAACACATGCTCATCCACACTCTTGCTATATATAAAGATATCATCAAAATATACAACCATAAATTTCTCAATAAAAAGGCATAAAACATAGTTCATCAGTTTCATAAAAGTGCTCAGTGCATTAGACAAACCGAAGGGCATTACAAGCCACTCATATAAACCATGTTTCGTTTTAAAAACAGTTTTCCATTTATCACCTTATTTCATCCTTATTTGATAGTACCCTTGTTTCAAATCAAATTTTGAAAACACACAAGACTTATGCAATTCATCAAGCATATCATTAAGTCTAGGGATAGGATATCTATACTTGATAATGATTTATTAATTAGTTAACAATCAACACGCATTCTTTAAGTTTCATCCTTCTTGGGTACCAATAAGACTAGTACAGCACATGGGTCATGCTTTCCCTTATGTATCCATTTGGCATGATGTCCTCCACTTATCTTTGAATTTCTTTTTGTTCTTCTAGATTAGTCTCATATGCTAGGCGATTTGGAATTGAAGCTCCTGGAATGAAATTAATTTGGTGTTTAATATCCCTCCTAGGTGGTAAGTCTTTTGGAGCCTTTTTTAGGAATAAATCATCAAATTCTAGCAAAATAGATGAAATAGAACACGGTAAAGCAAGGTTATTTTGGTTAGTGTTTACATTAGCTTCCTTGTACATGAGAAGGAATATTGGTTTAAAAGCATAATAAGCACTCCTCATATCACTTGCCTTAGCAAACACACTTAACTTTTCTTTTGCTTATTTTGATGACTCTCATTTCTTATGTTTTCTCTCTTTATTTTCACTCACACTCTTGTTCTTTTTATCTTTCTCATTCTGGTTAACACTTTTTTTCTTTTTTTCTTCCTCTTCTCTCTTCTTTTGCATCATCATTTGATCTTTATAAAATTATTTTAGAGTTAAAAGCTTAAAAGAGAACTTCTTTCCCTCTTTAACAAGCTTGTATTTATTAAGGACATCATCTTGAGTAACTTGTCTATCAAATTGCCATGGTCTTCTAAGCAAAAGATGGCAAGCATGCATGGGAACCACATCATAAAAAATCTCCTCATGGTACCTCCCAATAGAAAAGGAAACCAACACTTGTTTATGTTAGTGTATATGCCTTAAAACTAATTATATTGATGATTGTAATTTTGAATCATATTATTTTTAATGACAATTCCAATTATTATATTTATATATATTGTCTACGTAATATATTTAATTATGATAATAACCTTAGAATAATTATATTCTTAAATGTCCCTAGTCATATATCATTATGGATTAGGTTGCTTTGATATGTTAAGACTAGCATGTGTAGTAACTTATATGAGATATTAAGCTTACACATGAGTACAAGTTAGAGAACTTGTATACTGGACCGACCCATCCTAAGAACACTACATGGATTGTTATATGAGTATCATGAGTGATTATTAGTGATCATTATTATTATGGTCCTTTGACCTGAGATCACCAAGGTTCCCTACATGTGAGTTTCATATTTTGATACTATTCTGTCACTCATGCTTAAATGAATACAAGGATAGTTATTGGATATATCACATATCATGTGGAGGGGTTTGTGTGATCAAGATGGAATTTGTCCCTCCTATATAATAGGAGTAACATCTGTGGGCCCCTTGATTAAGTAAAGTTGAGAAAATACATGGCCATGCTCAAATAAATTGACATGGGATGTCAATTACATTTGCTTTAGTCAGCTTACTTAGGGATCAAGAAACCTTGAGATTGGACTATACGGGAATGACACGGTTCATGTCTCGTGCTCAATCTAGATGTTTAGAACAAAAGGATATAGATGATGATCACATATAAAGGTTTAGTCGAATCACCGACTTTCTTACCACTTGGGTAACAATAATGCATTGCTAGACACCGCTCATTGTTTATGATCATTAATATGATTAATGATTATTGCCAATGTAATGAGAGCCTGAAAGAGTCACACACTTAGAGCCTGGTGGATTTAGAATTAATGGATCAAATTGTTTAGACCTAATACTTGGGAATTCTATATTATAATTATAAGGCCCAATAATAAGCCTATAATTATACATAGACTAAAGCCCAAATTAGTTAGGGTTTTCTATGCTCTTATTTAAATAGGCTTGTTGGGTCATAATAAGGTTGATTCATTATTCACGCATCCCATACAGCATAGAAAAATCTTAACACCTCTCCTTGACCATAATCCTTGAAGAGACGTAGCTAGCACTACGAGGCTAAGGAGACGAATTCCAACCAGTAATCGTGAGGATGTTCATTAATGATCTACTGGTTCGTGTGGATACCTCAGAGTCTTTTATCGAAAGGAAGTCAAAGAGGTAATTAACGAACAAAATCTGGAATCATATAAAGGTATAACCTGAATCCTACATTCTAATTTAACGTTTTGCATGGATCCGTTGGCTGGGTTCGGTTTATTTCGCTACGCTCGTATGGCTCTCGATCCTAACAGTTTATTCACTTTCAACTTCCATTTTCATTCAACCATTGTAGCTTGTAAGGGATAGGATACTGTAGAGTGAGTAAACTTAACTTTGCAACTAAAGTAGTGCTAGCCACATTAGCACAACTCCCACTATCAATGATAACTTAGCAAGCCTTCCCTTAGATGTTGCACCTTGTTTGAAAAAGGTTTTCTCTTTGATTCTTACTCTCCTCATTTATTTGCACATTTAAGCCTTTCCTACTCACCAATGCACCTCTATCAAAAAGATCTTTACTATTCATATTATCTTTATTAGATGAAGTAGCTTATTTTTTCTCACTTATAGAATCCTATTCCTCATTGTCTTTAATCATCATAAGCCTTTTGTTTAGACAATTACTAGCAATATACCCTCTTTTCAAGCATTTGAAACACTTTATATTAGAATGTTTCTAATTCTCGTCTACTTTGTTTTTGCCCTTAAAAGATTCATCTTTTAATTTTGAAGAGAAATCAAATTTGAACTTACTTCCTCTTTCTTCCTTTTTATCATTCTTCTTGTCCCAAGGCTTCCATAGAGAACTTGATTGTAAATTATATTTAGATGAGCTCCTTCTTTTGAGTTGCTTTTCCATTTTCATAGCCAAGTGTATCAACTCTTCTAAAGATGCATAATGTTGTAACTCCACCATATTAGCAATGTCTCTATTCAATCCATGGAGAAATCTAGCCATATTTGCTTCTTGACTTTTCTCTATATTAGCTCTAGTCATAGTGATTTCCATTTCCTTGTGATAATGTTCAACACTTTTGGCTCTTTGAATCAGACTTTGCAATTTTTTATGCAAATACCTTTGGTAATAACTAGGGATAAATCTTCTTTTCATGATAAATTTCAAGCCTTCCCAAATTATAATGGTCTTTCCCTTTCTCTTCTTACATCTATCATCAATTTATCCCACCAAGTAATAGCATAATTAGAGAATTTCGTAACAATAAGCTTCACTTTCTTTTCCTCTGAATAATTGTGGTTGAAAATTAACTCCATCTTTTTTTCCCATTTAAAGTAAGCTTTTAGATCATTTTTTTCTTGGAATGATGAAATTTTTATCTTAATATTGTCAAGATTGGTATCTACTCTTGCTCTTGGCCTATCTCCTTCTCTTCTAACATGTCTCATTTCACCTTTTCTTCTCTCCCCCACATTTGAGTCATTTGATCTCTCACTTCTACCCTCAAAATTTTCAACTCCTTCATCTTCCACATGCCTATCATTTTATCTTCTTTCTCCTTCCATCCCACTAATCCTTTCATTTATGTTAGCAAGTTAGGCATTCAATCTTTCAAAGTGTTGAAACATAGCTCTCATAGTGAAATTTAGATTTTTAAGTTGGTATGTAGAGCTACCACCTTTACCCGTCATCCTTAATAATCAAACCTGCAAGAAAGGTTAGATAAAAAAAGAAAGGACCTCATTTACTTGATTTAGTGGCACTTACACTCGTGTTTACACTATAATTTAGGCTTTTATCCTCAAATAAGCTCACACATTCTTGCATTTCCCTATTCCTTTCTTTTCCTTTCTTATGATTTTTTAGAACTAAAATAACACAATTAGTAGAAATCCAACAATTGTGGCTATCACTATCTCAAATTGAATGTCAACAAAAGGTGATAGCACAATAACAACATGGAAGCATGGAATTAATATAATTAGACTTCAAGAAGGGAAACAATTAATCACATAAAATAATGAAAAGGAGGAATAGAAAAAAAATAAGAGTTGCTGAATTAAAAAAACAAGAACTTGAAAGAGATAATGAACAATCAATTTCAAAATGAGAAGTTCAAATGTGACTAGAGCATATCAAGACCCAACAATAACTACAAGCAAATAACTTCTCTTTTGATTTTGTTTCACTTTATTTTCAGTACTTTATTTTTCTTGCCTCTTCTTTGTAAGTTATCTTTTGATTTACTAACTTAACATTCTTCTTTATTTCTTACTATTTTTTTGTCATTTATTTTTTTCTGTCTAACTCATAATTACTCGGTATTGTTCTTTATTTTGTTCTTACATTTATTTTTACTTCAAACACAAATTCACCATGCAACATATGTTGATTGCAAGAGTTTTCACACAATTCAAACTTGGTGCTCTTTACTTTGATTTAATGAAATCACTATATTCAATTATAGCACTTTGATGTTATGTTATTAGAATATGGCAATTGGTTATTGCAAGCTGAATTTCTTCACTTTGAACTTTTAACAAATATGTTCAATTCACCTTTCACTTTGTAAGTTATCTTTTAATTCACTAACTTGGCTTTTCTCCTTTGTTTCTTGCTGCTTTTTTTTCACTTATTTTTACTTTCTAACTCATAGTTACTCAGTACCATTCTTTATTTTGTTCTTACATTTATTTTTACTTCAAACACAAATTCACCATGCAGCATATGTTGATTATAAGAGTTTTCACACAATTCAAACTTAGTGCTCTTTGCTTTACTTTAATCAAATCACTATATTCAATTATAACACTTTGATATTGTGCTATTAGAATATGATAATTGGTTATTACAAGCTGAACTTCTTCACTTTGAACTTTTAACAAACATGTTCAATGCACCTTTCATTCAATATACCAACATAAATGTTTGGACCAAATTTTAAGCTCAACAAAAGCTAATAGCACAAAAATGAAAAAGGTGACCAAGTATCAAAATAAATTCAGACTTACAATTAACTTGGATAACTTATCAAATACATAAAAGGCAAAAATGAAGAGCAATTCAACTTTAAAAGAAAATTGAAATAAAACACATGAATTTATGACAAACTAAATCAGAAATGAAATAGATAATAAGACAAAATTAGAAAGGGTAGAAATGAAGAATAAGGATATAAATATGGGTGAACAGTGTTATGAATAGTGCAGAGAATAGAGGTGTGAACAGTATCAAAATTTAAAGAGATGTGAAACTTAAATTTAGGAACTTGCTTTGAATACTAAAAAATATGAAATTATGTTGGATCTATCCCAACTCAGATGCAATCAAAGACAAATAGGAATGATATTCTCGTCATGCTTTAGAAAAGAGGAAATTAGAAGCAATAAGAGATATATTTGATGCTACAAAGGTTGAATGCCCTTTGATAAATCTTCAAGTTCATACAAGAACCTAGAGAGGAAACCCTCATAATCAATCAGCTTGCTTTCATCTCAAAAGTCGTAAATCTGTTAGAATAAGGAACAAGCCTCCTTATTAACTCTCTAAAATCCTAATTGAAAAATGGGCTTAAATAACACTAAATAGGCCTAAAATACTCTAAAGTGATGCAGTACAAAAAAAATACAAATTGAAAGCCTAAATGTTATTTTAAAGCCCAAAACATCAAATAATAGAAAATGGAATGAGGTGGCGCTAACTAGGATTACAACTGATGTGACAATGATATGGCACCATCTTTTTAATAATGTGGCAGTGACATGGATTGTGGCTGATGTGGCGGTGATATGGCTCCACTTTTTGATGATGTGGCGGTGATGTAGGATTACTCTTTAGAATTCTTATCACTTAGGGTTGATTAGCTATAATACACCTTATGATTTTGTTGTTCTCTTTTAATCTAGCTTCTTCAAGCATCCAAACTCTTTCCGTAAGCCCTTGAAATCCTTTTTTGATCTTCTTAGCCTTAACCTTTGTCATTGGACCCTCCAATAAATGTGGAAATGCCTCTTCACTTTTGGAATTCACATCAAACTTAAAGGAGATAATTATGATAAATGGGTAAATGTGGTACGTAATGTCTTTAGAGCAAAGAAAAAGCTTAGCTTTATCAATGGTAAGATTTTGAAACTGGAGGATAACTCATTTGAACTTAAAAATTGGTAGGCTATGAATGTAATGTTGGTTAGTTGGATATTTAACACCATCGATCTATCATTGAGGTCCAATCTTTCTTAGTTGGAAAATGTGAAAGACTTGTGAGAAGACTTGAAGGAATAATTCTCAATTAGGAATGATGTGAGAATTTATTAGCTGAAAAATAACACTATCAACCGTAAACAGTTAGGTCAGAATGTTGCAGCTTATTATGGGAAATTAAAGACTATGTGGGAAGAATTGACTAGTATATAAAGAATCCAATATACAACTGCTTAGGATGCATATGTGGTGTAACTTAAGAATTAGTGGAGGAGAGAGAAGAGGAAAAGTTTCATCAATTTCTGATGGGAATTGATAATGTTGTGTTCGGTACAATAAGATCAAATATCATGAGTATGTCATCATTGCCTAATATTAACTACATTTATATTATAGTTATGACTGAGAAAACATATAAGGTGATGGCATGAACATGAGATTAACATTTTGATGTAGTTAGCTTTGCAGTCTAAGTCAAAATAAATGTAAAGTTAAGAACAAGTAAAGGGAATAACAAGGGGACATGTACCAATTATGGAAAACTTGGCCATGAAGTGAATGATTACTTCTAAATCATTAAGTATCTAGATTGGTGGCATTTTGGTAGAGGTGGACGAGAAGCAGGATGTGAAAATTATAGAGTTCATGGTAAAGGTGCAAGATGTGGTAGAGGTGCACAAATTGCTAATACACATAAATGTAAGCTCGCGATACAATAGACACCTAGTTAGGAAGAGTAACAAATGGGTGTGGTTCTTTTCCTGGTCTTAACAATGATTAATGGATAACTCTATTAACTATTCTTAATAGTCACAAGGCTACATTATCCGTCAAAAAACTCATTAGTAAGCAAGTGTAAAAATCTTAGTTGCTAGATACAGGAGCTTCAAATCATATAATAGGTTATTTAAGCTTATTAATAAAAATGGTTAACGTCTCACCTTATTCTATTAGGTTATTTGATGGAAAATATGTGATCGCAGTGAAAGAAGGAACAATAAACTTTAGCAAAGGATTAACTTTGAACAATTTGTTATATATGCCTAATTTAACTTGCAATCTTATCTTTATGTCTTAACTAATACATAATTCAAATTGTATAGTCACCTATTCTAATAAATTGTGTGTGATATAGGATTGCACTTTAAGGACAGTGATTACCATGGATGAGCAGCTAAATGGAGTCTATCACTTTTACGTAGTTACTTTATACGGGCATACAAAGCAAGTGGAGTTAATCCTTTTACCATGTGGCATAGGTGTATGAGACATCCTTCAAGTCAAATAGTTAGTTTGCTTCCTAGTTTTGTACTATTAAAAAAGATAAGCATGAATGAGTATGTGATATTTCTTTAAGAGCTAAGCAAACAAGATATTTTTTTTTCTTAGTGAAAACTTAAAATAAAACCTTTGAACCATGTGTATCATGTATGTTCTTCTTGTAGTGTTTCTTATTTTTTTACTATTATAGATATTTTTTTATGATATTTAGATATATTTGTTGGTTGAAAAAAGTGAAGTAGAAGACATATTTAAAAAATTTTATGCTATAATGTCCACCCAATTTAATCAAAGGGTTAAAATCGTGAGAAGCAATAATAGTACTGAGTTTAAAGTCTTAAAAAATTATTTTACTAAAAATGGAATAATTCATCCAACCCCAATAGTTAACACTCTTTAGTAGAATGGTCAAGTAGAAAGGAAACATAGATACATTTTAAATATAGCTCAGGCTCTACGCTTTCAAGCAAACTTGCCTATTGAATTTTGGGGTGAATGTGTTCTTACAGTAGATTACTTGATCAATTGAACTCCTACTACCTTGCATAAAGGAAAAGTCCCTATGAGATGCTGTTTGGTCAAACCTCTACCTATTCTCACATTCAAACATTTGAATGCTTATGCTATTCTCATAATCAACCTTGATAAAAAGAAAAGTTTGGTGAGTGAAATGGGTGATGTGTACCTGGGGGTTATCTTTATGGAACAAAAGGGTGACACCTCTCTAACCTAGAAAACGGCAAGTATTTTAATTTTTGAGATATTGTGTTTTGTGAAAATAAATTTCCATGCATTATAGATTGTCCTATTATGTGAGATAACTCCTATATATCAATGAGCATTTTGTGAAATGATGGCCTTCCTCTAACTAATGATCCTAGCACAAGTGTGCATAACACAAGGAGGAGTAATGGAGATGAAGGGAGTGATTGCATAATGCAAGATGTGCCTAATATTGCAAAAAGTCTTAAAGAGATGATGGGCAAGAAATTTTTAGCATAAAACAATTTAGGCATGGTTATAGGGAGCGTTAGCTACCAAGCAAATTAAAAGACTACATATGCCACATTATGAGTTGTGTTAATGACTCCACTGCTAATTCACTCACATCATCTATGTCCTCAAGTACATTATATCTTATTACATATTATATGACTTGCAATAATTTTTCTATGAGACATAAACAATTTCTTACAACAGTCACTATTGGTCATGAGCTAACTAGGTTTTCTGAAGCCATGTGAGATCCTCAGTGGTGTAATGCTATAATAGATGCTCTAGGGAGGAATGGAACATGGACATTGGAGACATTACCAATTAGGAAGAAAGCTATTAGATGCAAAAGGGTGTACAATATTAAGTATAACTCAAGTGGCACAATTGAACATCACAAGGCAAGGTTAGTTATTCAACAAGATAACCAAAAAGAAGTAATTGATTACAATGAGACTGTTGCACTAGTGGCAAAAATGGTGTATACATTCTCTTGGTAGTAACAACTGCTAGATTATGGATGTTGTATTACATGGATATTCATAATGCTTTTTTGCATGATGATCTTGATGAAAAAGCCTATATGCAACTACCTTTAGGATTTTCTTTTTAAGATCCCGGAAAAGTTTATAGGTTACGAGAGTCTTTTTATGGATTGAGGTAGGCATTACAAAATTAGTTTGTAGAACTTGCCATTACTTCAAAGAAATATGGATTCAAGTAGTCCCATACAGATTATTCATTATTTACTTATTATAATGATAAGATGATTTGAATGTTCTTGTCTATGTTGATAATCTAATAATTGTAGGAAATAATAAAGATGTCATTGGGAAATTGAAGTAGTATCTTAGTAAGTGTTTTTATATGAAGGATCTTGGGACTTTGAAGTCTTGGGACTTTGAAGATTACAAGAGGGCTTGGAAGAATATTTTTGTGTCAACAAAAGTATGTTGTGGATATTATCTTCGAAACAAGTTTATTAAGAGCTAAACTTGCAAGTTTTCCTCTTAAGCAAAATCATGGTTTAGCTTTGCTAGTTGGAGCAGAATTAAAGGATTCCAAAAAATATCAGCAGCTTTTCGGGAGATTGATTTATTTGACTATTTCTTAACCTAAACTTAGTTATTTTGTTCATATCTTAGCTTAATTCATGTAATGTCCATGACAAAAGCATTGGGATGCTATAATGCGGGTGATTCATTATTTAAAAGTTAATCCAGGACAAGAGATCTTTCTTTAATCTAATAGTGATTTGAGATTATATGCCTACTATGATTCTAATTGGGCAAGTTATCCTCTTACATGACTTCTTTTGATAGGTTATTTTATATTATTAGGTAGATCTCCTACATCTTGAAAGACGAAAAAGCAGGCTATAGTTTGTTGCTCGTCTGTAGAGGTTGAGTATAAATCTATGGCTACCACAACATGTGAATTAAAGTGGCTTAAAGTTATCTTGCAGGATTTTAAAAGTATCGTATCCTCAGCCTACGAGATTGTTTTATGATAGTCAGGTTGTTATTTCATGAATGCACGAAGCATATTAAGATAAACTGTCATTTTATTCGTAATAAAGTACAAGTTGGTAACATTGCTATCATACATGTTTGCACATATAATTAACTTGAAAATATCTTAACTAAAGCTTTTAGGAAACAACAAATTGAATTTCTTCTTAACAAGTTAGGCATTTAGGATTATCATGCTCCAAGTTGAGGGGAAGTATCAGGAAATCTTGTAAATATTTAGGAAATCATATCTAGGAATGATTATAAGAGTAGAAGATGTTTAGAAAATCATGTCTAGGAATGATTATAGGAGTATGAAAATATTCAGCAGTAAATTTAGGAGTTTATTTGTCAGACTCTGTATATATTTTGCTTCTTTGGCTATTGGAAAGACATAAAAAAACTTACACCAACCAAATTTGTTTACAATTAGTCAATGTTGGATGAATTTCAAGAATATATCATTTAGCTGGATTAATTAGAGATGGATAACTTAACCAATCCACATCAATTGATGATTATCTCTAACCAAGAGTTACTTACCTTAAATGTTTGAAAATAATGAAAAAGATAAAGATGTAAAGGGTATGTTCTTGGTGTGGGAGCTTAATAATGTGAAAAATGATAGTGAGGAAAGAGTGAAAGTGTTTTTATAAAATACAGCAACACTCATTAAGGGTAAAATGGAAAAAAAGAATGTACCTTAACCTTCCTTAATCAACTCATTTTATCTCTTAGGATATTCATGGAATTCATAATGGTTCAATAGGGATTTACACATTCATGAGTAATTTAACAATTTAATTAGATTCCTAATTCATAACAAGTTCAAGTATTTCTAAACCATAATTTAAATTACTCTTTTTCTAATATTCATAGATATAAATTAAATTAACAAATTTCTAATCCTATCACTATCAAATGTAACAGTATCCTACATTCTCATATTATAAGGATGCATTAATGATATAAGATTACTATTTCATCTATCCTTCCAAGCCTTACCACCTCATTTCATTATAATTTATCATTGGTGATTGTTATTTCTAACTACTATTGACTATTACCCCCTACTACCATTGATAACTATGCACCATCATTAACCATTATTTTACCATTGTTGATCATTGCATACAACCATTAAATGTGTTTGATTACTCAATTGGTGATAAGGATATTTTTTATAACCTAGTAATATTTTAAAAAATAAATAAATAAAAATAACATATAAATAAGTCTTTATAATTGAACTAAATAAAATAACATTACAACTCTTGAATGAAGTCATCCAATCCATTCGTAAATTGGATTGGACAAGTTTATAAAAATTATGGATTGTTAAATAAGGATTATGAATCTTAAAGCTTGCTAACTGTGGAGTTAGGCTTGGCAAATAGATTATAGTTTTATAAATTAAACAATTTAAAATTTCATCTATTTTAATTATGGGCTTATACAGATTGATTTGTGCATATTGAAGTTTGGATGAATCAGTTCGAATTTGATCAATTTATGAACTTGCAGATAAAGTTTGAAGATTCATGAATTGAATTAAGCCACCTAAATTTTGGTTTGTTTTTTATATGGGTTTATATAAGCTAGTTTGTTTTACATCATTATGTGGACCATGTTTTGTAGACTTTTTTAAAAATAATTTTAAATCTAAAATAATAATTTTAAATTTAAAAATTACATTTTTAATGTATTATTAATCCAAACTAACAATTTATGACTAGATAAACTATAATAAAAGTTAGTTAACTTTAAAATTATTAATTTAGGAGCAAAATTATTAGCTTATAAATGACTTGCTTATATTAAGTTAGATTGAAAGATAAAAAACTATATTTAGGAGTAAGTATTGGATTGGTTGTATAAAAATTAGTATCATGTATTAATTTAGTTCGTAAATAAAAATATAAAAAGAAAGTATATCATTTGTTCTGGTCCACACAAATTGCAAACTCCAAATTACTTATGATCTGCATTTAAGTAAACTTGTTTTTTGTCAGTTCTAATTTGTTTTAGCAGTAGTAAATTTATAAATTCATTTACGAACTCAAGTTATTCCATTAACTCTAAGTAATATGACATTTTCAAGATTTATATTCTTGAAAAATGTGACTTTTAGAAATTTTATGATATACAAAAATATATGATTTTGTCAACTGAACTTCACTTTAGATTGGCAAATAAATTTAACTTGCAATTGTAAATTACATTTATCTTTTTTTAATTTTAATCTAATTACACTCTTTTTTTAATTTTAAAATATACATTTATGTCTATTTTTTTTTGAAGTAGGAGAAGAAATAAATGTATATTTAAAATAAGAGAAAAAGCAAATATATATAAAAAATGATATTTTTTTTAAAAAAATAAGCGTACTTTAATTGCAAGAGGAAAAGCCCAAATTTTTTTCAAGAAACATGAGCTGTTAGCATGTCCCCGTGAGTCAATTTTCCAAATGTCGGACTTCGATTCGATCAGACTATTTTACCCTCAACAACTCTTCACAATTCACATGGCCTCCTCCCCTCTTCGGCTCTTCGCCACTCACCCCCTTGGAAACGCCTCCCAGCTTCGGATCCAAAGCACTCAGCTTGTTTTCCGGACCTTAGATGCGGCCCGAACCTCAGTTTTGTTCCCCCTGTTCGTTGAAAATTTCGCACTATTTCGATCACTTTATCTGTCTGAGCACCAAGACGCCCGTCCCTCCTTCCCCGCTTCAAACCCTAACGTTTGGCTCCCTAACAAACTCCAAGGATCAGCTTCGAGCTTCAATGGAGGCCTTCTAATGTCACTGTGAGTTCATGGACTATGTCTCTATGTCTAAAAACCCTAGTTTTCTCTTTCCAGAAGCACTGGTTTGGGGTTGAAGCAAATCTATGCTTTGTTTTCTAGTGTTTTGTGTTGGGCAGAAATTTGGCAGCTGCTATAGCGGTTTTACGTCTTCTAGTTGGTTTAAATCCTGGTTTTGAGCTGGAATTATGACTTGTTTCGGATCTCATGTAGTTTGATAATTAATGTGAGATTTTGAAGTAATTTGCTGTTTTTTTATGGGTCGAGCTGCTGCGAAAGTAGGGGAAAAGTAGAGTGACCGTGATTCTTTGTTTTGCCTGCTCCCGTTTATCTCAAAGCCTAAAATTTTCAAACTTAGTAGCTTCTACTTGTGTGGTTGGAATTTCTCTGTTAATTTGTCTTCTCCGCCTCCTAAGTATATGCTTCATTGTCTTCCTTTTAGTTTATGGTTTCTGCCGTCATTTCATGATAAGAAAGTCTGGATTCTGACATCTCAAGTACGACTATCAATTTGTCTTAAAAATCCTAAGCGTGATGAGGATACCATTTTATCTGAAGATCGTAAGGTATAGACAAAAGCTACTTTATGTGAGTATATTACATGATAACATGGAAAGCAATAGTGAAACACCATTAGTGGAATAGCACCATTTGGGAAAAAAAGGCAATTGCATGAATAGACTGCAAAATCGAAGCTCTGAGATAGGTTTGTTCTTCCCTTGTCAGTATGGTTATGGCTCTGCGACTTCCCAAAACTAACACTAAGCTTAGGGGATGGATAATTGATATCTTTAATCTTTCCTTCATTTTTAAGTTACGTTTACTTTCTTTAACTTTGTTAGTGGTTTGGAATTTGTTGTCACCCTGTTTCTCCATTCTGTTTTTCTGTTGGCACCGCTCCTTCTGTTGTGCAAAAGCATTTTAAAATGACAAATATTTATAGGACTTTACTGTTTAAATCTTTTAGATGTTAAATACTGATATAGGATGATAAGTAAAAACATCCCTTAGATATAAATATAGAAAAATACGAAAAAATGAACTAGGACTTATGTTGAGAGCATTTCAAAAGAGAATTGGTTCAATATTGTGTTACTGAAGATTCTTCTTAGCATATATAATGTGGAACCGCACCCCCTTTCCTTTTCCTCCTTTTGTTTTCCTTGTCTTCTTTTATTTGTTTATTTAATGAAGCTTGCTTATTAGAGTGTGTCAAATGAGAGATTTCGTTCAGTAATGTGCATTTGATTAATGGAGCTTGGGTGTGGTATCTTTTGTGAATTGTTACTCATTATTATCCTGCCATTTTTCTAGAGTCAGCAAAGCTATTCAAGTAGTTATTATATTCAAGATGGATTTTTGCTTGCATGTCTCCATTAATTTCCAAAGATAAATGATAGTTGATCAGTGGTATGTTTTGACTTTTGAATACTTTTAATTTCCAGTGAAAAATTTTAACTTTGTTCTTCATCCCCTAGGTGGCATCTTTTTTTCCTTTTCAAATAGCTAGCTGCTGATATAGGCTGGATTATCTATGCCTGGAAACGAACTAGGGGACAGGGTCCATAATTTTTTTGGCCAAGAGAACTTGTCCCAGGGCCAGTATCATTCACAGGCTGCTGAAGGGAACTGGCCGGGGCTGAACAACAATTTGTGGGCCAGTAGCCAGAGACAGACTGGCACACCTTTTATTTCCAATTTGAAGAATTTTAATGTACAGCAGTCAGGTAGAAGTAATTCTATTTACCCTATGTTCACTGGTTTCTAACCCTTTTTCCGTCATTTTTTCTTTTATAAATATGTTTGTTAAATAATTAACATATTGTTATGCAAATTTGAAGTTTACTTTTATCACAAGATTTGAAGTGTGATGATCCATTATTAAACTTGCTGTTTTTTGGGCAATAAGATTCTGAGCCTGGACATGTGAGTTCTCCACATTTGCGACATGGTTTAAACCTGACACAATCAAATCTGAGGCCTGAGCCTGGCAGAAGTCTGCCCCAGAATCAACAAACATCTGTGAATGGTTATGTGCAGGGACATCAAGTCTTCCAGGCAGGGCAAGGTGAAGCAAACATATTGGCAATGGATGCAGAATCTGATTGGCGTGGCCAAGCAAGAGGAATATCAGTGTTAGAATCACAACAAGGGAGTGGTCTTGAGCTATATAAGAAAAATCTGGCAAGGTCTGATGCTGGTGAATCTCCTGTTAATTTTGATTTTTTTGGGAGTCAGCAGCAAGTCAGTGGTCGGCATCCTGGCATGATTCCATCTTTGGCTAGGCAGCATTCAGGGATAAATGACATACAGCTATTACAGCAGCAAGTAATGCTCACACAGATGCAAGAACTTCAGAGGCAGCAACAATTTCAACAGCTAGAAGCAAGGCAACAAATTTCTATGAATCCTTCCTCCTCTCTTTCAAAACAAGCAGTTAGTAACCATTCTGCATCTCTTATCAATGGTATTCCTGTCGAGGCATCTAACCTTATATGGCAGCCTGAACTCATCACAAATAATGCAAATTGGCTCCAGCGTGGAGCATCTCCTGTCATGCAAAGTTCCTCTAATGGACTTATGTTATCTCCTGAACAAGGACAAGCATTACGCTTAATGGGTTTTGTTCCTAATCAGAGTGATCAGTCTCTTTATGGGCTTCCTATATCTAGCTCAAGAGGTAGCCCAAATCTGTATTCTCATGTTCATGTAGATAAGCCTGCAATGTCACATGTTTCTATTCCACACCCTTTTCAAGGAGACAAGCCTGGAGTTTCACATATGACAGCTGGTGGTAGTTCATTTCCAGCTCATCAGTATGCAGCATTTTCAGATCAAACTAATACAAATGATGGAAATTCAATTTCGAAGCGAGATATCCAAGGAAAAAGTATGTTTGGTTCTAGTGTTCAAAGTATAAATAGTGAACTCAACATGGAGGATTTGCAGCAAGTGAGCTCTGAGCAAAGAAATGTTCCAATACAAGAGTTTCATGGAAGGCAAGAATTAGCTGGATTATCAGAGACATCACAGGTTCCTCCTTCACAGAATATGGCTACCCTAGATCCAACAGAAGAGAAGATTTTGTTTGGTTCAGATGACAGTCTGTGGGATGCATTTGGCAAGAACAGTGGGGCTTTAAATATGCTGGAAGGTACAGATAGTGTTAGTGGATTTCCCTCTGTCCAGAGTGGCAGTTGGAGTGCATTAATGCAGTCTGCTGTAGCAGAAACTTCTAGTAGTGATATGGGTATACAGGATGAGTGGAGTGGTCTAAGTTTCCGGAATAATGAACGTTCATCTGGAAACGATCGACCTTCAACCATTGATAGTAGCAAACAGCAAGTAGTTTGGGCTGATCGCAACTTGCAATCAGCTTCCAACCTGAAGTCAAGATCTTTTGTTCGGCCAGATGATGTTAACAGGGCAAATACTGCTATAAACTACCCTGGTGTTCCCAGATTTTATCAGTCAGGTCTTGATACCTCACATGAACAGCAAGGCAGGCCACATACTGACACATCTCAGAGTTCTGTTCCACAATTTCTAGAAAGAGGGAAATGGTTAGATTGCAGTCCTCAGCAAAGGCAACTTGCTGAAGGGAGTCACATTTTTGGAAATGCTTCTAATAGTAGTGGTGAGCCGTTCAATAAACCAAATGGTTGGAATGCTATGAAATCATCCCCGCAGGATATCAATGCTTCTGGGAAAATGAATGAAAATGAAAATGCTTTGCAACCTCAGCATGAGAATGCCATGCATGGGATGGGACAGGTTACAGGTATGTGGGAGCCTGATTCTGATACTAATTCATCTGTTGGGTTGGTGCATGTAAAGTCTGCTGCAGGTAATCTCCAGTCTTGTGGGGAAGATTCTAGTATGAATGGTGTGACAGCTGTACCAAATTCGGGCACTACTTGGGTCAATCGTCGAAGCAACCAGCAGCTTCCTGGCAGTCTTAATGCTGATGAGTGGAGAGATGCTGACTCTTCAGGGAACTACAGGGGAATTGAAGATTCAGGAAAATATCAGCATCATATGAAGAAGAACCCTTTAGTTTTGGAATCATCAAATAACGACAAAGAAGCTGGCGAGATGCATGGAATGGAGTACTTTAGCAAAGAAGATAGGTTGACAGAAGCTTTTGGTTCAAATGCTTCCTACCATAAAGCTGGTGATATGAGAGAAAGTGTTTGTTTTGATAGTAGTGATCCACGGAGCCCCAAGTCATCAGGTCAGATTAGTCGAAGACCTCCTGTAACTCGTAAATTTCAGTACCATCCAATGGGGGTTCAGGATGTGGAGCCTTCTCAAGCAAACAAACATGTCACAAATTGTCAGCCTGTGCAACAGCCTTCTCAAGCTTTTGGTTCAGGATTGAAAGATCAAGAGCAAATCTATCACTCGGCATCAAAATTTGGTCATGCATCTGCTTTCCAGGGTGACTCAAAAGGCATATCAACTGGTCATATGCCAAAAACCTTGATGCCAAATGATAGATTTGTTGGTAATTATCCCCCAAACAAGACTGCTTCACCAAGGTAGTTGAATACTTGAATATTTTTCTATTATTGCTTTAGTTTTGTGCTTATGAATTTAGTGTTATCATGTGTGTCTTTTGGTCAGAATGTTCTGTTTTGCATTAAGGGAGTGTATAACCATCTCATGCATGGGTGCATTACTTGTCAGGATACCATCCTTTGTTCTATTTGGTGTTGCTATCTGGTTTTAGTGTTAATCTCTGTTCATGTTCTTACTCAAGTACTGACACCTGATTTACTTGATGACCCAAACTCGAGTATTTGCTGAGTTTTTAAAACTACTGTAGTCTTAGTATTTCTAAGCTCTGCAATAAAGTGAATGACATTGTAACAAATACTAGCTCTTCTAACTGATGTTTATCTGCCAGGTTGTCTGAAACTGAAGCTTCTGATGGGTCTTTGGTACAGCCTCAGCGAAATCAATATTTTTCCTCTCAAGGCTTTGGTTTACAATTGGCCCCTCCTACTCAACGATTGCCAATGGCATCATCTCCTGGCTCTTCAGAGACAGTTGTTAATATGCCAAATTTGGCATCTGAGACAGGTGGTAAGGGTCAGACATGGTTGACTAATACCCACACCTTGCCTGTTCGAGAGTCCTCTCATGGGGATCTTCGAAATAATATCACTGGTACCCCTGGGCAAATTTTTGATAAAGCCTCACAGTACAATGTGCTGGGAAGTAGTCCTCAGGCTTTTGCACCTGGCTTTCCTTTCCCCAGGATTCATGCTCAAAATCAGAATGTGGCTAATTATGGTGGGCAAATAGCAAATACTCAACAGGCCAATGTAACTTCTGCTTATAGGACTGGTTCCCTGAATCAGATAGATAAATATTCTGAAAGAACACAATCTAGTCAATCTGAATTGGCATCTGTTCATGGGATGGCCCAGCTGAATGGTACAGACCAGATCCGTCCAGGAGAACCTATAATGCAAAATTCTGCATCCAAGGCTGGCTTAGGCTCTCAACCTTCTGTTGCATTTAGTGGGCTTCAAAACAGTGCTTCATCAAAAGGTTTACATGATTTATGGTCTAGTGCTTCTAGCAGGCAAGATCTTTTATGTGGATCTCCTTCAATGATTCCATCTCAACCTCAACCAAACAATAGTTTTGAAATGACAACTGGACCACAGAAGCGAGGTGATGAAGATTCTGAAAAAGATGGGAATGACATTTCTGGCGCATCTCTGTATTCCAATAATTCTGGAGGAAGAGAGCAGTTACTCAAAGAAAGCTCTGGACAGCAAATTTTACCAGAGAGTGCTGATTCTGCTGAAGAGACAGCAAGTGTATCTCATGGGAGGGAAGCTTTTGTAAAAAGTACACCTGATGCATTACATGCAAGCCCGTCTGCTACATCTAGAGATATTGAAGCATTTGGCCGCACCTTAAGACCAAACAATAGTTTGAACCAGAATTTCTCATTGCTGCATCAAGTTCAGTCCTTGAGAACTACAGAAAATGATCCTAGTAATCGGGATGTTAAGAGATTCAAAGTTTCAGATCAGCATGTAGCTTCACTGTCTTCATCAGATGCTAAGATGGTAAACTTTTCAACAAAACCTGGTGATTGTCAGGACACTAATGCAGCTTCTGAGGAGGTGCCTGGGGAGGTGCCTGGATATGGACAGAAAAATGCTCTTAATGTCTCCAATAATAACAAAATGACTTCTGTAACAAGCGAGCACCCTCTAATTAGTCCCCAGATGGCACCATCATGGTTTGAGCGATATGGAGCCTTCAAAAATGGCAACATATTACCAGGGTTTGATGCACGGAAAATGACTCCTCCAAAGATTATGGAGCAATCTTTCATTGTTCAGAATCAGTCTGATAATTTGCAGGTCCTTAATTCAGTCGACCAAGTTAATAGTCTCAATGTTAACGGTCAGCTTGGCAATGCTCAGGAAAGTCCAATCCCTCCTTCAGTTGCAAGTGAGCAAGTGCCTTCACAATTGCTGCATACTCCTGCAGTTGAATCTAATTTGGTTGTTATGAGACCTATGAAGCGTAAAACCGCCACATCTGAGCTGGTACCATGGCATAAAGAACTGATGCAAGGTTCTGAAAGGCTTTGTAATATCAGGTAATTGATGTAATTATTAGATTTTGTATGTTTGCATTTTGTTGTTGCTCTTGTTCATGCTGAAAAGAATTCTTTTGGTGTCTTGCACTTGTTGATTATATCTTAAGATTTAAATTCAACAAGTAGTTCTTGTGTTTCTGCAACATGACATTATTTTAGTTTCTTGTTTTCTGTTATGAATTTATTCAATCATTTGATAACTGAAGTTCTTCATTATTGACAGCGTGGCAGAATTAGACTGGGCTCGAGCTACAAATAGATTGGTTGAGAAGGTTTGTTCATAATTTGATCAGACTATGTGAGTCTATAAATTCTGTTATTGAGGAATTTATGTAACCTTATAATAATATCCTTAGGTTGAAGATGATGTCGATGTAATTGAAGAATTGTTACCATTGGTTAAGACAAGAAGACGACTTGTCTTGACTACACAGCTTATGCAGCAGCTACTTAGCCCTCCTCCAGCAGCAGTTCTTTCAGCAGATGTCAAATTGCATCATGAGAGTTTGGTCTACTCTGTTGCTAGATTGGTCTTGGGTGATGCATGCAGTTCAGTCCCATCGTCTGGACGCAATACTCTTGTGTCCCCTGGCAGTGAAAACCTGTATGAACTGATATTATTTTCATTAGCTAGTATATTTTTTTTTTTCTCAATTTAAAATTTCTGCTTTATGTATTCATGGAAGCCTTTTGGTATGTTCTATAGCCTGCCTGAGAAGCATAAATCTTCCGAGAAAGTTGATCAGTACATTTTGAAAGTTATGGAAGACCTTGTTGGTAGAGCAAAGAAACTGGAAAGTGATATGTTGAGGTAATATCAGTGTGTAATCTGATTAGATATTAAATGGTTGGGATGGTCTGCAAGTAACAGATATTATAAGTTCACCTGTTTTTGAATGCAAATGTGGAGCTGCTCAGTATTCTTTTTGCAAAACTTCAAAGCTCATATAATAATTGTTATTTTTCATTTCTATTCATCCTATTATAAAAAATTTCAAGGAATAATAATTCATTTTGCAAGTTAAGGGCTTGAATTAAGTCCGTTGCAATTGCCTATTGTTGGTTTTGTCATTGTCTTTCTTATTCTGTTGAATGGCCTCAATTTGTTGATTTTGTCATTGACTTTGCTTGCATAATTGGTTTCCCCAGCAATTTAGTTAAGATCCCTTGTGTTTTTTATTTGTCGATTGTTAAATAGAACCAAAAATTATGTCTGGAAGGGAACAAGTAGCTTTTCTGTTGTTGTGTATGACAGAGATAGGTGATTCCCAAGACTTTTGAGAATTGGTTGTTTGTAAACTGAATATGAACAACACTTTGCATTACAAACATAATAAACTGGGTATTCTTGAAAACTTGTGATGGATGTTATACTTCTGATTTTTTCAAGCAGTAAAGATGAATGAATTGGAAAGGAGAGTTCTTGTGTGCTGATTACACATGGCGTAAGGTGTTTGATGGTGCCAATTGTGACAAAAACTTGATATAAACACTGCTTCCTTTCAGACATAACTATATATATATATATATATCTCATGCCTTTAGGGTTGGCTTTTTGTGGAAACATTGCACTTGTTCTTGTATTTTCCCTCTGGAGTTGGCTTTTTGCTTCTGTCGCTGCTTTATGGTTCTCAATAGCTATATTTTTTGTGTACTTTTCTCTCTCTGGCTTATCTTTTGCTAACCATCATTTATATGCAGATTGGATAGCAGAGCCTCAATTTTAGACTTGAGAGTGGAATGTCAGGATATAGAAAGGTTTTCTGTCATCAATCGATTTGCCAAGTTCCATGGGCGGGGGCAAAATGACGGGGTAGAGGCTTCATCATCCTCTGATGCTACCTCAAATTCTCAGAAATCCTGCCCGCAGAGATATGTTACTGCGGTTCCAATGCCTAAAAATCTCCCTGACAGGGTACAATGTCTTTCACTTTGATCATTAATTAATTCATTTTTCCTTCTTTCTTGGTCAATCGTCTCCAGATCCTCTTGTTTCTGGTTCTTTTCTTCAACTTATATTATTGCACTCTATCGCCATAGAACCATACAACTGGCATTGTAGGAGAAGAAATGGTTACTAGATTGTCTCCCCAACCAACGGAGGCTGTTAGATCTTTGCAATCTATATATGTATGTATGTATTTGTAGATCTTTGCAATCTAGTTATCTCTCTCTTGGTTTTCAGGTTCTATGCCTTTGTATATAGTAAGATATTATTAGCACAAGCTGCTTCACTTAATCATCTCTCATGCCTCAACTTCAAATCAATTTTCTGCATTTTTTGAGCCGTCCTCCTAGTTCTTGGGTTTTTCTAGGCTGGCATGTATCCTGCACTTAGGTGGAGGATGCCTTATCCTATATGGGAACGTAATGAAAAATTTACTTTAGAATTAAGTTTATGGACTCGAGCGCATTGGCAAAGTGCGAAACATGTGAAAAAGGTGAACAAATCAGATTCTATTACATGGACAACGAGTGACAATTTTTGAAAAATAATTAAATAAAAGTGCGCAGTATTTATTCCAATAACTGGCCCTCCATGCGATGGATGCCATATTCAATGTCAGTACTGGAAAAAGGGGCTTGTCGGCGTACGGATCACTTTCGTTGGGATTTAGCATGACGTGACATTATTTTCTCGGATTTTACTGTCTCCATGTGGTTATCACTCTAATGGAAATGCCAATTGCGTCTGCCATCCAAGGTGTATACATCATTGGATCTTTATGTCGGAGGAATGATATGGGATTCGCGAGTATTCATTTGTCTTTTTACTTCAGAACGAGGGGCAAAACGAATATAACAATGTTTGACTTGCAGGCATGAACTACAAAGATGTCTCCGAAAGATTGTACAGCAAAAAGCCAAAAGATTTCATACCTAAGACATGATTATGTAAGCAGAAACTGAAAAGGAAAATCTCGTATCGCTGTCACTCACTGATTATGTACTTACGTGTGCAGCACCACGGGAAAATTTTGCATGAGAGAAATTGGACTTTTATCAAAAGGTTGGCTGATGATAGTAAAGTCTGTCAATTTATATTGTCTTTCTCAAAAATCTAGTCAATCTTTCAAATTTTTAATTTGACTAATGAAACTAAGCCAACAAATATACCGTAGAAGTTTGGAGCAAGCCTGTAAACGCGCCTTTACAAGCCGAGCGGAGTAGAAGGCGAGAGTAACCTGTACACGGCGAGCCAAGTATCTATCTGTTTGAGTTCGAGTAAATTAAATAAGTTAGAGCTCGTCAAATTTTTAAAATTCAAACTTGATTAAATGAACTTAAATTATGACATATTACATAATTTTTCAGCAAATAATAACAATAATAATAAAAGTCTAAAGACCTTTTTATATAAATAAATGATACCACAAATATAAATTTTATTCTAGTTTAATAAATATACAT
This sequence comes from Sindora glabra, assembly GCA_020226215.1. Lineage (NCBI taxonomy): Eukaryota > Viridiplantae > Streptophyta > Magnoliopsida > Fabales > Fabaceae > Sindora > Sindora glabra. Next base: position 12,444,030 of record CM035232.1, on the reverse strand, counting down.
ATAAAATAGTTAAATTATGATATTTGAGCAGAGCTTAATAACTACACAATTAACAATATAAGTAGAAAACTTGTCACTAAAAATTGTCAAACATAAAACCATTTAAGATATTGGGGGTGCAATTCTCTTTGCCTTTTGTTGCTTTCATAAAATGAAAATAACAAGAGTTTTTATTAATATCAAAATATATAATAATTAAATGAATTAATAATTCAATAAAATTATAAATAACATTAGAAGTAAATATATCTATATATATAGAAGTTCGTTTAGGTATATTTAAACTTGTGAATATCATGAGTTTTATATTATGAAATTCAAGCTCAACTTATTTGGTTTGCTTAAGTTCAAATTTGTGTAACTTGAACATAAACTAGATTTTTTATAAGTTGAATTCATACTATGGACAAATAGCTTGATTCATTTTCTGCCTTAGTTTGGAGTAAACTGTAGAAAATTCTAGCAGTTCCAAAATTAAATCGTCAAACATTTCATTTTCTAACTTATTTTTATTTAAGGAAGATAAATGATAATAATCGATGTCTAAATTTAAATGGGCAATCAAAATTAAAATGAAAATAAGATGACACCCATGCTAATATATTTGGAGTTAAGAGGATTCCATAGTATGGAGCATACATATACATATGCTATTCAAGCTAAAATCTCATACTCACACAAGTCCCATGTTAGCATTTACACCCTTAATATAATTATCGGTTTGTTTTTTCAGAGAACACATTGTTTAAATATTTTTGCTTGATTCCGAATGAAAGAGAAGAAACGACTCTCGTAACTTACATCGATAAGAGACAGTTTGCTGCATCTGCATTATATACCTTTAACATATTTTTTTATAATAATAGAAATGATTAAATTATTAAATACGTATACATAAAAAATAAAAATTAAAAATTAAACCCTGAATATAAAAAAAGGTAAAAAATATCAATGGTCACTCAAATCAAAAGTTTTCACTTACACATTAGTACTATTGTTCGTATTGCCTTGAACAAATGGGTAAATCTCATAAGAGACTAACATGACATTTGATTCATGGAATCTTACATTCTCAAAAAAGTATACACTCTTAAGAATGTGATCCTCAGAAATTTAATAAATAAGAATGTAATATTTTTATGTTTAATTTACTATAAATTTTCTTGAGAATATTTTGCGAAATTCTTGAATATGCCATATTACTATGTTTGATTTATATTTGATATTTTTGAGAATTTTGAGATTATTTCAAAAATATTCTTATCAAATTTTTTATTATAAAATATAATATAATAAATCATATTTTTATTTAAAACTACATAAATAATAAATTTAACACCTAATAAATTAAATTTCAATATTTAACATCTAAAAACTCATTAATATATATATATATATATATATATATATATATATATATATATATATAAATATTTTATACTTTATTATATTTTAATATTTTATACTTTATTATCATAATTATTAATATTATTATCATTAAATCAATTTTTAAAATGTAGTGAGTGTAATTTATTTAAATTATTATAATGATATTAAATATACTTAATGTTTTCCTTTTTATAAAATTATAAATTTTTATAGTTAAATCATTTTTACAATTATATTTTATATTTGTATTAAATTTTATATTATAATTTCTTATTTAATATAAAAATATTATTATTTTATATTTTTATGTATAAATATACTTTTTTTAAAGAAACTTTAAGCCTATTGTATTATTTTTAATGAAAAAATAATATGTATATATAATTATATTAAAAAAATCTTTCAAACATTAGGAACAACAATAAAACAAAAATTATACTTAAAAATTAATGTGTATTTCTTAATAATAAAAAATATTTTAAAAATAAAACAATAATTATATTTTAATTTAAATTAAAAATTATTTGATAAAATAATAAATAAAAAAGAATTAAATATAAGAATAAATTTATCTTTTTATTTTAACATAAATATTCTCATTCCATAAGAATATGAGATTTCTACCTCTCCTAATGAAAATATTTTGAAAGAAAGTTACATAAAAAATATTCTCGAAAATGTGACATTTCTAAACATTTTTTTCCAAACTTTAAACCAAATATGAGAATGTAATATTTCTTAAAACATTCTTAAAAATATTAAAAACATTTCACAAACCAAACGCCACTCGAGTGCTTTCTCCTTATAGTTGCTCATTAAATTTGATACTAGTGTTTCTTTTATCTAAATCACAAACTCTTAAAGCAGTCCAACAAAGTATCATGTCATCAGCAAATGGTGATGCTAACTAATATGCGGGCGAAATAATACTCCCATAAATAAACAATTAACCACTCATCTTAATCATCTTGGATCTAACTTAGCTCTAAACAACACTCCTGCCATATAATAGACTCAGCTCGTCAGCATAGTTTTAAGTAGACAGATCTCAGTTTCCTTGTGTACTTTTGAAGAACTGAAAGAGTTTGAAAGGGCCAAACCACTTCTGTCTGACTGATAACATGTGCTTCATCACTGAAACTTCAGAATCCAAAGCCTCTTCCCAAGACTGTAGTTCACGAAATGCTAATACGCATTTCCTCCCCAACTATAGAAAATATTTCATCTATCCTGTAACAATGAGAGGGAGAAGGATGGGGAATGAAGCTGCAATTAGACACCATACACATACACAACCACGGAATTTGTAAGAAATTATACTCCAACGTTGGTTGCATTCCTACCTAAAATTGTCTATGTTCACCTCTGCAAGCCATGTCGTTAGATAAACCTGCCGCACAGAACGAATTCAGATAATCGCATTACAGAAGGAAGTTAAATATTTATGTAAAGAAAACAGGCAATGTTTCTTATTATTAGAGATTTGTAGGATCAGACAAACAGCTTGTTCAAGGATCTCAGATGAGACACAAGCTACAATTTTTACAGCTAGTTTCCTCATAGGAACACCTTTGGGAGTGGCTTGCTGTGTCTAATTAATTTTAAAGAAGATATATTAGTAACTCAAACAGTGAATTACCCACTTCTTTCTAATAATTTGACAAGGAAATGCCTTTTAACTAATTTTAGTCCAAGGGATTAGAGTGAATATTGTCATGATCTCAATTGCACCAAAAAAAAGAAAATAGAACTTATGCCTTCTAAATATCAATGTACATTCAGGTATGAAATTGATAGCCAAGCCAACATGACATCATTTATAAAATTTATCATGTCAGCTATATAAGGGAGCTGAAACATAAGAGATTTCTAGCACTTCACTAACATGAATTAACTAAATCCTGTCAGTTTTAACTTCTAAACCTAAATGTAGATGCTTTATCATCTTGTATTGATGCACAGTACCTGTAAAATCTCAGAGTTGGGCAGGGCGTTGAATTTTAAAGTGACCGTGTCAGATTCCCCATCCCTCAATCTTGGAGGGACTGGCTTGCAAGTCTCTTCACAGTACAAATTGCAGTTTCTCAAATGATTAAATTCACCAGGATAAAGTTCATCTGACCAATTCAACCAGTTGACTTGTGAAGCATCAGAACCAATAGACAAAAATTCTAGAACAAGCAACCGCTGTCCATCCAAAATAAGTTCCATTATAACAAAGAAGAGGATCAGAACTCAACTGTATAAAATAACACCAAAAACAATTTTTAGACAAGCTGTTGCAATTTTCACCTTCAAACACAATTCCAACATATACATCTGAACCAGTTCCTCTGCCAAGTTCTCTGAGAAATTTTGGAAGTTACAACTTTAAGATTAAATGTACAAACTAACGATTACACACATGCAACTCTCTCTCTCTCTGTCTCTCTCTCTCACACACACACACGTGCATACCATATTTTTACATTAGAAGGATATGAAGAACTGCTTAAATTGTGAAAGATTATGTACTTCCAAATCCTACCATGAGAAGGGATTGACAAAAATGCAAATACCGGGATACCACCACCATCTCCAGGGTCACTTCTATCATCAGAAAAACTTGAAAATTGTAGTAGCGGACTATTGTTTGCTCCTTTAATATAACACCTCATAGATCTGCTAGTTTCGATCATTTGAATTACAATGACCACCTGAAGTTTTAGGAAAATTAAAAAGGAAAAAACACAATAAACAAAGCAAATATCATTTAGTATGTAGCTGTTAATTTAGCTCAAACAATTAACAGATTATTCTAACAACACTTTCTTAAATAAGCGATTGGCAGGCACTAATAATTAAAAGGAGCACTTGGCTTCCGTATGTCACTAAAGAAGAGATTACTACCACAAGTTCACAGACTTATAGCCATTTCCAGGACAGGCTACTAGCAGAATATGGACAGTTAACTCTATCCTTATAAATGAAGAAAGAAAGAAAGCTTGACCTCAAGCAAAAGCCAGGTCGGTCTCATTTTATCATTGCAAGGATTTATTTGCGGCCAACACTCTCTGTACCTTTACTTCTCCCTGTTCCTCAAGCTAATAACTGGAAAGTAATTGATAATGGCACTTTATGTTTTAATTAATAACATATGATGATATCATATGTTATTAACAACATCTAGGAGGTTTCTAATGAGCAGCTTTAACAGTAAAATATGTGCAATAATATCTATTAATTACATCACTTTACAAATATATGCATACAAGTGGAACAAAAGGGTATATAACCTATACCATGTCTTTATATGACGACAATAGTTTGATCCCTTGAAGTTCCTGAGAAAGGAACAAATAAGTAACATAGTCAATAAGAACAAAATGTGATATATGTTAAGGATTTATCAACGGTAGATGTAACTAGAAAAAAATTTGAGTCTTGAGAAAGCTGGAATTTACAAATGAGCCGCAACCAAATACTTGAATTTACATTCTCTACTATGCTTATAGTACAATAGGCTAATTAAAATTTAAAAAAAAGAAATCACATAACCTGTCTTAAATCAAATGTGCTTGTCTGTTGAACAAGATTTAACAGAGTAGAAGAACAAATACTAGCAACACAAACCAGTACTACCTGCTGCTTGGACAACTTGAAACAAGCTCTCTTTCTTATATCAGGCATATCACTCAAAACACCTAACTCCATATCAGGCATGTGCCTACATCAATAATGGAACCAATAAAAGCCCCTGATGAAGTAAACCAGAAAGTTGTATTTTTTTCCTAAGAAAATTGGGTTTGATTTTTTTTAAAGGAACTTCACTGAAGACCTCTGAGAGAGGTAGGCATTGGCCAAAGCAGTGGCGTGCGATCTTCCGGTAGAAGAAATTGAAGACCATTGCTGCCTATAAGAAGCCAGTTTCGGCCACTGGTTCTTAAGATTTCGTTGCGCAGCCGGCCTCCATAGCCTAGACACTGATGGCGGCAACGGAGAAGAGGTCAAGTTCAAGTTTTGACGCTTCGAATCACTGGTTCTCGAAAGAGGAGACGAGTTTGATGCTATGGTTTCCATTGTAAAGCACTCCTGAGCTTGCTCTGCCATTGAGGAACTTCACCAAGAGCCCGACTGGGGTTCCGTTTTATCACATTAATGAACCTCCACACCTGGCGTTTTTGGCCAATTTTAGATTTTCCTTTCAATAATTAAAATTTATTGCAAAATTTTAATAAAGGCTATATTCTTTGCTATAATTTAATCAGTTGTCACTTAAATTACTTATATTTTTAAATATTAAAATTCATTCACAATAAAAGTAGTTTAACTATAAAACTTACACACGTAAAATTTTAAGATTAATTTCAAAATTTTAAAAAAAGATAAAATTCTCATAAAATGTCATATATTGTTTGAATTAAATACTTTTGATTATATTTTTTATTGCTAATATTTTGTCCAAATGAATTTTTAATTAATTTTTAACTAAAATTTCAAAATTAAAATTAAATTACATATAAATAAAATATAATTTATTCATATTTATATAAATTAGTATAAATAATTTTTAATAACAAAAAATTATTAATTTTATTTTCTTATTTTAATAACTTACAATCTTGCAAAAAAAATTTATTATGATATATAACACGATTTAAAGACAATAAGGTCATTCACATTTGAAAATAACCTGACTTTATAATAAATGAGTTAAGTAAAATTAGGTAAAATTATAAATAATTAAAATATATATTTTTATATTTATATGAATTAATATTAATTATTTAAGAATTAAACATTATTAATTATATCTTGTTATTTTAAACCATTTAATAAAACAAATTCATTACAATATATAATATGAGTTAAAAAATTAACTAAAACTATTGAGTTTGAAAATAATTAATAATAAAATTTATATATTTTATTTTATTTTTGATAATTTTGTAAAAAAAATTGAATCCACTTAATGCATTTATTAAAAAAGATAGGTTGACAAAGAGTTAGTAAAAAGACATATAATAAGAATGAATTTTTCTTTTTTGTATGCACCACCAATATATAGGTCATATTGAGCCCTAATTAATTTAGATATAAATCAAATTAGATCTGTTTCGAGAGGTAAAATTCTCCCGATAATAGTTTCTTTCGTTCAATTATATTATCATATAAAAATAATTTTTTAGGTTTAAAATATTTTTACACTTGTAATAAAAATAATAAAATAATTTTAAAAAAATGTACAAAGTATTTTAAAAAATAAATTTAAAATTCTAAGAATTTATTAAGAGTAATATTATCAAAATTTTAATTCAGAAATAAAAAATAAATTATTTTATTATTTAATAGAATAATTATTTTTCAAAAAGTAAAAAAATTATTTCATAATATTTATCAAATATATTTTAAATTATTATTTTTTATTTTTATTTTTCTTATTTCATTCCATCCGATTATTATTACGTGATTGCATTGTATGTCAAGATATGACATATTTTTAATAGGCCAAGACTTTAGAATCCTTGATGCAAGTAAGGTTTATTAACACCGAAGAAGTGGCATTTTTCTAACTACAGAAGAGTAAAGTTTTAAAAGCAAACAGTGGAAGACAAGTGTTAATTGGCACGAAAACCTGATGAATAAGTCTGCCATACTTAAAATCCTTCTTTTGATTGTTGTTATAAAAAATTTATTAATTTAAAAAGGAGGCTTTAACGTATCATTATAATAATATGTTAATAAATTTAAAATTTTGAATTTATTGATTTATTCGTTAGAGATATAAAAATGGATATGAATCAAATTCATATATATTAGAATATTAGAAGTATGCAGCAGAAGATTTTGTGCAGAAGATTCAGAATCTGATATTTATTTTTACTGGTCATATTAACAATTATATGAAAAGATAATTTTATTCATAACCTAAATCTTGTTTTATGTGCAAAGAAAAAAGAGAGAGAGTTTCTTAAATATTTTTTATGAATTTTTCTTTTATTTGTTAACCAACCTATTAACTTCCTTTCTTCTACTTATTTATAGTCATTTCATGAATAGGGTGATGGGTTAGGTTATGGACCCATTTTGGGCGGTCCAGATCCATGATCCAACATCTCTCACTCGTATATAATAGAATTCATATTCTCTCAACATTTTATAAGAGAATATCATCTCTTATACTTTGTAACAAATCATACATGAAAATAAGTTGTGTGATCAGCATACTTCAATAGCTCTTTGCTATACATATATTAGGAATATATATAGTTTTTCGATAAACAATGGATCTTAAGTAGACTTTAAGTATGTAGTACCGTAAATCATTTTATCACATTTGGATTTCTCAAATGATTTCATTCATATGCATTAAATATTGTATTCACAATTATAGACATACTATAATTAGTATACTGATAAATATAAACACAATGTGATATGTTTAATGATCTTCCTCTTTTCTCAGATCTCTCGATTTTAATTTAATTTGCTTTTCTAGTAATGCCCTGCCAGACTGAATCTTTCATAATCCTTTCGATTTTAATTTAATTTACTTTTCTAATAATGCCCCACTAGACTAAATCTTTCATAATCCTTTGACAATATTCTAAAGATAATAATCATTAAATTTAAATTTCAAAAAATAGAATAGAGTCATAAATATACAAATATGAAGTTATTATTCCTTCAAAGGTCTCACACATCAAAACTAAGATCTAGACTTTGATAACTTATATTGGCCATAATTTTCACATGTGATATAAAATATATGTTACGGTATTCTCTTCCTTTCCAGTTAAGTATATGTCTTTATATAATGTATTAATATCGTACAAATCATGGTTCAAACATACTTAATATCTAACTTGAGTTCGCCAATTTACTTTTTTCCATTTCCATTAAAACTCATATTTGGTAATTTAGACAGATGAAATGAATTCCTTATTAATTCACTTACAGTCTTACATATGACCTCATCTTGTTTGTTAGTAAGGCAACATTCATATTTGAAGATTGGCTCTTGATTATCCCTTAGATAAGAAGCTTAAAATTATCTCATCTTTTATCAATTACAAAAATTGATGAGAGGCAATTACTTATATAGGTGGGTTAATCTGCTATTTGTTTGACATGATTTTCAATAACTCAAGAATGTTCTAAATATGTAGGCTTATAATAAATACATTTATTATTCAAACATTAATATTATGTAAACATTCTTGAAAAAAGATTATAATAATTATATCAATATCTATGCAATTTTTGAAATTTCACATGTTTTACGAATACATTCTAAGGAATTGGCTTAGTTATAGGATTTGCTACTATCTTGCAAGTAGAAATGTATTTCATGTTTACTTATTTACGTGCAACCATATCTTTCATAAAGTGATACTTTGTATCTACATGATTGCTTTTATAATGATATTTGGGATTTTTTATGTATGCCATTATTGTTTGATTGTCATAGTTTACTAACACTAGATCAGTAATGTTAGTATTTACATCCAAATGATCTAAAAACCTTTTAAACCACACTACTTCTTGTACTGCTATTGGAAAGGCTACAAATTTAGCTTTAATTATGAATAAGGTTATGCATTATTGTTTCTTACTACTCTAAGATATAACACCATTATTTAGTAAAAAAATGTACCCAAAGGTAAACTTCCTTTCATTTAAGTCTTTTCCTTAATCAACATCATTATAGCCTTTCAATTGCAAACCATTTCCTTCATAACATATTGAATAGTTAGCAGTACCTTTTAGATATCTTAGTATCTTTTTAACTACTTTCCAATATGCTGGGCTTGGGTTAGACCGGTACTAACTTACCATGCCAACGATAAAATAGATATTTGATCTTATGCACATCATTGCGTACATCAAACATCTAACTCTATTTGCATAAGGAACTTTTCTTGTATACATTTCTTCTTGTGGAGTCTCAAGACAGATCTTTCAGTTTAGACTTTCACCTTTAGCAATAGAAGTGTCTATGGGTTTACAATACTGTGTTTGGAATCATTCAAGAATTTTGTTAATATAATACTCTTATGACAAAGACAATAATTTATTTGAATGATTTCTTGTAATGTTAACTCCAAGAATATATGCAGTTTCACCTATATCTTTCATTTCAAAATTAGATGACAACTATCCTTTAATTTCGTTAACATACTCCTTGCTATTTCCAACTATAAGTATATCGTCAACATATAACGAAAAAATTATAAACTTATTCTTAAACTTTTTTGTATATACATAATGATCTTCATCAATTATGATAAAAAACATTTAATACTATCACATTGTGAAAGTGAATATGCCATTGTTTGAAGACTACTTCAAGTTATATATAGACTTTAAAAGTCTATAAACTTTGTTTCCTTAGCCTTCTTTAATAAAATCTATAGGTTGTTGCATATGATTTCCTCTTCTAAATCTTCATTAAGAAATGCAACATTTACATCCATTTAATATAATTCAAGGTTCATACTAGCAATTATAGCAAATATTAAACGAATTAAAGTGAATCTAATAACAATCGAAAAGGTTTCCTCGTAATCTATTCTTTCTTATTATGTGTAGCCTTTTACTACTAGTCTAACCTTGTATTTTTCAGTAGTGCAATCAGCCTTACATTTGATTTTAAAAACTTATTTGTTCCTAATTGCCTTATATGTATTTTGAAGATTAATAAGTTCCTAAACTTAATTTTATCTCATGGACTCCATCTCATCCTCAATTATTTTTGTCCAATCTTCCTTATTAGGGCTAAAGAGAGCCTTTGTGATATTTCTTGGCTCATTTTTATCCTGTGTAATGGTTACAAAGGCTTCACCACCTTCAATGCCAAAATGACAATAAGGAATGCTTTTTTTACCACCACATCACAATTGAGGCTCTAGAGAAACATAGTTCTCAAATATCCTCAAATTGCTCCTACTTGGACTAAGATCATTATTTATTTGACTATTCCTATTTGGATTGCTCTTATGCTAATTAAGATCACTATCATTCACACTTAGAATTGGAAACATATTCCCTAAAATTCTCTTATTCGAAGCAAATGAATCTTAAATGCTTGTATTCATGGTCTCATATAAGGATAAGTTTTGATTTATATTGCCCTATTTAGGAAAATCATTCTCTAAGAATATGGCATCTCATGATTCAAATTTTGTGAGACTTTTACCATCATGTTTACTAATAAACATATAGCTTTTCGAATGTTTTGAATACCTAATAAAGATATATATTTTTCTCAAGCATCTAATTTGCCATGTAGGTGTGAAATATCCAAAACATATACCACATATCCTTAAGGTCATAAAATACTCAAGTCAGATTTTCGCTTCATCCATAACTTATATGGCATAGTGGGAACTAATTTGCTAAGTACATGATTAAGGATAAATATGGTAGTTAAAAGTGCATCACTTTAGTAAGTGATAAGCAAATTTACTTGTGCCATTATAGACCTAACCATTTCTAAGAGCATTCGATTTTTTCTTTCTACAACACCATTTTGTCAAGGAGTGCGTGGATTCATCAATTGATGCTGAATCCTTTTTTCATCATATAGTTGTCTAAACTGATCAAACAAATAATCATAACCACGATCGATTTGTAATGCTTTTATCTTTTTGTCTAATTGATTTTTAACTAAGCTCATATAATTTTTTTGAAGCAACTTAATGCTTTAAATTTGTGCGTTATCAAATAGACAATACCAAATTGAGTGAAATCATCTATAAATATGATAAAATAGAAAGTTTCATGCTCGGCTCTCACATTCATTGGACCACATATGTTAGAATGCACTAATTGCAAAGGGAAGTTTGCTCTAATTCCTTTTCCAAATGGTTTTTTGGTGCTTTTGCTAGTTAGGCAATACTCACAAGTAGATAGTTTTACTTTGTCATAATTAAGCAATAATCTTTCTTTAGCTAACTTATCTATTCGATGTTAACTAATATGGCCAAATTAAGCATGCTAAACATCCGCATTAATTTCAGGATTATGTGATAATATAAATATGGAATAACTAAGATTACATTCATAATGATTAGCATCCATGGTAATAATACCATTTATTATATAACCAAATCTATAATGAGTTATTTCTAAAGATTATTCAATAATGTTATTAGCAGGATACAAATTAAAACTGAGTTTTAACAAAAATAACATAAAGATTAAATTTTAACAAATCTAAGATACATATAAAATATTATGCAAAAGTACAGTTCGGCTGCCTTGCAAGACTAACTTGCATGTGACTATTTCTTAAACTGCAACTCATGCATTATTTTTTATATAGATTTATTTTGCTTTATATAGTATTCGTCAAAATTTCATGAAGATGTCTCGATCCTTCACTACATGGTCGGTTGCCTTTGAGTTTATAATTTACAAATGATGGGAATCAATTGGAATGATAGAATTAACTATACAAAGTTCATTAACTTGAGTATACTTTAATACCTTCTTAAGTTCAAGGTAGTTACAGGCAAAATGCTCTTTCTTATTGTAATTGGAGCACTTTGGACATATTTTTCTTCTTAGAATGAAGTTTTTCTTTCCCATGTTAATTATTTGTTAATTTCTTACTAAAATAAGTCATCTTCTTTCTTGAATCTTGGGATCCACTTTCATGTTTGCGCTTTCATCCAAAAACTTTTCCTAAGCTAGATGAAGCTATACACATATATGTATTAAGTTTAATAGCCTTAATTCTTTCTTCTTCTAGCTCAAGATAATGAATAATATTATCCATTATTTGGATGTTTTCATTATAAATTAAATGCATCTTCATATACTCCCAAGAATAAGGTAAGGAATGAATTACAACTTAAACTTATTGCTCATTAGTCAACACATGACCTGTATCCTTTAATTTACAAATCATATTTGACATTTCTTATAAATGTTTTTTCATTAAATGTTTAGGTTTCTTTTTGTAAATGTCAAATTTGATCGTGAGAAATCTTAGTTTAGTCATAGATGCTCCACCAAACTTATTTTTTTAGAGCAAACCACATATTCTTAACTAAGTTGTAATTCCTGAATTCTCACATGGTGTTATTCTCCATGTTGCTCGGTAACATAATGCGAGCGAGAGAATTATTTCTTTTCTAGGCTTTATAAGTCTTTGAGTCTCGCTTATGTTGGCCTGCGTTTCTTGTCTCAAACTCTTCTAAGATAATATTGAGTGTTTCTAGAGCCTCTTACTTTTCCAACACATATTAGATTTTCATGCTCCAAATTTTGTAATTGTCCCTATTCAGTTTCTCATCCTTATTGAGTTCAATAATAATGCTTTTAGAAGCAGTAGCCATTGTGTTTGTAAAAATACAAAGTTCTATATATAGATAGAATTGCATGTAATTAATGTCTAGTTATACATATATATCTACTTTGGCTCTAATTAATTATGTTAGAACTAGTTCACACGTAAGGTTTAGAGTCAAAAGGTCACTATGTTTCTAATCATTATCCAAATTCTTAATGTGAGACTAATACTAAAATAATTAATTAAGTAAAGTATACTAAATAAAAAAATTATATATGTGCTTTTTTAATTAAAAAATTACCTAAATTGAAATATGTTTCAATAATATAATACATAAAAATAAAAAATAAGAGGAGAAATTACATAAAATATCATATATCAAATATCTATCTAAAGTTTACAATTGTTACAATTTTTTCAAATATTTCATTTTATGTCAAAAAGAGCTAACGAATCTATCATATAATTCTTGGGGAAAATCAATTTTGGTACTATTCCTTTCTAGTTGACGGTACTTGAAAATAATTAGACTACATATGTGATTTTAACATTCTAAGTAGTCTAATACAAATCTATAGATAATATTATTGTATTGTTCATGTCCTTTTTTTTTCTTTCTAATAGAGGATCTAATATTTTCTTTTAGTAATTGGTAGGTAAGGCTTTTTGTAAGGCCTTTAATTTCTTCAAATTTCGATTCATCTTTAAAACACCATCCCATGTCAAGTTTTGAACTTTTTCATGAAACTTGATAATATGATTTACAAGATGTACAAAATTTTCTTTATAAACTTCAAGGTCAGCTTAGAGATTTTTTAGCTTGATAGTTAATCTATTAACTTCTTATCTATGTGTTAGGGTTCGTATGACTCTCAATGTACGTATAAGTCTCACTATAATTTTCTATAACATATAAAGATAAAAAAGAACTCAATTAGATTTCCAAAGCAATAATTTGCACATAAAAAACTATGCTTTAAAAATATCCATCAAAAAATATTTTACTTAAAAAAAATTGCCATTTTTTTAATTTTAGTGTGCTAGTATAGTACATCAAGATTGTTAGGGAGTTTATAACATGATAGAAAGTTTAGCTTAATGGTTTAAGGTGAGGCTCGTTATCTTTGCAAGCAGGGTTTGAATCTCACATATGACAAAGGCCCTTTATATATATGTAGTGTGCTCATGGGTAAGGTCAAGGCCAAGGCACTAACGTGGGAAAAACATTGAGTATTATGCATTAATTTGCAAAATAGTTTCAAACCCTCCTTTTCTTTAACAATTTTTTTAATAGTTTTTCTTAATTTTTTAAACTATTTTTCAACTGCCTTTTGACAGTTTTTCAACTACCTTTTCAATTTTTTTCTAAAAAAATTCAAAATCTTATGCTGATTTGTTACATGCAAACTTATCATCCATTGTATGTATAAAGAACTATAAAAAAAAAGAAAAGTTGGAGCCAACATGGTTCATCAACAAGATTCACAATTTGTAATGACATGAAAACTATGCCATCATTATAAACCATAACAAAAGGTTAAGTGCTTATATTTTTCTCATTAAATATTCCCACTGTCTCTTAACAGAAATATTTTCATTTTCATTGTGACTTTGTTATTATTTTTCTATGGATTTCCAAACCAAACCAAACATTATTCTTATCCAATTGGATTTTGAGGATGGCATCTTTTGTATGTGTATTTGTGGACCTTTTATTGTTCTACATCCCAAAGATATGTATATAGACCACTATAACAAATGCCTTTATTTCAATCTCACTCTCGTTATTGTGGCTTGCATTCTTCATTTAGTCCTTCAAATTCTTTATTTTTTGGTGGATCATGATTTAATTCGATGACTCAAATAGAAAATAGGAAGTCATAATGAACATTGTTTGTTGTCTTTTTCAAAATTTCATTCAACTCAATGAAATCTAGGGATCTATTATGAAAAAAATTTCATCGCCTTTATACATTAAATTATTTCCCTACATCCTATACCTTCCAATTCTCTTATACTTTTACTAAAAGGTATAATAAATAATTTCAATAAACATTCCAGGAAATAGATAGACTACCATTTTGTTAAAAAGAAGACTCATTAATTGCAACTTTAAATATGGACACATATTTTCATAATTTATAATCAAGATGAAAACTTTAGTAAATTTTGAATTCAACTATCATATTTGTATTTCTTCTTCAGTTAACATAAAATTGTTAATAACCATGTAAAAAAATATAATTTAGGAAAGACTAGAAAAATAAACAACTAAATGCTCTGATACCAATGTTAGAAATATAAAAATGGATATGAATTAAATTTATACATACCAGAATATTAGAAGCACGCAATAGAAGATTTAGAATTCAATATTTGTTTTACTGTCATATTGACAACCACACAGAAAGATAATTTTTTTTCATAGCTTAAATCTTCTTTTGTGTGTAAAAAAAAAAAGAAAGAGTTTCTTAAATGTTTCTAATGAATTTTTCTTTTGTTTGTTAACTAACTTATTAACTTCCTTTCTTTTACTTATTTATAGGCATTTCATGAGTCGAGTCATAAGTTAGGTTATAGGCTTATTTTGGGTGACCCAAATTCATGATCCAACAATTCAATATTGCATAAATTTAATAAAATTTAATAATTTTGTACTATTAAAAATGATTCAAAAAGTCTTAAGAAATCTTAAACTCATGAGGCCCAAAAAAAGTTAAAACTTTATGGAGTAATCTAAAATTAGTTGTTAATCCTAAATTAGGATAGGTTTACATATATTTTAATCATATTAAAACATAAATTGATTATTTTTAATTTTTTTAAATTATTATTTAATTTTAATTCCTATAAAATAAAAATAGAATTAACTCTAATCTAATAATATAACTTCTGTTAATCTATAAATGGAAAAGCTGACATGGAAAAAGAAAGAAAGGGGCGAAAGTGGAAAAAAGGAAATAAAGAGAAAGTGGGAGAGAGTGGGGGCATGGTTCTAATATTATGAAGATGAAATGTAAAATGCCTCGTAAATCCATCAATGTCATCTTATAAATGTTAGCTCAAACCACCATTATTAATCATTACAGAGGTTGATAGATCTATACACTTCATGTTTATATCCAAGGAACTTGAAATCGTTGAAGAAGATTGGTTTAGGTTTGAAATATTTATACTTGGGTAAATTAGGCTAAAGTTCCCTACATTTAGGACTCTTACTTGACCAAAACTTGGATAACTTTAAGTAGTGCTTAAATAGAATTCTCTAGAAGAAAGGGTTTAGAAGCATTCAAGTGATCCTTGTCCTAGTTATTCTTTAAGTGAGTTGCTTGAGGTGAAAGCCTATAATTTTCCATACTTAATGGGATTTAAATCAATTCATAGATGCATATTTATATTCTTCTATTCTCCAAAGCTAGAAACTTTCTTCCTTCATTTGATAGAATTATTTTAAATTAAATATAAAAACCTTAAATTTAACTTTCAATTATAGCATGAACATAATCAAGGAATAATTAATCATGTAAATTAATATAATAAAGACCTGGATCAATTAGTGATTGATCTTGAATCCTCCATTCCTTTTACCATTTGAACTAGTACCTATAACACGAGAAGATAAAAAAATATTATTGTAAAGGCCTTAATGCCTTTATGGTAACTTCCTTTTTTCTTTCTCTTTTTCACTTTGATGAGAGGATTGATTCTACATTCAGATGAGATAAATTAAAACCAAAGGTTGGATTATTAGACTTAAGAGATCTCATTAAATATATTAGATTGAGTCAGAGATCCTATCCATCATAGAATTCATACTCCAACTAACCCATATTTGGGTTATAATACCATATAGGACTCAATTCGATTTGTCATTTTTATTTAAAGCTCACATAATAGAATTTACATTAATTGTCATTTATAAATTAATGAGAAACTCACATTAAAATTTTTAACAATCTCCTACCTAAGCCTATATTAATTTATAAATGATGATTCCTTGAAAAGAATTAATGTTAAAAATGATATTATCTCACTCATAGGTTTTATTGAGATTATAAGCATTTAATAATATTAAATATTATATCCAAAGGGATATTAATATAAAACATGTTGAATGCCTACACTTCACTAACAAAATGATTAAATATAATGTGCATAATAAAATTTACATTATCTTAATATAACTGAATGTAAATTCCCACACAATGGTCTTAGCATTCACCTAAGATACCTTATAAGAATCATATAATAAGATAGACACATAATAAGACAGAATCAAAATGTCTTTGTTCACAATCATAAGACTGAATCTAAATGTCTTTATTTTCACACCATAACCAAAATGTGCACAATATATAACGAAGATATAAATATCTCATTATGAATATTTTACTAAACATATCATAGGATATCAATAAGCTCATGTCAACAAAACTCCTACTAACCTAGGATACTAAAAAAGCTCAAGAGAATTTATTTTATTCACATAATCATGCTTTATATTTACCCTTAACCATTCTAGCTAGTGCATCCATAAATATACAATCTGTGGAAATTAAGTAATATACTTGTATATTTTCTCTTTCATAAATAGGTATTTTAATTTGAAGTCCTTCACATGGGCAAATTTATTATTGCTTAGATAAAATCCATAATAGTAGTTTTGTCCCAATATAAATTTGGTTAAAGCTAGAAAACTTTTTACCTGCCAATTTGATAAAGAATTTATTACATGCAACATAACTTACCCTTTAATAGAGATTGTTGTAATTGATTGCATAATAATTCCATGAAATAGCATCTCATAACACATGTCCATTCATAATTTTATGATCACCTGGTTAACTTATAGAATAAGTCTGAGTAGCCTATGCATATGAGATTTTCCATTCTTTTATAGGTCAATATGTAAATAATTATACTATATTGATAAAAAAAAATTCCAATCTAGAACCACTAACCTAAATCAATAACAGGCTATTTAAAACCAACGTATATGGGATAATCTTTATCACTTAGAAAATATTTGAGCCTAATAAATTGAATCCTTTTGGATTAATTAACATAAGAGCATACCAACATATTGGACTCTTTTAGTACTAAAATGAGACAGGCCAAATACCCTTGGGATTTGTATAATATAAACCTGCCACAAATAATTTTAGGCTTATAAGCCCATTGTATATATGTTATTGTGGGCTTACCACATTTTACTCTTATGTCACTTTTAACTAGGTTTGATTTAATTATTTTATCCTAACTAACATATCTTAAACATGATTAATATGATCATACAAATGCAAAACTACCAAAATACCTGAATTTATCATATACTGGTCAACATTGCTCTTTGAAAAGAATTAAAATATCACTAAAATGAGATATAACTGTGTAAATAGAATTTATTCTCACTTTTTAAAAACCATCTGGCTATTAAGTTACTGATAAAGAAAGTTATCCTTTTCTCCGACTAATATGACTTCCACTTAAATGAGTTACTTTGGACCATAAACAAATTTTAAAATATCAAAAGAAGAGATTCTTTAATGAATTACACATTCTTCTTAAAATAGTTATTAATTACTAACTAACTTAATCTTAAACTCATAAATGCAAATGAATATCCCTTGAGCACAAAACTGTATTTATTTCTTACTCTCACCTTTTATAAAATTTGATTGTCTATTAAGTTATAGAGATTGCATTAGGGTTAAACTTTGAAATTTGAATTTTTTAAAATCCTAAACAATTTTTTCAAAATATATACCCAAAATACTTCAAAATTAAATTTTATTTATTAAAACTTAACAATTGATTAAAAATAAAATTTTCATTGTTGAAATTTAATAAAATACTATGTTTTCTGGCATAACATGAATAAAAACACATCTTTACTTGTAAAACATTTTTCAAGAAGTCAACAAAACTTGATAGAAAACATTTAGTACATACCAAGTCAAAAAGACTAAAATTTTATATTTTCATCAAATTGAAACAAGATAATTAATAAAATTCATAATAGGCCTCCACAAGCCTCTAATTTTATTATTGATCATTCTTTCAATTAATGAGCTTTTTCCCATTTAATCTAAGTTCACAGATTTTCATTTTTTTGAAGTAAATAGGTTAGCTATTTACTATCTTAAAGGATGCTCTGTTTGATGATCTAGTCCAAAATGAGCATTAAATCATCTTAATTCAATTATAAAGATCTTTTGTGTTCTAATTTTATCCTATACTTGAATTTTAACTTATAGTAAGTTTTACACTTAAAAATCATTAAGCCCTATCAAACATAATATGTCCTATTTAGCATTTTAAAATTCTATGCATAGACATTAAATTTAGGAAAATATTAAAATTATTTGATACATGTCAAAATCTCAGTCATGCAAGAAATTTTCTTTCAAAATTATACTATGTAATATCAACCAGTATTACATTATAAGAACCAATACCGAAAGAGTATTTAAGTCCTTATAATGTAATACAATAGTCAAGCATCATATTCCTAAAACCTAACATCAAAGGGTGTTTAAGATCTTAAAAGTACAATATCCAACCCTACATTTATGTTATAGCCAATTTACCATATCAATAATATAATACTGAAAAGTATTTAATATTACTAATATGACTTCTTCCTTGTATATTTTTAAATAAATTTTTTCTTTTCAAAATTTTGTACAAATTTTTTTGTAATTGGTTCTATGAAAGTGAGCATACAATTACATAAAATTTTAGTGGCATAATATAAGTATATAATAATTCATAATTAATGTAATAATCTTTAAAAAATTATTGTATTGCACAAACAGTCTCCAAACTTACTATAAAAAATAATAATAGATAACTAATAATATAGGAATTACCTAGGAAAAATCTTAGCTAAAAATAACTTCAAATAATTATTCAAATAAATTGGGTAATAATTAACAAAAAAAAAATTTATTCTATAAAATTCTCTAAAATTATATGCTTGGAGAATGGAGCACAGAAGTGTGATCAACATCGCTAGTTGCTATTGGAACAATGAGTTACACTACTGGCTATGCACATGAGTGCATTATGGATCATCTTCTAGCTAACGTAGGTGTGTAGATCTTGTTTCATACTCAATTTCAACCCGAAAAAAATTTGATGTCAATCTTCACAATTTTATGCCAATTTTTTAGGATTTTTACCTAGATTCGTTGTACAAACCATACACTAACTAACCTAACAATTTTTATCTTTAAAAAACACTCTAGAATTTAGTTTTGAAATTTTTTTAAATTTCTCCCAAGAAAACTTTCCAAACCTATGACTTCCATATGGAATTTTAACATCTTTCTTGCATTGTTTTAATCTAAAACTACATTCAATCTTGTCTTTAAAAAAAATGCCACTCATAAATTTGAGTTAAGTAATGTCCATTTTGAAGTTTCAAATAATTTTTTTTCTAACAAGATCTTGCCTAAAAACCATAAATTACTCCAAAAATTTTGTGATATCATCCCTTTAAAGAAAAATTACCTTTATAATATGGCTTTGTAACCACCTAAACATATCTCCTTCAAACTAATAGAATTTGAATCTTATAGAAAATTCAAATCACCATTTCAATGTGGTTTGGAAGATCATTGAAAAATTTTATATATATGTATATTTTTTTTATCACTTTCTCCTTCAATACAATTATGAAATTACCTTATTTTGTAGACACAGTATGAATTTCTATGTTCTGCTCCTAAATATTTTAATTTTTATGTAATCCTTTAAGTGTTATGATTCTAAGTGCCCTATATACCTTCTAGATTGTTGGGTTCTGATGTAGGAAATCATAAAACATCCTAACCACAGTTTATCATATTGTCTAAAGCCAATTCTTATCATTTACCAAAAGTCAGCTTATGATATAGGCAAATATATTTATCAATACATATAAGCGATTCGACACATATAGACTTGTCAAAATGGGTTAACTTAATCTTATCGGATAAAAAGTATACGTTGACTCAATTTTAGGTTAGGTTGCTTTTTCATTAGGTGAGGTCTAAATTGGGTTGTTATAGTACTAGTCTTGATCTCAGTCCTAAGTTGACATTTATCAGACGGGTTTAGGCAGACTTTTATAACCTGTTACATTTTATTATTATTATCATATTAGTTATTTATTTAATATTAACTTTATATCATTAATTAATTGAAATCTATTATTATTATTTATTATATATTAATATTATGACTTAAAATTTTATTATATATGTCAATAAGTCATATATATTATATATAAAAATAAATATATATTCTTATAATATAGTAAATGCATGAATTTGCTTTTAATAATATATACATTTAATAAAATAATTTAAATTTTATATTGATCAAGAATTTTATATAATATATTTATTTTATTAATAAAATAAATATATATTGACTAAGTTCAAAGTATTATATATAAAAATAAATATTTTTAAGAATTTATATATTATCAAATATATATAAATAAATAATTATAATAATTTATATATAATAATAAAAAATAAATAATAATATATTATATTATATATAAGTATATAGTATATTTAAAATTGATATCAAAATTATTTGTTTAAATTCTTTAAATAATTGAAAATTTTAATATTAAAGTATTAATTCAAATTTTGATATAATTATTCATTTTGATAAACTTATATAATATATATTGACAATAATAAATATATAAATTTATTAATTTTATTATTAAAAATTATTTAATATTAATCATATATATAATTTTAATATTACATATATTAAAATATAATTTTAATATACTAAAATTATTATTTTAATATCTATATAAAAATTAAACACATAATAATGAATTAATTATTTATTACTTATTACTATTATCAAACTAATGAATTA
Source organism: Sindora glabra (assembly GCA_020226215.1). Taxonomy (NCBI): domain Eukaryota; kingdom Viridiplantae; phylum Streptophyta; class Magnoliopsida; order Fabales; family Fabaceae; genus Sindora; species Sindora glabra. The sequence continues at coordinate 12,422,474 of CM035232.1, read as the reverse complement.
ACCCGATAATCCAATGCGCTAACACTTATCAATTCTAATACTTTACCAAGTCAGATTAATTAGTCTTAATCCCTTATCAGATCGTATCACTATTATCATTTTTCGTACTAGTCATAATCCCTAAGTTAGATAAAATTATACCAGTTCTAGACCAACCTATTAAATCCAACTCATTTTGACACCTCTAAACACATGGTAATTTGCAATATCTAGATATGACCTAGATATGACAAAAAAGACATACCTATGTATTCATCCAAAATGCAAATTTTGTAGAAAAAATTTATTAAAAAGAAAATATATCATTCAATTCCAAAATCACATTAAAACCATTCAAAATTCCCAATCATAATTAGAAGCCAAACTAGACTTTAACACTAATTGATAGAATTAATTTAGATTAAACACAAGAACCCTAGATTTTTAACTTTCAATTATTGTATGAACATAATAAAGGAATAATTAATTATGTAAATTAATATAATAAATACCTATATCAATTGGTGATCAATCTTGAATCCTGCTTGCATTCCTTCCACCATTTGAACCAGTATCTATAACACAAAAAAATATAAAATTGTTGTAAAGGTCTTACTACCTCTACAGTGACCTTCCTTTTTCTCCCTCTTTCTCCCTCTTTCTTACTTTGATAAGAGCATTAGTTCTGCATTTAGATAGGACAAATCAAAATTAAGGTTGGAATAATAGGGTCAACACATCTCATTAAATATATTGGGTTGAGTCATGAATCCTACCCATTATAGGATCTATATCCAACTAATTCACATTTTGATCATAATATCATATAAAGTCCAATTCTATTTGTCACTTTTATTTAGAACTTACATAACAAAATTTAATATTAATTATCATTTATAAATTGACAAAGGGTCACGTTAAAATTGATAATACAATTGGCATCCACCACCGAATTTGGTGGATTTAAATCAGTTCCTGGACACAAGTACGTATTAAAGGAAAATTAAAATTTACAAGTGGAAAATAAATCGATTATCAACCATCTCAAATTCTCAATAACGTGGGTTTAACAGAAGAATATGATAAAGATCCCATACTTTAAACCCAGATCTTATCTAAGCACAATCCCCCCCAAGTCTACAAATTAAGGGTTCTCAGCTGTAGATATAGCGTCAATAAACAACAAGTGATTAAAAATTCTTAAATATTCTCTACATAAATTTTGAGGTAAATAAGTGATTAAAAAATTAATAATCTCTTTTTTTTGTTGAAAATTGAATAACCTCCCACATTATAAATAGGTCAAACTTGTCTTAATTTCGATATTGGACTAATTTTGTTTTTCAGCATGTATATATTATGTTTTATTTCTTATTATTATCTATATTTTTAAAAGAAATCGTTATATTTATATTGCTTTTCTAAAAAATATATACGATCAAGCTGACAAGTCATGAGTATGTGAATACATTAAATGGGGTAAATAGAGGTTTTTACGATCAAGGTTGAAAGCCAAAATTGCTGATTTCTAAAATGAAAATGTATTGAGTTGGAATTTCAATATTCACAAGTGCCATTTCTCCTTTTTACCCTGGAAAGATGAAGTACTATTCAAGTGGAAAAACAACTAAACATCAAAGTATGCAATATCTGAACTAAAGAATTTATTTTCATTATAACCTGTTGTGTATGTTGCATAGTTTTTATTTTATTATTTTACTTGGGAGATTAGTTATGTATTTTGGAATGGAAGGAAAAAGACGTTGATCACCACATATTTTATCGAAATCAATACGTAGGTTTATATATTGGACTTTAGAATAATAAGCAGCAGGGGCGAAGCTACAGCCAATATGTTGCCGTGGTTGCCCCAATTCTTTTCATTTTTGTTAGTAACATGTATTTTGATAAGTTAAAAATTTATTAATATCTATCCTTAGTCCCCTCCAAATAAAATGAATCTTTCTTTAATTTTATTTTTTGTATGAATCTTTCTTGAATTTTGTGAGTATAATGTAAAATTTAACATTTCTATACATAATTAGTATGCTTCTTTATTTAAATTTTATATTTTCTCTTATTCTCAATAATAAAAATCATTTTTAACTTTTGAAATATCTCTTAATTTGCTAAAATCACTTATCACTTTACTTTTTTAGTTAAAAAAATTATAATTATATATTTATATAGACTCATTTAAAAAACTTAGAAATAAGCTAAAAGTAAAATTCTTTTTAAATATCTCTTTTTTACTTGTGATTTTTCTTTTCTTTGTTCATTATTATTATTATTATTATTATTATTATTATTATTATTATTATTATTATTATTTTTCCTTTGTCTTTTCAACTCCTTCCATTTGTTTTGATTATATTTTCTTCTTTCAATTAAAGGAAAACTTGAAAAGTCAATAGAAGAGACCTAAGAGAGCTTTTGATGTACGAATAACAACATTGTTTTCTTATCATTATTTAACAAAAATGTTAGAAAGAAAAATAAAAAATTTGAAATCTTTACTCTTATTTATTGTATTATGATTTTTATAATAAACTCATATGTGTCATCTTGATTAAAATGTTTTTAATATTATTAATATTGATATTTTATACAAATTTTCTCAATTTTCAATTTTTATATATTCTTAATTTATAATATTGTTGTATGGAATTCTGATAGTAATTAAAAGTATAAACAACAATTATATATTTCTACTTGTTAACTTGAGTTAGAAATAAATTTCATCTTGAATAAATTACTTATACCAACCTTACCTAAACCTTCTTTCATTAGTATTATAATTTAACTTGGTTGTTATTTAATCTAATTATATTTTAACTAAATTATCTTGTACTCCTAATTTTTTTGCTTCCTCAATAATTATGGTTTAGTATTGAAAGCATTTAATTCAAATAATATTTGATATTCTTTGAAGGTTTTATACTTTTTAAAGTATCCAAGATTCAATTTCTAATTTTTGAATATATGTATTTAATAGTTTAACTACTCTTATTATCATTAAAAAAACAAATAAATATGGTTTAGTTTCACTCCACCTGATAAGTATTGATTAAATTAAGTAAAAACAAATTGCTATTTCAAATGAATTTTACATATCGATAAGAAAGGGATCGAGTTCCGGAAATAATATAAGAAAAAAACTATTAATACTCTTGATTTTTTCTTTTGGAAGTAGTTATCATCCTGCTTTAAATGTACTGCACTTTAGCACAGGTCAACAAATAATGCCATAACGACAATCACGTCTGACATTATTTGTCCACCGGTATATGCATGGATAAAGGTTATGATCATGAAATAATTTTTTTTATAAATTTATATATAAATAATATTTTTAGATAAAATTAAAATATTTTAATTTGAATAAAATATGATGATAAATAAAAATTAGTAGTTATATTAATTCTTTTGATTTTAAATTTATATATAATACTAGTTCTACTATATTAAAAATTAAATTTAAGATTCATATATTAATTATTTGTAATATGCATCTATTATTTCTATATATTATTATTTCAAAAAAAATAAAAAAATTAGTTCTATTGACTTTAATAGTTAAAAAATTAAGGTTTTATCATTTGGAGAAAGATTATTTGGAATTTATATTGTCTAATGAAACACTTCATCCAGCAATTTCCTTTCCGCTTCGTGTTTCTTGATATATATTTGTAATTTGTCTTCTAACTTTTAATAATTGATTCACTAATTAGTATTCTAAAATCTCCGGTCTCCTTTCTAAAACTGTCATATCTTAATTAGATTTCTAATTACATTGAAATTTTTATGAATTTAAATTTGATTTATTATAAGATATTTTATATTATTAGTAAATAAGAAGAAAATATGTGATTTAAAAAGTAATAGTAATTAAGAGTTTTTTGAAATAATAAGAAAGTTTTAATTTTTTTTAATGGAAAAAACTTTTAGTTCCACATTAGAATTAAAAACTCAATGTTCCTCCCATACAATTTTTTTTAATTTAATAATTTAATTTGACAAAAAAATATATTTTTTAATTGGAAATCAGCTATTTTTTTAAAGAAATCAGTTAAAAAATAATATACTTAATAGTATTTGTATAAAAATAACATTGAGTTTTCAATGCTAGTATAGCATTAGAAGTTTTTTAAAAATAAGTGATAATATAAAATTTATATTAATAATAAATTAAATTTAAATATAATTTTTATTTAAGTTAGTTGTATGATTTTACAAAAGTTATCATTAATCTTAGGATTTAAATTTAATCAATTGTCAATATAAAATAATTTTATATTATCATTTATTCATATATTACCATATTATTAAAAATTTATTAAAATTATTTTATTATTAATTAAAATTCTTAGTTCACTTTAATTTTTTAATGAGATTCATCTTTGAATATATAAAAAATTCTATATTGATAGCTAATCAAATTTAAACTCTTAATCTATTTAAATTGTTTGATTTTAATTATATTTATTTTATTTATTCATGTTTTTAGTTATTTCATTTCTCCAACAATTCGTAATTGAAATAGAAAATTTTATTTAAACGGTTTAATTTCACATAAAAATGACAATATTTTTACTCAATTGAATGACCTTAATTACATAATAACAAATCATGATTATAATTTTAAATATTTATAAAATACTAAGAGTAAGTATTTTCAAATTGTTAACTTTTCAAAAAAAAAAATTCCCATAGAATAAGTCAAATTCTATTCTAGTTCTAGTTTATATATAAAGAGAACATTAAAGTATTTTCTTTTGAGTTGGTCGTTGACGTAAAAATATGTGAATAAGCTGCATATTATTAATGCAATACAATATGTATTTAATACTTAAATTATGGTTTAATTTATTTATTTAGTTATGCATTATTAGGTTTATATTTTGCATAATAAATAGGTTAATTTATAATTTAAACCTAACTAATCAATAAATTATAAACTAATATTTAGAGGTGTATGCACTAATATATTAAAAAAAGTAAGTTTTAATTTAATAAGTTATTTTTAATAGTTTATATCTTATAAATTAATAATTTTTTAAATTTTTTTAAATTTTCTTTGTTATTAATTTGCAAATAATTTTTAATAAATAATTTTGATCTTATTTTAAATATAAATAAATAATAAAAAAATAAATATCTAATATAAAAATTATTATAAATAATTGAATAAAAATTGAGTAATTAAATAAATATATATAATATCATAAAATATAATTAATTTAATTTGAGTTAATTATATTTTTTATTGAACATCTTGATTGTATTGATATATTTTGATCTTAATTTATATATATTTATGCTAACGTATTATTTTATATTTTTAATTAAATTAATAATTGATTTTATAGAATAATTTTTATATAATCAATTAATTTATTAATTATTAATTAATTTATAAGTTGTTTATAGGAATCGGATCCTAAATTTGAAAAAGAAAAAGGCCACAGATTATTAAAATGGATATGATTTATGGCCCATTGGGCCTTTTCTGAATTTCATAACACCCGTTTTTTTTTTTTCCTCCTTTCATATTAACTAAGACCGTCCACTTCGCTTGCTCTAATCCTACCTTCTTTCTCTTCCCAGCGCATGACTACAGACGCCCTCGTCTTTCTTCCCCCGTCATCTTTTCAAGGTCTGTATTTAATACTTAAATTATGGGTACTCTTGATGGATTGAAATTTGTGGAATTGCACCAATGAAATTCAGTCTCTTTCCAATTCCATTAGTTTTTGCAGGGAAGTATAATTCAGCAAATTAAATACTACCCTAAGGCAACGGTTGATTCGCGGAATCTTACATTCTTAAGAATGTGATTTCTGAAAATTTAATTAATAAAAATGTAATATTCTTATATTTGGTTCATTATAAATTTTTTTTAAAATATTTTATTAAAATTTTAAATATATTATATTATTATGTTTGATTCATATTTGATATTCGTAATAATCCTTTGATTGTTTCAAAAATATCCTTATCAAATTTTTTATTATAAAATATAATATAATAAAATATATTTTTATTTAAAATTACATAAATAATAAAAAAATTTTAATGCCTAATAAGTTAAATTTTAATATTTAACATCTAAAAATTTATTAATATATATATAAGTATTTTACAATTTATTATATTTTTATATATTATACTTTGTTATATTTTGATATTTTATACTTTATTATTATAATTATTAGTATTATTATTATTAGATCAATTTTCAAAATGAAGTGAATGCAATTTATTTAATTTATTATTATAATATTAAATATACTTAATATTTATTTTTTTATAAAATTATAGATTTTTATAGTTAAATTATTTTTACAATTATATTTCATACTGATATTAAATTTTATATTATATTTTTGTAATATAAGAATATTATTATTTTATATTTTTATATATAAATATATATTTTTTTAAAAAAACTCCAAGCCTATTATATTATTTTTTAATAAAAAACTCATATATATATAATTATATTTAAAAAATCTTTCAAATATTCAGAATAACAATAAAAAAGAAATTATAGTTAAAAAATTAATGTTATTATATTTTTTAATAATAAAAAATATTTTAAAATAAATTGATAATTATTTCTCAATTTAAATTAAAAATTATTTGATAAAATAATAAATAAAAAAATAATTAAATGTGAGGATAATTCTATCCTTTTATTTTGACATCAGCATTCCTATGCCATGAGAATCTGAGATTCCACCTCCCCCCATGTGAATATTTTAGGAAAAAGTTGGGTTAAAAATATTTTCGGGAATATGACATTTTCGAATATTTTTTTCTCAAATTTTGAATCAAACATGAGAATGTAATATTTTTCTATAATATTCCCAGAAATGTTAAAAACATTACGCGAATCAAACACCACCTGAGAAAAAATAGGGAAAAAATGAATTATTTTTAATTAAACACATGTAAAAGAAATAAAAATTTTATCATTCTTTTTGTCATTTACCGATTACCCCAAACAATTCCCTTACTATTGTAATTATTAAAAGAAATTCTTCGTAACTTTAAAGAGTGCATATAACTTTTGACCTACCTGTCAACAAAAGAAATATGCATATTATTCTTGAAGGATTGAAGATCAATTGATCCCAACTCTTACTTCATCGCACTTTTTTAGTGTGATTTTTATCATTTCAATTATTGGATTGTAAGTGACTATACTATTGGTTTTGCATATCAATTAAAAAATGATAAATATATAACCAACACATATAATTTTTTCACATATGCATAGAAAACTTTAAATTTGCATGGGCTATATGTAGATATAGTGTGAAGATCTATTTGAAAATCCATAAAATATGAAAAATTTTAAAGTTCATTTAAAAGTGTTCTAGGCCAAAAGCTCATAAGAAAATTTTCCTTTATTTTTAAATGTTTTATATTCAAATATATTTTAGAAACTTTTGATAATGAGAAAACAACCATCAGGTAAAATAAATATAATATTAATTATTACAAAGTTTAAGTTATAATTAAAAATAAACTAATTAATTAGTTCTTTGAACTAAAAGAATATTCTAAAAAGGAAATGTGTGTGATTGTCCTAATTCTAAGTATTTTTCTTGATCCCCAAGTTGTACATCAAATAAAATATTTTAATTGTTGATGTGTTATAATGGGCACCACAAGAATTATTGTAGGTTTTCTTAGAGCCAAGATATTGCAATCTTCCACCACAAGATTGCTAGAACTATCTTTTGGAGTGAAACATCTCTAGTTCATGAATAAGCATGCAACGTATTCATTTGGAAAATGGAAGATAACAAAAAGAAAAACAACTTTAAAGTATATTGCAGGTTATTAAATCTTATGGAGCTTACTCAAACTTTCTCATAGCAACTTCAAATTGTTTATAACAATCATATCCCTCCAGTTACTATAAATACGACATGCAAAAGATAGGAGAAGACAACAAGAGCAAAATCCGAAATTCCATATCAAGATTAAGATTAAAAAGTCTTCATTTGTCTTTTTGTCTAGAACTTTAGACTTGCACCTTCATTCTTGTAGAGAGTATTGATATTCTTGTAAAATTTCTCTTGAAATACTCTTTTATTACTTTTGTTCACTAATTTAAAATTAAGTGAAAATGAATAGTCTTTTTTGTATAACTTTTCAAATTAGTTATTCTGCCCTGTAGTAATAGGTGGGAAAATTCCTTGAATTGTGAGGTAGGATTGTTTTTGAGTTCTAATGTAAGATCAAATGTGAAAATCCTTAGATTGTGAGGTGGGATTATTTAAGTCTTAGTAAAGATTAAACGAGAAAAATGTTGTAAAAAAGAATTGAGAAATTTAGTAAATAACCTTTAAACTTTTGTTTGAATTTAGGAAAGAGAAGTGAACTAAAAAGATATTTCATTTTGATTCATCAAATCTCTATAAAGATTTTTTACATCTTTGACCTTACTTTTTTAATTTTTACCAATTTATTTCATCTATTTTACTTGAATATTCAATTATTTGTTAAAAAAGGTTCTATTTGTTTGTTCATGACTATGCTAACTTATTTAAAAATAGAAAAGGTTGTATCAAACAAAATAATTTCTAAGTTTTGATGAACTAATTTACCCTCTCTTAGTCACTAGATTTTTCATGTAAGATATATTAAGTGAGGAGAAATTTTTAGATACATATTATATGTTATATGAAGTTATTTTAAATAATTTAAATTATTTATGAGTTTTAATCTAGTGTAACAATTACAATTATAATTATTACATTTAGTTACCTAAATGAGCAAGCTTTGTGCATTTTCATAAGTCTTGTACTAATTAAATATCAAATGAAGCATTTGTGGCAAATCAAAATTAACAAAAAACCCATAAAAATGCAAGGACCCACTCCTTTTGACTATAGATGCAATAAATAATTATAGTTTGCTACATTAGATCAAAATTCATAAATAATGTAATATTTAAAATTATTTTAAAATAGTTTCTTGTAGTATATAATGTTACTTAAGAATTTATCTTAAGTGAGAGAAATAAATAACAACTATCAAAAGTGAATAAAAAAGTATATAAAAATATTTATATATATATTTTTGCAAATTTAAAAAAAATACTTTTCATAATTATTTTTGGTTAAATTATACCTAAGATCCTTATATTTTTTTTAAATAAGCCACTATAATTTAAAAGTTTTGAATTGAATATTTATATTTTTATTTAATTTCTAATTAGATCTTTAACATTAATTTATCATCAATTTTAAATGACATGATAAATGGTTTACTGACTGAACTTAAAATATGCTAATTTGGAGTTGCCATAAAAGCATGATAAATACTATTTGGATTCTTATGCTTTCACAAGTTTTTAAAAAATTTTCCTATACTTCTTTAAAATTTTAAATTAAATCCTTAATGGATGAAATAAAGAAGAGAAAAAACAATAAAGTATAATAATTAAATTTAAATTTAAAATTTAGCATTATTGATATTGAGATATACTAAAGACATATTAAATAATTTAAATAATATTTTTAATAAATTACTAATAATTTACACTTTGATTGAATAAAAATACTACACCATTTAATAAAATTAAAACTTAGAATTTATTATAAATTAAAGTAATTAAGTAATTTGAATAAATAATGCACTAAAATTTTAAATAAAAACAAATAATTTATTTTTATGCTAAAAATATTGATGCCAATTTCATTTTTTTTAAAAAGGTCAAATTGTATTTTAAGTTTTTCCAATTTTATAATTTTTTATCTAAGTATTTTTGCTTTACTTATAATTTTTAGTAATTTTTAATTAGAAGTATACTATAAATCCTCTATTTAAATATGTCAATATGAATCAAAGATTATTTCAGAAGAGATAATACTTAATTTTTAGCGATATTTGAGAAGTGTTTTCAATATGTAATTACGAATAGCAATTAAGGAACAAATAATCTCTAAACTTGTGTTTGTTTTTATAGAAAATGAATGACTTTTAAAAAGGAAAATGAGTTAAAAAATAAAATTTTCTTTTATTTGATTGCAAGATAAAAAATGGATAAGAGACAAAATATATAAAAAGGACCCATTAAAATACTTTCTTAGCATATAGAGGTAAAAATTGAGTAAAAAATTGTTTTGTTATAATTTTTTCTTTGATTCTTAAGTCTAGAATTTAATTTGAAAGGTAATTAAAATTGTTATTTAATTTAGTTTAATTTCTCTCTCATTTTTCTATATAAACAAGTAAAGAAAAAAATCATCTTATTTTATTTTTATCTACATAAGAAAAGAAAAAATTCTTTTTTTTTTCTTTCAAACTATATCAATTGAATCATAGAACATCTAATATTCGAAAGACAAGGTGAATCTAATATATTTATAAATACATGTGATTTATACAAATAGTGAAAGAATCTCTTAAAATATTTACCTTACGTTTACGTTAGATGCTTAAGGATGTAAAACTAGTTTTCTTCTTAAAACTTATTAGTTATTGTTATATTAGTGCTAAGCAAGTCAAGTATTGGAACTATTAACATCATTGAAAAATAATATATCTACGTTAAAAATAAATAAATAATTTATTCCTATTTAATAGTTCCAGTATATTATTTATTTAAATTATTTAATATGTAGTTATCTTTCTTTAATTTACAATAAATTTTAAACTTTAAATTTATTAAATAGTGTGATATTTCTAATTCATTAAATTTTAAATTATTAGTATTTTATTAAAAATATTATTTAAATTATTTTTCATTAAATAGATGAGGTTTAAGCAAAAAAAAAAAAAAACTTTAAAGTAATTTAAGAGTAGAAACTTTAAAAACATTAGCAAAAAGTAGAAATTCCAATTTGAGCGGAGGACTTTCCATAATCTCGAGACCCAACTCCTAATTAATTAAGATCAAAGGATGCTAACCAATGAGCGTAACTACTTTCTTTTTTATAAAAGTGGACAATCGTCATTTGCTAACCTCTCTTAATCGAGGAGCGACAACAAAGTAAGAGAGAACTATGCTTTGTAAGTTTAAAATTCTCATTAGAGAGATAATCAATAGAGGTTGGATTTCAAAATGATTTTCTTAAGACTTAAGTTCCATACCAAAAAAAATAAAAATGAAAGGCTCTACATAATTCAGCCTTTATATTATTTAAAATATCCCAATATCAAGAATATTAAATTTGAAATTTAAATTTCATTATTATACTATTTTATTTTTTTCTTTCATTCATCAAGGACCTAATTTAAAATTGTAAAGAAATTTAGAAATTTGTTTAAAACACTCCCAAAAAATATAAGGACTTAAATTGTATTTGTTATATCCATGTGATAACTTTAAATTAGTATATTTTAAGTTTAATCAGGAAATCATTTATCAGGTTATTTAAAATTCATGGTAGATTAATTGTAAAAATTTAATTAAAAATTAAAAAAAAAGTATAAATACTGAATTCAAAACTTTTAAAATGAAAAAATCTGTTTAAAAAAAATAAGAAATTATAAGAATAATTTAACTTTTTAACTTTTTAACTTTTTTATAACAGGTTTCTTCACACGACGAGTTCATACGTTTTGTGAAAAATTATTAAAATAACAAAAATTTAACAAAAAAAAAAAGTAAACGAAAACAACACGCGAAAATCTAAGATCATATGAAAATTTAACAAAACAAAATAAATGACAACTTTACCATTGTTGGAAGTAAGAAGACTGGCGAAAGACCTTCTAAGCTTTTATGTTTCCGTCAAAACGACGACGCGTCTTCTGCCGACGCCGACGCGCATCGGCACCAGACAATAAGTCGGCTATGAGCCTATGAACACGTATCTCAACCAAACGACCCGTCAAGTTCTCAACTGACCATCTTCAATTTAAATGGGTCCCACGGTCCCACCCGACGCTGGCACCCATCTTTCTGTCTGACTACGTGGAACTCGAAGAATTTGATTCGTATCTATTCTCATCCAGCTCACATCTACAGAATCTTCACTGCAAATTTGTTGAAAAAACTTAAAAAAAAAAAAAGGATGAATAAATAAAAACCGGAAATTTAATGACAGAGAGAGTCAGAGAGAGAGAGACCGCTCAGTGTCCTTTATTTCGATTCTTCCTTGCCAGTTGCTTGTCCTCACATCGGGAAAAGCTACCTCCTGGGGTTTGCTTCGATTCTGTGTCTGTATTTCTCTCACAACTGTAACCTTTGATCGGCTAGGGTTTTCTCGTCCTACGTGTTGATCTGCCGTAACGACCGAGCTGTGAGCATTGAGTTTTTTCGTTTGGTTTGATGATTCCTTTTTCCTTTATTCACAGATTGCAATTTGATCAATGCTAGTTTCGTTGATATTTATATATATAATTTACTGATGGTGCTAGAGCTGATTAGGGCCGAGGGATTTATATTCCTGCGAGAAATGGAGGTTTAGTAAATGTAGTGAGATAGACGTTGTTGCTTTCACTACTTTGTTAATTTGGATTCTGAAATGTTGGAAGTTTTGCTTAGTATGCTGTAGCTTTTTATTTTTCCCGTTTTGTATCTGATTTTATCTAATCTATTTATCACTAGTATTTGAGTTTAAACTAGACGTTTTTAATTTCGTTTGACAAGGGATGACAGTGATGTGCAAGTTGATATATTCCGCGGACGAAGATCATTCCTATTATCATATGTGTCTAATGTAAATAAGAAGTCTATTTTTTTCTTTTACTATTTGGTAAAAATAAAATCCCAGCTTTTCTTGGCTGCAGGAATTCTGCATGTTTCTCATCTTTCTAACCATAATCAAATTGAGACTTGGAAGCTTGGCACTAACAGATTAAAATTAATAACAGGTGATTTGTGGAAATTTGGCATGAGGGACAAGGTACGTAGTTGTATTTATAAACACGATAAAGTTGATGTGAATTATTGTGGAAGGTTGGGACGTATGAAGTAAGATTTCATGTTGCTTTTGCGGTTCCTGCTGACATCGTTGGATGCAGGAAGGACATTGAGTTGTATGATCTTTGGTGTATATTGTAATTAAGTTGATCAGTTGCCTTTGACAACCAAGCGAATTTGACTGCTGATAAAGTTGCAAATTCCCAGACTATAATTCGAGGAATGGATGATGACAGAGACATTGAGATGTTTATTCACAGTTGGAATGCCAAGAATCCTAGTGATCGGTTTCTTATTGTATCCTGCTTTATTGCCGCCATAGTTGGAATTGTAACTATAGCCTATACAGCTTTCCAGTGGAGGAGAAACATCAATCTAAGTTGGATGAAAGCCATAGCCAGATCTAAGAAAAACCCAAAGGCAAGGCATAAAGTTCCTGTGACTCCCCATACTTGGATTCTAGAATCTGTGAATCGTGGAAAGAATTTAAATTGCTGTGTATGTTTAAAGTCCGTGTCTCCCTCTCAAACTCTAGGGCCTATGGTTGTAGCTTCAGACAACTTTATTCACCGCTGCAGCATTTGTGGCACAGCAGCTCATCTAAGCTGCTCTTCTAGTTCCCACGAGGACTGCAAATGTGTATCTATGGTTGGTCATGAGCATGTCATACACCAGTGGGCTGTTCGGTGGACAGATATTGCTGATCAACCTGATGAAAATTCATTCTGTAGTTACTGTGAAGAGCTATGTAGCGGATCATTCCTTGGTGGTTCTCCTATATGGAGTTGCTTGTGGTGTCAACGGTTGGTACATGTTGATTGCCATAGTAGTATGTCTAATGAGACAGGTGATGTTTGTGATTTAGGCCCGCTTAGAAGATTAATACTATCACCACTATATGTCAAGGAATTGAACAGGAACTTGCCAGGGGTTATTTTGAGCTCAATTACTCATGGAGCAAATGAGATAGCATCATCAGTTCGTGCAAGTATCAGGAACCAGGGTAAAAAGTACAAGCATGAAAATGAACCTTCGATTGAAACTGAAAATGGTAATGTCACCAGTGAAATGTCCGTTGAGAGTACTGGTGATTCTCATCAAGTAGTAAATTGTTCTCATGAAGCAGAGGAAAACTGTAATGGTGGCATGAAGGAGTTTCAACATCAAGATGGTGATGTGGATAGCAAGATGGGCAAGAAACCCGGTTTTAGACACAATTCATCAATCAATCAAAAGGATGAGTCTCAGGTGTTAGGAGCAAAGCAGAAATATGAATTGATTGATGTGCCTCCAGATGCAAGACCGCTGTTAGTTTTTATCAATAAGAAGAGTGGTGCCCAGCGTGGAGACTCACTTAGGCTTCGTCTGAATATTCTTTTGAATCCTATTCAGGTTTGTTTCTTCATCAGTACCGGTATTGAAGAATGGTAAGTAATTCCTCCAAACACTTGGTTACTCTAACTAAATGTTCTCTTTGTTTAGGTTTTTGAATTGAGCTCATCACAGGGGCCTGAGGTCGGACTATATTTATTTAGGAAAGTGCCTCACTTCAGGGTTCTTGTATGTGGGGGAGATGGTACCGTTGGTTGGGTTTTGAATGCAATAGACAAGCAAAATTTTGTTTCTCCTCCCCCTGTTGCTATTCTTCCTGCTGGTACAGGAAATGATCTTGCCCGAGTTCTCAATTGGGGAGGTGGTTTAGGTTCAGTGGAGAGGGAAGGAGGCCTTTGCACATTTTTGCATCACTTGGAACATGCTGCAGTTACTATTCTTGACCGGTGGAAGGTATCAATTGTTAATCTGCAGGGAAAGTTACTCCAGCCACCAAAATTCATGAACAACTATCTTGGTATGTGAATTTATTCTTCTATCTATTACTGTCAAGTCCTCTAAAACATGCAGGGTGCCTTGAAGCATCTGCTTACTTTGAATGTAACAAGCACATACATAAACATGAAGGAGTATGTTCCACATGCGGGAGGGGTGTAGAGGCAGAAAACACACACAGATCCTGCCATTAGAAACCTGGCTCATACTATGTGCTAGTTTTGTGTGAATTTAGTTTGAATCTTTTCTTTTTCACTTGAAAAGGCTTAATTGCAATTTTAGTCCTTTGTTTTCAAACACATTTCAACTGTATCCTGTATTAATCAATTGTAAGCAACTAAGCCTATTAAAATGCTGGTTGAAGCCACTGAGAGCATTTAGTTCAAGGGCATATGATATTAACCGAAGGCTTTGCCTTCCTATCCATCTTGGGTTTGAATTTAGGATCACGTGTATGTGAATCTAGTGGTTTAACCATTCTGATCATTACTAAAAACCAATATATATATATATATATATTTTGCAACTTTTTCAAAAATACAGACTGAAATTGCAATGAAACCTGTTTAAGCAAATTGAAGGGTTGATGTGCTTGTTTTGATTTCTATAATATATGTTTTAATTATCTCTTTGTCCTTTCAAGGCTGATCAGGCTGCCATTGGGTTGAATAAGAAATAATACTATTCAAAGTATATTTGATCAAAAAATTTTATTCAACATTATCTGCTGTAAATTGTTTATAGCAGTATTCAGTTCATTAGCCTTTTTTTTAATGTATAAATAGATGCACAACACCTGTTTTTAAATAATTGAAATATATTTATTTCTTTGATGTCAGGTCATGAGTACTTTTGTGTCTTC
Organism: Sindora glabra; assembly: GCA_020226215.1. Classification (NCBI taxonomy): domain Eukaryota; kingdom Viridiplantae; phylum Streptophyta; class Magnoliopsida; order Fabales; family Fabaceae; genus Sindora; species Sindora glabra. Next base: position 12,406,917 of record CM035232.1, on the reverse strand, counting down.
TTGACTCTGATGATATTTGTTTCCAGGTATTGGTTGTGATGCAAAGGTTGCTTTGGAGATTCATAATCTGAGGGAGGAGAATCCAGATAAATTCTATAACCAGGTATTTTAACGATGCCAAGATCATGACATCATACTAGATGATTTAATGAGATTTATTTTTAAATTATCAAACCAGCTATAATTTTAAAGATAGTATTTTCAAGTATCTATTCAGTTCTAAGTTTTCTGTTATCTTGATGCAAAGGGTTGAAGGAAGATATCGTCATTTTAGTTTTGCTACAGTGCAAAACCTCAGAATTGTCATGATGTGAGATTCTGAATTATTAGTTTGTGAAAGTGACCTATTTATGAATGACTGTAAATGAAGTATTATGTACTTATATGATATGCTTCTTTGGTTATATTTATTACTCATAATTGGGTTTTGATAAGCAAGCACTTGTCTAGTTGCTATCCTAGGTGTCTGGGCCCAACTTCATGAGTTATTTTTGAGCTTGCCTACTAACTATTTTGAGCATATGGTGAATAGTCTGTCCATATTGACGCTGAAATAATAGCTGACAAACTTGAAATTATTCTAGAGTTTGACTGGAGTTTACTTGAACTAGCGAATATGTGGGATTTAGTAATTTAGCATGTACCAGGAAAAAGGTTTATTATGTAGCTTTTGTCTTGTATTTTCGCTTCTTTCTTTTTTCTATGATTTTTCATCTCATCCATTAGAATTTCTAATTTTACTTCTGAAATTACTGTAACAAATGCAGTTTATGAATAAAGTGCTGTATGCAAGAGAAGGTGCCAAAGGTATTATTGATAGGACATTTGCAGATTTCCCTTGGGAGATTCGAGTTGAGGTGGATGGCGTTGAGATTGAGGTTCCTGAGGTGAGTTTGTTAAGTAAAAATAACCTTAAGTTGTATGGACGTTTAATATTTCTCCACTCTGGTCCAGTCATCAGAAAAGCAACCTTCCAATTTATTAGTTAAATAAGTAATATGATTGAATTCTTACTAGAAGTTCTATTTTAATGCCCTTCCAAAAAGGAAAGAAAGAAAAAGGGAAACAGAGTAATAAACATAACTGTGTGAATTGTTTAATCTGCTTTTCAATATATATATAGGATGCAGAAGGTGTGCTTGTTGCAAATATTGGAAGCTACATGGGAGGTGTAGACTTGTGGCAGAACGAGGATGAAAATTTTGATAATTTTGATCCTCAATCTATGCATGATAAGATACTTGAAGTTGTGAGCATATCTGGAACATGGCACCTTGGGAAGCTTCAGGTAAATTGAGATTTTACCCTCAATCTTTATAGTCATTAGGTAGTTTTAGGATTTCACTTATGCTGTAGCCTGAGGGTCAATAAACTGTAGAAAATCAAATACAGAATATGGAGATGGGGTATTTAATAAATCAACAACAGAAAAACCCAGGTGCTAAGAAGGTATGAAAGTGCTTGTTGTTTCATGTGAATAGGGCTGAACTACATCCTGAATGGAATTCATTTCATGCATCTTTTGGTATAATTAGAGACCCTTCTGTTTTAAATTCTCATATTAAACTTATCTAACCAATTGTTTGAAAAAATGTTTTTTGACTGAACAGACAGGATTCTTTGTCCTAGTTTTACAGATTTATCTTTGAAAAGTTTGAACTATGGAAGTATGAATGTCAGCATATTCCTCTGACAATGCCTGTGTGTCCAACCAGGTTGGACTCTCTCAAGCTCGAAGACTTGCACAAGGGCAATCAATTAAGATACAATTGTTTGCTTCACTTCCAGTTCAAGTTGATGGAGAACCTTGGTTACAGCAACCATGTACATTGTCCATAACCCATCATGGCCAGGTTAACTATCAAAACTCGCGTGCATGGCTGGTGGTGCTAACTTTTATTGTATTAATTTTCCACTAATCCTCTCTGCATTTTAATCCTTCGTCTTTCGGTTTTCATAAATTGTTTATATTTCTGAACCTCATCTTTTTCGGTGATTCCTACACAAATTGGCAGAGATGTTTGCCTGTGTTTTGGATCTTGTGAAATATGAAATAAACCATGCTGCACTAATTTTAGATGTTATGTACTTTGGGCAATGCTTGATATAATCCCACTGTTGGGAAATTATAGTATGAAATACCAAACCCACCCCCCAAAAAAAGAAAAAAAAAACTAAACCGTAGTTTTCTGGTTTTCAAATGTCCTTATACTGTTGTAATTCTTCCAAACCCTTTTTCTGCCTAATTTTTATGTGTGATTATGCAAACAACTCTATAAAATTCACTCTTGATCAATTGATTGTTTTGCCCTTTATGGGTTGTCCAGGCTTTCATGTTGAAGAGGGCGGCTGAGGAACCTCTGGGTCACGCAGCTTCTATAATCACCGATGTGCTGGAGAATGCTGAAACAAACCATGTAATTAATGCTTCACAAAAGCGAACTCTTCTTCAAGAAATGGCACTGAGGCTATCCTAGAATTTCTCTCCTTTATAGTTACACGGAAGATTAGAAATTTTGTAGCAGATTTTTCATATAGAATTTTGTACACCCCCTTGCTTGTTTTCTCGTTCTTTTGTTATTAAAAAAAAGGGAAAAATATCATAGTCCAAACTCCATGCTTCTTCAGAAGCATTCTTGTAAATGAATCTTATATAGTTATATTACATGATCAAGAAAGAAAGAAATTATACGTCTTCCAGTTGAACATAGAGAAACAACTCTTGCTCTTTATTGAAAATTTATTTATGGGAAATTTATGATGGCCTGAGCAAAGGACCGAACCTTCATTTTATTTTTATTCTCTAGTATCTACAAGAACCTCCAATATACTTATTCTCTGTTTCTCAGGTCTTCCAACTTTCCTGCTTGTTCCCCAGTTGTAAACCCTGTTTTACCTTCATCCAAAGCCGTGAAACAAAACCTCTTGCTCTCATTCCTCTTGTGCTGCCCCCCCTTTTATCTGCTACTGTTCGCTGACGCGAAATCCTCCTTGGAGTGTTTGCACTCTCTTTATAGATACGATTCAAATGGCGGCGGTAGAATGGAGAGTTCAGGTGGAACACAAAAGCAGCCGGTGAGGAGGGCTTTGAGCTGCCATTAGCGGCCTTGTTAAGCTGCAGGAACTTCATTTCTTGGTAAGACGGCGACAATGCATTATTTGAAGCTTTGATCATGGCCTTGTTGAGCTGATATGTCATTTCCTGGAGCTCGAACGAGTCGTAGAGATCGCTGCCATGGTACTCTGTTTTGATTACTGGTCTGTCTTTCTCTGGAGCTTCCATGGAAGAATTTTGAACTCAATTTATACGGCTAGGCAGCTGTCTCTTTTGCCAAAATGGTGACACTAAAATGAAGTTTTACTTTTCTCTGAAGTGTATTATGGGATATGAGAATGTGGTTTGATAAAGACCGATGGAGGTTAGTTGCCTTGTAAGTAACGTGGTTAATTAAGCGCGACTCTAGCAAGAATCACTGCATTGCTTTCTACGTTTTCACGTGGCTTTATTTTAACTCCCAAGCATAATCAATGTGCTTAGATGAGAATCCTATGTTATAACTCATTCGCAATGTTTTACGTTGTAAATGGAACTATTCTTTTCGGACAAATTTAACAATTTAATCCTTGAAATAGTGAGGAGTTGATAAAATAATTTTTGAATTATTAAAATGATCATAATAATTTTTAAATAATACTTTGTTCATATAGTTTCTTCCCTTCATATATACAATTTCATCTCTAACAAACAATAGGACTGAAAGATAAAGTTCTATGGGTGGGATATTGCTTAAAAATTATTATATATGGCTATGTTTATAATTTAAGATCATTTTACTATTATTTTTAATTTAAAAAATAAAATTATTAATTTTTCTTGTTATCTAATTAATCACCCTCATCTTTTTCGTTAATTTTCATATTCATTTTTATTGATCTCTTCTCTTCTCTCCCTTACTTACAAATATATTAAAACACAGGGTCTAGGATTTGCAACCTCTGCTATAAAGTTTCAAATTCGTCATGGATTTAAGAGAGGGGGCAAGTTTTTAGTGAAAGTTGATCTCTTTCTTAAAGGAGATAGAAGCAATATTTTAAAAATTAGATTGGATATTGAATTAGAAAGGCTTCCGATTTACAATTTGAATAATTTTACTAATTAAATCAGATAATATTATAATTAAAAAGTTATATATTATATATAAAATTTTATAAATAAATCAAATATTCACTCTTAAAATGTAAGTCTCAATCTATATAAAATACTAAATTTAATAAATAAAATTATCATTATTTTTTATTATCTCCTATGTATAATATGTTTGAAGCTAAAAATGATGGAAGCCCATAGGTCATGGCTCTACCCCTAAACCCAAGATAATAAAAAAGGTTCATTATCAACTGAAGATAGAGAAAAGGCATATTGTCTTTTCTGTGCTTGTTAGGGTACACTTTAGCAAAATAAAATAAAAACGTAGTGACCCACTAACTAATTAGCTTAGCCTGCAAGAAAAGCGGAGTAAATGTCACTCATTTTGAAGACTCTAGCTCTCTCTCCTTTGTCTTCGTCTTCCCCCCTCCCTCTCTACATACATTTCTTTTCCTTTTTCAATAAATTACTGTCACATCTCTTAAAATTAAGCTTAATTATATTCCATTCTTCCTTATTTGAAAAATTACATTGACCTTATTTCTGATAGATGAAATTGGATGACATTAAGAAATTTAGTAAAATGATTATTTTGCCCATAATGCATGTAGAAAAAAAGACTAAAGCTTTCAATTTCAATTAAAAAAAAATTGTCTTTTACTTCTCTTACTAGGTATACATTTGTCGATTTGGGAGGCGAAGCAATTCGACTGAAGCCCGAAATAGAAATCAATACTTGGCAGCAATTCGATGAAGAAGGCAAGTATATTGTTTGGTTTAGTTCACTCATTCTCAATTTAAAACATTTTCATTTAGTTATTTGTATTGTTTTGGAATTTTTGTGATTTTTTTTTAATGGTTCTTATGAGAAATCCCTTCAAGTTTTGTATTTGAAACCGTTTTCCTGCATAAAAATGGTTTTTTTTTTTTTTCTATTTTAGGGTTTGAAAAATGGTGTGGTTTAGGTTACTTTTGATTTTGCTTCATGTTGGGTTACATTTGATGTTTACTTTCGACTTTAAAAAATGGTTTGATTTTTCCAAATTTTTATTTCAATATTTCGGTTAAGCTTTCATTAATTTTGTTTAAGGTTTTCCATGATGTTGCTAGGTTTTCATTGATTTTTATTTAATGTTTATTTCAATAATATTGCACTAGCAATTACATTCATCACCAATGCTTACATTCACAATTCACATTTGGTTTCACATATTGTACTGAGTTTCGTTTAGAGTTCCGATATGATAATAGGAAAAAATTTTCCATCAATTTTTTGATGTATTATTTGTTAGCTTTTAACATTAACAAGTTTACGAGTGTTGTAATCGGGTTTTCTGTATTGGTTATGTGGGTATAGAGAAAATATCTCTACTAAAATATTTTAATCTACTGTTGCATCATAGTGAAAAAAGAAGAAGAAAATACCAAATGTGGACTTAAATCAACATTATTATCTTCATTTGTTGGATGATGTCTTCCACAAGCTAATAAGCGATAATGCAAGTGTTGCTGTTTCCATTGAGTTGCAATACAAGATTACTAGCTAGGTTGTGAAGAGAAATATCCAATTAAACTCGAACAATCTTCGCATATTTAAGGAGAATGATTTTGTATTTATGATTTATGTTTATGTTAATGCCATACCAACTAAACCATTGATCGTTGAATTTAAATATAACTCAAAATCAAGAAATAATAAAAACATAAAAGGATATAATGATAATGTTATTGATAATGACTTAGCTGGTAGTCTTTATAATGAAAATGATGATGAAATCATGGTTAGCGGATCTAATGGAGTAATTGATTCTGATGGGGAATAATGTCATGAGGAGGAAAAAGTAAATGTACTAATAAGGGTGATGAGTTAGTTAACGAGAATGAGAGTGCAGTTGGTAGGAGCGAAATATGAAGCTGAATGACTTTGAAATGGGAAGTGATATAATGGAGTATAGTAATAGGTCCAATTCTAATAGAATGGAGGTTTATATTGATAAGGGGATGATTAGTAAACCATTTGTTCGATAGCCAAATCGGAAAATTGCTTTGTCACCAAAGTTATTATTTGTTGATACCAATGAATTTAGGGAGACTCTTAAGGATGTTGCCATATAAGAAGGGTTTGAGATAATTAGAATTAAAAATAAGAAAGTTAGGATGACAGTCATATGTGTTGAAAAAATTGTAGTTGGTGTATTTATGCCTTTCCCCTTTGTAATAGGAAGACATACAAGATTAAGATATATAATCCTATGCATTTTTGCATAACGAGTACTAGAAATTCAAATATTACCTCATCATAGATTGTTGAAGGGTTATATAACAAATTATATGAAGATCTTAACATGACATATGCATCAATGAAGAATGAATTAAGAGAATAGTATATTTTAGAAGTGCATTCTATGCAATTTTACTAAGCAATGAAAAAGATAAGTAAGGATAACAAAAAAGTCCATACCAAGTCATATACCACATTACCAATTTGGTGTGATCATCTAAAAAATACAAACCCAAGAAGTGTAATTTAATTGAAGTTTGACATACCTTGAATGTATGCTAATCTAGTTTTAAAAAGGCATTTTTTTTTTTGCTTTGAAGTTATGAAAAAAGGCTTCATCAAAGGATATAAGCCTTGGTTTAGCGATAGTGGGTGGCATTTAAAAGGACCCTTTGGATGTATTACGCTATCTACTATTGCCATAGAAAGGAATAAGGAATGTTTCTATTAACCATAGCCATGGTTGAAACTAAATTCAAAGTTTCATGACAATTTTTTTTTCACAACTTACATGAAGCATTGTGTATTTTACTTGAATTTTGGGTTTTGCAAAGCTTAATAATTATGTCTAGCTTGCAAAAAGTAAGTCTTCTTAACATTGTGTGCTTAGTTATACATGTGTGTTTTCACTTATGTTACTTGTGTTATCTACTTATGATTTTTTTTGTTTGTTTGATTATAAGTTCTTGACTAAGCAATGGCATTAATTATGTTGTATGCAAGGTTTAAAATACGTTGTAATCACGTATTGAACAATTTCAAATTAAGATTTCTTGCCATGATGTGAAGGCCATTATTTTAAGTTATTGTTGAGGTTTCTAGCTACTTTTTGATTTAGAAGGTACTAGATAGAATCAAAGCCATTGACACAAATATGACAAAATGACTCTTAACTAAACCTTTTTTATTTTAGGCAAGGCATATAGTGGACTTTACTTGTAAATCCATTCATGTGTCAAATAATGTAAGTGGGTCCTTTAACAATTAGTTAACAGATGATTAAAAAAATTAATTGTGTTAATGGTTGAGCCCATAAGATATAGGTTAATAAGTAAGTTGCATGAAAGGTATGAGAAATCATATGCATAGGAACACAACATATCACTTAGGATTAGGAAAGAAGTAGACAAAACTATACAAGATAATATGTGTTGTAATATCACTTATGTTGGTGATGATGAATACTAAATTAGGGATAAGTTCATTACTTTCTTAATTAATCTTAGGGCAAGAACTTATGGTTGTAATTATTATAACATCTTAAGTTTACTATATAAGCATATATATACAATTGTGACCTATAAGCAAGTTAACATTGAGATGTTCTATGATGATTGTTATTCAAACTATAAATACACAATAACATAATTAATGCTTGGTTTGGACAAGGTCATATCTAAACAAGAAGGTGGACTAAGGTCTTGTTAACAAATTATTCTTCCTAAACTATAAAGGGCTAGAGTTAGGTTAAACGGAAACAAAAAGGCTTCTGATGAACTACAAAGTAAAGTAAGTGAACTAAGAAGATTAAACACTATCAGGTGTGATATAAACAAAGAATTTGGATATAAAAAGTGCATATGTAATAGAGGACCGGTGAAACAAAAAGAATTGAAAGTAAAATTTGTATCTCATTTGTAATTCAAAATTTCATTTTAAGAAAACTTTTGGTTTGCATGTCATTTTTAATATTCAATTGATTATTTTTTTAATATGCAAAGAGGTCAAAGCTATTGTTACAATAGGAAAGAATGTAAGGTATAAGCTAATTATATTTATAATTTGTATATTTATTTCATTTTTTAAACATATGATTAATCTTAATTTGTAATGTGGAAGAAAAATGGTAATGGTGCTAGTGGAAATGTATAATTTCTTGCATCACAGTTAGATGAAGTTGTTATAATTTCATAAGGAGTTATTACAAGTTGGACTCTTTTTAATCAAATTATCATTAAAGTTGGACATTTGTAATATGCTACTACATCTTTACATAAAGGTGTTGCAAGTCAAAAAAATTTTTGAGTTAAGTCACCACTAAAGCTAAATGTTCACAATATGTTATTGCATCTTCAACTATAGAAGCCATACACATAGCTATTGGAGTTCCAAATTTGCATGAAATAACCATGCATCAATTAATGCAAATGGAGGGAAAGCCCATGCAGAAGCAATTATTGGCATCCATTTCAATCTCAACTTAGATAATTATTAGAATAATAATGAATAAATAACTTTTAGGAGATCATTAATAATTATCTTTTAATTGTACAAATTAATTAGTTAATGATTTTTAAACAAAAATCTTTTATCTATATGTAAACATATAGACGTAATTTTTTTTTTAGGATACTTTCCTTAGCTAATATATAAGGAAAAAGAATAGTTGATGGTAGATAGAGAGAATTCTATATGATCTATATGAGGACCATCTTAAATAAAATGATCGATATAGGGACCATAGTGGTTGCTACTTATTAATTATGTCTTTTGATTTGTATTGTAACTTAGGGACAAAAGTTTAATTATAAATGCATTAAATTTCTCCCATTTATTTATATAGTTGTGTATATTTTTATTGTATATTAAGTCGTATATGCCATTTTATGCTTTTCTACTACTATCTTAATTTTCAATTTTATGCTTTTTCCTCATATTACACATTCTACTTACTTAAGTTGCAAGTAAAAGTAGTTTTGTAATCTTAATACAAAATTGCTGATTTGCAAAAATTAACAACTCCATTTTCCACTTTAATAGGTGTAACTAATGTTACTTTAACAATTTGATAGTGGGCAATTTTTACAAATAGTACTAAAAAAACATTAGAAGAAACATAACACATAATTAGTGAAGAAATAGTAAGCAATTTTTACAAATAATATTTTATTGCAAATAACTACTATTAAATTTTCACAAATTCTACTTTAACAATAACATTAAAAAAGGCATTAGAAGAAGCACAATACACATAATTGGTAAAGAAATAGTGAGCAATTTTAGGGTATCGTTGTTACTTTCCAACTTTATTATTTTCTCAATCAAGTCAACATTCTCATATTGTGTTTTTAATATCCTTCTTTAATTCTTGAATCAAATAAGATTAAGAAGTAATTCCATCATTTTTATTATTGCATTTACACATATATATAGCAGTTAAAGGCTTACACCACTAAAAAAAATTTATAACTTCTTTCTAAATAAGCGAAGAATAATTTTTTAAGATTACTCATAGTTTTAAATATCTTAATAGCAACCTTCTTCTTACATTAAGATGTTTTAGCTTGGCATCATAAAATGGGACTTCTACCATTTTCACTTATATTTGAAGTTGTTATGCTTTAATTAAAGTCACTACAAATAAATGCTAACCAACCAAATTACAAGAAAAATACAATAAGAGGCTAACCATAAAATCTCTAAAAATTTACATAAATAAATTACTCATTAATAAGAATTTTTTACATAATAAAAATCATTAATAAATTGTTACAATGTAAGGAAAAAACATAAAAAATTACATGAAATCATTAATAAAAATTATATCAATGCATTGAAAAAACCCATAAAAATTAATAATGTAAATTTTCAAAATTTGAAATACTAATAATAATTTAAAGAGAAAAAAAAACTAACAACAAAGTATAGTATTTTTATATAAAATCACCATTTAAGGAATATAAAGATCACAATACCAAAATAAAAAAAATTAAAACCTTTGTTACTTTTATTTTTATCTTTTCCCTTCTTCCTTAAGGTATGGCTGGAAATCCTTTCACCATAAGTATTGTTTTCTCATTCCACAATATAAAGCCTTCCATAGTACATTATGAAGGGCAATTTTATCAACAAAATTGGATTACACAATGTCATATGAGTAGGCCACCCATTTTTCAATCTTTTCTCAAAATTCTATTACAATTTTTAATGTCTATTATCAATTAAGGGGTATAGTGCAATATTTTTATGTAAATTGAGTAAGACCAATGTAATTTTCCAAATAAAGGAATAAAATGAAATTAAGCCTATTATCATATGAGGTCAGTATAATTTACACTTTTTATTTTATCTTTATTGGATAATTAGAGTAAAATGTTATGAAATGAATTATTGAAATTAAAATAATAATTTTATTTTCTTATTATTATTCAACAATGGTGCTAGATAAATATAAGTTTTAACTCTTTATTTTTATTTCTTAATTTTTTTAATGAACTAATTTTTAAATTTGATTATATCTCTTTACACTTATTCACTATATATATGATGTGTATCTTGCTTTTCTAAAAAAAAATTATTGATTATTGAAAAAATTGATACTATTCTTTTACATGAAATGAATCTTCCAATTTTACATAGAATATTATTTAACAAATATGCTTGTGAGATCAATTACAAAATATTTAGGCTATGAAGAATTAGATAGTAACTTCAAAAGATGATATAGAAAAAAATGAGCAATACAAGTATGGTAGCTTGTTAGCACTACCACCTAAGGATATGGACATGTAAAGCACAATAGTAGTGCCAATTGCTATGCATATAAATTATAGAGATTTGATATTTATTAGTTAAACATCACTTGCTATTTATTGTCAAACACAAATTTTAGTGACATTTACTTTGCATGTTTATTACTATTTTACTATCAATCATACATTTTTATCTTAATCTATTTTTTACTATATTTTTCTAATCAATAGTTTAACATTTTTTGAGTTTATATGGACATTACTACAAAAATATGAAATGATGTTAGATAATTAACATTAGTCAAAGAGAAAATTAATGTATATAATGATGCTATATAATTTTTAATTATACAAGAAATTTAACACATCAATTTAAATAAAGAACCAATATTATAATACTTGAAAAGATTTTTATGTCAGTTATTAAAGAATGAAAATCAAAATGGAAGAGAAAAGTCAGTTTAAAAAATTAGGATATAGAGTTAATATGTTATTTTCCTTAACAAAAATAATATCTAAAATAATGTTAACCGCTAGTGTCGGGAAATGAAATCACTTAAGATGTTAATTTTTTTCTAAATAACCAATGTACTTTCTTTCTACAAGACTTTAAATGTCGGTTTATAAAATAACTAATATTTAAAGTCATATAAATAATGATATTTTTGAAAAATATTAAAAAACTTTAAATATTAGTTTTTGAAAAAAAACTGACATGTTTTCATCTTGTAAAACTTTAGATATTAATTTCTAAAATAACATATGTCTAAAATTTGGTGATAATTTGGCAGTATAAATCAAGTAAATCTTATTCTTTTCCTTTATTTTCACTTTTACTCTTTTTTTTATTTGCTTCCAAGCTTGATCATTGTCCAACTCCTTTTGCAAAATATTAAATCTTACTCCATCCGTCACCATGGGTTAGGGATCTTTTAATACTTTTTCAACTAACATCAAACATGAGGTTAATTCAATACATAAGAGGTGTATTTTTTGCTTTTATTTCTTTTATTTTTATCTTTTCAAATTCTCTAATTTTTTTCTTATTTTTTAAGATATTTTTTTTTATATTTTTTTATATAACTTCTGAGGTTATAGTTAAATTTTAAATGCTTATTATGTATTTTGTAAAATGTTATACTAAGAGTTTGAAATTGGTTGAATAGTGATACTATATGGTGAAAAAGTGAAAAAAATCTATGAAAATATTTATTATTTACAGTTTTAAGAAGGCAAGTTATCGTTGGCTATTTACAAATGGATAGATTTTGAAATGTTGTATGAAATAAAAAAAAAATCCTGAATGCACAATCAAGCATAAAGTTATGTCATTTCAAAATTTTTAATTCAAAATATATATTTTTGATAAAATGTTAATTTTATTCCATTTTTATTATAAATATTTTGATGGGGAAGGTGAAAAACTGATTTTAAAAAATATTATATAAACATTTCATGTCAATTTTTTTCTTAAAAAAATTGACGTGAAATGTAAAAAAATTAAAATACCTTTAAATAAAAGACATTAACTTTTTAACAAAAAATTGATGTAGTAGCATTATTTCACATTAGTTTTATAATTGAAATGGAATTGTTAAATATAAAACATAGCTTATATATATGTCGGTTCATAACCAACATTTAATTTATCAAATAATTGATATTATTTATTATTTTTGTAGTAACGGGCTAAGTTAAAAACTACTAACATATTCTTTAAAAGAAATAAAGAATGTGCAAGTGCTTTTACCGTTGATCCACCACAAATTAGTACTTTGACTTAAGAAGAACAAAACTTAGAATTACAACAAATTAATTATGATGAAATGGATGGTTTTCATTTAGAGTGTGATCTTGGATTATGGTTTATGATTTGGATATTTCTTGTTAATCAAATAGATGAAATCCATATGCTTATCTTAAGGCAAGCATGTATCAACCGAATCTTAATAAGTATAAGTTCTTTAGTCATGACAATCAATATTGCCACTTTCAATTTTCTTTGTATCAATTATATCATTCTTGGTTACATGCGATACATTCTTTGAAATTTTAAAATTTTATTTCATAAAGAGAATGAATAATTAATTTTAGAAGTAATAATTAAAATGAAAATTGTATGTGAAATGGATAAATTATGATAAGAAAAATATAAATAAGATACTAAAAAAGAGAGAATAAATTAATTAATTGAGTTTTGAAGTGAGAGATTTATATGAATTGGTTGAGAAAAGATAAATGAGATGAAATATTTAAAGGCTATAAGTGTTTAGAGGTGAGCCTATGAGTATAGAAGAAATAAGAACATATTTTTTAAAATAACCTTGACCCTTTACCTTATTTTATGCCCAAACTTTAGCTTTTTTCTCTTTTTTTTTACCTAAACAAATCCTTTTCTTTCCTACTCTTATCACCTTCTCCCCTCATCTTACTCCCCTACTTCATTTACTTCCTCAATCAAGTCAACAAGAGAGCTAATCTTCTTCAATATTGAAGGCTAAGACAATCATTATCTTGATTATTATTCCTCTATTCCCACAAATAACATTATTCAATTCAAACTCAAAAGACTAACTTCACAAAAGAAAAATCTAATATCAATCCATAGAAGATACATAAAATTAGCATATGAAAAAAGTATTTGAAAATAAAAATAGAAAAATGAAGTAGAAAAAAAAATTCTCTAAAAGATGGAAGTAAAGGAAAAGATAAAGTTTGAAAACTTAATTAAAGAAGACAAAGTGTGGAGCGTCCTAATAAAGAAAAAATATATTAAAAATAATAATAAATAGCATATTAATTTTACAAAAATCAGAACAAATCAATGAAGTTTAATGGAGAAAATGCAGCATATCAAGGAAATTATGAAAATGCAATAAATAAAAGAAAGAAATTAAGGAAATTATTTTGGACAAGAAGAAAAAGTAGTAAATGAGAGATTCAATCACTTATATTAATTATACGAGTGTGACTTATTGCAGTACACCATTCATTATGAAGAGATTGATTGTACATTTATTGCAACATAATATTTATTAAAAGAAAATAATAAATTAATATGCAATAAATTATAAAAATAATATTTTTTTATAAAAATAGGTATAAAATGTCATGATTAATATATAATATATAAATTATTCAAAAATCAATAATTATAATCAAATATTTTAATAATCAATTATTTTTGTCATTGTATAAAAAAGAAAAGAAGTAGTATACCAAGAACATAAAATATGCTGAGGAATGTAAAAAATGTAACAAAATTTTTAAACCAGTAGCAGATAATGGTTTGGCTAAAGAATCTTTCGAAAGGAGTGCCGGAGGTGGCAGAGTATAAATAAAAACCCTCTCACATTATTAGACCACAAGGATGGCAATTATTTTCCCATCAAACTAGTTGGATTGGAATTGGATTCTCAGTGTTATTTATCAAATATGCAAGTCTAATTAAGTGTACCCCTCATTTATTTATTTATTACTTTGTAAGTCTAATTTAAGTGTACACCAATAACAACCAAGTGCCTCTCATTGAAAAGAGACCCAATATTGTATGTAATGATGGTAAAATTGTGTATGCAGACTTACACCAATCGATAACCATTATTTACCAACACGTTATTGTTAATGGCTACTAATTAATTATGAAAAAAATGTATGATGTATTGTATAATCATGCATAGATAAATCATTGGATTAAATATTAATAAGTTATTGTATAGTGTATCATATAAAATTGTTACTTTGATATAAATATAATATTATATAAATGTATTATTTTATTAATGATGCAATAAAAATTTCTTCATTGAAGGATCATTTGGTTCATATGAAATGACGGGATGTTTGTAAAAAGTTAAATTTTTTTAACAAATAAATTCTCTTATAATTTTTTTAAAAAATATTTAAAATTATTTGATTAATATTAAAAAATAATATCTTTTAAGAATTAATTTTTTATATTTATTTGATTTAATTTTAAATTTCAAGTATTGATAAAATAATTATTATACCATTTATAACTATAATAGAAAAACTCAAGAAATATAATGAATTTTAATTGTTTTAATTTTTTTTGAAGCAATGTGTCTTGCATCTTTTATATCATAATTTTTTAAAACATATAATTTTTTATTTTTATAAAAAATTAAATTTAATTTAATGAATTATATATAAAATATTAAAATAATTCATTTCTTATATTTTTCTTTTGAAATTTATGATGATTATATAAAACACATATAATTATAAAATCTTAAATATTATAAAACACAGAGTTATATCATGTAATGTCGGATTTTAAAGCAGGGCAAACGAAAAAGCCGAATGCATACTACAAGGTTGCACGTCGAAGTCGTGTCTTCTGTTTCCAGCGCTCCAATCATGATCTTCCTCCCGGGAGTGCAATCTTTTATACTCCGGTGCATTTGCCAATATGATCAAACTTGTAAACGGTCCTCAGATTTACCAAAATTTACTAAAAGAACCTCCCGCACAATAATATAAAAAACCCATAATAAAAGATTAAGAGGCCATTTGGTTTATCTCAATAATATGAGAAGTTTTATTTTCCTAGAAGTAGAAAATTAGTAAGTCGTTTGGTTGGTTATTATCTCACCAACTGCAGAAAATCCTCACAAAACATGGGAAGTCATTTATCCACTTCTCCCTAGGTAAATTCTATTTCCCATGTTATTTATAGATGCAATGACAAAATTATTCTAATTAAATTTAATTAATGATAATTAAAATTTATTACTTTATAATATAATAATATTGGAGATATAATAGTAATTTTATTAATATTTTTTATGATATTCAAAGTTGAACCAAACAAAACATAGGAAGTTACTTAATAGGAAGTATTGTTTGTTATATATCAACCAAATAATTTTGAGTACTTCCAAGAAAATTTACATAGGAAGTTATTTCTAAAGAAATTTAATTTCCTATAAAAAATTAATTCCTGTATGAACCAAATAACTCCTAAAATTAAGATTGTCATTAGTTAAACGTAATAAAGGCATCTTTTTACTTATATTTAAAAAAAATGCATAAAGCCGAACTTATTATTAAAGATAAAGTAGGTAAGCTACTTTGTAGAAAGTAATGTTTTTTAAAAATTCTTATTTCTTCCATTGTATTATTTAATGGCTAATTAAATAATTTACTTAATTTTTACTTTTTAAAAAATTATATTTTTCACGAAACTTTCTATCAATTAAATGATTTCTAAGTATTGACAGCTATTATTTTTGCTAATGATTATTTGTGATTGTTGAATACCATTACATATTATAAAATTAATTCATGTCTATTATTTTTTATTATTGTTGATTATTGTCCGATACCATTTTTTACTGCTCACCGTTATCTAGGGATGCAAAATAAAACTTAAATGAATCAGGATCACATAAACCTGCATTTTTAATTGATTAAGAAAAGTAGGCTTGCCTTCGCATCCTAAACTCACATTTGGCCCACATAATTTATAATTTATAAATTATATTGGATTAATCAACCTTTAAAATATTAAATTATTTTCATTAATTATATATATATAAGCAATGGCCCAAGGGTTGGCCCGCGCTGATATATGGTAGCTTGCATGGATCTTAAATCACATAGGCTTAAATTTGTTTGAATCTATAAAAAAGTGTGAGCCTAAAATTTCAAGCAGGCCTCATCTTGTATTCGTAAAACCCAGGAGTTTAAACCTGTTTTTGTATTTCTACCGTTTTTGTACTGCCCTTACATAAATTAACTTTCCAACATTCAAGACTAAATTCTTAATAAAAACATTTTTAATAATATAACAATATTTTAAAAAATATAAAATAATAAAATATAATATTATAATTTTTTCATATATCCTTTTAAATTAAATGAAACATTATAATATAATATTTTGAAAAATCACATCACTATAAATATTATATTTAAATACAATTTTATTTTTTAAATTATAAATTGTATAATTTTGATTCTTTAATTTAAAATAATTTATTTTGACATCAAAATATTTAATTAATATAATTTCAATTTTTCTATTTGGTTTTCGTCAAATTTTTTATCTTGCAACATTATTTCTACTAATTATTCTCTTATATTAATTTGAAATAACCTTTATATAAATATAAAATATTTTTTTTACTATTGAAAATTTTAAACAAACTAATGAATTGCATATTAAAATTCACATCTTTTTTAGAATTTATTATCCTTAAAATCTTAAAATTATGATTTGTTTGAAATGTAATGCAATGAATTTTTAAAGATCAAATAAGAGTTGATCAAAATTAATTATACAAATTAAAATTATATCAATTAAATATTTAATAGATAAAAATAAATTATTTTAAAATAAAAGGATTAAAATTATAAAATTTATATTTTAAAAGAATCAAAACTATTTAAACCAAAATCATTAAAATTCTTGACAATATAATTCAATGAATCATACGGCTCCTTCAAATGTCAAGAGCGTTAAATTGAAATAAGATTTAGAGTTCCTAAATCTCTCTTTTTTTCCGAGGAATCTATTTAAGTGAAATTTTTGCACATTTCAATTATATTACATATTTTAAATCATAATTAATAAATAAAAATAATTTTAAAATTTTAATTTTTATCATTATTAAAATATTAAAAATTATAAAAATTAATAATTATTTTTTAATTTATCAACTATAATTAAAAGCAAATTATATAATTGGAGCATTAAAATAATTTCTCATCCATTTAATGACAAAAGTAGCCCTTCAACCGTCGGCGGCGCCCCTGGGTTATCCTATTGCAAGAAAATCA
Source organism: Sindora glabra (assembly GCA_020226215.1). Taxonomy (NCBI): domain Eukaryota; kingdom Viridiplantae; phylum Streptophyta; class Magnoliopsida; order Fabales; family Fabaceae; genus Sindora; species Sindora glabra. The sequence continues at coordinate 12,389,213 of CM035232.1, read as the reverse complement.
AGTCGACGCTCATCTGCACAGCTAACCTGCAGTCTCTCTCACAATCATCATCGCTCATTTTCCACAGCTGAATTTTTGTCATTTTCAAAAGCATTATCACCTTAATTTAATTTAAGTATTATCTTTATTTCCGACTATGATGACATGACTAATGACTTTGATATTGTCTACTAATGGCATTACCCTGTTCCTAGGATTATAACCTTCCACCTCACGAGTAAAAAATATATATATACAGATACTTGTTATAATGTTTCTAGAGGTTGGTGTCTGGGGTAGTGTGGTAAAATACAAATTATTGGATGAGATTACAAAAATCTTAACATTGATTTAGTAATTTCATCTAATGACCTGTATTTTACCGCACTACCGCGGATACCAAATCTCTAGAGACACCTTAAAATTCACCATATATACAATTAAAACTATTCAAAAATTAGTTATATCCAAATTTTAGTTTTATGTTGCGGCCATATATGCTAAGTTCTAGTGATGTTGTGGTGACTAAAATAAATAAATTTATTATTTTTACATCAGATTTTTTATAATTAGTTTTCTATTTTTCTTAAAAAGCTGAGGCCCATGTTTATAGGCTGTCCCCTTCAATCACGGAGTTGCATTTAAGCCTAAAATAAGATATATTAATTAAGCATACAAACTCTTTTCAGTTGGGTGAGGACCCAATTTCTTTGCAAAGGAACTCCTCCAAAAATGTTATAAATATCGAATTTGATATTTAAAATTAAATTTTATAAATTTATTTTAAAAATATTTTTATTTTGAAATCTCAATCTTGATGTTAACAGTACTACTATTTCAAGTAAGACACTTGCAAAGACGCGTGTTCTCCAATAATAGATTGATGGATTTGTTTTTCCCCCGAAATGGTTACTTTTCCCATTCATCTCATCCTGCGCAGGATTCAATGAATGAAGATCGGCAGCATGGAAATTTTAAAAGAGAAAAAGTAAGTGCCGCTTTGAATAATCCCCATCGCAGTTAAAGAGGTAGAACAGCCGTAAGGAACTTCTCTAATCCACATTTCCATGCTTTGATTTGATTTTGCTTTAGTCATAAAATCATAATTAAGTGCATGTTTATGGGTAAAATACAATGTCTGCTAACTTCAGCTTTTAACTAACTTTAATGGAAAGTATGCTTGAAATCAATTTTAGAAGAGGCACTACAGTATCTCAGGATTTTAAATTTTGGATAGTATGATATAATCTTATTTATTAGATAAAATTATCAAGATAATTTTTAATAATTTTATTCATTATATCACACCATCTAAAGTTTAGAAATCTTAGAGATATTTTAGAATTTTCCTAATTTTAGTTGTGAATAAATAGGAGATTAAGAGAGAAATGTGTTAATATTTTAAATAAAAGTTAAATATATTATTTATATGTGGGCTATTTTTTCATTAGAGATGTGTATGGGTTGCTCAATCTAAAAAATTATAGGAATTGAATTTTTTTATGATTTAAATATTTATTATTATTTTTCATAATTCAATCAATATTTTAATTGAATTTAGATTATGATAATATTAAACAGGTTGGTTTGAACTAATTTGATTATATAAATTTATTTTTATTAATATAATTATATATTATAAAAAATAAATATATTAAATTATTTTTAAAAATATTAAATTTTATATAATTAAATATATATGATATATTTAAATATATATTTTTATATAAAATTTTATATTTTATTTAAAATAATAATAAAAATAAAAAAAATTAAATTTTCAAATCAAGTTTTAAATTATGTATAATTAAATCGAGTCAAATTAGTTTTTTAAATATCAAATAAGTTAAGTTTGGATTTGAATCATTGTATTTTATAAAATTATGCATAAACAATTCAGTTTAAAATCCGATCACATAAACACATTTATCATTTATTTATATTTGCATGAAAAATAAATTACAAAATTAAATTTTAAATATAAATTAAAAATTATTATTAAATATAAAATAATAAATAAATTTATAAAAATTTAGTTTAATAAATATAACATATTTAAAATTAAATTTTATTTTCAAATCATATTTTTAATACTTATAATATTTTTTATTTTCATCCTCATATCAAATTCATACACGTGAGATCCACACTTGATTAAGTTCTTCTCTCTCTCTCTCTCTCTGGATGCGAGTCTTTGTGAGATGTGCACAGGTGCGGCGCAGCGTATCTCATCTCTACTCTTCTTCGTAAACATGCTTCGGTATTCAAGGAGTCTATTTGGCGTTTTCTGCTTTGCTCTGCTGTTCTGTTTAAAGCCCGTAATAGGACTCCGTCCTTTCCATTTTCTGTGTGCCTCTGCCTCTGAAGTGTTAAGAGAAAGATATTTACGCACAAGGTACATCTCCTGAATGTAGTTCACCATTCAATTATCTATTTGCATAAATATGTTCTGCTAGTTAAATTAGCTTGTGCTTATCATGATTTCTCGGTCTGCTATATATGAATCTTGCAATCTTTGTAATTATAAGCAGAAAAGAAACGATATATACTCGTGCCTTGTCTTAAACATTTTTCTCTGATCTGCCGTGTGTTCAATTTATTGTCTGAAACATGTTGGGATCATTGTCTTACTTAAAATGATCATTCACATTCCATAGTTCTCGATGATCTTATGCGTGCACTGTTTTTTCGTCATCTGGGTATCAAACATATATCCATTAATTAGACAGGGAGAGCAATTAGCAGATAGCAGAGTGGCTCTGCTATTTATTATCTTCTACTTTCCTTACAATCTGTTGGTCTGCTTTAAGTCTGGCTTCAGTTCTCTGGTATAGGTTTGCTTTCTTTTCAGCATAATTGCTGAAAACTTCGCTTTAAGCTTCCTATGACGTTTGCGTTTTCATAAGACCACCCCACACAACACACGGTTAAATCTATGTTAATATTTTAGAAAAATGAAATGTCTTGGTCCTGTACCATAATCCTTCATGTTTCATTTTTCAAGTACTTATGGTTTTGGCTTCAAAACAGTACGGTACGGCAGTAGAAAACAATTACGCGGTGAAAATTCCAGTGGGTACAGAAGTTACAAGTCGCAGCTTCTCTCTCCATTTTAAATTCCACTGCATAGTTCATCTCTCACCGATATAGCAAACAAGCATGAGTGATGAAGATGCATGGGAGAAAAGGAAACTGCCTTGTCTTTTTAACTTTTAATCATATATAACACAAGCTTCTGCAGGTTCTAACCAGACAAAATGGTGAAGATCTGTGGCATTGGAGCTGGGTATGTGGGGGGTCCAACAATGGCGGTCATTGCCCTAAAGTGCCCTTCAATTGAAGTAGCTGTGGTTGACATTTCTCACTCTCGCATAGCAGCTTGGAACAGTGACCACCTTCCTATATATGAGCCTGGTCTAGAAGAAGTGGTGAAGCAGTGTAGAGGAAAAAACCTCTATTTTAGCACTGATGTTGAAAAACATGTTTCTGAGGCAGACATAATTTTTGTTGCTGTGAACACCCCAACAAAATCCAGAGGTCTAGGAGCTGGAAAAGCAGCAGATTTGACATACTGGGAAAGTGCGGCTAGGATGATTGCAGATGTTTCAAAGTCAAACAAGATTGTCGTTGAGAAATCAACTGTCCCAGTAAGAACAGCGGAAGCAATTGAGAAAATCCTAGCCCACAACGGCAAAGGGAAAAAATATCAAATTCTTTCCAACCCAGAATTCCTTTCTGAAGGAACTGCAATTCAGGACCTTTTATACCCAGAAAGGGTTCTGATTGGTGGGAGGGAAAGCCATGGAGGCCAGGAAGCTATAGAAGCACTGAAAGACATTTATGCTCATTGGGTGCCTGAAGACAAAATTATAACAACTAATTTATGGTCAGCTGAGCTCTCTAAGTTAGCTGATAATGCCTTTTTGGCCCAAAGGATTTCATCTATCAATGCTATGTCAGCTCTGTGTGAGGCAACTGGTGCAGAAGTTACACAAGTTTCTCGTGCTCTTAGCAAGAACAGCAAAATTGGGTCAAAATTTCTAAATGCAAGTGTTGGTTTTGGTGGGTCTTGCTTTCAGAAGGACATTCTCAACTTGGTTTATATCTGTGAGTGCAATGGCCTGCCTGAAGTGGCAAATTACTGGAAAGAAGTTATCAAGGTGAATGACTACCAGAAGAACAGGTTTGTGAACAGAGTTGTTTGTTCAATGTTCAATACAGTTTCAGGCAAGAAAATTGCAATACTGGGCTTTGCTTTCAAGAAAGACACTAGTGACACAAGGAAGACACCTGCCATTGATGTCTGCAAAGGCCTTTTGGGAGATAATGCAAACCTGAGCATATATGATCCCAGGGTTACTCAAGAACAGATTCAAAGGGACTTGTCATTGGACATTTTTGAAAGGGAGCATCCAGTTCCCCTTCAGCCAGTTGGCGCCGCTATTGTGAAACAGGCGGAAGTTGCTGCTGATGCTTATGAGGCAACTAAGAATGCTCATGGGTTTTGCATTCTTACTGAGTGGGATGAATTCAGGGCACTAGATTATCAAAGGATATATGATGGGATGCAGAAACCTGCATTTGTGTTTGATGGTAGGAACATAGTGGATGTTCCAAAGCTGAGGGAGATTGGATTTATTGTGTACTCAATTGGTAAGCCATTAGACCCATGGTTGAGGGATATGCCTGCGGTGGCTTGAGGTATTTGTATTCTCTTCTGAAAGGGCCTAATGCTGAAAATAAATTAAGGGTGTTTTATGAAATTTCATCCATGTTTATTGCTTGGATCTGTCTAGACATGCCTTGTTCGTTGCCTGGAAGACGGCTGATATAGTACTTTTCTTCTCATAATATGCACATCTAAATCTACCACCTATTTGTTGATAAAATAAGTGAAGAGCCAGCGGGATCTAGCTCAAATGAGTATATTCAAAATTCTTATCATGAGTTTGTGAGTTTGAATTCTTCAGAGCAGGAATGACTCATGAAAATTTAAAATTGGTTTGTGCTTGTTGGAGAACGAAGAATAATTAATTTTCGAATTATTATTATGATATAAGGATGGGTGTAAATTTGTTTATTTACCGTATCTTGCAGTTCGATGAGTAACACATTGTATTTAGTATCTTATTGTTATGACCCTTGTTATGATTATTATTCTTTGGCGGAATTCTTCTTTTTCTTATACAACTGCTGTTATTTAGTAGCTACTAAATTTCTCAAAAAAGAGAAAACTTGTCTGTTAATTAATTTCATTGAATGAACTAGCGGAGATCCCGTGCCAAAGGAAAGTTTAAATTATTTGAATAGATATATTTAATTTAAATAAATATAAAAGTAAATGTAAATAAAAAAATTATGTCAAGAAAATAAATATTAATAAAGTAATGATTATAATAAATACAATTAAAGGTAATATATCTTTGCAAGCTTACAAAATTAACTTATCAAAATTAAAATTAAAAAAAAATATTCAAGTTTGTATAACATTAACATTAATTAAAATTGAATAAAATATCAATCGTATCATATTTTATATACACATAGATACATTTATTCAATGTTCATAACAAAAAGTTCAAACTTCTGATATATCTTGGACGTTAGTTAGTATATTGAAAAATAGAGAAATGAAACTCCAAATTTATGCTATGAGTATATGGGAGGAATTTCAGTGCATCACTTTTGTGGTGCACTAATTTATTTAAAGATTTAAATTTTTTGGATTGCGTAATATTGTATAAATTGAATGAAATTTAATGATTTTTAAACAAAAGTACATCATACATTTAGTATGTCTTAGTTTTTACTTATATTTTTCTCATTAACATTTTCTCGTTAAACAACACTCGATTTTTGTCAATTTTTAATTAAACCCATGAAAGAATAATAAATACCATGGAAATAGGTTATTAATATAAGCTCTATTTATTTTGGTGTAAAGTATTTTTTTGTAAGAATATAATTAAAAATTATTAAGATGATGAAAAATATTTTACATATCTCATTTTAAATGTAAGGAATTTGATGGAAGGTAATTTCTTTTTCCTTTTTAAAAAAAAAGAAGTTATTTTTCTTCATTATCATGATTTTAAGTATTATTTTTTTATAGTAATAAGATATGTTGATATTATGTTATTCCTTCATTCAAATAGAAATATATGTGATTTTTTCAACACAAAATATCTTTCAAAAAATGAACAAACTTATAATGTATATTTGTACTAGCATTTGAAGTGAATTCATCTCTCCCTATTGCCCTTTTTCTTTCTTTTTTTTAATCAATAACTTCATAATGGATGAAATTCACTAGTAAAGCAATTGGACAACTCTAAACATCAACATATAGTAATAATTTTTTATTTTAAATTGAAACATAAAGGAGATCCAAAAAAATTGTTGAACAAATGGAAGATCATTTTGTCCTCATAACTACTTATTTCAATAAAGCAATGAAAAGAAACTTAAAAAATAATAAGCTCTAAAGGAATTATAAACTTAAATTACTTCTTCTTTCTATTCTTAAAACTAGATATTCGGAGAGTGACAACTTAAAGGACATTGTTTAAGGAGAGTTGACCTTTTCCACTGCAAGTTCAACATGTTTTCTTATGCAAAGCAACAAACAAAAATAATAATTAATCAAATAAGTAATAGATATGAATTTTAAACACCTAAAAATTCAATAAAAATAATGCAATCAACCTTGAAACTAAAATAAATAGAAAGATATTTAGTAGCAATAACAATGTAATTTCAACATTGAAGACTGCAATAAAATAGAGACATCTCAATTGTTGAACTCCTTCCTTCAAACTAAAATTAGATCCAATCACCTTTACTATGAAATGAAAGTATACAACTAAAGGAAGAAATAGAATACGTTATAAGCACTTGATTTGCCATTGATTGTATTCTTGACCCTAACCTTTCTGCATTAATAATACATAGCTCTCTTCTAATCATTTAATAGAATTGACAAAGTCATGTAGCAAAATTCAAAAAATAACATCATAAACGTTCATAAAAAATACCTAATAACAATCAATAGTTAGTACAATACCTTTTCAAATGTACCTCACATTATGTAATAATCTCTTTGAACTTCTCAATTGCTTAAAGATCCTTATTCACATTAGGGTGTTACTAAATAGGAGATAGAGTAGAGATAAACAAGTAAAGGGGAAAATTCTAAAAAGAACACTTCCAATTCAAACAAATGGCATTATTTTGGCTTATATATGTTAACATACTTCCTACCAAACCCTAATTTATTTGTTATCCAGAATAATAAAGTAAATATTTGGTTATATATATATATATATAACCAAATATTTCAAATAGCATTTAAACCTTACAAATAATGACAACATAACATTTAGAAGAACTTATGTATCTAAATTCTTGATTAAAAAGTATAGAAAGACAAAACCATCCACTAGTTAACAAAAGCTAACTAAAATTAATATAGAAAGAGAAGTTTATAGACTTGATATCAATGATGCTGCATTTAAATAGAAATGAATACTTATGATAGAAGAGATTCACTTGTAGCAACAATTGGTGATGCTTTAAAACTTCATCTATATCAAATAAAATTAAACCTCTTATCAAATTTTCTTTTAATAGGATATCAAAATTAAACCAATGAAAGTTTTAAAACCTTTTTCACTTGGCTTAAGCTTCTTTGCTAACTTATATAAAATAAAATTAATGAGTGTTGTAAACATTTTATTACACCAAATAACTTATCTACATCAATTTTTCCCAAATTACTCAATACATAGTTTCTTCTAATGAAATAATCATGTGATTTAATCAATTCTTGTTCATTACAACATTGGATCATATTTTTATTTTTATTCTACCACTTACTAAAGAAATTAAAATAAAATTGTAATTATTTTGATTTACATGATTATGATTAGTAAGAATTTATTTTTGAATGACATAATCAATAATATATGATTTGTAATTTAAGAAAATAATGTGGATATATTATATATTGTTAGTTGTTGATTATAAATCTACAAACTAATCCTAACTAATCAAAATCACACTTATCATGCTAATTACAATTGAAATTATGATCAAAAGATATATATTCTTTATTTACACTAAATTATATTTACCTTCCAAATTATTTTTGTCCATTACAACAATAGATCATATCTTCATTTGTGTTGTATCATTAAAGAAATCAAAGCAAACTTGTGATTATCATGATTTATAGGATTATGATTAGTATGATAGAAAATATTTTTGAAAAACATATTCACTATGATATTGGCTTTCAATTGTAGCATGATAGAAAGGAAACAAAAAAAAATTATATTTAAATCTATTAATTTTGTATTTTATAAATACTTGTCATCCATAAAACAAGCCTTACCTTGTTGATTTCACAAATACATTGAAAAATCCTTCCTTCAACACTCTCTTTGTAATAGGTTTTACTGATGGAACAGAAAATCTCAAACCTTAATAGATTATATATATATTAATTAATCTAGATTTGGATCCTATCTATCATAAGATCCAAACTCAATTTATTAGTGTTAGGCCCAAGTGTCCATCTGCCTATTTAATTATGTCACATGGGACCCAATTAACAATATTCCTTTTATTAATAAATAATGTATATCTATAGAAATATTAACAATCTCCACTTTGACATACATTATTTATCAATAATGGTCATAAAAAAGGTTAATGTTAATATGAAACTGGTATTTTACATCCATTAGTCCAATTAAGATCCTAAGCATTTAATAACATAAAATACTATATGCGAAGGGATATTAGCATCAAAACATACTAGATGGTCATACTTCATTGACCAACACTATCAATATATGTAAAATAAGAATTACATAACTTGATGTGATTATATGTAAATCTACACACAATAGATCCTGATATCCATCTAAGATGCTGAATAAATATTAATAATATGAGCTTAATAATAAGACAAGATCTAAATATCTTTATAAACATGTTATAACCAAAATGTGCACAAATATGACAATATAGCATAAACTTTTATTCATAAATCATAAATTGTGTTATATACATTAACTTTTACTGACCTAAAATATCAAAAGGTTTTACATAAATTCATATGATTTATATGTTCAATAAAATTTTTTATTGTTAAGCCTTTAGTTAGCAAATTCGCAAGTATACGATCTATAGAAATGTGCTCAATAATAATGACATATTTGTGCATTTTCTTTCTTACATAGTAATATTTTACATCAAAATGCTTTAACGAGTGAACTTTTGTCATTGAAAGAGAAGCTTAAAGTAGCAAAGTTATCATAAAAAATGATGAACGATTTAAAAATACTCTTTACATGATGGAAATAAAAAAAAAAATTTAACCATACAACTTAATGAGAAACTTCATAACAAGTAACATACTTTGCTTCCATGGTAGGTGTTGTAACAATTTACTATTTAATATTCTTCCATGACACAACACCTCTAGTCATCATGAAAATATACCCAGATATAAACATTGAATCATTTGGATAGCCAACATAGTCTGAGTTTGAGTAACATATTATGTCAAGATCTTCTAATCTTTTATCGGTCAATATAAAATCCTTTGTACCTTACAAGTACCTTAGAACTTTCCTTGTAGCAATCCAGTTTCTCTAACCTGGATTACTTAGGTATCTTCTAAGTGTACCTTAGAAATTTTAATATGAGGTTGAAAGAGTTAATGCAACTGGTAAATTTAAGTAAATTAGGAATATTATGTGTAAAATAGGAAATAAAATAGAATTAATAAAAGTAGTGATGTGAGAATGTGATTTGGATGAAATTTTATTGGGAAAAGTTTATTAGAATTTTGAGTTGTAAAGTTATATACTAATATAAGTGAGTATATGAATATGGAAGAGGTTTAGAAACATTTTTTTGAAAATGCCCTTGGGGCCTTATTTTTTCCATTTCAATCCTAAGCCCTATATTCTTTTCATTCTCTTTATTCCTCCCATCTGTCTCTACAAGAATTTCTCTCACCTTTAATCAAGTAAGAAGACTTCAAATCTTACTAATTTCTTCCTCCAATTTCTTTTTGATTGATGAAATTTATTTGATTTTATAAAACACTTTGAGCCCTAACTATGGAATCCATAAATTTTGATGTAATTAGGGCTGAAAAATTATCAAATTAAGCTTCTAACATTCTATTCCATATAAGATGAGTGGATAATCTAGTTAAATTCATAGATTTTAAGGTTATATGAAGCTATATGTGAAATATGGATTAATTTGTGACTTTACTTGATTCTTGTTTATTTTGATGTTATAGAAGTAATAAATAATGGAAAAAGGTGATATGAGATGTTAGATAAGTATATTGATGATTATACTTAGGTTTGATGTGCATTATATGTGTTTATGAGGTGTTTTGGATCGGTTGTACAATAAAAAATTCATAAAAAATTGAATTTCTCATGTGTGAATCGATTCACCAATCGATTCTAGGGGTTTAGAGGCAAAACTAAGTTTCAGAATTGAGTAACCAATCGATTCTGGGCTTCCAGGGGATGATGAATTGATTTATCAATCGATTCTAGGGGTCCAGAAGTGAAAACTAGGTTCATGAATCGATTCACCAATCAATTTATTGACTGTAAAATTTTATACTGACTTTGAAAGGGCATAACTCCTTCATCTTTTGTCCGTTTTAAACAAACCACCTATTATTTTAAAGGTGATTGAGTCCTTTTTCAAATGGAACTAGTTTCAAATCAAAATAATATATTTATTTTGAGATATCATTAAAATATTAAGTAAAGGTCATGAACTTTGGAATTCAGAAAAGAGAACTTTCATGTCTAACTTCTAAAAGACATAATTCTTTTAAAACTTAGTTAATTTAGGTAAATGAGTAGTCTATGGAAAGATAATTGAACCTACTTTCATATAAAAAGAGTTTTATACATAATCTATCTAGAGTTTATAAGTTATTTTTAAGGCATCGCTCATAAGTCAGAATTATGGTCATCATATAGTATTCTATATTTAATCTGTTTTATATTTCCATACCTTATAATGGCCTAGCATGGATATTTAATCTCTGAGTAGTAAAAGTATAGCAATTTATGATAAAATATAGCATGAGAGTTATGATATGCGTAAATGCTTGTAGCCATAGAAAAAGTTATGATGATGCTAATAAATATTATGATATACATTGAATTGAATTGTGATTGTATTATATAGAGCTTGAGCTCTAATGTCTAAAGTTGCACTATGAAACATGCCATGAGTGGCAATAAAGGTGAGAAATGTGATGAAGGTGATGTTGTGAATACTGGATGGAAAATTCCTAATGACATGCTTATAAAGGGTATAGACCCTAGAGGGATAAGAATAGAAAGCTTGTAAAGGGTATAAGGTTCACCCGGGAGACAAAAGGAGAATCATTGTATTCTATTCTTTATTTATTGTTTCAAATAAGCGGTGACTTGATTATAGTTATCTTCGAGTGTTTGTATATGAGACATTGAAAAATGAAATGATCATGTATTAATTTCATTGAACTTAGGTTCTTGGTTTCTAATATATTTAATTGTGATATAAATGGTTAAAAGAGGACAGTCCAATAGATAAGTTATTGTAATTTATTATTGTATCTATAGATTATTCATTCACTGTGCCCCAAACTCACTCCTCCATGTTTTATTTCACAAACTCCCAAGTTGAGCCTCTACCACCACCTCCTCAGAGTTAGAGTTCATGGGAACGTGTTAACGGTATTTTGATAGCATAATTTATGTATATAGAATATTTTGGGCTTTTTATTTATCATGGAGATAAAAAGGGAGAAACATTGCACAAATTTCCTATGGAGTTAGTTACGTTTGCTTATTCTCATTTTAGAAGGCTATAAGCATACCTAACTTCTTCATCTTTTGTAAAAATCTTATTGAAAGTTCTTTTTTTTATTGCTAGATTCCTCATAAATATAAGGCTTTATTATTTTAAATCAAGGTAATTAGTCAGGAATAGGTTGGTGGAAATCGGTAGAGGGGTTCTATGTCAGTCATGATTGGATAGGATCATGATAAAGTTATTATCAGAGTATGATCTAAGTTCTTAGTGGGATGAGGCCCTTTGGTTATATCTATGTATTACCATGATAAGTGTTGATCTAAACTATACCAGTGGTATGTGTGCACCCGAGATCACGTACCACCAATACCATTTTGATGGACCCTATTATGCCATGGCATTGGGTGGTGGAGTTTGTATGTGACATAGTACGTTATAAGTTATTTGATTGATTGATGAATTATCCATTGATTGTTTAAATTGCTATATGATTGTTTGAGAAAATTTGTGGATAATTAGGAAATTGTTAACACACGAAGTCAGGTATAAACCAATCACCCCAAAGATGAGGAATCATCTAAGGATCCTCAAACTCGAAATGATAGGCCAGAGGCTAGTAAGAAAATTAATTTATAATTTCCTCTTTAAACTACACCCTTTCTAGAGCATGTCTTAAATCATGTCGATGCGGTCCTTACCCGACAATTGGGGCATGATACCTCAAATGATCATGATGAAAGTCATGATCAGAGAAGAGAAAGGGAGTGCGATCCCACCCTTTCTACAAGGGCAAACAGGGATAAGTTTAAAATTGTACATGAGTTCCTTCGGCTAAATTTACCAAGATACTCTGGTCTTGATCTGGCAGTAGATCCATATTAATTCCTTAATCACATTGCAATGTTGGGTGAGATGTTATAAAGCCTAACTTCTTTGTTGATTGAGTTAGTGAGTCACCAATTAAATGATGTGGCCTATTATTAGTTCATTGATATAGTAACTAATCAGAATCCACAATTGGAGCCGTTGACTTAGGAGGCTTTCTGAGAATTGTTCATGGATCATTTCTTACCACTAAGTGTTTGCTAAGGAAAAGTTAGGGAATTTGAGACCCTGAAACAAGAGAAGTTATCTATTACGAAGTATGATGCTTGGTTCACTCGATTGTCTCGATATCCTTTACATCTAGTTTCTATAGAAAAGGTAAAAATTGAAAAGTTTATATACAACCTTAAGGATTTCTATTTTGAAAGAATCCATGTTGATTGCAATGCCACTTATCAAGAAGTGGTGGACTAAACACTAGTGCTCAAAATAAGAGTTAATGTGAGGAAGGAAAGACAAGCTCAAGAAAGAAGTAGAAAAAAAGAATTGATCCGAGTGGTCAAGTCAAGCACATTCTTAAAAGGGGATGTCTCCGGATGTCTCCTCAAGCTATCTCTAAGCATGGGGGAAATGGTTCCATTAAGGGGCTACCATTTTTTCAAGGTGCACGTGGATACTTTTCAAAGAATAACTCAAGAGGACAGAGAACTTATTCTAATCCTTCAAGTCAACCAAATCGACCTTTAAGGCAATATGGTGGAAGACTTTGGTGCCCTTAATGTTGGCTTCACCATGATGGGCTTTGTAATCATTTTGGAAGGCAATGCTTTAAATATGGAATGATTGGGCATAAGGCAAGGGGTTTCCATGGAAATGTTACAAGCCAAGGTGCAAGCCGCTCCTTATCTCAACAGAATAACTAAATCCTCCATTAACTTCACAATCTAGAGACCTTTTAGTACTACCAAGGAGTGCTAATGTCCTAGGCCCAATAGGAGAAATAAGTGGGAATCAAGCTCGAGTGTACGCTCTTACTCACTAAGAGTTTCATGCCTCAAATGCTATTGTGACAAGTACTATCCTTATTAAAACTTTTACTACTAAAGTTTTATTTGATCCTGAAGTTACCCACTCTTTTGTGTTAAAGAAATTTTCTACTACCATAAGTAGACCCACCAAAGAGATAAATACTTCCTTAATTGTAATAACCTTTATAGAGAAATCCCTTATAGCAACCCATAAGTTGGAGGCTTACCATATAAGAATTCATGGTCATGTAATACTAGTAGATTTGATCTTACTTGATATGAGTGACTATGATGTAATTTTGGGGATAGATTGGTTGTTTAAGTACCATGCTTGTGTAAATTATTTTGATAAATTTGTGACATTCTCCATAAAGGGATCTACACTTATTGAGTTCTAGAGAGATAAAATAATGAATTCTGTTATTATTATCTTGAGTATTAAGGCTCAAAGTCTTATTCAGAAGGGAGACACAACATACTTAGCATTAGTGTGAGATTTAAATCAACCTATCCCAGATTTTGATACTGTTTCAGTAGTAAAAGAATTTCTCAATGTATTTTTAGAGCAATTGCCTAAGTTAACCCTAGATCGTAAAATTGAGTTTCACATTGACTTATTGCCGGGTATTGAACTTATTTTAATTCCTCCATATCGAATAGCCTCGATAGAATTGTAAGAGCTAAAAGAACAGTTACAAGATCTTATAGATAAACGATTTATTTACCTAAGCTCTTCGCCTTGGGGAGCTCCGGTTCTCTTTGTGAAGAAGAAAGTTAGATCTATGCGGTTGTGTGTCGATTATCATCAACTTAACAAGGTCACTATAAAAAATAAACACCCTCTTTCTCCTATTGATGACCTTTTTTATCAACTTTAAGGAGTAAAATACTTTTCTAAGATTAACCTTCGCATAGGATATTACCAATTGAGGATCCATGAAGGAGATATTCCTAAAACTGTAGGACTCGATACGACCATTTCGAGTTCCTAGTAATGTCCTTTGGATTAACCCATGTCCCTGCTGCTTTCATGGATTTAATGAATTGCGTCTTCAAATCGTATTTGGATAAATTCATTATTGTCTTCATAGATGATATCTTGGTATATTCCAAATGTGAGGAGGAGCATGCTCAACACCTTCGAGTGGTATTGCAAACCTTACGAGAGCATCAATTATATGCAAAGTTTTTCAAATATGAGTTTTAGACTGCTAGTATTACTTTCTTAAGGCATGTAGTGACACAGGAAAGGATTCAAGTATATCCCTAGAAAGTTGAGGCAGTAGAGAATTGGCCGAGGTGATCGTCAGTCATAGAAATTCGTAGTTTCCTTAGGTTGGCAGGTTATTATTGGAGGTTCGTTAAAGATTTCTCTAAAATTTTTGCATTATTAACTAGACTGACGCAAAAAGGAGTGAAATTCGAATGGATAAATGCATGTGAGAATAGTTTTCAAAAATTAAAGTCATGCTTGACATCGGCACCAGTATTAGCACTTCCTTCGGGTACTGGAGGATATGTGGTGCATTGTGATGCATCAAGGATTGGACTCGGGTGCATTGTTATGCAACATGATAGGGTAATAACTTATGTTTCTCGATAATTAAATAGACGTGAATAAAATTATTCTACATATGATCTAGAGATGGCAACAGTGATTTTCACTCTAAAAATATGAAGATACTACCTTTATGGAGAAACCACTGAAATCTACACTGATCATAAAAGCTTAAAATATATCTTTGAGTAAAAAGATCTCAACTTAAGACAAAGGAGATGGATGGAGTTAGTTAAGGACTATGATTGCTCTATTTTATACCATCTTGGTAAGGTTAATGTGGTGGTAGATGCACTTAATAGAAAATCTATGAGCAAACAGAAAGAGGTACCAACTGAAGATTCTAATGTGGTGTTGGCCTATGTAGCCATTCAATTTGTCCTTGTAGAAAAGATTAAAGATGCATAAAAGAGTGATCCACACTACATAGTTTTAGTGAAAGAGGCAACTGAAGGACTAGGATTTGATTTAACTATTGATGAGAAGGGAGTAATTCACTATCATGCGAGGATTTGGGTTTCGATAAGTGCACAAAATGAATTACTACATTAAGCTCATAATTCCTCTTACACCATACACCTAGGAGTAGCGAAAATGTATTATGATTTAAAGGGAGTCTTCTAGTGGAAAGGGATGAAAAAGGGATGTCCTAAGCTATGTAGTGAAATGCCTCACTTGTCAGCAGGTGAAAGCAGAACATTAACGTTTGACTGGAATGCACTAACCACTCCCAATATTGGAATAGGAATGGGAGAGTATTACAATCGACTTCTTGATTGGATTGCCTAAGACACAAAAAGGATATGATTCCATTTGGGTTATTATTGATAGGTTGACAAAGTCAGCGCACTTTTCTTCCTATTAAAACCATTTTTACTACAACTTAATATGCTTAAGCATATCTTGACAAAATTATGCCATTGCATAGGGTCCCAATTACTATCGTGTCAGATTGTAGTGCTCAATTCATATCTCACTTTTGGCAACCATTTTAACAAGTGCTAGGCACTCAACTGCATTTTAGCACCACCTTTCATCCACAGACTAATGCGTAATCTAAAAGAATTATTTAAATATTGGAAGATATGCTCAGGGCTTGTGCATTAGAATTTAAAGATACGTGGAAGAAGTATTTACCATTAATAGAGTTTGCTTACAACAATAGATATCGATCCAGCATTCAAATGGTACTTTATGAATCCTTTTTATGATTGAAAATGTCAATCACTAGTAAGATGGTTTGAATTCAATGAGGCACAACTCTTAGGACTAGATTTAATGAGTGATATTTTGGAGAAAGTTCAAATTACACGAGACTGATTAAAAGCAGCTCAAGATTGATAAAAGTCGTATGTGAATAAAAAAAATAGGGAACTAGAGTTTTAAGGAGGGGATATGGTATTTCTGAAAGTCTTACCAATGAAAGGTGTAATGAGATTTAGGTGAAAAGGTAAATTAGCATCGTGTTTCATTGGGCTTTCCCCAATTCACAAGTATATTGGAGCTGTGGCCTACTGGTTAGAGTTGTCAGATAATTTGCGAGTCATTCACCTTGTATTCCGTGTATCTATGCTTAGAAAGTATCTGCCAGATGAGTCACATGTCATTCGAGATGGATCACTACAACTTGATCCTAAGCTATTATATAAGGAGAACCTAATGAAGATCTTAGATTACCAAGTTTGAAAGTTAAGATTAAAGGATGTTCCTTCTGTAAAGGTTCATTGGGAACGTCATAGAGTGGAAGAAGTTATGTGGGAGTTAGAGTCTGATATGCAGCAATGATATCCTCATTTATCTTGGTAAGTGGTGAGTTTGAAATAGTAATAATTTATACTAGCATCACAATATCGTACATGTTGAGAATTCGAGGATGAATTCTTTAGAAAGGGCGAAGTATTGTTACACCCTCCTTACTTTTAAATAAATTAGAAATTTTGATATGAGGTTAAAGAAGTTAATGCAACCGGTAAATTCAGGTGAATTAAGAATATTATATGAGAAATAGGAAATAAAATAGAATTAATAAAAGTAAAAATGTGAGAATGTGATTCTGGTGAAATTTTATTGGGGAAGGTTTATTAGAATCTTGAGGTGTAAAGTTATATACTAATATAAGTGCATATATGAGTATAGAATGGAAGATGTTTAGAAATATTTTTCTAAAAATGCCCCTGGGACCTTATTTTCCTCATTTTAGCCCTATGCCTTATATTCTTTTCATTCTCTTTATTCCTCCCATTCTTCCATCTCTCTCTACAAGAATTTCTCTCACCATTCCCTTAATCAAGCAAGAAGACTTCAAATCTTATTGATTTCTTCCTCTAATCAAAGTAAGAATAATGTTTTCATCAAGATCCCCTCCTATTTCTTCTTGACTGATGAAGTTTATTTGATTTTATGGAGCACTTTGAGCCCTAACTGTGGAATCTATAAATTTTGATGTGATTAGGGCTAAAAAATGATCAAACTAAGTGTCTAGTATCCTCTTCCATATAAGGTGAGTGGATAATCTAGCTAAATCCATAGATTTTAAGGTTATATAAAGCTATATGTAAAATATGGGTTAATTTATGACTTTGCTTGATTCTAGTTTATTTTAATATTATGGAAGTAATAAATGATCAGAAAAAGGTGATATGAGATGTTAGAAAGGTGTATTAATGATTATACTTGGGTTTGATATGCATTATATGTGTTTATAAGGTGTTTTGGACTGGTTATACATTGAAAATTTCATAGAAAACTGAGTTTTTCACATGTAAATTGTTTTACCAATCAATTCTAGGGGTCCATAGGCGAAACTGGGCTTCAGAATCGAGTAACCAATCAATTCTGAGCTTCCAGCGATTGATAAATTGATTCACCAATCGATTTCAGGGGTTCAAAGGCAAAAATTGGGTTGATGAATTGATTCACCGATGATTCATTGATTACAAAATTTTATGCTATCTTTAAAGGCCATAACTCCTTCATCTTATGTCCATTTTAAACAAATCACCTATCGTTTTAAAGATGATTGAGTCTACATTCAAATGAAATTAGTTTTAAATCAAAATTATATATATATATATATATATTGAGATATCATTAAAATATTAAGTAAAGGTCAGGAACTCTAAAATTTAGAAAATGTAACTTTCATGTCTAACTTTAAAAAGACATAATTCTTTCAAAACTTAGTTTATTTAGGAAAATGAGTAGTCTATGAAAAGATGATTGAACCTACTTTCATATGAAAAGAGTTTCATACATAATACATCTATAGTTTATGAGTTATTCCTAAGGCATCACTTATATGTCAGAATTATAGTCATCATATAGTAACTTATATTCAATCTATTTTATGTTTCCATACCTTATAATGGCCTAACATGGATATTTAGTCTCTAAGCAGTAAAGGTATAGTGGTTTATGATAAAATATAGCATGAGAGTTATGATATGTGTAAATACTTGTAGCCATACAAGAGGTTATGGTGATACTAATAGATATTATGATGTACATTGAATTGAATTGTGATTATATTGTATAGATCTTGAGCTTTAATGTCTAAAGTTGCACTATGAAACATGTCATGAGTGGAAATAAAAGTGAGAAATGTGATGGGAGTGATGTTGTGAATATCAGATGGAAAATTCTCGGTGACATACTCATGGAGGGTATAAGGTTGACTTGGGAGATAAAAAAAGGATGATTGTATTCTATTATTTACTTATTATTTCAAATAAGTGGTGGCTTGATTATAGTTATCTTTGAGTATTCACATATAAGACATTGAAAAATGAAATAATCATGTATTAATTATGATATGAATGGTTAAAGGAAGATAGTTTGATAGGTAAGTTATTGTAATTTATTGTTGTATCTATAGATTATTCATACATTGAGCCCTAGACTTACTCCTCTATATTTTATTTCATAAACTTTTAGGTTAAGCCTCCACCACTACCTCCTTAGAGTTAGAGTTTATAGGAACTTGTTGACGGTATTTTGGTAGCACAGTTCATGTATATAGAATATTTTGGGCCTCTTATTTTTCATAAAGATAGATAGGGGTAAACGTTGCATTGATTTCCTACGGAGTTAGTTAGGTTTGCTTATCCTCATTTTGAAGGGCAATAAGTATACCTAACTTCTTCATCTTTTGTAAAAATCTTATTGAAAGTTCTTTTTTTTACCGCTAAATTCTTTATAAATACAAGGCTTTGTTATTTTGAATCAAGGTAGTTAGTCAGGAATAGGCTAGTGGAAACCAGTAGAGGGGTTCCATGCCGGTTACGATCAAATTAGGATCATGATATATAGTAAATGTAATATCAGGTTATGTACATATCTGAGCATACATCAAGCTACTTACGATTAATGCCTATGGAACTTTTTTTATGTTTTCTTTTCATTGGTTTGAGGACATTAGGCCTTTGTAAACACTTCACCTTGTTGAATAGGTGGAGTAGCTTAAAAGTAAGTAGATATATTGAATCTTTTCAAAATTTTCTTAATATACGACTTCTAAGACAAGTTAAAAATACCTTAGGACCTATTATGAAGCATTTCAATACTCAAAACAAATGAGGCATTTTCCAAGTATTTCATTTTAAAATGATATGATAGCCATTACTGGGTCTTAATCAGCAAGTTCAAGTTATTATTTGCTAGAAGAATGTTATCCATATATAGGACCAAAATTACAAATTTGCTAACAATTTTCATTATATAAATATACTAGTTTGCATTATTATCCCTAAATTCGAGAGAGGTAATTGTCTAATAAAACTTGAAATACCATTACCAAAAAGCTCGCTTTAGACCATATATGGATTTTTTAATTTACACACTAAGTGCTCTTTATCCTTTTCTCAGAATCCATCTACCTACTTCATATGCACGATTTCAGATAGATCACCATTTAAGAATGTTATTTTGACATCCATCTAATGTAGCTCCAAATTAAAGTGAGTAACAAAAGCTATGATATTTATAAAAGAATCTTTCTCCAATATTAGTGAGAAAAACTCTTTATAATTTACTTCTTCTTTTTTAGTGTAGCCTTTAACTATAAGCTTAACTGTATATCTCTCAATTTTCTTGCAAGCGTTACTCTTGATCTTGTAAACCCATTTACATCAAAGTGAGTAACAAGAGCTATGATATTTATAAAAGAATCTTTCTCCAATATTGGTGAGAAAATCTCTTTATAATTTACTTCTTCTTTTTGAATGTAGCCTTTAACCATAAGCTTGACTCTATATCTCTCAATTTTCTTGCAAGCATCACTCTTGATATTGTAAACCCATTTACATCCAATTGGCTTGTAATTTGTAGGCAATTCCACAAGATCCCACATTTAATTTTTATCCATTAAAGCTAGTTCATCCTCAATTGCAATGATTTATTAAGGAAAATTAAAACCAGACATTACTTGAAAGAATATAATGGGATCCTTATTTTCATTTAGGTTATACTTATGTTCCTTCAAATACACTATGTAGTCATTTGATATCACTGATCTACGCTCTCTAAGTGATCTTTTCAAATAAACTTCAATATCAGAATCCTTATCTTCCTTTAAAGGTTGTATTAAATCATATTGTGGAAGACCAGAAAAATGAAGAACTAGTAGATTGAGATATTAAAGGAATGACTACTTTTACTTCTCTAAAATTTGTAATCCTTAGTTCTAACTCTTACTATTTAACTCATCCTCAAAATAAATTACTTTTTTAAATTCTATAACCTGGTAGTATGAGTCAAATAATAGAACCTACTGCCTTTAGAGCAAACACAATAACTAATAAAAAACCTAAATATCATTTTAGAATTAAGTTTCTTTATAGTAGGAATGTACAGTTTCACATCCATTCTATAGCCGTAAACATGGAAATGACTTAAAGTTAGTTTCTTACTATTCAATAATTTATATGGAGTCATTAGTACAGATTTACTTGGTACTTGGTTTAGTATATAGCTTATAGTTTTCAATGTTTCTACCCATAAAAAGTTCAGAAACATAAAATGGAAAAGCATACATCGGACTATATCAAAAAGTATTCCATTTCTCTTCTTAGTTACCCATTCTACTCTAGTGTAGCTAGTTTTAATGCACACTCTTATAGATAACTAACAAAAGGACCTAGGTTCCTTCTGGTCTTATTATATCTATCATAGTACTCTCTTTATCGATTAGAATTAATACATTTAATTTTCCTATTGTATTTAAGCTTAATTACTGCCTTGAATCTCTTGAATGTATTTAAAGACTCTAATTTTTTTGCAAGCAACTCTATCCCTCTGAAACATAAATAATCATCAATAAAAGTGATAAAATATCTCTAACCTCCTATTGCTACAAGTATGATAGGATTTTAAATATCGGTATCAATAGGTTCCAATGCCTTTTATCTTTTAACTCTCATTCCTTTTCTGGCCTTAGTAGTGAGCTTCCTTTTAATACAATCCATATAGGTATCTAGATTAAAGAAGTCAAGATTGTGCAATATACCCTTTTTAATTAACTTTTGAATTCAATCTTTGGAAATGTGATTCAGATGCCTATTCCATAACATCAAGGAGTTTTCTTCAATTTTGTTTCTTTACTTCTCTATGATTATGTTCATAGTGTTAAGAAAACTCATATCCAAGTTTATTCTATACAATCTATCTATTATTTTACTAGTGCCTATAATTACCTTTAAAATTATAAAAATACTTTTAGAGATTCAGTGTTACAATTGATATCAAATTTGTTCTCATGGAAGGCACAAAGATCATATCTTTTAGAACCAATTCACGTTTAGTAGACAACCGTAGAAATACATCCCTAATAAACTTTACTCCCTCTTTCTTACCATTTCCCACTCTGACAATTGATTCACTATTATTTGGATTTCTATAATTTCTAGAATTAGTGAGGTGGATTATAGAACTTATATCTAGCCACCATGTATTTAATGGCACATCCATCAAATTGGATTCAAAACATAAATTGGCACAGTTCTCTCTCATTGTCCTATTTAGCATCTTTTTAGAATTTTGTTACATAATAATTAAGGAAAAATATATCATTCATTAATACATGTATAACATAATTATGCTATTATTTTTTTATAACATTTAAACATGCAATCTTACATAATATTATGCCATAAAATTAAATACCGAAGGGTATTTTAGGCTTTATAACATAATACAAAAATCAAGTGTCACACCCTTAAGACATTAATATTGAAGCATATTTAAGTATTTTAAATGCATAACACTCAACTCTATACTTACACTATAGCTAACAAATTATATCAATAACACAATGTCGAAAGGTATTTATGTTATTAATACAACCTTTCCTTTTAAACAATTATTTTTGGTTAAAATTAAATAAAAAATCCTTGTATGCAATCACACAAATTTTTCATGGCATAATACAAGTCATTGATAATTTTCTTCTAAAATGATAATACTCCAAAAATATTTAAATACATAAATAATGTCCAAAATTTCATAAAAATTTTAGACTATGGACAATATGTTAATAAATACATAGAAAAATTTTAAGCTCAAAATAAGCATAATTGAATATTCAAATAAAATGGATAAAAAATAATTAAAATTATTTTTCTTTTAAAAAATTTTAAAAAAATGTCCATTAGAAAGTGTCAAAGAATGAAGCATGACAATGTGCATATCACCTCTAGCTACTATTAGCAAGGTGATGCGTGGCCTTAATGCACTGGCTGTGTGGTTAGGCAACACACATCCTGCCCATTATAGCACTCCTTCCTCAATAAAAAAGTTGTATATAGGGGTCATATTGACCTAATTCTATCCTACCATGTAACCCGATGATTTTAACATATTTCAATTGCAATTTTAACAATTTTTCTACCTATAATCACCTTACTTATCCTTTTAAAATCGAATTTGATAGTTTTATCTCCAAAAATTTAGTGGTTTTGAATTTCAAAAATTTTATCTTATGGTTATAGAGGGACTTTCAATTTTTTGAAAGGTTGTACTAGGTTTTCAAGGGATAAAGGTTCAAGTTTTAAGCTTGCTACATTACCATTATCCAACATATCCTTGATTTCAATCTACCTATAATGTATTCTTTCAAATTTTCAAAAGTTCTACAATAATTCCAACACAATTCTAGGTCTTTAAATTTTTTTTGGCTTATGTATTTTGTGTAATTTCTACCAAGAATTTGAAATCCTATCTTTTAATGTTTCTAGGTTTCACTCTTTTCACTCTAGCAACACTATGTATCTAAAATTTTAAGATATTCCTAATAATCTATATGTACTTGCTATGCACATATGCAAGCATATAAACAACCATGGCAGGAAAAGACAACAATTATACATATCATAAATTACCAAATTGCAAACCTAAAATATAATCACTGAGGCATATTTTCATATTTGGTAATACTTAAGCATATATAACAACAATTATTTTGTTCATTATTGGCATAAATTTCATGAGAAAGCCAATAATATTCATTCAAAATTTTCCAAAATCAACTATAATAGAAAGCCAAAACTAGGCTCTAATATCAAATGATGAATTTGTGAAAAATGCATTCACCATGATCTTGAGTTTCAATTATAGCATAATAGAGAGAAAATAAAATAAATTATAATTAAATTTATTAATTTTATGTTTTATAAATATCTATCATCTATAAAATAAGCCATATCTTATTGATTTCACAAAAGCACTAGAGAATCCTTCCCTTAATAGTCTCTTTATTTATGTGCAATAGATTTCACTAATAGAATAGAAAATCTCAAACCTTAAAAAATATGTAGTAACCTCATATATATATATATATATATATATATATATATATATATATATATATATATATATATATATATATATATATATCATAATCAAAATCTGAGTTCTAGATCCTATCTATCATAAGATCTAAACTCATTTTATCAGCTAAGTACCTATTCACCTATTTAATTATATCACACAAAGCCTAATTAATAGTAATTATTTTATTAATAAATCATGTATAGTCTACAGAAATATTAATATAGTAACGATTAATGCTTGATTGATAGAATTAATAATGTATAGTTAGCTATTTAAGAAAGTAATATGGCAATATTATATATTGTTAATTGTTGATTATAATTCCACTAACTAATCATAACTAATCAAAATTTCACTAATTAGGTTAATCATAATTTGAATAAATATTTTTGTTAGTTAATTAGAGATATTTATTCTTTATTCATATATAATTAGTTAGCATCAAAGCCTAAAAAATTAAGCTAAATTATGTTCACCTATTAAAAATTAAACAAAAGTACAAAAGAATATGTAAAAAAGCAATGTACTTACAATTTATTACACTTTCATTTAAATTTGGTATTCTTCATGATCATAATTGACTGATTCACTATGAATGAGTAATAAAATTATCAAGCATTAAGTAAACACTACCACTAATAGAAACCTAAAGTAAATAACCAAATCAACATGTATTGTAGACATAAGAAATAACACACAAAATTCTAATCAATTATGAAGCTATATAAATATCAAGATACAAAATATATAAAACATAATGCAAACACTTTTTTTTACCGCCTTGTTTGCTTAGTAGAAGTCTAGATGCCTATTTCTTGAACTTTTTCACCTTTTCATTTTCTAAAATAGGTAGAAAAAAAAGTAAACTCATTTAAAAAATGACCAAATCATATTTGAATATTAAATTTTCATATATAATTTCCATATATTAACCATTCTTCATCGAGGTTTTTCAACCATAAAGATTTTTCTTTTTAATTTTTAAAGTAGCACTTAACTCTTTCAATATTTGATGTAAAATTTAATAATCTCTTTTTCACATATCCTAATATTACCCATATCTATACTAATATTAGATATCCTTTTATCATACCTTCTCAACTATTATAAAAATTATTTTTAAGATCTTTCATACTTTTAAACATAGTTATTAAAGGCGTGCTATTAGTGCATTATGCATCGCTATGACTTGTTGCGCCACGTAACCAGCATGGCGTTGCAATCATGACTTAGTGCCTTTGTGGTGCACGTTATTTGCACTATATGCATTATTTCATTTTTTCCCTTAATTAAATATGTTAGGGCACCAGATGGTTTAAATCACAGACCCATGCGCATACACACAGCAATAACCTTCTCCCTTGTATGTGCGACATTATAATAGTGCAAGCAAGCTTCTGGCCAATGATTGACGTCATTTTCAACGAGCATTCTAGCATTTGTATAGTACTCTGGTATGGTGACACAGTTGCTCTATTTTTTTCTCCATTTTTTTATATTTTATGCTGTCTAAATTCATATTCTCTCTAATTTTTTTCTATTTTTCCTACTCTAATGAGCAGATAAATGTTTCTTCTTTTTATTCTATCTTCTTTACTCTTATTTTTTCATGCTTTTGTTTTGATTTAGCTATTTTGTTTTTCCTTTTTTTTGTCAATAAATTCTACATGAATGTTAATGCTTTAAATGGAAATCAAGTTGTCTTACCTGTAATGATGAATAACAATCTGGGATATGAACATTCATTTCCATTTGATATATCTTTGCTATCTAATTTTTGCTATTTGGTTTTTGTGTTTGAAGACTGTCTGGTTTTTGTTGTTTATTGTATGGTATTTGGTGTTTGCCTTGCTATTTGTTTAGTTACTTTCTGGTTACCATTTATTTTCTATTTTGTGGTTATTATTTCTTTGCCATTTGCTAGTTGTTGTTTACTTATGCAATTTTTTTTCCTGTTAGATTCTTTAACTTCTTTCTAAATGGCTAGTAAAATAGGTAAGGATCCGGCTTTAACATATTATTCATTGGCTAATCTTAAAAATAAAAATTCTATGACATGCAACTTTTATGGTAAAGTGACAAGTGAAGGCCTTACACAAGCCAAATAGCATTTAACTAGGAGGTTTTAGGAATACAACAGCATGCCAAAGCTATCCAAAACATATGGGAAAGGAGATCATGAAGCTTATTAGTGAGAAAAATTCATTGAAGGATCGAATGAACTTAGCCAGTCATTTCCCTAATTGTGAAGATATTGATGTAATAAAAGATAAAGGAGAGGAAAACCTTCAACCATTTCCAATTGGAGGTAATAGTGGACACTAAAAGAAAAATGTTTTTAAGTTCAAGTAGTGCACAAGCAACAACATGCTCTTAAAAAGAAAGTAGTAAAGCACCTATTCCAAAGTCAAGGGGGTAATAGATGCTTATTTCACTCTAAATATCAAAGAAGTTGTGCGGCAAAGAAAATAATCTAGTTCAAGATAAACAACAATGCTTGATGCATATAAAAAGAAAAAAAATGGAAGAAACTTGTCAATTATTTGCAAGGTGGATGTATGATGTAAGGATTCCTTTTAATGTTATAAATTATGATAGCTTTGCAGCTTTTATTTAAAGTGTTGGACAATATGGTCCAAATATGAAACCACCCACCTACTTGAGGTGAGAGTTCCTTTGCTTGAGAAGGAGTTGGAACATACAACTTATTGTTAAAAGAATATAGGGAGGAGTGGGTAAAAAAGGGATGTTCCATCATGGCAGATGGTTGGACAGATAGAAGGGAGAGAACATTGATCAATTTCTTAGTGAATAGTCCAAAAAATTCTATCTTCATTGAATCGGTTAATGCTTCATCTTATGTAAAAAGTGAAGCAAAGATGTTTGAATTACTTAATAAATTTGTTTAGAAGATTGGACCATCCAATATTGTTCAAGTTGTTACCGATAGTGCTTTAAACAATGTTTTTGCTGGCAACAATTCTTCTTCTTGAATAACTTTTTCTTCCTTAACAAATTATTAAGTTTTAACTTATTTTCCTATTTTAACAAGAAAATTATTGGAAACAGCTTATCCACATTTGTATTGGACTCCATATATTGCTCATTGCTTGGGTTTAATTTTAGAGGACATATGGAAGATTTTCCTTCTTGCTTCAACATTGGAAAATGCTATAGCAGTTAGTAGTTATATTTATAACCACATGCGAGGTTGAACATGATGAGAAAGTTCACTAAAGAAAGAGAGTTACTTAGGCTAACAAAAATTAGATTTGCTACTGCTATTATCACATTTTCTAGCATGCACAACCAACAAAGAAATTTAAGGAAGATGTTTAATTCAGATGAGTGGCATATTAGTAAATAGGCAAAGGATAAAGGAGATAAAAGAGTAACTCTGATTGTACAAAATACTTCATTTTAGAACAATGTTCATTATTCTCTTAAAGTGGGTGTTTCAATAGTTGAAGCACTTAGGTTGGTTGATGGTGAAAGGAAATCTCCAATGGGATATATTTATGAAGTTATGGATAGAGCAAAAGAAGCCATTGCCAAGACCTTTGATAACTAATGAAAATAAATATAAGGAGATTTTCAAAAGTATTGATAAAAGATAGAAAGTGCAACTCCACCGACCTTTGCATATTGTTAGATATTTCTTGAACCTAGAGTTCTTTTATGACAACCCTAACATTGATAATGATGAAGAGGCGAATTTTAGTTTAATTCATTGCATCCAAAGGTTAGTTATTGATATTACAATTCAAGATAAAATTTTTGAGGAGTTATCATATTATAGAGATGCTTTAAGTACTTTTGGGACTTATTTGGCCATTAGAAACAAAAAATTGAGGGCATCGACTGATTGGTTGGCTACTATGGTCATTTAGCTTCTAATTTAAGGCTATTTACTATTAAAGTTCTTAGCCTTAGTTGTAGTGCTTCTAGATGTGAAAGAAATTGGAATGTGTTTGAAAATCTCCATACAAAGAGGAGGAATAGGCTTGCTTAATCAAAATTAAATGACTTGATTTATGTCAAGTACAATAAGGCCTTGATGTGAAGATTTAATGAACGCGATTCTATTGATCCAATCTCATTGAAGGAAATTGATGATTGTAATGCGTGAATGCTTGGGAAATTGAAAAAAGAATTTGATGCAACGAATGATCTTGTGTTTGAAGATGATAGTTTGACTTGGGATGATGTAGTTTTAGCATTCAGAGCTGAAGAAAATCTACTCATACTACTTAGAGCATCCACTTCCACTCAAGTGACAAAAAGGAAAGAGAAAGTTAGGATGCATGCCATTCAAGAAGAAAAAGAGGAGGAAGGGGCTAAATCAAAGGAAACAAGTGAAGAAAAGGAGGAAATTGAAAGATTGGAAGATGATGCTAGTTCAGATGAAGTACATCTTGATAAGGAAGATGAAAAAGAATCTCTTAATACTAATCCTTAGGTATGTTTGTTTGATGTTTCCTTTAAAAATTACTTGATAACTTATATTTATTTTAATACCACTTTATAATGATATGATTGTATGTTGTTTGGCTTAATTTCAAATATTAAGTTTTATGTTTCAATTTAATATTTTATTACTATGCGTTAAAAATGAAAATTTTCATGCGCAACGTAGTGCGTAGTGCATCGTAGCGCCAAGAGCCTTTATCATCACTGTGTGCCATGCACCAAAAATAACTATGCTTTTAAATTAATACCTAACATTTTTTACATTCAGTGTGGGATAACCCAAGCACCATAAGTTAATTCAAATTTTTAAAAAAGAGGGGTAATACCTAAACAAATCAAAATGGAACCAACAACTCATTAATGAACTTTAAAACTTCAAATATTATTGCTATATAACATTAAATCATCTAAAAAAGATTTAAAAATAAGAAAATTGAGAGGGAGAATATTAATCAGAGTAATGAACAAGATGCATAAAGTTAACCCTTAAGTTTCTTCGACTATGATGACATTTTATCGAGCACACATAAGACATTTAAAATTCAAACAAAACCCTAGGAGAAATTCATCAAAATAATACATAGAGTTTACAAATGATATTAGAATTTGTATCAAAACTATTTTCATCATAAAACAACTAAACCCACCCTCATCTCCTTAAAAATAGATGGATTCATCTTGGAATAACTAAACCCTAAAACTAATGAATACAATGACAATGATCAAATAATGGCAATAACAGTCGCATAATAGATATGGTATCAAACAAAATTTGATCATACAAACAAACTAAACCCTTCTATTTGTAGTAAGAGATATAGAAGATTACTTGGGTCTAATAAAAATATATAAAAATTTTAAAGAAGGAGTAAAGATATAAATTTAAAATTTTTAAAAATAAAAATTATTTTCTAATATTGATAGTTAAAAAACAACAATAATGAAAATTTATAGACAAATTAGGAGAGTATTCTTGTGGACACAATATACATGACATTAAAGTACACTAACCAATCAATTGTTAAGATAAAGTCCAAAAGTAATATTGTCAATAATGCAGAAAAGTTAATGATAATGCTTTAATTGACAAGAAAGGACAGAAAAATTCTTCAATCAATTATATTGTTTTTCTCTCTCTCTCTTTCATTTCTCTCTTCTCAAATTACTCGTTTAGTTACACATAATACAATGCATATGTAAGAAATTTTAAATAAATAGTTCAATCACTTCATTTAATTCAAGTTATACCATATTCACTGAGTATGAAAAATGGTGCGAAGTACTCAATATAATATCAACTTACGACTATGAGAATCAAGGCTAAAGAACATAGAGTGACTTAGTGTTCCTTAGTGTTATCTAACATAATTATTAAAATCGGATTACATATTAAATTGAATAAAAATTTGATTTCTCAAATTATTAATTTAATTAGTATATTATTAGTTAAATTGTTTATAATATAAAAATAATAAAAAATACATATTTAATATATTAAATAATAAATTTATATTACAATTTATCAAAACATAATAATAAAATAAAAATAACTCAAAATCATACAAAATTCCGTAATTAAATAAATTAAATTTCTTAGTAAAAAACTAATTAAATTAATTTTTCCCGATTCATATATAAAATTGATCTTAATTCAATTCAGATTAACCATTGATTAATAAAAAAATCTAGAAGGACGAGGGCCGTGGGGAGAGAGAACACTAACAAAAGAGAGAATACAAAGGAGAAGGTTACGTCTAGAACAAGTAAGAATCGGACAATAAAGCGCCGATACATTAATAGCAATCAATCAAATTTTTTTTTATGTGTATGTATGTCGTATATGTATTTGATACCAATCAAGAGAGTCAAAATTTTGAATTTTTACTTTTTTATTTTAGAATTTGAGTACAGCACTGATTATTTGATATTTAATTTTAATTCTTTGAAATTTAGTTCCTTTATTAGCAATGAGTAATTAGCTGTTCTATCTTAGATCGTGTTCTGTGAGAAATGAACAAAAAAACTCTTTTTTTTAATCTTTAAATTCAATTCAATTAGGCATAAGTATATCTCGATATTAATTTTTTATTATTCCTATAATTAAAATACTATCATACACCTTTACTATTTTTTATACATTAATGATAAATATATATTTTTATTTTTTAAATACTATCCCTATTTAAAATTCATATTTTTATTATATATTACAATCGCATCTCATATCCTAATTTATTCTAAATTGCCATTTTCCCGCACTCATATCCGGACTGCGGGAATATGGCAACTAGTATCATATCCGATGCTAGTATCATATCCGCGCCTCAGGGGGACCGGAAGACCCATTTTTCCAATCAAAATTATGGGAAGTGAAAACCAAGACTTTTCATGGCAAGAGCTTTCTAATCCCTAGGAGGAGAGCCTCGCGTATGCAAGAAATGAGTGAATTAGCTGGTCCGTGATATATATATATATATATATATATATATATATACTTCTTTCCTCTTCTCAATATTTTTGAGAATTTTTTAACACTTTTAAAATCTCTTCATCAATTATATATATGTATATAATGTGTTAAAAGGCTATGAATGATGTGAACAGTTCCCGAATGGCCAAATTTCTTATATTAAAATTCGTATTTTTTACAAGTTAATGCAGAAAAGGTGAGCCATGTAGGCAAGCTTGTTAGGGCATAAGTTATTTGTCTGATGATCTTGCTCCCAAGCCTAAACTTTTTTTTTTTTTTAAATCAAGAATTTTGATAACTTTTTAAGTATTTAAATTTTTTAATTCAATTTAATTTTTAATTTAATATCTAATAGGTTAATATAATTTTTTAATATTATTTGATTAACTTATTATTAAAAAAAAATAATTATCCAAATAGAATTTAAAAAAAATTAAATTTTTTCTAATTTAATCTAATTCAATATTTATTAAAGATATCTTCCTTCCTTTGTGCCTAAAATTTAATGTTTGATTCTTACATATATATATTTAATAATTTTATTACTTCTAATAATAATAAAAATGCAATTTGTTAGTAGATATTTGTTGGCTTTCCACGTAATATGACCATTTTCTCAATATTTTTTACAAGTTTATGCGAACAAGCACATGCCAACAACAACACCTGCTTCATTTTACATCTTTATCATCAGTGGCCATTTTCAAGAATAATATCTTGTTTCCAATTACCATCGAAAGTGATCATTGATGAAGAAGCTTTAAAAATATTTGACTTACTCATAGAAGGGAAAGATCACAAAAAGCCATACAGTTGAGAAAAGAATATTGGAAGCTAGGGAGGAACAGGTACTGGGAATAAGTTGATCCTTTCATATCTTACGTACATCTCATTCTAAAGAACAGAAAATTCTTGCCATGGAAGGATTTAGCTTAAGATGTAGGGAACTAAGCAATTCAACTTTTCATTTGACCCAATTCGATAATTGTGCAAATGAACTTCCCCCCATTGATCATTTATATTGTATTTAATCAAGAACAATAACTTTTACTCAATTCGTTTCGTTCGGAAACTATCTGATTATAATTTTTTAATTTTTATTAAATATTTATCAAAATAATATAATAAAAAATAAAAAATAAATTTAACTTTAGAATTTTAATTTTAAATTTATAATATATAATAATATTTTTTATAATAATAAGAGTGATTAATTCACTAGATGCATATATATGACAATATTTATATTTATTTATAATCATATTAAATGATATTATTCTTCAAAAAACTCATTTTCATTATTATATAAATTAAATTTTTTATCAAATTTAAATATGATGAAGACCGAAAGGTTCACTCATCTACCTGCGCTCTTCTAATTAAACCTCAGTACAAAGTAAAGAAATGGATCCACAACTTAAGCTATCGCACAAGAGATGTGTTAAAAGTTATAATAAAATCATTCCTCATTCTTCTCCAAGCGACCCAATTAACCTTTGGGTGAACACCAATTACCAAACAGTTTATAGATGATGTTTTACCCATGTTAATGCACTGTTCTTTTTTTTTTCACTGACCAATGGTTGGTGCAACTGTAGGTAAATTAAATAGATTGGTTAAAACCTACAGTTGAGAATAAATCAGAGAAAGTACATAGTTGATTTGAAATTCCGGAGCTGCCATCTCAATCAAGTCAAGTGGAGAAATGTTCAATCCAAGTGAAAGTAATTGTCTGTACTTTTAATAATGCAATGATACTCAATTTTATTGCAGATGATTGCGTGTTAATGATGATTTTAGTAGGAGTCATAATCAACTCACTCGGTGGAGATAGAATTTGAATAATTGGATGATTAATTATCAAAAGTATTGATTTCTTTCTGATTAAAAGACAATTTAATTATGTGTTCTTTTAATTGTTCAAACTTCATAACATAAAGCCAGTTACGTTTGTCCCCTGCAGTTTGGTTTTTAGGATTAATCCTGGTCCCATTATTAGATGATATACTTAGCACTTTGTTTGAGTCTGGTTTATGATATCCGGCTCATATACCTATTGAAGATGGCGCTCCTTTGATTTGGCGTTTTGAGATGTTTTGCACTATTCGATTCTATTGGTGGCCTTACCTTGGCATACGGGTTTTTTTAGGTAATTAAAAAAAAAAATGCATATCCTATTTCCAAACAAGAAACCACATATAAATCAGAAGAAAACCAGTACTTTCTTTCTCACAATGTGCATACATATTATATTAAAATTTATATGTAGGTATCTCTTTCCTAAATTACTAAATGTAAATGCTTATGAATTCTCATTTCTAAGACATTCGACAGCCTTACTAACATAAGATGATAAATTTTTAAATGATCTGATGACAATGCTTGTTGTTCTTAATCCATCCAATTGAATATGAAGGACAATTGTAAATTTCAACGTTTTTATGTTTTATTCACATAAAAATTCTTTTTAATTACTCAGTTAATCTTCTTACCGTGAGGAATCTACCTCCATAAAAATAATATCTTTTCTTAGTTAAACGTAGAAATCTTTTCAAATAAGAATGGATAGAATGTGTTCAATAAATATATTTGGAAAGAAATAAGCGTGTAAATTAATTAATTTCTTTTAACTTAAAGGAACATTTGATTCATGGAATGTTTTAGGAGAATCTTATATTTTCATATTTAGTTCAAAGTTAAAAAAAAAACTAGAAATATCATATTTTTAAGAATATTTTTTGTTTAACTTTCTTTCAAAATATTTCCATGAAAGAGTTAGATATTTGAAATTCTTATAAGATAGGAATGTTGATACTAAAATAAAAAAAAACTATCTTCACATTTAATTTTTTCTCTTATTTATCACTTTATTAAATAATTTTTAATTTAAATTAGAAAATAATTATCATGTTATTTTCAAAATATTTTTATTATTAAGAAATGCAATGATATTAATTTTTTAACTATAATTCTTTTTCTATTATTGTTCCTAATATTTTGAAGATTATTTTAATATGTTTATATATAGTACTTATGATTTCTTTCATTAAAGAATTGTACAATTGATTTATTTTTTTAAAGGCATATTTATACATAAAAATATAAAATAACAATATTACTTTATTCTAAATAAATAATATATCAATTGTTAAAATATAATAAATTAAATATTAAAATATAATAAAATATAAAATATTTTTATATACATTTCAATAAATTTTAAATGTTAAATATTAAAATTTGATTTATTAAATGTTAAAATTTTTTAATTATTTATGTAATTTTAAATAAAAATATGATTTATTATATTATATTTTATAATAAAAATTAATAAGTGTATTTTTTTTGAAAATATTAAATATAAACCAAATATAGTAATATAACATATATAAGAATTTGACAAAATATTCTCAAAAAAATTTATAATGAATCAAACATGTGAATGTTACATCTCTATTAATTAAATTCTGAAAAATGTTACATTCTTATTAATTAAAATATCAGGAATCACATTCCTAAAAAATATACAATTTACTAAAAATATAAGATTTTACAAATCAAATATTTTTTAAAGATACAAGCCTAGTTTGTAAATCCTTAAAAGGCTCTAATAAGTTTAAGTAGTTTGTTATTTCATAGCGCTTCTAGGATTTCTATTCTTGCATTAATTATTTGTAATTTTTTTCTAGGATTAGATCCCATTATTTTATACTAAAAAATCACTTATATATTATTATAATTTTAAATATTATTTTTTAAACATATAACTAATATATCACTCTTTTACATGTATATTATATTCTATTATTAAAATACTTTCTAACTACATAAATGAGATGTAGTATAATATTATGAGGGGTTTCTTAGGTACTAGTATATCTCATACTCATTTTGTACTCATGGTAGAGATGGGATCACTGCCTTACACGTGGAGGAACAATCTCGAGGACATTAATGCACAAAATAACTTAATTTCTCTCTTTTTCCCTTGAGAAAAATGAAGTCTGTATATAGCATCATTCTGCTTTACTAAGCTAATGAGTTTCTAAGTTCACTTGTGTTATTTAACTACGAGAATACTGATTTGATGGACCCGTGATACAAATAAGTACAGGTAACAAAATTGTCACAGAAAGAAAAGTCTCATGGTATAAATGATTTTTTGTTACCACCAGTTTATTCAGTGACTAGTAGATTCTTCTAACCACAATTTGACCAAATGTTAAATTGTCATTTAATTTGCACATCTTTGTAATTTGTTAATGCTTTTGACTTATATTAAATTAGTATAAATTATCGAAATTCTATCTATCTAAAAATTTATGAATTGTATTTACAAGGTATCGAAGCTAAGCTTTACCATTGCACCAATTTGTTTCTTTAACATTATAAATATAACATATTTTATACAAAATTTTAGTTGATAAGTTAACTTTACAAATAAAATTATGCTCATGCGACATTAATTATATAATAATAAAAATACACTAATACTAAAAAGCTTTATGATTTTATTTTAAAAATTATTTTGCATAGACTAAAATCTCATTTATTCCATCACTAATTTTACTTGTATCAAAATTTTCCCTCACAAATGTTTCATATTAATTTTATCTTTTACAAATAATTAATTAGTTAATTTTATTCCTTTATTAATATTTTCTATTAATTATTATTAATTAAGTTATTTCAAGATAGAAGTAAAAATTTTTCAAGTAATTTTTTTTATTTTCTAATAAATTATTTAGAAAAGGTTAAATTATATAAAATAAATACTCATATGAATTATAACTTTAAACAATTATGCATATTTAAATTTTAATTATAAATTTATATTTAAGTTATTATAAATGTATTTATTTTTAATTTTTTATTTGTAATACTATTTTTATCATTCATAAATGTAAGTTAAATCATTTAACTCTCCACAAATTAGTATCAATTTCCTCCTTGTATAATATTTATATATTATTTTTATTCTTCTATTTATTAAGTCATTAACCTTTTAATAGAATTACAAATGAATGGATTAAATTAATTAAATTATTATTTATAATAGATAGAATTAATAAAAAAATATTTGCCAGGAATAAAATTGATATGATTAAAATTAATAAAGCATTAAAATAAAATTTTAGACTATTTTGTATATACTACCCCTTAAATATAGTTTAATAAAATATTTTTTTGATATAATAATTTAATTATTATTAAATTATATATAATTTTATATAATTACTTGTTTTTAATTCCTTTTGAGGAGTAAGCTATCAGTAACGATTGATAATAGCCCACACACCTTCAAATCCCTGAAGTTTCATTAATAGTCACAATCTCACAGGTCAATCCCTTAATTCTAAACAAAATGAAATTCTTTTCCCATAAAAAATAAGGGTAAACTAGACTTTTTGCTCTAACTTTTATGTTACTACTTCAGGTTAAAGATGATTCACAAGGAAAGGCTTAAGATTTAACCGTCCCTTCTTCAACAATCAAGATGGGCTTTTCTTACCGTACTCATATTTTTACCATTGTACTATAGAACTTCCTTAATATTATTCAAATTTCAAAATTTGAAATATAGTAACAACAATCATTTGATAACCTTGTGTTTGGAACGGGCGTAAGTAGGAGGGGGCATAAAAGGGGGGGCGAAAATAAAGGTGAAATTTACAATTTCACCTATTTGGGCAAGAGGTGAAATTTGAGGGAGTGCAAGCCGGAGTGAAAATTTTGATGGGGCCCATCAGTAATATTTCCCCCTAATATGAGGTGAAAAACGAGTGAAAAAGGTCAAATTTTCACTACATTCCTTCACTACCCTTCTACTGAAGAACTACTCTTCTGTGCTCTTAGACCGCATCCGACAGCCAAGACCATCACCAACCTTACCACTAGATTCATGTTATCCCCACTGACTCTAGTGTCCAGAAAGAACAGGTATGTAATGAATATTTATGTTATGCAATTGCCTAGTGTTGTTCCTGTCTCTAGGGAGTGCTTGTTCCGTCGCTTGAGGAAGACGGGAGCGCGCTGTTGGTGGTGGAAAGTTAGTCACTAGTGCACGTCTGCCTTAGCATTAAGAAGATTAGAGGTTGATCTGACTGTGGTGGCCGTTAATTTGTCTACGAAGATGTGGATGGGAAGGAGGGATTTGGAAGCCTCTTCAATCAAGTCGGTCAGGTCTGGTTTGAATTCGAATCGAGACCTGGGTTGCAGAGGTTTCCTAACCCGACCCGACCTAATTTTATTTTTTTATTTTCAAAAATGTAATTTTTTTTAGTTTCAATGTGGAAGGAAATCCTATGAAAATTTTGGTGAATTTTTCAGAAAAATTTTTTTTGGTAAATATATGTGAAAAATAATATGCAAATTTGCATGTAAATTACCCGTCATGAGCTAAGTTGTAAAAATTAGATTAAATCCAATGTATTAAGATAGCTTGTATTTATCAATAAATATTTAATTTTATACAAATCAGATGAATTTTTAGGGCTTTTTCAATTCAGTAAAAGATTTGAATTATTAGTTACTTATATATATTTTCATAATATTTAAATAATATGAAATATTCTTCTATTATTGTTGAAATGTTTTAATTTATATTATTGTCTTAATATCATGTTTATTATTTTAATTACTAATAATTAAAAGTATTATTTGTTAATAATAGTGCAAATTTAAATTGTATAGAATTTATATGTATTTATTTCATTAATTTCATCCATAAAAAATAAACAACTTTTAACTTCTCTTAAAAGTCCTCTTTGAAAAATTAGTTATTTTTTATTTATTAAAGTAATATTATATCTTTCCCTATATGTTGAACAATAAGGGCGTAATTATCACTTGATTCAATTCTAATTTCTTTCTCTTTAATTTTTACTCATTCCAAACAAATAAAATTCTTTTGTCCCCTATTTTTATCCATTTCAAACATCACAAGATAAAATCATTTCACCTCCAATTGTTTTTCTCTTCCATTTACTTCTCCATCCAGTTTCATCTTCACCCAAACAAACCTCCACCGGAACAAAGCGTAAGTGTTTATCTCGTAAGAAACATCAAATGAATTCAATTTAATGTTTTATTCACCCCCGAAGTCGCGCCGTTGAAATCACCTATAGAAGTTAAAACTTCTAAGGCAACGTCAATCATTTTGGTGGGAACGCTGCCAGGGTAAGCAGTGTAAGTACGTTTCTAGTAGAAAATGCCAAATAGAAACTAACAAATCGGTAACTCCGAAATTATCGTGGGAGGAACCGAAAACCAATGAAAACGCGGTACTTGGTTCCAAGTCTTTGAAATGACTCCTTCTTCTTCTCCACATCCTTAAACCCTTCCGCCACTACATCTATCTAGTCTTCGAGGATTTGCCTGCAGTACAGAGAAGTTGCTACCACAGAATCAGAGATACCATCTTTCCATATTGTATTTGATCGCAAAATGGGCTGTTTCGCCAGCAAAAACGCTGATACGAAAGCCAGTAGGACTGCTCGCTGGCGATCCACTGGCATTGTTGCTTTGCGCGACTCCAAATTGAAGGTAATATGATTTTTTTTTTCTGTTTTTATTTGATTTAATTATTTGCTCAATGCCCCTAGCTCGTTTCACATAATGGAATTAGCTGATTATGTTTTTTGATGTGTAGTTTGCCCTGGGTTTTTCTAATGATTCTCTATGTCAGTTAGAATCTTTTGCTAAGGCTTCCTCAGTGAGATCAGGTTTTAATTGCTTATAAATAGGGGTAAAATTTGCTGCTATACTATGAATTTCCCGCATGGATTTAGAATTTTTTTTGGTTGAGATGATTAATGCGTGATAAGCAGTCGCAGAGATATCCAAATAAATCATATTATTCACAAGTCCGAACCTTATGGTAGTAAGCTAGCTTTTGAAAGTCATGTGATTGAGGGGAGTTATTCATGTTGTAGGTAATGCAGCAATCAAGTTACCGTTGATCACAGCTTCCTTTTTTCTTTTTAACTGCTCTGCATCCTCTTATAACCCCATTTTTCAAATTTAACATATTGGAATTGAACATGGAATTATGAAGTTATAATTTCATCTCACTAGTTCCCGTAGCTTGCATATCTTGGTGGGTTTCTTTAGCATGCATATATTGGTAGTATGAGTATGAACTGACAATATATATAGTGAGAATATGTTTGTGTACCCATGCATGTTATTCAATTTACTACATTTTCCTGCCTGGATGTGGGAAAGGATTAGATACAAAGGGAATTTTTCTATTAACCAAGTTTATGGCAAAATCTGTTCATCATATTTATGACTAGTAAATACTTGACTGTGCTAGATGGGAACTTTATATCAGATTTCTCTATCTTTTGTTGCTTAATGGTTGTCACTTATGGATTTAGGAGAGTGCAATGACAGAGCTTGATATTTACCCTTTGCTATTGCAATGCTCTGCCAGTGGATGAGTATTTTATTAATCCAATCTGGCTTTTGTGTAGTTTTATAACTTATATGGCATTCATGATACTTGCATACCATGCAATGGGTGAGAATAATACAGTGTATGTATTTCCCTATTTGTGTTTTAGTAGCTTACTATAATTGTTATTTTTTTTTTAAATGTGCACATGCATGTGCCTTTTCTAATTCCTTCTTACATTGTTTGTCTCCTTTTTTTTCTCCCCATAATTCAGACATTTCCAGATGAAATTCTTGACCTAGAAAAAGCTGTACGCACTCTTGACTTAACACATAATCGTATAGGTAAGCTCTTTTTCTTGTCTCTTGCACAAAAAAAGCTTGTGCAAGTCTTTGCATTTTGGTTCAGGAGCCATTGTTTTAAAGTTGGTGCTCAAATTTGACCTCAGAGATTGCTGTTTTTGTTGTTGTTGTATGATTGTTAATTCAATTTCTTGATTGCAGTTGATATTCCCCTGGAAATCAGCAAATTGGATAACCTGCAGCGTTTGGTAAGAACTGCATGTTTCACTATAAAATCCTATATCCTTGTAACGACTCCTTGAACATTTTCTCTAGAATTTTTCATGAAATTCTTATTTCTGTGAATTCTAGTATTCCCTACAAAAGTGTTAATCATTGTTGAGAGGAGTGATTATCCTTGTCTGCTAGAACTTGCTCATCATTTTTTTTCTCTAATAGAAAAAGAGAATTTTGTAAATATGAGAAAGAGTACAAAAGGAGAGGATAAGTGATTCTCAAAAGTTAATACAAAATTGCTGCCCAATTTCTATGCAAATCCGACAAGTTCAACCCTATAAAAAGGCTATTAGTTTTCAACCAAAGAGAAGTGATAAACAGAATCCTGTCCTATAAAAGAAAATTTGACTGAGTTTGATTTTTGAAAATTCTAGCATTTCTTTCTAAACAAATGCCCCAAACAACTGCAAAACAACCACAATCCCAAAGTGCCTTCTTATTTGTATTCCTCCCAAAATTTCAGAAATTAATAGGTAAAAAAGAATCCAGATTTGAAGGGCACACCCGGGCAACATCAAATAAAGAAAATAAACTTTCTCATCATAATGATATGATATAATGTTTGGTCTTAACTTATTCAATGACATTCTTTTTTTATGAAATAACTGGCTTTCAGCTTGTTCTGTTGCCTCAAAAACTGATGGTATTAAGTTTTGAAGCATGTGAAATAGCTGGCATCCAGATCTATTGTTAATATTTAGAAGTGAAAGGAAGGAAGCAAAAATGCTTACTAAGAACCTTTGATGTCTATTTCTAGTGTCAGTTTGTTCAGCAGCTAAACTAGCCATTTGAGGGGGCAATTATGTATTGATGCCCAAATTTATTTTTCATTTTCACTTCAAACCCAGCAAATTATTATGTGTTCCTATAGAAGTTTAATTAACTTTCAGTTTTCTAGTTCAATTCATTAATTCTGGTAGAAGTGTCTAATTCAAATTTATTGGTTATTTTAGAAGTCTCTTCATTTTCCAAAGATGAGTTATCTTCCATGGCTGAGAACACAAGGCTATCTGTGTTTATTTCTACTGACAAGATAACATGCATGGGTAGTGTCTTGAGTGACTGCACCGCTTGCTCTAGACTTCTTGTAGAATTGCAGTTATATGACTTTTTGATACTATTATCGGTATGAATAAACTGTGACCAACTAAAGTTGCTCTAATTTTACAGGTATTAGTTGATAACCTCATTGAGAGACTGCCTGTGAATTTAGGGAAACTTCAATCTCTAAAAGTCATGACCCTTGATGGAAATCGAATTGCCTCCTTGCCTGATGAATGTAATTCTTTTCTTCAAATAAATAACAATTTTTTTTTTGGCCTGTGCAATG
Organism: Sindora glabra; assembly: GCA_020226215.1. NCBI lineage: Eukaryota > Viridiplantae > Streptophyta > Magnoliopsida > Fabales > Fabaceae > Sindora > Sindora glabra. Next base: position 12,347,904 of record CM035232.1, on the reverse strand, counting down.
TGCTTAGTGGAACTTCTTTTTACTAGTTTATAAATAAGTAACCTACTGTATTTATTTTGTCTAGTGGGCCAGTTGGTGAGGCTCGAGCGCCTGTCCATCTCAGCGAATTCGCTTTCAACTTTGCCTGCAACTATTGGCAGCTTGCGAAATGTAAGCATTTTTTTTCCTACGTTCTACTGCTGTGAGTTGAAGATATACAAGCATTCATTTCCATAGATGAGTATCAGTCAGTACATTATTGTGGAATTTGAATGCTTGGGATTATTTGTTTTCTGTTGACATTGACATAGCTCTTCTGGAAACATGAAAGCCTTTAGTATGCGCTTTTAGCACCCTTGAACTCTTCTGTATGGTTTAGAATGTTAAATTTTGTTCACATGATGAATATATGAGAAAGGTGAAGATATGGCTTGCATCAGAATGGTGTACTCCATCATCAATAACTAAAACTGTTCTTTTGTGTTATGCTTTTCACTTGGGGACATTTCAATATTAAATGTGATCCATTTACTGTACTATGTTTGACTTTGAAATTATGATACAATTTTTTTTTCCCAATAATGCAGCTTTTGCTTTTAAATGTGTCAAATAACAAGTTAAAGTCTCTTCCAGAATCTATTGGGAGTTGCTTCTCTTTGGAAGAAGTACAAGCCACTGGTATGTTTTTAATCACTTGCTTTCTTTACACATGTATTATGTTAGTACAGTAGCGCCTCCCCCCCCCCCCCCGGGGGGGGTGTTTTTACTGTTGGTTGCTTTTATGTTAGACATGCAAAGAGATAGGAGAGCTTTACTTTAATGATGCAATCTTTATGTTGATGGTCCTTTTTTGTTGGTATCTTGCCAAGTGAGACGTCTTAGCCTTGTTTTTCATATGTTTAAATCAATTTTTCAGACTAGTAATTCAAAACTCTAATACTCTGCCGTACTGCCTTTTTTGAGATTTCTGATCTTGCACTAAACTATACCAAATGAATCCCATGTATTTAGATTATCCATGCTTTTAGTTACTTGTGTCATAGACCATTTATATGATCATCTATTGTGGATCTCTGGAACAATTTGTATTATCTTGCTTTTTGTCTTTCTTTTAACTTCAAGACTTGTCATGACTGCAACTAACTTCCAGATTTGTCAATATTTTAGATAATCTTATTGAAGATATTCCCCCTTCAGTGTGCAATCTCATTCACTTGAAGTCACTTTGCTTAGATAACAATAATGTGAAGCAGGTACTACTTTAGAGTATTAAAGCTTTACCAATGCTGTAACGCTGAACATTATCGGAATATCACTGTTATCCATGCCCCGAATCAATGTTGTTGGATATCAACATCATCTTTCATTGTTAAATGCCTGCATCCACGCACTCATGCACTTCTCTTCAATCCTAAATTGTGGTCATGACTTTGAATGGATTCACTAAATTACTTGTTTGCAACTGAATATTCTGATCCTGTTAGTTATTATTCCAAATTAATGTCCCTAGGCTGTGAATACCTTTCTGATGAACCCTACAGATTCCTCAGGATCTATTGAAAGACTGCAAAGCTCTTCACAACATATCTCTGCATGGTAATCCTATATCAATGGATCAATTTCAACAGGTGGAGCCCCAGTTTTTTTCTTTTTCCCTTTTTTTTCTCCCTCCTTTTCTGTTTATTTTTTTTTTCTGCTGAAAACAAACTTGTTCAAGTTTCAATCCAATTTAACTATTGATGAATACACTAGATGGATGGTTTTCAAGAGTTTGAAGCGAGGAGGAGAAAGAAGTTTGACAAACAGATTGATTCAAATGTCATGATTAGTTCCAAAGGTCTCGACGAGGGGGTGGATCTATGAGATTGTTCCTGGCAAGTTGAGGTCACATATGAAGGTGCTTTTGCAGTTGTACATTTTGGATGAGCTTCTGATGTATAGCATGAGAAGAAAACATTTTATCTATGCCCTTTATGTCACATCTGAAATAAACTAATGTAAATCCTGTGTCAAATTGTATATGGTCCCTGTTTTCTTACCAAAACTTGCTTGCCAATATGCTGACTTCTTTATGGAGCCATTCTCCAACACTGATTGAAAAGATGACAAAACACGAGGTTCTGAAGTCACATTCAAGACAATGAAAGGGTGACTTAGCTGTAAATTAAAGTTAATTTTTGATGTTATATATGTGAAGTCAGACACCTTGTTTGTCCTATCTAAATATGCTGCAGCTGGTGCGTATTGACTGTTCAACCGAAGGTGTCACTATTCTGGGGTGGTATAGTTCCTGAGACATTGTTATACCTGTATGAAGTTAATATTAAAGGAAAAAGAACTGAAATCTGCATATCAAACATTGCCTTTCATATCTCAAATGTTTGATAATTACAATGTATTATAGGCTTGTGACTTTGAGACCCAGGGGTAGTTCAAGAGAAATAAGAGCAGTGTTGTTTGTTATTTGCATTTTTATCTTTTGTAATTCCTCGCAAAAATGAGTCAAATCATACTTGTTTTAACTATTTGGAATTATTAGATTAGACAAGAATAGTCAAATCAACCCTCGCAGCAGTTGTGTGGAGGAATATTTCTCATCTTATTGCAATAATAGGATTTTATTTTTACTTTTTTTTTAATAAGTAGGGTATTTTGAAGTTATGATTATGTGGAACTTGTCAAAAATATAGCAGGGCTAGAATAAAGCCTGATGACTTATGAGGCTAGTGAACCAAGTTATGAGCGATGGAGTGAGTTTACAATGGCTCTTTATTGTGTGATATCGAATTGATGTTGTTTAGGGCATATTTTCAAATTCAGGGTATCACATGTGATTTGTTAGTTCTGCTGTTAGAAAAATTACTTAACCAGAGCAGCAGGATATTAAGAACAGCTTAGTATTCATCTCAGTGTAGTCAGAATCATCCGATTCGCGATTCCAATTGTGTGGTTTGATTCGATTCTGGAAAAAAAACGATGCGAATCTTTAAATGAATCGTTGAAACTTCTGAATCATTGCGATTCGGTCATGAATCGTGAGTGAACCGCACGAATCGCATTTGTGAATTGAATCAAAGAGTCGAATTGTGCGTGTCTTTATTTTCCAGTAAGGGATATTTACGAAGCAGAAAAGCGGGAAATTTTCAGCCAATCGGGTGGCAAACAGAACTCAAAACCCAACCCGGGTTCTGTGCGACCTAACTTATAAAACTAAGCCCAGTTTGCATTTTTTTTCAATTTTTTTAGAAAAAAAAAACCCATAACAAAGTCACGTGCAGTCCATTAGCCCTTACCCATTTTTAAAAAACCTTATTTTTTCAGTTTCAACTCGATGATAGTGCCATAACCCTAGCCTTTAAAATTTATGTTTTTCATTATCAATGCTTATATTTTATTATATATAAGATAATATATATTATTTTTATATATTTTGTGAATCTTACCGATTCACGGTTCACTTCGATTCACGATTCAAAATTTTAATCAATCGATTCACGATATGATTCACGATTCGATAACAATGATTCATCTTGTCCCCTGTCCTTCGAATTATCAGTGTATTTTTTTTTAATGTAAAAACAAAATCATACTTCCAATAGAGCTATTTATGGATTGAGCTATCGACTATTTGATTGGATTTATGTGTAATTGTACGAAGGATATTAGTCCTAATTTAAATCCAACCTAATTAACCTTAAAATATTTATTTGGAAAAAAATCACGCCGATATTGTTTGTTATAATTTATTATAACAAGGTGCCCTAATCATACATTTTTTTTCATTTAAGTTCACCTCTAAACAGTAATTTATCACAAAGTTCAAAAGATCAAAATGATACACTTACAATGTATTTCGGAAAAAACAAAAGTATCGAAACAAAAACAGTTAAATCTCATTTCATCATTATACAATCTTTGTGTTTCGGAAAGAACAAAGCTCAAAAGATCAAAATGACAAACTTGCAACGTCTTTCGGAAAGAATAAAAGTACCAAAACAAAAACAAGTAAATCCCATTTCATCATTATGCAGTCTTTGTGAAGCAACTCAAAAAATCAAACCAAACCACTATAGAAATCGTCGAAAAATTGCAGTAAATAAACTTAGCCAACATTGTACCATTAAAAATTAACATTTCCAACCTTCAACTAATTCCAAATAATAACTTTGCATGAATTAACACATCAAAATGAGTTGTTAATAGATAAATCTTACATCCTTTTAAATGATTTGTGCATATGGATTATCTTAGCCTTAACTTCACAGAAAAATATTACTGTTTGCATATATATATATATATATATGTAGTATGTATGTTGAAATGAAACTTTAGATGTTAGAACTTTGAACATGCATGTTACTATTTTATTGCATGTTATTATCACTAATGCCACTTAATAACTATTTGCACACTTAATCAATATGTTACTATTGAGAATCTTCATATTGCTATTTATATGACAAATAGAAATATGGAAGTACACATGTTATTTTATTTTTAGCATGTTATTCACATAGAAATAAATAGAAATATGTTACTCTTTCAATACCAAACAGAAACATGTAATTCAACACGTTGTTTATGGATTATATCTCATAACGAACTTCAATTTTAACTTCATCACTCCATTTTCAATCCAAACATCATAATGAAAGTGATAATAATATATTATTTTAGCCATATTTTGGTTTGTATAATAAAAAGAAACATGGAAGCATGCATGTTAAAAATGTGCATTTTTTTGTATTCTTTGGTATTATGTTACTATTTGCATACCAAACAGTAATATACAATCCTTTATGTTGTCTTCACATTACATTTCATAAGGAATTTTAGTTTTAACTTGATCAATTTATTTTTCAATGCAAACATCATCATGATAGTACCTATCTTACTTTACCATAATTTAATCTTATTTTTTTTATTGATGTTACTGTCTGGCTCAATAAAGTTACCTAAATAGTAATGTGCACAATGATTCTGTTTTTTGGGTTATTGCAATGCACTTGTTGACATTGGACATCTTTTGTATTTTTTAGCATGATGTTGTTATTTGGATCCTAAATAGTAATATCAAATCCTACATGTTATGCTTTAATTTTTTCTCATAAAAAACCTTAATTTTTACTTGATTAATCCATCTTAAGTTTAAACATCAGCATGATAGTTCTCGTGTTGTTTTTCCACACTTTAATTTAGCTTTTCCAATAATATTACTATTTAGCACTAGATAGTAACTAAATAGTAACACATAACTAATTGTACAATTTTTAAACTCATTTCATTACAATAATGATAGATAGTAACATATCATATTATGCTTCAAACCTTTACATATTACTATTGCATGCAAAATATTAACATGCATAATAATTATTTTTATCACCTTATTTCAATGCACATGTAACAGTTGATGTCACTTTTCTACCTAAACTATACTCTCATTGATAATTAAGAAGCATTATTTAACTATAGGAGCATTTTGTGTTTTTGGCACGATGTTAATGTTTTTGGAAAAATAGTAACATGTATAATAATTATTTTTATCACCTTATTTTAATGCACATGTAACAGTTGATAGATAGTAACATATCATATTATGCTTCAAACCTTTACATATTACTATTGCTTGCAAAATATTAACATGCATAATAATTATTTTTATCACCTTATTTCAATGCACATGTAACAGTTGATGTCACTTTTCTACCTAAACTATACTCTCATTGATAATTAAGAAGCATTCTTTAACTATAGGAGCATTTTGTGTTTTTAGCACGATGTTAATGTTTTTGGAAAAATAGTAACATGTATAATAATTATTTTTATCACCTTATTTTAATGCACATGTTACAGTTGATATTACTTTTCTGCCTAAACTATACTCTCATTAATAATTAAGAAGTATTCTTTAACTATAAGAGCATTTTGTATTTTTAGCATGATGTTATTATTTTATTTTGTACGAAATAGTAATGTGATATTATCCAGTATTTAGCTTGGTTTATGATGAATTCAACTAAGGCATTTTTTTTATTCCTAAATAGAAAAACAACAAAAAAAACTAAACAAAAAAAAGTAGTCAAAGAAACAGCTGGAAGATTCCAGCAATATAGATTGAATCTGTTAGAGTGTATAATGCTGATCAATGATCTTCACTTCAATAAGAGGCACATAAGGGTGCTGCAATAAAACCCTTTCTATCTACTTTTCAATTCCATAATAATGAAGGACCTTAATTGTAGTATATGCTAAAGAGCAATTAAGAAATATCGGTAATAGTTGATACCTTCTCTTCAAAGTACAATAAATTCATAATTAAAGGTGAATATCTCCACATCACACCTATATCTATGAAGCTCATTTTTGGAATAAAAGATGAAAACTAACCTTTTGACATGACACTAGGCAAGAGGCCATAATTAGATTTCAATAATAGACGATTTCGTGGCCAAGGATACCTCACAAAACCAAATATATTTGGAGCACTCTAACAGGCAGTAGGAAGAACTTAAAAAATGGATGTTCATGATGTCTCATTGCTTATAACATTAATACTGTCGGTGACCTTGTTTGTACCAAAGAGGGCTCAAACACTCCGCTGGTCTTACATCAAATATCTTGAGAGCATACATGACATGGTAGAATATTCATGGTCTACACACATACATTAACAACGGATGAATTTAATTTCAAATGATAAGCCATAAAATTTCATAGGTTATTTCATGCTATTACTAGTAAGTTATCGTTATCCAACTTTTATTGCTTTATATCATTTTCCTTGACATTGTTTTCATTTATTTTTATTTATTTAATTACATATTCTTTAACAATTTTATTGTTAATGAGAATTTAATTATCTGATTATTTTAGATTTTTAGTTAATGTGAATGTTTGGAGACCAAATAATAACATATTATTATTTGGCTTACAAATAGTAACATGTTATTCTTTAGCATTTTGGTAATTAGTGTAACTTGCTTTGTTTATTTATTTTTAGATTTTTTATTTATGTTACTATTTGAAGACCAAATAGCAACATGTTATTATTTGGTCTACAAATAGTAATATATTATTTTCTAGTAATTTTATTGTTAATGAGAATACATTTATCTAATTATTTTAAGTCTTTGGTTAATGTTATTATTTAGAGACCAAACATTAACATGCTATTCTTTAGTAGTTTAATTGTTAATGAGACTTGATTTATCTATTTATTTTAAATTTTTATTTAATATTACTGTTTGAATATTAAATAGTAACATGTTATTGTTTAGTTTGTAAATAGTAACATGTTATTCTTTAGCAGTTTTGTTATTAATGAGACTTAATTTGTGTATTTATTATAAATTTTTATTAATATTACTGTTTGAAGATTAAACAGTAATATATTACTATTCAGTAATTTATTTTTTTGATAATTTTATTGTTAATGATATGAAAGGACCCCCTCTTTTTACTTTATATTTAAATACAACTTTCATTGAAAATGGATCTAATAGTATTTACATTATATTATCAATAGTATTGATTGTGTGAGATAATAATTGTGCTAAATGGATCTCAAATTCAAAAAATATCAAAATGCCTCAATTAGGACTTAAGACTCCTCACACACTAACTGAAGGAAAAACTTGCTAGCTAGTTTTAGGTAACCTTTAGGCAACATCATTTTCTTTATCCATGTTACTGTTATGCCAGCGATTAATCTTTTGTTTCATATTACTATTTCTCACTAAAATAGAAATATGTCAACTAATGACACTAATGAGCAATATTCTTACATTTTTTGTCATCAACAAAGAACTGCAACTAACAAACTAAGAAACAAACTTCCTTTACCACCCTGACACACAAACAACATATGAAGAACAACATATCGACTACTAAAAATAAACAAAAACACATATCACATCCTCCTAATCGAAGGACTCTAAATCTAGCAATGACACAATAATCACACAATACATTATAAATCTCAAAAAATAACATTAGAGCAATTTATAGAAATTACAATATCCTAACAAAAATAGCACAAAAAATAAAATAATGACGTACAATTGTTGAGGAATCAGCTTCTCGATGCAAATGATAGGAAAGAAAAACTAACCAACAAATTGCAATTTCTGACAAAAAAACTACAAAGGTCATAGGAACAATTGTAACAAAACAAACAAACAAGCACAAACCTCACAGAAGAAAATGTACAACTCTAAATGCAATTTTCTGACACAACAACACAAACAAACAATTTCAACATGATCGTTGACACTTTATAAAAGAAAAATGTCAGTCTTGAAAACCAAAATAACTAACTAACATCATAGCTTATAGAAATGACTGTGCAGCTGATTGTATAGGAAAAACCATAGACCGCACAAGAAAAATAACAACCTTAGAGTGATTATATTCAAAGGTTAATGGTTAGTCGAATAAAAATAAAAACAAAAACAAAACGAGACAAAAAGTACACTTTCTCTTAACTATACAAAAAGCACAAAAAATAGCACAAACAATATCCAACAATTGCTAAGGAGAAGACCGACAAGAGTAAGGAGTCTCCTATAATCATCTTGGAGGAAACAACTGCAGAATCAATAAAAAAGAAATAGACAAAAAAGCCAATAATAAGTTTAAAATGGCTGACCGCAAAATACCTCTACCAAGATGCCAAGAAAAAATTAGTCTAAGTACAAAAAATAAGAGAAATATCGTAAGTCACATGTTGTTTTATTGCTAATTGATTTAATTAACTTAATGTTAATGCCTAGTACTCAACTAATTTCTATACCACATCGTCATTCATAAATCTCTTATCTGGACATCTCCTCAATAGGACTTATATATAACATTTAAGGAATTGCTAGATGTGCTCATAAAAAGGTTAATAACATTAAATATATGCTTCTTTAAACATTTACAATATTAATGTTTTATGTTGTTCTTTTTATAATTATGTTACTATTTAGAGTCAAAATAGTAACATAACAACATTGAACATTTTCAGACTCCAAACCAAACAGTAACTATAGAACTCTTCGTGTTGTTATTTATCATCATTTTACTAATATTTTTCCTTTTTTGTTACTTCTTTTTGGAGTTTGACTTCTTCTTAATCAATTTATCTAATAAAAATAAATTCTTCAATTTTAGATCATAAACTCCTATATATTGTTGCTTGGCATGGTTGCACATCTAGCAACAATAGGATATTTGTATTCGAAAGCATATGTTAGATAAGATCTTAAATCTTTTCCTAAATGTGACATACAACAAATAATTTAATATTGACTCATTTAAAATATATTGACAATCTTATATGATCAACCCACTTCGATACTACAAGGAAATGAAAAGGTTAAAGTTTGATCAAAAGATGAAGCAAGTAATAATTGCAGAAATTGTTGTTTCCTAATAAATTTAATGGGCATCAAGGACTGCACAGATCTCAATCACTACACCTTGCTCATGCTTAACAATGAAAAATACAAGTGGACTCATTATAACTTAATAAGGCCCAAAAAAGAAGGGACTATAAATCTATACCTTCTTGATGCTAAAATGGTGGTGAATGATGCTTGTATTATGATCAAATACTAACTATTTTAAAGTTTCATTGACTAATATATTATTTTTAGTTAATTTTATTGTTTGGTTTTTAAAACAGTAATATATTATTTTCTCACAGTTTTATTATTAATCATATTTGATTTATCTATTTATTTTATTTTTTTATTGATGTTACTATTTCTAAATCACATAGTAATATGTTAGAATAAAAAAATAATATATTACTATTTGATATATAGGTAATAATACATTATTTTCTCACATTTTATTGCTAATCATACTTGATTGTCTATTTTTTTTATTATGTTACTATTTTCAGACTAAACATTAATATGTCAAACTAAAAAAATAACATGTTACTGTTTGTTTTAAAATTGGCAACATGTTATTTCTTTTATCAATTTTATTGTTAATAATACTTGATTTGTCAATTTATTTTTAATTTTTATTTGATATTACTGTTTCCAGATTAAATAGTAACATATTTTTTTAACTTGATATCTTACATAACTTGGTAATTTAACAACAAAAAGGCTACTACAAGGAAAAAAGAATGAAATCCTTCATACGAATAAGATGAATATGGGAGTAGAACCAATAACTGCAGAACCACGTTTTAATCTCATATCATATGAAAGGTTGATACAACAACAATCTAGATTGTAAGTAACATATTCTTTACTAATCCATAAGTACCATAATTAGGAGGTACTAAACTAAGTCATTCCTCAAATTTACAATTTCAGGTAAGACTATAGTATTTTTGTATGCAAATAAATAAAAGATATGTATAAGAATAAAGAATTTGAAGAACATTTTTCACTAGAATTTATGAGAAAATACAGGGCAAAATTAATAAATAACTTCTTTAGGAATTTTAATCTTTTCAGTTGAAGATGATTCTTAAGTACTTTCCCATTTCTTTATAGATTAAATTCAATTGTATGTAACATTCAATTATATGTAACATGTCAAATTCAATTCAATTGTATGTAACATTCGATTATATGTAACATTCGATTGTAAATGTTAATAAAAATTCAGCATATTTTTCTTTCTAACTTCTTTTAACAATCAAAATTCATTTACCCCTCTGTTTATAACTTCTACCTTGATGTTACTATTTCGAATCAAAATAATAACATGCAATTAATAGTGTAATTTTTAGTTTTTAACTAAACAAAAATATGTTAACTTCTAATACTAACTAATAACTGTTACATTACTATATTTGAATGATGTTATTATTTCTTTTTACAAAGTAAAATAATCATAAGGAATGCAATCGTGCCATAAAAAAACTGTATTCAAGCTAGCTTCTTGCAACTTTTCTTATTGTGATGTCCTAATTTATTACATCTTTCGCACTTAATTTTATTAACACACTCACCCTTCACCTTAATTCTTATCTTTTTAGGTTTGACTGTTTATGTTTTTGAAATTGAAAGTAAGATAATTATTTCCTCTCCAATATCAACCTCTTGCCTCTATATTGTAAGAACGGGGTGTATGACTTATTCATAAATTTTCCTATACAGGCTCACATGGAAATAATTCTTAACAACCTCATTCACAAAAATCCTACATCTTCTAATAGTAGCAATTGTATGAACATAAGGAAAATCATCCAGTTACCATTGATGACAAGTGCAACTGCACTGAGAAATATCGATATACACAATTATATTTGTTAATACTTCAAAAATAGTTCTTGATGACTTTCTAATAACCTAACTCCTGCATTTCCTTGAGTTTAGATCTAATCTCAACACCTAGATAAGACAAATAACCTCATTCCAACCCAATGATTTAGACCTTATTTAGCTAACCAATCTCTTAGTTTCAAATAAATGTTATCAACTATATTTGTGATCAGTAATTTCCTGACATTACAAATCCAAGAATTATAAGTTCAGTTGTGTTTGATGTTATCTCACCATAATGACAACTACGACTGAAAGCATTTAACCAATATTTAGGTACAAGCCTCATGAGAAAATTTTGAGCAATCCAACCTCCTTTACATTTGAAAACTTTCAAGTTCTCCCTAAATGCATGTATTATTGGGGAATACACACACATTGCAAATAAGTGAACTATGTACTCCCTAAAAGAATTTGAAAATGCAACATCATTGAATTTATCCTTCAAATTTTATTTTAAATTATGCAAACAAAAGAAATGAAGTGCCATTGGAAAAAGCTTGAGCATTGCTTAAAGTAATCCTAAATTATAATCAGAAATAAAAGTCACCTATCAGTTTACATCAAGTACTATAAACAACTTTAAGAGGAACTAAAACTAGTTTTCTTGATTTTTAGAATTAACCACAATAAAAGATAGAGGAAACAATCCTAAAATGAAATAGTATCCATAAAATAAGCTATGTTACTGTTGAAATAGTAACATCAATTAAAAAAATACAATAAATAGACAAATCAATTCTCATTAATAGTAAAACTCATGAAAAACAATAAAATTACTTCCATGTTATTGTTTTGTCTCCTAATAGTAACATCAATTCAACAGTTAAATGAGTACATCTAATTATCAATTCAACTGACCAAAAACTAAGAATAAATAGCCAAATCAACTCTCATTAATAACAAAATTACCAAAAAAACAACACCAATGCTTTCATATTACTGTTTATAGTTTGGAAACCAAACAGTAACATCCAGATTACTTAAAATAAAACATCTAAATAAAGGGACGTTTTAAATAAAAATACCAATAAAAGAAAAGGAAAAAAATAAGGCCTTCTATATTACTATTTCCAAACTAAACAATAGTAAAGGATACTATATTACTATTTGGCTTCCAAACAATAACACCAATCAAACGAGTAAATAAAATCATGCTAAATTGAAAATTTGTATACAATGAACTTAAAATGAAAAAAATTCACCTTGATTGTCATCCTTGCCGGTAACTGATAAGATAGCCCTCTTAAACTTGGACTTTAAAAAAGTCCTATCAATTAACAAAAGAGGTCTACAAAATATGAATCATTCAATGTAAGCACTAAATTTGATAAATATCCTATTGAATCTCTTGTTATGATCATCCATATCTACTACAATGCAGCTGCCAGGATTCATTTCATTCATACAAATACATACCGACTAATTTGTTTGAAGGAATCATCAAAATCCCTAAATACTGTACCTTTTGCTCTCTCCATTACATGTCATACCTTGTAATAGCGAATTGCTAATCCATAATTATTTTGAAAATAATTTATAAATTCACTTACTGTCAAGGATAGGAATCCTCTAACTAAATTAATGACCAATTTAGAAACCAATTTGGATTCTATCCTTTTTAAAGTTGAACTATTTAACACGAGACCACAAGTGTAATAATTCATTAACTTCTTGATATAGGAAAAACCATTCCTTTTGCACAATGAAGCGGTCATAGCCCACTTATAGCCTTCCTCATGCTTCTTTAAGCATATAAGTACCACTTTCATTTTTGTATTATTAACATAATCAAATGAAAAACGTCTCTCAATTGAATACTTGAACAATGCATTCCTAAAGTTAACAACACCACCAAAGAACCTCTAACCAACATAACTGACTGCACCTGACTATAAATCAGATAATAAAATTCTTTCACTATTTGAAAAATATAAACTTGTAACCAAAGCCCCATCACACTCTATCACATATGAAATAGTAACTTATTTCTTTGAAACAACAACACCATCACAAAGTGAATGTGATATAGAACTCAAACTAATATTAACACTTAAATTCACATATTTAATATCCAAAACATGGACCGAGTTAATCATAATTTCTAATTCTGACTTATTTTTTAACAATCAAATAGGATGGCTAGGAAGAGAATAGGACAGGAAAAAAATCACTAATAAACATATTCTTAAAATTTATACATATCATTCGAATTAAATCATCATAATCTGTACCAGTGTTAATCTTCAATACTATAGTTTCACTCCTACACTTACATACGAATAACAGATATTGTTTCATTGATAAAAAAATCATAATTACATAATAATAATAATACAATTAAAAAATAGGCGATCAATAAAAGCAATAACAATCAAAAAATAGAGGAGATCAATCAACTATTAACACTGAATAAAGATCAAGATCCAAAATAAACACATAAAGTGTTAAAATTGGATGGAAAATAATAAAAAATCTTGTATAAAAAGGATAAGAATGGAAAATAATTAAAAAAAGCATATTTTGGGATATAATAGTCATAATTTATAAAATCGATACCTCTTTAAAAGAAAATTTAGGAAGTGATATCACAATGTAATTTATCGTATTTATTTTGACCTAATTTGATTGAAGTTTTATAATACTTGAATCTCAATTTGAAACTTCAATTACAATTATTTTCAATTTATTTTATATAAAAATATATATTTAAATAAATAATTAAATATTCTTATCATAAAATAATTAGATGTAATTAATTTTTTTGTAATTTATATTTATATTGATAAATATAAATTCATATAAATGGATTAAATTGAGTTGACTTATTTCATATAACCATAGTCTAAATTCAATTTAAATATTAATTGAATAAAAAATGTTTTTTTATAAAAATAAAATAAATTAATAGAAAAATAGATAAAGGGAGTAAAATAATATAAAGAGAGAAGGGACTATCATAAAGTTTCGATAATAATTAGCTGATAGCTAGTTGAAATCACAAGGTGACTTAAAAGGACATATTAATAGAAATAAATATATAATTAAAATAATTTATATTTATTTAAAAATTAAATTATATTAACATCATTAAAAATTTTAAAATAAAAGTATAATTTTTAATATTTAATTAATTATATTTTATAAACTTATATATTTATATATTTATATAATTTTTATTTTATTATTTATTATAAAATTATAATTAATTAAAATATAATTAATTAAATTTTATGATATTATTTATTTATATATATTTTTATATATTTATAATCTAAAATTAGGATATAATTATATTAAAATTATATTAATTATATTTTATAAAAATGATTTAAATTTATATTACAAAAGGTATGAATTGCAATTTAATAAAAAAATAAGGATAAATTTGAAAATAATTTAAAGAAGTAGGAGCTTATAAATTATAAACTACTCTAAATAACTTATTAAATCATAACTTATAAGCTACTATAGATAGTTTATAAGTTAGTGCGGGAAATACCTGTAAAGGCTAACTTATAACTTATCAGTTAATTTATTTATTATACAAAATAGAATCATAAACTTCCTAAATACCAAATGATAATTATCATAATTAATGACGATAATTATATCTAATTGATGATTATTACTTAATGATACATAGCTATTATTAGTTATAATTAGATATTGAGTAAATCTTAGTTATAATAATTAATAAATAAATTAAATATATTTTATATATATCCATATAAATAAATATTTATAATACTACCAAAAGATATCTATTTTATAAAGAATACACCTCATTAAAACTTGCACTAAGAAAAATTCAATGAAAAATAAAATCTTATAAAAAAAGTATGTTATTTTTTTAACAAATAATTTATCTTATTAAAAATCTTGCCAGAAAAAAATCCAATGGAAAAAAATGATCAAGTAAAAAGAGTGCAATACAAGCTTAATTTTCCTTGTTGAAAATATTTTTAAAGGCCTTTAAATCAGTGCTTCTATTAACAGTTCAATAAAGGACTCATTGAACAAATTTGTTATTATAACCAATGATCATAATCCTTTTCTAAGCATAAGGAAAAGCTATCCCTTAATATATTATCTTTTCAATTGAGCTTTTATATGTAGCAATATCTTTATATGGATTTATTAAAATTTCTTACTTGAAATTCAATTCAAGGGAATTAAAATTTCTTATATATGTTGGAGAAATTGCAATTGTGAATTTTCTTATCAAGAAGTATGATATAGACACACTATCATAAATAATACGAGATTGAACTTTATATAAATCAAATAACTAAATAGTTATGATTTGAAATTCATATAAATAAAATAATATCATATCATTATTCTACAAATATATAAAAAATATATGTTTAATTTTATTCTAGTATATTGTGGTTGGAAAAGCACTAAAGTTTTTGAAAAGTTGTTTCAAAACATGTGTAATTCACAAGGTACATCAATGTATTAATTGCACTAACGTATGGTACTTTAAGACTATGAAAATTTTTATTATTTTTTAGAATTTGAAGTAGATCCTTATTAATATCAACTAATTAAATAATCATTGAAACATTTAATAGATATGATTTATCCACGTAAAGATATTTCTATTTTGAGTTAATAAATAAATGTTCTATCATTTAAATACTTAATATATAGGCCAAGATAAAACTTAATTTTTTTCAAAAACTTTTCATCTTAAACCCCCTTTCAAATATTCAATCATATTTGAAAAATCTCCTTGAGTTCAAATAATATTCAAATTATTAATATATATAGCAATTTATGTTCAGATAATTACACAAAAGATTATATATATTTTCAACAAATATTGACTTAGATAATTATAACACATTCATCTTGAATTCATACAAAGATTTTTATAATTAAATTGAATATATTTCTCTAATATTTAAATTACATGCTTTAAGCATCTAAAATTCTTTGAACATTATAATATTATTGTCAATTATCATGTATGAAATAAAATATAATTAAATCCATTTGATATATACATCAAGTTTTGATATATTGTCAAAAAAATAATTTCCACCATATAAATATTTCTTAAAAACAATAACAATCTTTTGCAAACACCTTTGTGTTACAAATCATACTTTATCTTCACAAATAAAATTTTCTAATTATCTTGGTACAATTATACTTTTGTACCTTATTAAGTTCACACCTTCAAAATGTTTCATTGGCTTGACACTTGGATGTTTCTTCACTTTGTAAGTAAATTCAAAGTTAGCAAAACTAAACAAATGAAAATTCTTACATTTTTTTCTTCAGTAAAATGCTAGGCGAGGGAACTGCTTGAGGGATTAAAATATTAATCTCATAATTTATTTTACTTCTCATATATTATTTATTATTTGTAAATCATAATTGAATAACAATTTAATTTGAAAAGGCTTTTTTTAATGAATGCAAAAAGACAACTTATAATAGTAATATATAGGATTTTAATGAACTAATCTTTTATAAAAAAATTTATATACTAAAAAATGACTATAATTTAGAACACTTAAATCATATTTAATAGAAGAAATATTTACTTTTATAAAAAAGAATTGCTCTTATAAGGAAATAATTAGGAAAACAAATTAAAACCCAATAAAATTTCAAATATTATTTTTGTTATGTTCTTAAAATTGATAAATTAAAAGTTTTAAGTATAATATTTAATCATAAACTTTTAGAATCATCGTATAATATAACTAAGTATAACAATATTGTCACCATATAATGTAACTAAGTATAAGAGTATTGTAAGAACATATTGCATAATAAACACTCAAAAAAAGAACCTACAACCATGAATATAAGCATGCTAATCACATATATTTATTTTTCAAAGTAAAACCTTTGCTAATAATAATACTAAAAAAAGAGGGAAAGAGTATGTGTTAATAATTCAATATAAAGAAAATATTGATAAAAATTATATACATAAAAATTTGGTTTTAATTTTTAAATAATTTTATTAACAATAGAATATATAATTAATTTAATTAAATTAAAATTTTAAATTATTTAAAATAATTTTTTGTTAAGACATCAAGTGGAGAAACTACTTCAAGCATTAAAAAATTAATAAATTTCTTTCTTTTTAACAAAGGCTTATATCCATTGACATATAAAGTTTGTTTGAGGTTAGCTCGAGCCAATGTCTTGTTAGTAAAAGAATGTATATTATGTGATATATATTATATATAAATATATATGGTATTGCTAACCTTTACCTTTTCATTTAAAAAAATTATACCACTAATTTAATAAAAATAAAATACTACTAAAAGTATAGCTAAATATCATGCCATATTTTATATTAGAAAAGAAAAAAAGCAATAAGTGAGAAAGAATTATACCACAAAAGATGTAAGTTCTTTGATGAGTGAAATTAACATTACAAAGATCGAATCTTCTTTGATAAGTTTAGAGTTCTTGCAAGGACCATGAGCAAAAGCTCATAAAAGTTTTCAATTTTCAATTCCACCAAAAGTTGTGACAATGTCGAACATCTCTTTCAAATAGGTTTAAAAATTCAAAAGTCAATTAAGACTTAAATTGGGTTTGACGGACTTGACTAGGCCTAAATTAGGAAGTTAATTAAGCTATTAATACGATTTAAAACAAAAATACAAAATAGTAGGCTAAAATATGTAAGGCAGATATAAGGCTTAAAATGACTTAAAGTTCAAGAAACAAAATTAACATAAGCTTATTAGTGTTCAAATATGCTATTCATATATTGTGGAAAAATCCTTTAGTATTTGAAAATAAGCAAGCAAAGATGAGCCCCAAGCTTGATAATTAAAATTTAGTATTCAACTATGAGTATGCAGAGATAAGTTTTAAGCTTGATAGTTAAATATTATATTCGACTACTTATGTATAGTTTACCAAAGACAAAATTTACATAACTTAAACTCCTCCAAACTCTTCCAATCTTGCTTCTTTTTGTATCCAAGCATCTTGCACCTTTAAAGTGTTACTTTGGTCCTTCCAGCATTAACTTTTGTCATTAAATCCCTTGATATATGTAAATGCTTTTCTTTATTCTTTGAGATTGCATCATTTTTCATTTCTTCAAAAGGATTAATCCTTGAATTTTTTACAATCTATATCAAAAAGAGAAAGATCAACAACATTAAAAGTAGTATTAATATTATACTCATTTAATAAATCCAATTTGTAAACATTATTATTGATCTTTTCAATCACTTAAAATTAATCATCTCTTCTTGGATGCAACTTGCTTTTTCTTTAAGTTAGAAATCTTTCTTTCCTTATAGGAACCCACACCCAATTACTTGGCTTAAACATAATTTTCTTTTGCCATTTGTTAGCTTGCTTGGTATATTGTTTAGTTTTCTTCTCAATATTTAATCTCACTTGCTCATGTAATTTTTGGATTACTTCCACTTTCCTATTTTCATCTAAATTAAAATACTTATTAATAGGCAATGACAATAAATTCAAAGGGGTTAGTGGATTGAAGATAATAAGTTGTTAAAAATAATAACTTAGTTCCTAACTTAGCCTATAAAACCTTCCAAAAGTAACTCAAGAATTTAGTATCTCTATCAAATACAATACTTCTTAGCATTCCATGCAATCTAACAACTTCTTTAAAGAAAAGATTAGTTATGTTTATTGCATAGTTTGTCTTGTGACAAGCTATAAAATGAGTTATTTTTTAAAATCTGTTAACAATAACAAACATAAATTTTTTTCCATTTTTTATCCTTAGTAAACCTAGCACAAAATTCATAGAAATATCAGTCTAAAGTTCACTATGAATGAGGAATTGAATGCAAAGCTCATCTGGTAAAACTTTGGACTTAACCTCATTATAAGTGATATAACTAACACAATATTTTTCTATATCATATTTCATGCTGGGCTAAAGGAAATATTCACTAGAAATGTTTGGTTTAATATATCTACTAATAATCACTTTCTAAATTCTAGTTACCTAACTAATTTGAATCTATACAAGGCACCCAAAATCCTTATAACAACTACAAAGCATATATTTGAATGGTAAAACAAACCACCTAACCATTACCCTTATTGATTATGAATAAATCATTTATAACTAGTGTGACTCAAATTATTTTCTAAGGCGCCATTTGCATTGATTTTCACCTATCCATCTAGTGGATAATGCTATAAAAATATTTATTACTTAATAACTTTGTTCTCATAGTTAATTTTAATTTTACGTGGATCACATCGTTGACTTATTTATTAAAAAGGCACTTCAATATATAAGTATAGCTAATAGAATGATAGATTAGTTTGTCTAATTATTTATCTTGAGAATAAATGATGCAGTTATCAACTATAGGAGTGTGGATTTGCAAAATCAATCAATCAAATTGCATATAATGAGACAATTATATAACAAGAAAAACTTTCGATATAATGATAATATCATTTATAAGCATAAATATCCTACTCAACACTAATTTATTATAACAAAATTATACATAAGATACACGACTATGATAATATATACCACTATAATAAATGCATTATCTTCGCATAAGACTACAACAACCATTTACTAAAAGGCTCCCCATATCCTACAAAACGCCTTGAATTGCCGTTTTTTAGTATAACATGAAAAACTAAAAACATAATAATTTCTAGACAACCTACCTTATTAGAAAAGCTATTGTTACCTTAGCCCTACAATCCCATCTTATAACAATATTAATCATGCTAGGACTAATGCCAAATATTAACATTTATTAATGAAAGCAAGCAAGTTTTCTAGATTATGCTATCACAACAGTTCTATCAAACATAATATAAAGATTTATGAGAAAAAACAAGAGCTCTTTTTCTTGATAGCATTTAGGTACATATTCCTTGTGTAACCATCTCCTAAATTAAACTTGCCTCCTCCTTGAGCCTAGATTTATGAAGAAAATCCACCATTGCATCTATAAGTCCTCTTTTGCTATCTTTCTTTATCCTTAAAATGCATCATATCCAAGAATTTACTCATATAATCTTGAACATTTTGACTATTAAGTCTAGCTGCTCGCATGGACAATAGAAATACATGAGTAGGATAGTGAGTAATAGTCATAAGTTGGCAACAAAACCCTTTATCACATGATAATTGTGCTTTTATACAACAACTGAAAAGTAAAGTATAAATTTGCATAAAAATGCTTAGGCCAAGAGTCACCATACTGTACAAGAGATTATATGTGTCTAGCAGCCTATGCATAATAAGAAATGCACTGAAAAAGGAATTGCAAGTTAACGCATTTGACTATAAACTTTCACTAAGCATTGCAATATATCATTCTCGATCCTTCTCAACATTACCAACCTTTCTCCACAAGTCTATTAAAAGACCATAAATAAGTTCGTTTAGCACCCAATTTTCATATCTCATCTTAATAAAAATTGCT
The DNA here is from genome assembly GCA_020226215.1 of Sindora glabra. Classification (NCBI taxonomy): domain Eukaryota; kingdom Viridiplantae; phylum Streptophyta; class Magnoliopsida; order Fabales; family Fabaceae; genus Sindora; species Sindora glabra. The sequence continues at coordinate 12,327,209 of CM035232.1, read as the reverse complement.
TTTGCTTTCTCAAGATACCTATAAGGGCTAAGCATTTCCATTACAATACTATAAGCCACTTTATCAAATTTAAATCTAACATTTTACATGTCCCAATATAGTTTCAAGGCTCTACTAGTTTCTTGCTTTAACTTGTAAAGCAATCATGACATTGTAAGTAACTAGATTAGGAACACAAGTATAATCAACCATCTTAAAAAATAACCTATAGGTAACAGCTAAATTGCTAGCCTTTCCAAGGTAGTTAATTATAACATTGTAAGTAAATGTATTAGGAAAAAGATTAACTTTCTACATTTTTTTCTTAAATAGACATACCAATATTAATGAATCTAACCTTCGTGAAGATATAAATAAGCATGCAATAAGTGATGCAATCAGGCTCATATCCTATCTATTGCATTTGATTAAGCATATTGAGCATTTCCTTAAGGTAGTTTGCATGGCCATAGTTATGAATCATACGATTATAAGTTACAACATTTGGCTTAGATTCATCCCCGACCATCTGATCAAGCAATTTATTTATATTCTACCAAACTACCTAATGTAGCCTGGGATGCCAACCATGGTTTTATAAGTGTGGCCATTGTGCTTGAAGCCAAGTTGTTGCTCTAGCTAGTAGAAAAAGCTAACAACAACTGAATGGTCATTAAGTTGCTTTAAAATTTGGTTAGCATGATATGCATTCATTGAACAATTTATTAAACTATAAAAAAAATGTTAGTAGATGGGGCATAGGTTATAATTATAATATTAATAATTATTATCATTTATATTTATTTTATATAGAAATTTTTGCTTCTTTAATAATAATATAAATACATCGTATTATATCAGTATGATCTTTTATCCAAACAACACAATAGAACATTTTTAACTTATTCTTCTTTACAAATATTACTTTTTTTGGTAATTAAAGAAGGCCAAAAGCCTTAAAAGAATATTATATCCAAATAAAGTGAAGGGTGGAAAACCTATAGCATCACCATGAAGCACATTTTTTAAATCTACCAGAGAAATCTCTAGAATATATAATCCAACATCAAAGTTAAGGTTATAAGATGCAAGCTAATTTGCACCTTTGCAAATATTACTTTGAATACTCTCTAAGTATTTCTTTAGATGTACTTAAAAATGCATACCTAAATTATATGATAGCTAAAATAAAATCAAGTGTTTAGAAAATAAACTTAAAAATATAACTAATTTACAATAATTAGTTGTAGGATAATCTTATAATTTCTAAAAAAGTTGGGAAGACAGTAAATTAATACCAAAAATTTTTTTTATGTATTATTAATTTCAAAAAAATTTCATTAGCTTAACACCATTAGCCAAAAAAATTCACAAGAATTGCCTTTTTTCACTTGAAATTTTAACCTTATTTCATTATAATATAGTTAGTACTGGAAAATTTAAATGATAACTATAAGCCAATTTAAGAGTACATGGAAAACGTGAAAAAATTGAAATAATTATTAATGCTTTTTAAATTTCAAATTTCAAATTGATATTTGTAATTTGGAAATTTTGTGATGTCTCGAAACTTTTTAAATCCAAGGTGATATAGCAATATCAGAGATTATTAAATTGAAATTATTTGATCATATTTGTTAAAAAATAAATTATTATAATTGAATAATTTTAATTTAATAATTTCAAAACTTATCACATTACCTAAAATTTTAAAACCTTTGATACCATAGCACGCCCATCTTTTATAAGAACAATTTTATATTATAATTTAACTTTTATATCAAGAGAAACTCATTCCATACATATATATAGATGTAGATTTTTTTAATGAAGTAAATGACAATAGAACAAATTGATATTGATGTTAAAATAATTTCAATATTATTTTGATGTTTCCTTAACTTTTCAACTATTAATCTGATAAATTTAATCCTAATAGTAGAAAATTTTGTTGACTTGTGCGTAGCATGCGTGCAACGCTTACATTATAACATAATTTTTATTCTTTTTATTTACTTTATTACCCCATTAAATTATATATATTATATTTTTTTATCTAATTTATTGTATTTTTTATTTTAGCCATATTATTTGCACTTCAAACATCAATATCATTAATAAGATAGATAAAATATAATATATTTAATTTTTATTATAAAATTATTTCAAATACATTAAAATTTTAACTTTTATATTAATTTTAATATTGAAAATACTAATAAAAATAATTAACTATATATTATATTATTTAATAAATTGTTAATATTTTTTACATCAATTTTTAAATGTTATATTTAAAATCAAATATATATCAATTAGGATTTTGGCAAAATTCTCATAAACTATTTTACTATTTATTTTATTGCACATTTTTTCATGTTCACTCTTAATATTTATAACACGAGTATTAGTATCACTAGATAATATAAATATGATATGATGCATTTTATTTTTATTTTAAAAATATGTTAAACAAATTAAAATTTGATTTAATTAAATTATTTAACTGTATATTCTATTTAACACTTATATTATCTTAAAGCTCAAACATTATTCCTCTTCTTGTTTTTGCTTTACTGGTGAAGGGCTCGTGCCCACCACGAAGTAAAATGATATAAGTACTTAATTGAAATTATTTTAATAATACATAATTTGATATAACATAAAATTTTAATAAAACAATTATTATTAACATCATTTAAGTAATAAATTTGATGAAAACGTATTAAAATAAATATAAAATTAGTCTTCAGAATCACCTACAAAAATTTAAAAAAAAAAGGCTTTCATAAGTTATGATACAACTAATTTATAATAATATTGTCAAAAGATTTTTAAAATAAAATTAATATAAATGTGTTTATCACTTATTTTTTTCCGTAGTAAGAATAAGATAATATTAAATGTTTTGTAATATAATATGTGATACATAATATGAAAATTATTATGTGCTTACTCTTATAATGAATTTTCAAACATTTCTCTAAGTATTGCATTTCCAATTATATTTGTTGATTGACTATTATCATTACATATTAATATTGTTGTTAAAATTATGGCTTTTCAATTTTACCTAAAAATTTTTAAAATCTACTAATATCAATTATATATATTCTATCATATTATTGTCTTATTCCTAATTTGTACATTTATAGTAGTAATACATTGTTTATGAAGATAAAAAAAAGACATTATCTTTTCAATTAATATATGTATAAATATTAATAACAAAATATTAATGTAAATTTTAATTTGATATTCTTCCCAATTCTATTAATTATAAAATTAATTATACTAAAATTTGAATGATTGCATTTTAGAATTTTATCAAAGTTTATAGTATAAAAATTATTATATGCTTGCTATTATAATAAATTTTTTAAACACCTCCTTAAACATCATATTTTTCATTGTGTTTGTTTTTTCATTATCAAAATATTAATTATATGCTTACTATCGTTTTTTTACTATGATAATGCCTTTTTTTTCATTGTGTTTGTTAGTTAACTGGTGTTATCACATTTCAATATTATTGTTAAAATTATGACTTTACAATTTTACTTAAAAAATATTTAAAGTTGATAATATTAATTATATATTTACTATCATATTATTTTCTTATCACTAATTTATATATTAATGATATTAAAATAATGTATATTAAGATAAAAAAAAGGCATTATCTCTTGAATTAACACATATATATATACATATTAATAACAAAATATTAATATGAATTTTGAATTTTTTTAGTTTTTATTTGATATTGCACTTATTTCTATTAATTAGAAAATTAGTTATGCCAACACTTAAAAGATTTTATTTTAGAATTTTATCAAAACAAATAAATTGGTAATACAAATATGTCAAAATTACAGTGATTATTTAAGGAAATTATTAATATTATTAAAAATAATTAAGACTATCATCAAATCTTTATCAATTTAAAATCTGGGCTAAATTTGATTTAAATTAATTGTAATTTAAAATTTTTGAATTTTAATCTAAAGGTATACTTAATTCTATTAATTATGATGAATAAACTATATTATAAACTTGAATGATTGCATTTTTAATGTAATAATAAAATTTTACCACATTAAGTCAATTGATAATAAGTTTTTATCATAAGTACATTGATTGCATAGCAAAATTATTGACAATTTTAAAAAAATTTGAAATCATGAAATATCTTATCAAAATATATGAAATTTTTCTAAGATATTCTAAATATTAATTATATATCTCTTAACATATTATTATATGTATAATATATATTTTGCTTATTATTTTTTAATACTTTAACTACCATCATATATTAAAAAGAAGTTATTTAAAGGATATTTATTATTAATTACTATCCATCAGTAAAAATATCATAAACTTTTTAAATAAGAGTATTAAATTTCTAATAATTTACTCATCATAAAATGATAATATTATTAATTAGTAATAAAGTGACATAAATAAAAATATAAAAAATACATAACTGAATCATAAAATAATTTTAAATATTTATGTAATGATAACCTATAAATCATAGAGTAATTACTATTGTCAATTAAACCAAATTACTTTATTATTACGAATTAGAAGCAAATCAAAATTTGAATTTTTTTTAACTTTGTTTATGAGTAATTTCATGTTATAATTAATTACAACTGTTGTGAATTACGTATTATTTATTATTTTTCATCATAACATGTTTGATTTTATTATTGAAAGTTTATAGTTTGATGACGAGAGATTAAAAAAATATTACCATGTTTATAAGATCTATTTGAAATGTCAAATACATAGATCATAAAGCCTTTAATTCATTATAAATTATATTTTAATGTTAAGTGAATAATTGAAAATATTTTTATCTTATTATTTTATGTGATTGTGATTTTTTTAATTAAATAAAAATAAAAGGAAATAATGAATATTGTAATAAAAATATATTAACAAGTGTTTATCCACAGTTGATTAAAAGAGACAAAATTATGATTATGTCATTTGATCAATTTAATTATACATTTAAAATTTGAAACTAATATGTTAATAATAAAAATTAACTAAATAAAATAATAAATTAATATATATTAATATCAGTATATATACTTTTATAAGTTTAATACATCTATTATTTAGAAATAGATTATTTAAATGATTTAAAAAAATTATACAAATTAACGTAAAAAATTTTATAAGTAAAATTAAAATGTATTTGTAAAATTAATGCATAATAAGTTATATTTGAATAAAGATATCTAAGTCAACTAACTATTCTTATAAGCATTTAAATTATTTATTTCTAAATACATTTGTTATTAGAGAACTTATTACTACACTTGTAAATTAATGTGCGATTGAAATTTTTATTTTTAATTTATCTAATATTAATTATCATAATTGACTCTGAAAATTATTGCATTTTAGAGAAGTATGAAAATAATTATTTTAGATTTGTCGATTATCAAAAATCAAAAGTTAATTTCTATTGATGGAACTATCATAAATTATCACATTAATGTAATTTTAAATAAAAATCTTAAAAAATTTAATCATCTTCTAATTATAATATTTAATTTAATTAATCATGAAAGTCAATTAAACAAAAGTATTAAATCACTTAATAAAAATATATTTTCATATAATAGAATTTAATTTTAGAGTTTGTTATCATATTTAATATTATATTAAGCTATTTAAAAAATTAATTTAGTTTAAAATGAATAAATATTTTATTTATAAATTTTAAAAAAATTAAAAATTCAATTAGAATAAAAAAAAAACTATATAAAAGATTGAAAGAGTCTTATAACTTTTAAAAATACAACCATCTTACTCATAAATAAATAATTTAATGTTATATCTTATATATGGAGATTATTTCTTATGTATTCCGATAATCGTTGACAATTTTTTATACAAAAGAAGGGGTTGAAACATCTCTACTAAATTATAATTATTGATTATATATATTTATATAAAGAATTTATATAAAATATAATTAATTTTAAAAAATATTTAAATGGTTGTATATTACATAATTAATGTGAAGCTAATGATTAACAATTGTACGTAATATAAGATTTCATAATAAATCAATTATATGATAATATATGATTCCAAAATAAATATTATGATTAGAAACCAATTGTATGAAAAGTTTCATATATATGTTTTTTAATATATTAACGATCGTACGTAATAAATTAATTTCATAATAAAATTTTGATTATGTAATAAATCAATTTCATAATAAAATTTGATATATATGTTTTATTACCAAGTTAATTCTAATTTAATAAAAATATAAGGTAATATTTTAAGTTCTCTGCTAACAAAAATTTTATTTAAATTCATTTATAATTAATTAATTGATCCAAAAGATTTGATTAAATATTAAATGATGAAATCATTAGCACTTTTAAAATACATCTGTAATTGTGAAAAATATCCATCAATTTTAAATCAAAATCCAACATAACCTATATTAATGTGTAATTGATTAAGTGCTATTTCTTCAATTTTTGAATTCTGATTAAATATTATTTTATATTTTATTAATTATGAAGTGGTTGAGTTTGCGAATAATATATACACCAATTTAAAAATAACGTTAAAATTTTATTTAAATTGATCTGTAACCAATTACATGTTACCTTTTAAAAATTTGATTTCAAAATAAATTATTTATATAAAAATTTCAAATGATTGGACTTTAATTTCATAATTAGTTATTTTTATAAAAAATTTAATCAATAATAAAAGTAATTTTAATCGTATTTCCAGAGTTATAACCATTTTGTTGAATGAAAATTTTGATACATATATTGTTTTATATTAACAATATTAATATTAATATGTTTAAAACGTTATTCTTAATTTGGTAATATTTTTTATCTTAATAATTTATTAACTTATATATAATTATGTGTTCTCTCTTGATAATATTCAATTATTTTATAAAATTATTAACTTCATAATAAATCAATTGTATGAAAAGTTTAAATAAATGCACTTTAATTTGTTGTTAATTTTTTTAATGTTACGTAATAAAATCATTGATGCTTTCAAAATATAATTAAGAGTGTGAAAAATATAATAATTTAAAATTTGTACCACTTCAATCTTAATAACACAATTTGTTAATTATTAGACATGTAAAACGAACAAAATAAGCTTATGTAAGCCTAACCCATACGAGCTTTTGCTTACAAGAGTTTGACTACATAAGTCTGCATAAAAAAACAAGCAATAAAAGAACTGCCCGCATTACTCCACATGCAATGCGAGCATGCTCATAATTAGCCTACATATAAAAAAATTTAGCACAACAATAAAAAAACTTGTGAATTAATTAGGCCATTGGCACATTGCCTAGAGAAAAATTTACTCCATTCCAACATCAAACATCAAAATTAAAAAAACATACATTATTTCGATTCAAAAGGTCCGATTGATTTTAAAAAAATACTAAAAAATAATGTATTCATTCCACTTCTAATAGGATCATTTTACTCCACATGCAATGCGAGCATGCTCATGATTAGCCTACATATAAAAAAATTTAGCACAACAACATAAAAACTTGTGAATTAATCAGGCCATTGGCACATTACCTAGAGGAAAATTTACTCCATTCCAACATCAAACATCAAAATTAAAAAACATACATTGTTTCAATTCAAAAGGTCTTATTGATTTAAAAAAAAATATTAAAAAATAATGCATTCATTCCACTTCTAATAATATCATTTTTACCATTGAAGTTCAGCTTGAAATGAAAATTTAGCTTGCAAAAGCTTAATTTTGTCACTCATTACAAGCCTATACTACATGGGGAAAAACTAACTAGAAATTTGAAAGAGAATAAGTATCATTTTAGCTAATTAGTAACCTGTCATATTAGTGTAAGACAAGCTAATTAATAGTAATAAAATTATTAAATATTGAAGAAATAAAAGGAAAGTAATAAATCACTAGAATATTTGAAGTATAAAACACACCCAATATTTCTAATTGATAGTGGAAGGAAAGTCCAAGTTACATAATTTATTATAAAATATGATAGTAAAGAGAAGGAAAAAAGTTTAAATCTTTTCTTTTGTATGTAAAGTAAAAAAACATGGAGAGAGGCATGGCACTAGCAAATAAAGACATAAAATTTTGAAATATTTAAAGTGAAATGCAAATAATTACAAACAATATCATAACTTCTCTAATGGTATTTATAGTTATACTTGGATCATTTGAAAATTCCTCCAAAATAACTTCCTCTTCATCATTTTGAAAATCTATAAATTATGAAATTATTATTATAATTATTGACTAAATCATATAAAATTTGCAAAACAATAATTTTTTTTTAAAACATTACCATTAGCATCAAAACCATAAAGTCAACTCCATATGCATATGAAAGCTTGAACTTTTTTTTAGAAAAAGATAACTTTTATACTTGTTTAACATACACTCTCCCATACTAAATGTTGACTCTGATGCCACAATTGTAAAAGGAATAGACAACAAATCATAAGCCATAAGTGACAAGTTAGGAAATTTTTTGTATTGCTCCTTACACGATTCCAACATATCTAGATTCCTACATAATGCAATATTAAGTAATGGCATCTCCAAGTAAATTTCCAATTAAGATTTAGAATAAAAAGTTAGGCCAATAACTTTATTCTTAAAATCAATCCACATCTATAAAAAGGAAAAAAAACAAAGTTATGACAATTCAAAATAACAAAATAAAATAAATAAATCACATAAAAGGATATTTTAAACTTACATCAATTACATTTGAAGTGCTTGTACTAGAGCTCGTAGAATTAGCAACATATGCCATTTGATTAACATGTAGTGAGGTAGGATTAGGAAAATCCTATGCATACTCCTTATAGAGTTAGAAATAATTTAGATTTCACCACATCAATCTTTTCTTAATAAAAAGATGGACCCATACTTTGATAACTAAATTTTAACATTGTCAACTTCAACCTAAGATCAATGATGGTTGCTATTGCAAGTAGAACACTATATTAACTCTAATATTTATTAAATTTTTTCTTCATATTACAAGTCATAACTTTTATCAGCTATCTTTATTGTTTATATTATTCATGAGAAATTTCTCAATCTTTGAAACTTGGCCAAACTACAAATTAAATGTAGGATAACTAAATCCTAAAATCAAGTAAGTCATGTTATAAAAGGGTTTCAAGAATGTAGAAATTATCTCCCCTATTTTCCACCCTTCATATGTTGGATAATACTTGTAATTGTTATCATTACATGTAAGCAAAGAAAATGCATGCTTATATTTGAAAGCACCTTCAAGTATTATATATGCAGAGTTCTATCTAATGAGCACATGTAAATACAAATATGCACAAGTATTATTCAAAACCCTTCTTACATACTCTTGAAAGTTCCTCATTCTACCTTTAGACCCTTTCACATAAGCAATACTTTCTCTAATTTTATAACAAGCACTTGAAGCTACTTTTAACCCCTATTACATAATGACATTTAATATATGAGCTAAACAATAAACATAAAAAAACTCATTATTCAAAACCCTTCTTACATACTCTTGAAAGTTCCTCATTCTACCTTTAGACCCTTTCACATAAGCAATACTTTCTCTAATTTTATAACAAGCACTTGAAGCTACTTTTAACCCCTATTACATAATGACATCTAATATATGAGCTAAACAATAAACATAAAAAAACTCATTATCATAAAGTAAACTTCCTTTTAAAACTATTTGAATCTTTAAGTTTATTTGCATATTATCATTAGCAAAAGCATCATCCAAAGTAATAGAAAAATTTTTCTTCTCTATCTCCTAATTAATAAATATTTCCATTACCTTTTTTACCAACTCCACACACAAATGTGGAGGATGTATATCATAAAAGGCAAGAATTTTATTTTTTACGTGCTAATTAATATCAACATAGTATGCGGTTACACAAATATACCACTTGTTAGTGCAAATAGTCCACAAATCACAAGTCAAACATATTCTACTAGGAATATTAGATAAATTTTCTTTCAATTTCTTCCTTTTTTAGCATGAACTTTTGACACATTATAACTTGCAATAATTTTAGAAATAAATTTAATATCAACATCGCAATATTTAAGTAGATCCTTAATCCTATCATATTTAACAAATTTTGAAAGGAAGGTAATATTTTATGATGACTATAGCTATTTTTTCTCTTATAACTTTGGTATTAAGCTTGGAATTTCTTAATTTTCCAAAATGACCAAGAATTATAAGGGGAATTCTTTTATTTTTCATTACTCTAACTCCTTCATATTTATCTATATGACAAGTAAGAGTTAAAGTGCTAGGAGTTTTACCACCCCAATTACAAGCTTATTACACCCTTTAAAGTCTTTGGTTTTCTATCAATTATACCCATAGGGTAAAAAAATTCCACACAATTTTTCTCCTTGGTGTTAGCATTATCATCTTAATATTCAATTTCTTTTTCAATCTTAGATTCGTGAGTGCTATTTTTAGCTCCCCCTTGAAAGCTTGGATTTTACTTTTGAGTTTCACACAAATTTTCTATTTGAATTATCTTTACATCTTCCACACCTATCATATTTAGACCTATCTACCAATGTACAAATGCATATAAAAGATAGCTTATTTAATGCACAACTGCTGACTATAAATAAAGAATGACAAAGAATCATATAACTAGTATTTATATAGAATGCAAAATTAAAACATCACTTCCAATAACACAAAATAGCAAAGACAAACACACGCAAACAGAACCAAAGTGAAAATGGCAGAAAGATAGTGCATATAAATTGACCTAGGCTTAGTGTTTTTATGTAGTCTTATTCATACTTTTCTTACTCAATTTCATTCATGATAGAGTTAGTAAAAGTTAAATAATTAAATTATTAAACTGAATAAATTAAATAAAATGAATTTAAGGAATAAAATATCATTCTTATTTATCATACACAAAAAAAATTAATAGTAGCTATAGAATTTCAAAATGCCAATCTTAATCCTAACAATTTATGAAGAAATGTCCTATCAAGTATTACACAAGTTTCTATATTTAAGCACTTTATAATATTCTAGTTAAACAATTAAAATACAAAATCATATATTAGATTTCAATCCATACTATAAGAAAACAACATAATAAAATGCAAAGAACATTCAAATATTAAGTAAGACATTGTACAAACTTAACCATAAAAATAGCAGAAAATTAAATAAATTGATTGACTTTCAAGAAAGGCTTTCCTTTTATAAGTAAGACAAATATAGAGAAGTCAGTTTCAAAAGCTTTGCTATTATGTTTTATTTGATTGTTTTTGTTCAACACTGATACCGATGTAAATGATGCTTCTCTTCATCCAGCGAGCAAGCAATGGGTGTTTGGCTATAGCCAACAATTTTTATAACTTCCAATGTCTAACAATCGATAGTAAACAACAACAACACCAGTAGGAAGTAATGAAAGAAATAGACCAACCAAATGGTGAAGGAGCATAGTTTGACATTCAGCAGCAACTAGCAACATTGTTCTTTTCTCAATTCGATATCTAGTAATTGGCTATGGCTGGCTATTTTTAGCTTGCATATCGCTGCTATTTCATTTCTTCTCTTCTTAAAATCTTAATTTTTAGTGTTTTTTTAGGTTCTTCTATTGTATTGTAGCTATTTTGCTTCTGCCTCTGCTCCATTACTTATTTTTCAACTTTCTTTTTTACTTTATATTTTATGTGTCAATGAGTGTGAGTGTTTTTTGTTTAGATATTTTTATTTATTTATTAATTATGTTACTTTATAATTTATAAATTATAATCTTAATATTTTATTTTTTTGTTAGGTTTGGATAAGGAAATTTATATTAGGACATAGAAATTAGGTTAGGTTTGTTAGAAATTAAGTTAGTTGAATTTTTTGTATAAGTTAAGCTTAGGTATGCTATTGTTATAGGAGGAAAAATGGCAAAAAAATGGCTTTTTACTTGTGGTCAGCTTGTGATCATGCGAGCTATGATTGCATAAGCTATTGCACATGTGGATTGCTCGTTTAGAGCCACATTAAAATAGGTTTCATACTAGCTTACTTAGACCACCTTGTGACCATAGGTTGCTTGTATTGCCTGTGATCATCGAGCCAATTTTACATGCCTCTTAGCTATTAAATCATATGATAATGATAAATTGTATATTGTGTAATTAATCTACTTTTTCATTTAAATACTAAATAATTTAAAAATAATAATAAACCTTAATATAATTCTCAGCATCTTCAGTTGTCTTTCTTTTAAAATTATCTTATAAAGAATAACTACTTTTAAAAGATTATAGACTTAATTTTTACAAAAAAATTTATCCACTTTCTATTAATCTAATTATAAAGACATCTATAGTATTATAATTAGGTATAAAATATGTAACATAAGTAAAAATTAATCAATAGTGATTAGGTAAAAGAATTACTTTCTTTTGAAAATCTTCCATCTCTAGAAAGTCAACATTCAATAATAATTTTGTTATATACTAAGAAGAAGAATTGATAGGGATTGCATTAAAATTGTAAAAGTAAAACATAATAATAATAATAATAATAATAATAATAATAATAATAATAATAATAATAACAACAACAACAACAACAATAACAACAATAATAATAATAAAATGGTAGAAGAATTTAAAAAAAAAATAGATCTCATTACACTTTAATTCTTTTTGCATAACTTGATAATAATGATGTTAGGTCCTGTGTTTGCATTCTCTAAAAAAGAAGATACTCTATCATAATATTGATATCATCGAGAGCAAACAATCTTATTATTCCTACATGTAAAAAAAAAAGAAAAATATAAGTTACTCACAATTGTTAAAAAAAAAGGAATATATAAGTTAAAGAAATGTTAAACTTTAACAATTAGTTATTAAAATTAAATTATTATTATTTTAATTTGCATATGCAACGTTGATATTAAATTTTTTTCTTGGGAAGGCCGATGTTCATTTTGTCTTCAATATATCCATAAGAATAAATGTTGCTAATTACATCTACAAGAAAATTATAATAAAATTATAATAAAAGATATTCATGTCAGCTTGGTTAGTATTTCTATCTTTTGTCAACAATATAAACTACAAAATTTGATATTATATATACGATACCCTTAGTTTGGATATTATTAAATTTTCATACCAAATTTTTTGGTACAAATACTTTAATGGTTGAAGCCTTAAAAAATACATAAAAAATTAAATCTCAAATATATTTATAGAAAGATTATAATATAGAGCAAATAAGATAATTCCAAATATAATTTAAAATTCTTAAAAGAATAATTGAAAATAATAACTTATCATTAAGAAACACAATCTCGGTGAAAGCAAGTTTATTAAATATGTAGAAACTTGAATGGGCCATAATTGAGCAAGATGAACCTTGATTGTTAGGGTTTTTATTATTGCACATTGTATTCTTTAAATCAATGCATGCAAGACCATATTTTTGCTCTCTGTGTAAATGAATTTTACTAAATAGAAAATTATTTGATAATAATATATTTAATTCTAATATCAAATATTTATATTCTTACAATGAAAAAATAACTTTAATAATATATTTTTAAAAATTAAAATAATTAATTCAATTATGTCAATTATATTTTAAATTGAAGTTGAATATTGATAATAATACATTAACAAATAACATGACTAATCTTCATATACACATACTATATTTAGGTTAATTATGACAAAAATCATACTATAAATCAAATTAATCTTTATATATACTATTTTCCTATATCTTATCTTATAATAATAATTTTTTAACCAATTGACTTTTTGTGCAGTTGATAAAGTGATTAATTATTGTATATTTTTTACACTATTTATTTACAGGTTAAATGATTTATTTATTTCAATAATATGATTGAAAGTAATTTCAATAGTATTTTAAAAAATTATTCAAATTAATGTAGATTTGTTTATAAAAAATAATTTAAGAAAAATATTATAATCAAAATTTTACAACCATTATTTTAAAATTCGAATTGGACTAGATTGGCCAATTTAATCGATTCGACTGAGAACTAGACCTTGGTTTGGTTCGGGTTTGGCCCTAAACCCGGACAAGTAGTCAAACCATTTGGAGTCAATTTGACCTACTATTGGCTCAGGAAACTCAGTGAATCGGTGTTACTTGATTTGGGCAGGTAAAGTAGTAACCTCAATAATAAAAATTAAAGGTGCAGTGCAGGGGATTTGAACATTGGACGAGTCCCCAAATCACACTACCTTATCATTAGGACAAATGCTTTTTCTAGTATGACAATGACACACATTATATATAATGCATATAATTTCTATTTCCCATATTTTACTTCATCCAAAATTTTTATAAATAATATGTATTATATATTTATTTTATATGTTATATATAGTTAAACTATTCTTATTCTTATTTATATTATATGTTATATATATAATTAAATTATTCTTATAGCTATTCAACTAATGTTTAATTTAAAATTTTAATTATATTGAAATGAAATATAATTTTAATATTATAAAATGATATTAAAATTGGGTAGATATTTGTAATTAGAATAAGATTAACATTTATTATTTTATGTTTTATAAATATACTTGTACAACTTAAACTAATTTATTTTTTATGTATATATATCATATTATAATTTTTATATATAAAATATATATTAATCAATTCAATCACCCATTCGACTGATTGAACTGATTTAACCTTAATTTGCTCATTCTACTGGGTCAATGATTGGTTTAGGTTTGAAAACACTGCTTACAACATTCTAATTATTTCAATAATTGATTATTTTAATCAATGACAAAAGTTAAATTTCTAATCCTAATATTTCATTAAATGCACATTAGTATCAATCAAATTTCATTTAGAACTTAAATAGATAGAAAATTTTCTAATTATTTACTTTTATTGTTAATATTATTATTTAATTACAATTAATGACAATATTTTTTCACTTGGCATTGATATTATTATTTAATTGCATTTTTTAACGTATTTTATTACATTGCTTCTTCTGGAGCTTCCTTTTCTAATTAATTGATATATGTCAATTTCGAATATTACTTTTATATACTTGAATTATAGATTGCATGTTGTTTTCTTTTTTCTTTTTCATATTCATTCTAACTATTTATAACTTATATACTAATATCACTAATATATATATGTATATATATCGTTACCCCTTTTTAACAATTAAAAATACATTTGTTTTCATCCTACTCCTACATGTCGCTTTCTCTACTTCCTTTAATTTTTACTTTTCTTCTTAAAATTTTACCTCTTTCTCTTTATTTTTTTAATTTTACATATTTTTAACTATTTTTAAATACTTTTATAATTTTTCTTATTTTTATTTATTTATTATTTCCACTTCTACTATTTACACTCTATGCTAATATCATTAGTTAGTGTCTGTATATATATATATATATATATATATATATATATATATATATATATATATATATATATATATATATATTATTTTTATTATAAAAATATTTTAAATAAGTTATAAATTTATTTTAATTAATTTACTTAATTATGTACTCTAATTTTAAATCCTATATTACTTAACATAAAAATTACATGTTCTTATTTTTATTAATTCCATTGCATGTGCAAATCTTTTTTTTTTAATATTGTCAGTCCTATTATTTATGGTTCAAACATTAATATAACTAAGAATTGTATATAAAATATTATATATTTTGTTTTTATTTTAAGTAAATTTAAAATTTAGTTTAATATTACTTAATTATATTTTTCTATTTTAAACCCTTGTATTATTAAATAGCTCACCAATTGTCTATCTTATTTTCGTTTACATTGTATTAAATATTTTTGTTTTTAATCTTTGTTACTATTGTTTCTCACTTGACCTTAGACACTAATACTATAAAATCATATAAATATAAAATTATATATTTATTTTTATAAAAATATTTTAAATAATTTTAAATTTTAATTGAAATAATTAATCATATATCCTATTATATAACAAAATATTTAATATTTAAAATAAAATTTATTTACTAAAAATTTATCAATATTAATTTGGCATTATTTTTCAAGTACTATATTTTAAATTATATAAAAATTAATTAAGATTTTACAATTCATGCATTGTTTCACTTTTTATGATTATTTTTTAATGGTCACTCATATTATTTATAACTCATATGCTAAGTTTTAAATTTAATCAATTGTCAATATAAATTAGATTTATACTATCATTTGTTTATAATGATAAAAAAATATTAAATTAATTAAATTTTTTTAATTATTATTACCTTTTTTATGAAATATCTTATTCTTCTAATATAAAATATTTTATAATATTAATGAATAAATCTTAAGCTCTATAAATTAATATCACCAAATAATACAAATAAGACATGATATATTTTATTATTATTATGAAAATATTTTAAATAAATTAAATATTGATGTAATTAATTTACTTAACTATATATTATATTTTTTTAACTCTTATATTCTTGATATTTGGGTCACTTCAACATTGCATATATTTTTTCTTTTTCATTTTTAGTACCACTCGTATTATTTGTAATTCATATGCTAATATTATTAAAAAGTGATGTAGATATAATATGATATATTTTATTTTTTTAATTATTTTTATTTTAAATAAATTAAAATTTTAATTTAATAAAATTATTTAATTATTTATTTTAACTTTAACTCTTATATTATTTTACAATTTATACATTATTTATCTTCTTTTTATTTGTTACATTGCATGTTTTTCCTTTTTTTATTTTTATTTCTACTATTTGCAATTTAAATGTTAATATTTTAAAATGGTGTGTGTATATACATATATGTAATTTTATTATAAAAATATTTTAAATAACTTAAAATTTTAATTAAGAAATACTGATTGTATTATATAATTAAATGCTTTAATTTTTAATAAAAATGATAATGAATTATAATTAAATTTATTTATTTAAATATTATCATTTTTATAAAATTTTAAATATCATATTTTAAATTAAATATAATTTTTATAATCTATATATTACTTTTATTTTTTATCTGGTTCATTACATGTATTTTTATATTTTCTTATTTATTATTATTCATTATAACTTGAACATTAATATCATTGAATAACATAAATATGACAAAAAAATTTATAAAATAAATAAATTACTTAATAGCATATCATATTTTTAACCTTTATATTATATTTTAAAATTTTATTATTTTAAAATTGAATATATATTTATTAATTTTATTTTATTCTTATGTTAAAAGAAAAAATTGACATCCTTACAACACATGGGTTAAAAAGTTAGAAAATGAAAGAGTGGAGAGAGAAAGTGATCGCATCAAGGACACGTGTCAGTCCCAGGTTGCGTTAGATTATGATTCGGAATCGGAATTTACGACCGCAGCCCATTTCACCACCGTCCCCTATATAGTGCAATCGCATGCTTTCCTTCATCCACATCGAACCAGGGGTATTCTTCGTAATTTTAAAAAGACACGTGCCTTTCGATTAGTTTTTTCTTTTCTCGAAACCCTATGCTTGCCCTTTTCCGTGTGTAGCCGCGTTTTCCGATCTTGATTCTTTTCTTGTTCAATTCGATCTTCAGTTTTCCCGTCGATTGTCGAATTGATCTTAGCCTCCACTGGCTGTTGTTTTTCTCTATCGATCGACCTCTACAAATTTTCTCATGTCGGTGCATGTTTTCTGTTTTAGGGTTACGTTTGCAGAATATTCTTGATCGAACTTTTTTATAGCGGATCTGATAATTTTTTCGGGGTTTTATCCATCTCGTACAGGATCTGATAAATTTCTCGAATTTTGTTAATTATTTATTATTATTATTTTCATTTTTGTGCTTTCCGTGTATCTGTGACGAGATACGTTTAAAGCTCATTTCGGTTGTTGGATGTCCAAAAGCAAAAGCCGATTGTATTAAATCGTTGAAGTTCGTGGGAATAAGGTACGATTTCATCGATCTCGTCGTTAATTTTGAATCTAGGGTTAGGGTTTCGCAAAATTTGGGGCTTTAGGTTGTTTGATGGAATTTCGGTTGTAATTTGATGCATTAGCATAGATGTTTACCTATGCGGTTGTGTTTCGTTGTGAGTTTCTTCTAATTTTTTTTTGAATGCTATCCTGCAGATAACATGGTGCAGAAGCGTCCTTTTGAAGCTGAGGATATATATGACGGCTCTCTCAAACACCCAAAACAAGCTGAACCCAGCAAACAGCTTGTTTTATTTTCAGAATCTGTTTTCCCTGAAGATGCTAATAGTCAAATACCTGAAACATTAGGTGAGGGTTTAGTCCGGCAATTGATTGTTAACGCCACAATGAATATTGGGTTGCTAGTAGAATTATGTGGTTCAGTCCTGTTTGTAGTAGCCAACCAATTAGCAAGACACTGTTTCACTGCTTAGGATTGGATCACTGAATATGCCCTTCTTTCAATCTGGTTTAATTTTTTCTGGGGCGACATCACTGCATGTTTGAACACTAGGTTAGTGGATTGTTCCTTGACTTGTTTGTATGGTTTTTCTGAGTTTTCTTATGAAATATCTATTCAGTGGCCATTAAGCTGTGCTTATTATTAGGAGATGAAATATCAATTCCAAGCTTTTTTTGCCCTTTAGTTCTCTTATCCTTTTATTTTTATGTACCTATCTTCCTGAAGTCAACTTTGACCTAGTTTCCTCTGCAATTGGTAGAGAGCGGATGCAGGCAAGGTGGTGTTGAAGTTGATCACAATCTTGCTACTGATACTCCTGTTGAACTTCCTAGAGTTGGTGGCAACTTTGAAACAAGCCTTCCTGGAAATATTTCTGTTTCTTCTTGGGCTATGGGTAATAGTGAAGAAGGTGTTCGGTCAGAGCCCCCTGTACATTTAACTTTTTTTCCCGAGTATTTCAGTCCTGACCGTCCTATAAGGACATTGACTCGCTATGAGGACATATATTCCTTACTTCTTGAACACCCTCCTCGCAAACTTGTACCTGTTGGACCTGATCATCAAGCGAATATTCCAGCATGGAATCCATTAGGTGTTACTAGTAGAACAGATGCTTCTATTGCTGTTTCAGACCCTGAATTTGTTGTTGTGGATGAATATGAGAAAAGATTGATGGGGACTTGTGTAATTCCTATGCCTGATATAGAGTCATCTGCCTGTGATGATGAAAGGGTTGGAATTGGCAGGACCGATTGTGGATGTGAAGATAGGCTATCTGTTAGATGTGTAAGACAGCATATAATTGAAAAAAGAGAGGAACTTGTGAAAACCATTGGGCAGGAGATATTTTCGGATCTGGGGTTTTGTGAAATGGGAGAGCAAGTGGCACAACATTGGAGTGCAGAGGAGGGGCAACTCTTTCATGAGGTTGTTTTCTCTAATCCAGCATCCCCTGGCAATAATCTCTGGAGCAATCTTTCAATTGTCTTTCCTTCACGATCTAAAAGGGAGATAGTAAGTTACTACTTCAATGTTTTCATGCTTCGAAAACGAGCAGAGCAGAACAGAAATGACATGTTGGACGTTGACAGTGATAATGATGAATGGCAAGGTAGCGTTGACTATGGAGATGACAACGAGACTGAAACTCGAGAGGAAGATGAGGACTCTTTTGCTGAGACTCCTGTCTACCAAGATGATACTGGTCTTGCTATCTGCCATGAAAATTATCAGCAAGATTGTGACGAGCATGTTCCAGAGGAAACTTTTGATGTTAATGTAATTGGAGATCTTACAGATGGGGGCACTGTTGATGATCAAAAACAGGATTCCATAGAAGTGCCTCACTATATTGGATCCTCGTCTATCCAACCTCAGGAAAAAGCAGTTTTACGTGAGAGACGTGATGAGCTTGTTCTGGATGAGTCATGCACATCCTCTGACGCAGGAGTGGGGAAACAGAAGAATAAAGCAACAACTGAGAATGGGAAGAGCAATGGTTGCTGCCAAAGATATGTTTTGGAGCCTTGTGATGCAAAGGTCTGGGATTCTGGCTTTATGTCTTTCTCTAATAATAAAATTGACCTGATACCCACATGCAATATGATTGAAGAAGTATTTGGAGATGGTCTAAGGCAAGAAATGAGAAGAGGTTGAGAATAATTCAGTACTTTGCAATTGTGGATTTGGGGAGTAACTACCTGTATCCGGGGCTTTTATTATGTGGAGGGAATCTCAGCTAGCAAAGCACCTCCTGGCTTAAGCTATAGGCATAAGGAGAGTTCGGCCTTTCATTTGTATATTGACATAAGATTGAAAAGGAATCCTTCATTGTAAAATAGTGTTTTAGAAGGTGATTTGGTTTTTGAGTTAGGTCTCATTTGTTCTTGGTAGTCCTTTTTCCAATTGTAAAATTCCTTATTCCTTAATTCTATAATACTCTCCACTTTGGGGTGGGAATTTTTTTGTCTTGAGAGGGGAAGATGGGTTGGTAGGAATTTCATCGGATTCCGTGATGTAATTTTGTATTATTATATAACCTTCAAGGAAATACTTACTCCCAATATATCAATTCATTTAATGATACTTCAGATGAACAGTTCTTTTCAGCAGTGTTGTAGACATTATCACTTACCAGATTGGGAAGTTCATGGTCTCTAAAATGGTAATATTGTTATAACAAAACTTCACTTACCAGGATGAACTAATTAATAAATTCTTCTTCTGGTAGTGTTATCAGTTTAATGTTATATCGAACATGAAATAAATTGTATACAGGAATTCTCTCTATAGCACACGGGTAGAGTCTGCTAGGGATCGGTATTGATTATGCTCTCCAAAAAGTTTTGAAAAATGTGTTAATAGCATATAATTATGAGAGTTTTTCAAGGAAATTTTTAATATAAGTCATTTAATCTCTATAAATCTGTTTTACTCTTTAATCTCCCAAAAACCTTCCAAAAATTTTATTTCAAAATCCGACTCGGGACTCTGACAAACAATTTGTAGCTGCTAGGCACACAGCATACAAGCATAATTCAATGCACATGTAACCTAATTAGAAAATTAATTAGGGGGCCAACAAGTCCAGCCATACTCTATGCTTTGCCTCTAATCATTTTTGCATACGACACTTCTCATTGATCCACTAAAACAGCAAAAAGCTTGAAACAGGAGTGATAAATATTACACAGAACAGCTAAATATTGTACCAGGTTGCCGGCAAAGATGCGCACAAACTAAGCAAGTGAGACATTCGTGTTAAGGTTATTGCAATGAACATGGCCGGCCAACCAACTTAGCATGAATTAACATTGAATTCAGCATTGTCTTTAAAATAATTAGCAAGCTAACTACAACTCTACACAGCCTGTGCTAATATTAATTATTTATATTGTATCTAAGGATTAGTGCTTCCTAATCTAAATCATTCATCAATTTTGCTATTAATCATGTAATAACAACACTTGTAGTTTCACCATTCACAACTGTTCTGGCAACTATAGGTGCAATATAATTTAAATTATATTAATTGTGTCATTTCAAGAAGTGTACAATTAATTCAATTAAAATTCTTTCACTCGGAAAGGATATTAAAATCAAGGGTTAATTACTTTTACCTTCTTTACGTTTGACTTAATTATATTCACATCCTTTTTATTTATAAAAATATATGTTAAATTCTTTTATTTTTC
Organism: Sindora glabra; assembly: GCA_020226215.1. Taxonomy (NCBI): domain Eukaryota; kingdom Viridiplantae; phylum Streptophyta; class Magnoliopsida; order Fabales; family Fabaceae; genus Sindora; species Sindora glabra. The sequence continues at coordinate 12,305,478 of CM035232.1, read as the reverse complement.
AACAGAATGAGAGGTGAGTGTATATTTAAAGTAGAAAAAAAGGGAGGACAACATATATAAAAGGAAAATTAATGTATTTTTTTGAAATAGAAAAAATGAAAATATAATCTGTCTTTAAAAACAAATAAAAAAGGCATTATATTAAATCTCAAGAGGTATAAGTAGAGTTTACTCTAAATCAAAATAAGTGAAACGGAGCCTTACACAATCCCGAATGCAAGCAAATTTGAGCTGCATTAATATTTACGGAGGCAAATTACATTCATTTGATTACAAAGTTTGGTTTAATTGTACTCATTTTTTATATTTAAAGATATATATTCATTTTTTTTACAAAAGGGATAACATAGATTTAGACAGAAGAAAAATAAAGGTAAGTGTATAATAAAAGAGAAATTAATAAATATTTTCTAAGAATGGAGAACTGGGAGTGTAATGGGATAAAATTTCCAAGTGAGGAAATATAATTTACCTTGTTTAGCAATTGCTCTGCCTTATCTGGTTGGATGTTATGTCATAAATAAGCTCTTTCCCTTTTTTTTTTCCCTCGTAAAATGATGGGAGAGTAAAAGTAACTATAGTTGATTATCCTTTTTAAGCATTATTATAATTTTTTTATTATAGAATATTTAATTTGAATTACAACTATTAGTTAAAGGATAAATATATCACTATAGCCCAACCAAAATACTATTGATTCTAAGAATCCATCACCCCCTTCATTAACCCTATATTAATACCTTCTGGCGTCAAACTTGTGAGTTTTAGGATGAAATAATAATATAATACCATTTTGCCAACAGCTGAATGATATTTCATAGATAGGCTGCAATTAAGAAGTGAACTTCATATCTCAAGCTTGGAGCAAGCAGTCCATTTAACGACTTTAAGAATTAACAGACCCAACCCACTTGATCACGACCTACCAAGATGTATGTAGAAATTAGTTTACCAAATTGCCCTTGAAAGTGCGCCTCAACCGCAGATAACTGTGGAGAATCGAAAGCAGGGGCATTGGCAGGCTCTGATTGGTATAGGGTAACTTAGGAATAGGAACCCACTTGAGATGTGAAACCCCTTTATATTTAGTCCAATAAAAATGGAATAATTATTGCAGCGCTTATTTTTATTATTTAATATAATTTACATTTGTCTAAATTAGATTTAAATCCACTTTACTTATTTGTTACCCTCACAAATATTGTCTAACAATATCTAAGGATGTCACTAATGTCTCTAAGATAATTGTCGAGTTGCTCTCCCATATTAGTATGCATTAGGTAAATTTTGTTAGTCATTCAACTTAAATAGGTTCGTAACTTTGTTTATGAGTGTTATAATAAATTTTTACAAAAAATTGTGAGAGTTATAATTTTTTTTTCAAATACCCAGATGTACCATCCCATCTTATTTTGAAAGGAATGATTTGGCATTTGATTGAAAATTTATAAATCTATATATATTTGATAAAGATAGAGGTCTTAATTTATTCAATGCATGTATAAAGAGTATTGAATTTGAATGTAAAATATAATGGAAAATAAAGCTTTTGAAATAATATGAAGTGTTATTATCACAAATAGACAAATATAAACCTATATTGAAAATGGATTTTGTTAATATTAACAACGATTATTCTTATTCTACTTGACTTATTAGTTATTAATTGAGTTTACTTACCAGCCAAGTTAAATATTAATTTTTCTTAAATATAATAGATTAACACAACATTTGAATACGGTAGAAACCTCTTTTAAATAAGTTTTTAAACCCAGATTTTCTTTGAAGGGAATATAATTGATAAAAAAAAATAGATAAACTATTTCTCATATAGAGAAGAATATCAAAAGAATCATAAATTTTCTTAATTTCTTAATTATCAAATCTTAAAAAGATATATACAACATTGTTTAAATTTTTTTCACTGATGGTCACAGATTGATATTAAAAATCCGAAAGGATCAAAATTCGGGAATTCTATAATATTTCAAGTATTTTGAAATTTAGAATGATATAATATTCTTAAAAATTATAAAACTAAAATTATTTAATCACATTCATTAAAAAATAAATAATTATAAATAATAATTTTAATTTAATAATTTTAAAATTCATATTTCATTTGAAGTAGGTGCGAATGTGTGAGAGAGTCCCACATAATTTTCAAGAGAGAGAGAGAGATAATGGAAGCTTTTTCCAGAATAGAATAGCAAGACAAAGTAAAGAATAGTTGTTGAGGAAGGCCTGTTCGTTAGTTTGAGTAGGCTTTTTCCTCAATTCAATAGCATAAGCCGTTGGATTTAAGGACTTGGCGTAGTATCCTCGGTTGAGTACACGTGCTGCCATCTTTCCTCTTCTCACTCTCTTCTCTTTTTTTAATCTTTGCTTCCATGCATGGATTTCTCCTCCAAATATAGTCAAGTCTAGAGAGAGAAACATATTCTCACTCACTCACTCACTCCATTTACTTTTCTTCTCTTTCTCCTCTGCCTTTGTTCATCGCCATCATTAACAACAAAGGTAACACAGCTTCAAGTTTCAGTTTTTGTCTTTTTTTTATGTTTTCGAAATTCAACTACCAAAGGAAGCTTAGTAGCAAGAGGAGGAATTAACCTTTTCTGTATGTACGTTCTCTTAGATCTTGCTACTTGATTACTGTTTTTAACGAAACCCGAGATTGGATTTTGCTGCAAAAAGGTAATTTGATGCAACTTTCTCGATTTCAGCTTCATTGTTTGATCCGGGTCTCGCCAATTTTTCATTTTTCCCCCCTGATCCTCTGTTTCATTGCATTTAGGTTCGCTAGGTGCGACGAGAACGATGAATTCAGCATTCTTTGACATTCTTGATCAGCTAACTGAGTACCAAAGTAAGCTTGGTTGATCCGTGCTTTCTCTTTTTTCTTGGATTGCTAGAATTGGAATTTCAATGGAAGAAGATCCAGAATCCAAGCACGTATGCAAGTTCTGTAGAAAGAGTTTTCCCAATGGCAGATCCTTGGGAGGTCACATGAGGTCTCATATCTCCAGCATCTCAGCTGAAACAGAGGAAAAGCTCAACAATGGTGGAAACAATACTAAGGGAGGCGAAGAAACTGGCTATGATCTCAGAGAGAATCCGAAGAAGACTTGGCGATTTGCAGTTTCAAAGGTGCAAACTTCGGAAAAGTTCTGCAAAGAGTGCGGCAAAGGATTTCCTTCATGGAAGGCTCTGTTTGGTCACATGAAACGCCATTCGGGAAAAGAAAAGTTATCAAAAAGCTTGGAAAATGATCAAGATTCATGGAGTAATGCTAACCAGAAGCTTGTTATGGATAGCCAATCCGATAACGAATCCGCGGCGGCTCCGAATCAGAGAAGAAGAAGCAGAAGAACAGCAAGGTACATGCCGGCGGCTTCGAATTCATCTTTATCTTTTGTTAATAATCCTTCTTCTTCAGTTTCTGAAATCGAACAAGAGCAAGAAGAAGTTGCTATGAGCTTGATGATGCTATCAAGGGATCTGGGTACTTGGGGTGGTCTGAATTTTCCTGCAGATTCCTCTGATAACAATTCTGCTTGCTTTGAAGCCAAATCTTCAGTTCGAACTAACTTGGTCAGTAAAATTGAGGGAAAAAAACCCATTTCCAGCAGTTCTGAATTAGCAAAACTAAAGAAACTGAGTAATAAGAAGTTGGAGATTGGTAATTCTAATTCTGCAGTTCGCAACTCTAAAGGGAAAAGAAATTCACAACTTTCTGCCACTGGGTCTGCAAAAAATGAGCTTAAGAATGAAAGAGCTAAGAAATCTGACGTTGGTTGTTATCAGTCTGCAATGGAGGATTCTGATGACGAGCAGAGGAAGAAGAAGGTCAATGCTAATAAAAAGTTGACTGTAATCAAGAGGAAGTTTCTAGGTGCGGAATCACTGAAGAGTATGACAAAAAGCCCAGAAAAAGCTGAACTGAGCAAGAACATTGATAAGAGAGGCAAGTTTGAGTGTACTACTTGCAACAAGATCTTCAATTCCTACCAAGCTCTCGGAGGCCATAAAGCCAGTCATAGGAAGATCAAAGGCTTTTCCAGTGAAAGTAGCATTGAAACTGATCCAACAACTGAAATAAGTAAGCTCATGAATGATAATAATAGTAATGATAGTGAGAATGAAGAACATGAAGTTGGTGTTGCTGGTTTTGATCATGATGAAGCGGAGAATACTTCGGAGACAAAGAAGAGCAAAGAGCATCAATGTCCAATTTGCTTGAAGGTTTTTTCATCTGGGCAGGCATTGGGTGGCCATAAGAGATCTCATTTGGCCGAAAGCAGTAGAAACTTCCAAGCAACAGTTGCAAGTCAAGAACCAGTTGAAGAAATTAGAGACCTGCTTGATCTTAATCTTCCTGCAGCTGATAGAGAAGACAAAAGCAGTAGCCATGCTGACGAATCTGAGTCCTACAGAAACTGGTGGATAGGAAGCAACCACAAGCAGGAGGCATTGGTTGGCCTTTGATTCATACTTTGAACCTCATTGTTTCATGTTTAGAGTGAAGATTCAAATATCAAACTGTATAAAAAAGTTCCTGCATAAATTTTTTTCAGCAATTCTTCAGGATCTATGTCATCTTTGATATCTTTCTTTTACAGATGCTAGTCTCACTCGTTTTCGTTTCATAGAGTCTTCTTGTGAAATTTGCGGGTAGTCTGTCTCTACTTGAGTAGCATTTTTTTTTTCCTTTTTCTGGTGGTTTTGGTTTTCTGGGTGATGGTGTAGGATAATACTTTGTTCATAGGATAAGCGTCATTGATGCAAAATCTGAAGCTCATAAATCTGACTCATTGGAAATTCAGGAATTTTATTGTAAGAAACTTGTATAGTGCTGTTTCTTTGAAGAAAGGAAAAATCTACTATATATTACTATCACTGACATAATGATATATTAATATTTTATCAGATTTGATTATTGACATATACTTGTGTAATTTAAATTATCAATTTGCTGTGTGATTAAATTTAATAATATGTTAATACATTACTATATCATTAATGCATCCTAACTCATCAAAATGTACATTTTATGGGGCATTAAATTGCAAAAGTGTCTGGTTTGGGAGGTAATTATTTTATCTTGGCATCAAAGAGAAATCAATGAGGTGTTGAAATTTTGGGAGAGCTACCCAAAGTCACGAGACAAGAAGAGATAGAAAAAAGAAGGCAATGTTAGCTGAATCAAGGTGGTTGTTTAGTCACCTACCATATAACCTCACAACCCATCTTTCTCTCTCACTTGGCAGCTCAAGTGGTGTGTTAACAAATCCTTCTCACCAGTCACTTTGTTCTCTCAGTAGAGAATATCACTGGGATTCATCAAGGCAGACACTCAAGCAGATGATGGCTGCACCAGTGACATGTAAAACTATTTAAGAGGGCGAAGCTTTCCTCTCTTTTTTTAATAATAGAGTAACTGTGTATATCTTTATTTTTATTTTTACATTGTCAATAAAAATAATCGAATATAAAACCTCTAAAATATTATCTAAGCTCCTCGCCATCAGCAGTAACACAATGCATAAATAAATCAATTTACAACAATTTCACCTTGTAAATGAATTTCATAACTGCACAAGTCTTGCTGATTTTGGCAATCTTCTAATACTTGTATTTTTTTTAATTTAATTTTATTGTTTTGGTACTTCCCCTCTCTTGGAGTTCAACTTTTGCATATTGAGCACTTGAACAATATAAAACCGATAATATTGAGAACTGAATCAAGTCAGAGATGGCTACTCAATTTTATCATCCATTATCACCATTGTTCTGGATGACACGTGTAATTAATTGAAATCCTCCACTTGGCTAAGGAGAGAAAGGATGAAAATAAAAAACGGGTAAGGAGTCTGAACTATGGAGGTCCTTTTCAGAACGAAGCAAGAAAAATGATAAAATAGATCGTATAGTCAACTAAGCTGTACAACCAAAACGATTCTCTTAGAAGTTTTATTTTCTTTTTCTAAATTATAATAACCATTGGGGGATGATTTGAATAATTTTGCAAATATAATCTGCCTCACTAAATAGGATTTACTACTATATATTAAAACGGACATTAAAATCCGCTGCACTCTTGATCACAATGTGCTCCATGTGCTTGCAGTTTAACACGTGTAAATCAGTTTGTAATTATACTGCAGCCACGATGAGAAACAACAAATTATTATTTTTAACCTCTGTTCAACTTTTTTTTTTTAAATAACAATAGAAATGACAGATTTATTAAAATACATATGAGACATTCAAATTTTAAATCTAAGACACTCGAGAGAAATAATCTTAAAAGTTACATTAGGTGTCATTAATTATGCTCACAAATCTATTTCTCCATTTCTGTCATATTTAATTATTAATCGACCTTTTTTAAAACACAAAATATATTTTAAATGATAAAATAAAATATCATACTTTTTAATAAGAAGATTGAGAGAACGAATAATTATAAATTTAAAAATTATTTTTTAATTAATTATTATATATTAAATTTTAAACAATTGATTTTTTTTATTAAAAATTATAATATTTTATTTTATCCTATATTTTACATCCCAGAGGATTCCATGTGTATAACTACGCACCTAGAGTTTTAAACAACGATTTGGAAGGAAGAACAGGAGACAGAAATATATTTTCCCCTCATTTACCGGAACCCTTTCCACACTTCTCTCACAGGCGACAAGTTTCCTGCACCGGATGCGACAGTCATTTGTCGACAATCTTGAATACGGCAGCAAGCACGCTAGTTTGATGATGGTCTGGCAATCGCAGGTTTCATTGATAGCCCTATCGGGATAATACAATAATTAGTTTCGTTTGAGGTTAGATGTCACTTTTGTGTGTGAGTTTGTTCAGTTAAATGGCAACAATTTTTTGAAGGTTCTGTATCAGAGTTGCCACGTTCAAACTTTCAATTTTAAGTGTGGTTGCTTTCAACTGTATTGGGTTATTTCTGATTTAACAGATTGAGGTGATAAAAGAAGTAGCACTTAGAACACCGATTGGATAGCCCTCCTCATCATCCACTTTTGTTACAAGGAGGTTGCAATTTTCTGCTCTATAGTGAGGTAATCTTGGTATTTAACTAAGCGAGCTTGCCACGTTTAGAATTTTCAGCAGTGGCTGTTTTTCAATTATGGGTTTTGAATATGTTCTTGGTACAAAGTTCAGTCTTCTATTCTAAGACTGACGAGGAAGCATGTTTGCGAAGAGAGAGGAAGTTGGAGCTTCCTTTATCTACTGAGTCTAAGCAATTCAATTTCCATTATCAGGAAGCTGTATGGCTTGCTCTAATATCAAAATAACAAGAGTTGGAGATGATTGTATTGACAATTTAACTTCCCAAGTGCACTATGTTGAATATTATGAAACTGATAACCCCCTTTTTCTGACTATTGTGGCATTAGTTGTTGGTATAAAGAAAATTGTCACAAGGTTGTTACAAGTAATGCGATCCATCGAGACCAAACTGTAATTACAAAAATTTCTAAATCAAAAGTTTATATTCAAGTTTAAAATTTAGAAGTGAAGATTTGATTCAACAATATAAAAAAATGTCTATTAGGATAAGGTATTTGGATACTAAATTAAAATGTTTAGAAAAATAGAAATTGGAACTTTGAACTCAATTGCAATTAACGGCAGATATTCAATATAAATGTGCACTTAATCTTTCAAGATGTATTAACTAATTTTGAATCTGTTGAGCATTTTTGGATTTTTTATCCCTTCTATTTCAAATAATATACATTTAATTCATTTCAAAAACCAAAGAGTTAACATGATTTAGTCTAAATGTGGATAAACGAGACATTTTTATTTTTATTTGCAGGAGACTTTTCTTAAAACAAATTTAGTTGTACTCTTCAAATGTTGCCCTTTCATTTCAAAGGTTTGAAACGGCTTTTTTCATATGGTTGTCCAACCTAACTCACAATGGAATTAACTGTTTACCAAATTACCTAAGCCAATATCTCAGTCTACTTTTATCTCAAATGCAATATTCCCTTGAAAATAATGTTCGAAAACATCACATTACTGCAACTTCTTAAGATTTACAAATGCATGTTATGATTGATGAGAAACATGGTGAAACATATAAATACATGATAAAATTTGGTAGATATGCCGATAGATAAGTCTACATGAAATTGATCATGTTAATTTTAAATCCAAAAGAATGTTTAAAAAAAAAAAAAAAAACTCATAAGTTGACGTCTGCAACGTTTTACTGGACTTGCAACCTGCTTGATTTCAATTGTGCCTCTCATAGTATCTCTTAACTTAAACAACTTAAATGCAGAGTATTTCTGCTGCTGAGATTCACATACTAACATACTCGGGAGGAGTTAACACTTAAAACTGACATATTTGTAAAGTAAGGTATTTGTCGACGAGGATCATGGTTTTGGAAATATAAATTTTTATAAAATTTATATATTTTTATTTAATTTATTTTCAAAATTTTATACTAAATTAAAAGTAAATTAAATAAAGTATATAATTTTTTATAAAAATTCTATGTTTGTAACACTATTAACTAATGTGAAAAGAAAATGAAATGAAATATGAAATTTGAAAGCAAATTATAAGTAAGAAAACAACTTTACAATTTGTTCTTTATTCATATGTACTATCAATAAGGTATAAAAGAATGTTGCCGAAACATATGTGTGCGAGAGTGACTGAGAAAAATATATGAAATAAAATGTCACACAAATTTCATGTTTTTGCTTTCTTCATCATCTGATATTTTGCTTTGTGATCCATTTCATCCAACAAATAAAATTGCTGAATTACTCATAGAAATATCCTTTTATATAAAATGTGATTTTCCATCCTCAATAATTCAAAGTTCCTCTGTCTAGCTGCTTCTACATGGTTACATCACATCATTAAGTGCTGAATTGATTATTATATTTGAAAAAAATATAAAATGCCCCCTTTAATTTTAAAATAATTAGATTTTATTTCCTTAATTTTAAAAATTATTAAATTAAATGAAATTTATAATTAATACACTCACTTATTTACTTAATTATTTTAGTAAATTACATATTTTTCATAAAAATTTAAAGTAAAAAATTATATGTTAATTTATTTCATTATTTTTATATAAAATAACTTAATTTTATAAAAAAATTAATTAAATAGATAATAATTTTATTTTTAAATTTTTCATAATTTAGAGTTTAATTTTGAAATTTTTAAAAATAAAAATGAATTTTAATTTTAATTAAACTTAAAGTAGATATTTTATAATTTATTTTCATACCTCTGAACGTTGATACTCTTGCCTAGAGGTGTTAAATAGGAGTCTATCGCGAATATGAAGATAAATCCGACATGACAAATTAATTTATATTACTCATTTTTAAAAATAAATTTAATTTTAAAAGTCTAAACTTATTAAAATTCATAATGGATATAGATTTATCCACAAATTTTAATTATAAATCTATAAGTGGAATGAATACAAATTGATTTGTAATTGACTGAATTTGTATAAATTAATCGATATTATTTGCATTTAAAAAATTTCAATTTTAAAAATTTAAGAGTTTGTTTAGTTTTTAAAAATTTAATTTTTAATTTTTAACAATAAAAGAACAAAAAAATCTCTTTGTTTAAGTGTTTTCCATCTTCAATTTTAAAAATTATTTTCAAAACATGTATTTTAAAAATAAGACAATAATAACAACTTTAAATTATTTTTATTTTTTATTTTCAAAATAATTCAAGATTATTTTCAAAATAAATTATTAAATTTATTTAATTATTTTTAAAAACTATTTTTCAAACTTATTTTATAAAAAAATTTTCGGAAAAAAAATAGAAAACACAAATAAACAGAGTCTAAGGGTTTGGTTGGATACTATTTTTTTGATACTATTTTTAAAAATAGAAGAATATGTTTTGGCAATCTTTTTTAAGGATTTATTTTTAAAAACTGTTCTCTAAATATATAACTTAAAAATAAGAAAATAAAAATAACTTTTAGTAATTTTCTGAATTTATTTTTTTGTTTTAGATATCGGTTTTATAATTAAATAAAATATTTTTTTTATTTGTAATATTAAGTACCCTCTAATCTTGATTTTTTTAATTTAAAAATAATTTTTGAGAATAAAAAATAAATTTTAAAAATAACTTTTGAAAACGATTTTTAAAAACACAAAAATAAAATATATCAAAATATACCTTAAATTAGCTAAAACTCGCAGCAGATGTAGACCAGCCGTCGACTCTTGAGCACACCGCTACTCTTGGCCCCTAATATTCAAACATGGCCTGTCTCGCTTGCCAGCTCAAAATCCCAGCTATTCATTGCACCACCTGCTGCGAAATGGACGTTACCCACAGTTTGAATATTGGACACTCTTTCAAAAGTTTTCTCATTCATTCTTCTGGGAAGACTAACTCTCATGTTAAGTATATGAGCTCAATAATAATCGCCTACTCTGATTCTGATTCCGGTAAAAGCTCAAATTTTTACCATCTATTCTGCTCACGAATATCATAGGTGTATATTAAGTATTTATGAACGGGTTTGTAATCCAACTGTTTTGATTATTAGATTCTGGATTGAGTTTCCCCACGGAAAGTTTTGGGTTTTTAACCTTTTTGTGATCAACAAACCTTTGGGTTTTTAACTGTTTCGTGGACAGTGAAAAGATAGAATCCTTAGTTTGGGCGATAAAAATTTCAGCAAATTGTTCAAGGTGTTCAATAAACTATTGTATCGAACCTCATCTGAATCGAAATATATAATGATATGATAATTGTAGGAACACAGCCCCTCTTCTAAAATTTTTCTCTAGTTAACAACTATTGATTTTTAAAATCTAGGAATGTAGTAAGCATTCTAACATTTTTCTCCTTTAGATTGCAAGTTCCAGTACTGTAGAGCTTGCATGTGTCACCTGGACTAAGTGGATTAGATGAAATGTTGAGTGGGTGTCCGTATTTCTGTCTGTGTGTGTGTGTGTGTGTGTGTGTTTTTTTTTTAATCTACAGTTTTAGTTTCAGACACATGCCACAAAATCCTTTGTTCAATTCTGAGTTCCTATATTTAGAATTTTCTCCAGGATTTTGCACGTTAATTGTGGTTCAATATTTGTTCATTAGTACTGTACTGATTTTAACATAGTTTATCTGGTAACGAACTTTATACACCATGTGGGATTGTCTTAGACAAATGTCAAATACCTCGAGAAGGGGTGATACTTACTTTGACTTCGAGGAACTCCTGCAGATTGGAACAAGATGTAGAGAGGTAGTTATTATTTGAATATTTCTTCCCTATTACCTACAGGTAGGCTAGATTCCATGTGTTAAGAAATATCATGGAGCATTGCATAAGCTTTACCATATGATGTCTTTCATTGCTTGGATTCTTTAATGGGACTTTTTAATTGGGCAGTCTATGAATTTAGTATTAATTTATGAACGCATCCATATTATATATGTAGACACCTTTGGGGTGCATATGAGAGAGATGCTCTTCATATGACTCAAGGGGAAAAAAAAACTCTTACCGATATATGTAGGCTACCTTCATTTTTCTTTCATAATAATACAAGCTTCAACAATCTTGTTTATAATAGAATGAAATATTCTAACTTTTAGGTCAGTGTTGTATAATTTTGTTTTTGGGTATGTCACGCTGCTGATCACTTGGTCTATTTGTTATGTTATCCCTTTAATGATATATTTCTTATTCATGATTTGCAGCTTAGAAAAGAGAAGGAAATATTAAAAAGTCCACAATCCCAAAGCTTTGAACTGATACGGGTATGTTACATTCATGAGTGTTTCAGTATCATCATATGTGTAATCACTTCATAACAATAAGCATAGCTAGATTTTAAAATAGGATGGGCAGGATTAATACTGTAACTTTTGGTGTCTTCATGTATCGTGTTCAGTAATTGTTAACCTTAAATTTTTAAGTCAAAGCTGGTTAAACACTTTCTTGTCATCATTGTACTTATAAATTGGTCTTCTCATCTATTCCATCCAGAATGGGTGTGCAGTAGAAGTGGAGGAGGCCCAATCTTCCATTCAAACTCAACATATATGCCAGGCTTCATTTAGCTCTCTGCATGCCAAAATTTTGATTCTAATTGACACACTTTCATTTTTTTATACCAGTAAAAATGTTTTAGAATGTGCAACTTTGTAGCTTTGAGTGACATACAGAGAAGTAAGTTTCACTCATAAGCGTAAACTCTCCAGGCCTAGAATAATTTTCAGTTACAAACTCTTCTTTATTCAAAGCACAATGGTCTAAATGGCACTTGGGAGGAATGAATCACATGTTATAAATAAAAAATAGTGAAGGCAGTTTAAACCATGTACAGCACACCTCTTTTTGTCCGTATAATGTTGCTACTGCCAATCAGAAGGATGTAATGTTAACAAAATGACTAAGGTGTCAAATATTGAGCCTTTCTGGCAGACAAACGATACCAATCTGATTTATAAATTGATGTAGATGCTAGAACTACATGAAAAGTCATTATCAGAAGCTTGTTCTGAGGAGAAGAAACACATTCAAGGTCTGGAAAAGAGCTGTTGAACTGTTCCCAAGAAATAGGTTGGAACTCTTGTCTCAATTGAGATGCTTCTTTGGATTGTTAATATTTTTGCTTATTTCACATGAAGTCATTCTGGTGTGTTTATATGTTTGCTAGATGATTTTTTAAGCCATTTTTTTCTTATCATATTTACGTTTGTGGCAAATATGCAATGGCTTTGAAAACTCATTCGCATATGTGAATGAAATATTTGAAGAAGAAATTATTGCCCTGGAGTACTAAAGTTTCTTTGGTCTTATTGTTTGACCTTTCAGTATGTAGATTTGAAGTTGTAATAGTCATAGAATTTCCGTGAAGTACATTCATTAATTGGAATTTAACTTATGCACTGAACTTTTGAGATTTTAGTAATAATTTATTGGCTTGTTTTGATGATATTTCATACAGATTACCTACGGGATCAATTAAATGCAAGGAAAAAAGAGGTTAAATACCTGGAGGAGCGTGTCCACAGCCTGGAATTGAAATTAGAGGAAATGGAGTATTTACAGGAAGAGGTTCATAGTTTGAGGGAGGAGCTGCAGAGATCCAATTCAGAGGAATTTTTCTTGAGGCAGGAGTTAGAGACCCAAGAAATGGAATCACAGAAGTCGGCCAAGTCCATAGGAAAACTGGAGGGATTGATTTCATCTATGGCGTTGGAGTCTCAATGTGAAATAGAGACTATGAAGCTTGATATGATGACCTTGGAGCAGAGCATTTTGGAGTCTAGGAAAATCCAGAAAGACTCCGTAGAAGAAAAATCTAGAATGACTAGATTGATTGAAGAGCTCCAGGTAGCCTATCAGGATGCACAAAATGTTATCATCTCCCTAAATGAGGAAAATAGGGAGCTCAAAAAAAAGCTTAATGCTGCTGACATGTTCGCTGAAGGATTGAGTCAGAAGGTTGAAGAGTGGCTGGAAAACAAAGGCATATCTAAAATTTACAGCCAGACTTCCTTGACTGAACAAGAGTGTAATCCTTCCATATCAAAGGACAGAAGGTATGTGACGTAAAGTGTTTCTGTTTTGCTAATTTGCATTCACATGTAATAGTTGGTGAATGAGGAGTTTTTGTTGTAATTTTCTCCTTATTCTTGCATAGATATTTGCTTGACCTTCTTTTTAATATCTTTTTTCTGACTAAAATCTTTGTGACATATTATACCCGATGCTCGATTTTAACCACGGGGAAACCATTGATTGATCTTGATCAGAAGATGATCCATGAAGCAAATTTGATTTGAAATCTTTGTGTTGTGATTTGCTTGGTCCCCAATCATTTTTATGTTGTTGATTTTACCATAAGAGCATGTATGATATAGTAGGAATTAGACTTGCAGCTTTAGCTCTTACGAAAACTTATAATTCCGAAATGGATGGAATGGACTTAGAAAGTTGATGTGTAAATATTCATGTCTCTTGATTTGGCTCCTTTATCCCTTATTGTTGCCATTAGAGTGATAATGAAACCAATATCGGGCCTTCTCCTCAAAGTTTAAGCAAGCTTTTAGGAATAAGTGGCACTTGTTATGGTGTCACAGCCTCTTAAACTAAAAGTTCAAGTGTTCAATTTCTGCCTCCGCTCTAAATATTAAATATCTGCATAAGATAAGGTGAGTCTGCTATATTCATGCTTCAAACCTAAAGGGTTATTACATGAGGGGGCATATTAGAGTAATAATAAAATCAATCTTTGATCTTCTTTTATGAACAATTGGTATTTGATAATTGCTCATAACCTTGTCATGCCAAAGATACCGGTTATGAGAAAATAAAGATTTTTATTGGAGTGAAAATATCTCATTTATGATGTTGTGACATTTGTAAATAACAGTGATTGATAGTATAGGTATTCCCTTCCCCCCCCCCCCTTTCAAATTCAAATTTTATTAATTAAAGTACTCTTTTTCTAAATTTCTGGCAATGGTTTCATGCAATTTCCTCGAGTGCTTATGGAGAATTATTGGTTCCGCTCCTTGCAAGATTAACAAGAGTATTTGAACCTGATGCGAATTCAAAAGAGATGGAGAGGATATCATGTCAGATACAAGGATATGAATTTCTTGTGGAGAAACTTAAGGTATGGCCATTTATCGAAGCACATCCCTAGGAGTGATCTATGTCACTTTGTCCAATTCAAACGGATAAAAACTAGATATTCGCGATGTAACTTCCTTAGTTCAAGCCATTTGATTTTGGAGATTTGTAAGGTGATTTCATTTTTCTTAATTAGGAAGAAGTGAGAGAGGAAAGGTTGAAGGCCAAAGAAGAAGCAGAGGACCTAGCTCAGGAAATGGCAGTGCTAAGATACAAAATTTCAGCTTTGCTAGAAGAAGAACGCAAGCGTCGTGCTTGCATTGAACAGGCATCTTTGCAACGAATTTCTGAGTTAGAGGGACAGGTATCAGCATAGAAGTAAGATACCTTAATCTTAATAAATTTACCAATTAGAGATCAATGATTTTTTTTATTTTTTTATCATTTTAATCAGCTTCAAAAGGAAAAGAGACTACCTACAATTGCTTTCAGACATCTCCCTGAAACGTAGATGTTGGCATTGCTAAGAATGCCCTTCAGCATCATCAGTAGAAAATTGTCCAAAGAGGTTCGTGTCAATATACCCATTTTTATTTAGTCTACCCCTTAACATAAAGTAGCTCCCCAAGACTCAGGAACTTTGATAACTTTTATCGTTTATATGACACTCCTTGTCAAACTAAAATTTCAATTATTGCATTTGGGAAGGAGAGTGGCTCTGATTGAATGTACCATGCTATCTAATGCAGTTGGTTGCTTTCTATGAAAAAGGAACAATTTGATTTCAACTTATTTCTTGATTACAAAACTACCCTTTTCCAATGATTTCATATGCTTCCTATTATAATTGTATCTAATGGACTATTTGAAATTTATGTTCCATCGGTCCCTCTCTCTCCTCTTTAATCTTGATAGTCCATGCAATTTTTGTTGCAGACTTGCAGCTACTTTCCCAGTTACTGGCACAACTTGAATTGCCATTCTTTCCGCGGCTCTGCATAGTAATTTCCACGAAAACATCCTCGGGATAAAATCCTGATCATCTAAATAGTGAATTTCTCTGAATGAACACTTATGTCTAGGACTAGGATGTCTTCTCTTCCCTTAGTCACATATATTTGTTTAAAGATAGAAGATCTGAAGTGATATCTATGTATAGACAGATAATCCGAAAGCTGCTCTTTTTTTTCCGTCGAGGCCTTATTCGGTTTCTCTCTCAATTGGGTGGTAGAAGGAGGGACCCAAGAAGAAAATGGCATGAATAGGACGATAAAGACAAGGAAAACAACCAATTACGTTATGATGGCATTCTGACATGCTCGTCTCTTTCGTCGGCTCTAATGGAGGAATTCTGTGTGGATTCTGTATTTTTTTTTTTAAATAAATCTTGTGATATACATAATATTGGTAAATTTATTGATACAGATGAGATTTTTTTTTCTTAAAGGAAAAAAATGGGAGAAGGGAAAGATTTTTCCAATTCTGTTATGCAAAGCATTAATGGCATAATAGAATGGCTAACGACAACTCCCTCAACAGTTAATGAGAAAAGATTAATGAAAGAATTTTTCCATATCAATGTCACTTGTCACTGTCACTTACGTAATTCGCGTTTTATTAACCGATTAACGGGGCTTTGAAATGATTGTTTTGGTTTAGTTTGAAATTTTCAGCATAGTTACCGATATTACGTTGTTTAATTTTTTTTATATCGTTTATTTTTGCCCAACGCCCTTGACGGATACTGTTCAGAAAAGTTCCGAGGATGATGTAGCGGAAATAATGCGGCAGCATAATTTAAGATTAAAGAAACAGAAAAATTACAAGATACAAATAATTAATGTGTTTCGGCCATTGGCCTATTCCACAGTCGAGAACACTAATTTTGAGTAATTACGCAAAGAATATAAACAGTACGAGAACTTTCAAACTCATATACCAAAGTGATATTCAATTTATGAAATTAAATATTTTTGAAAATCCTTCTTGGGAAAAATCAATTATCCAAAATTGAATGTGGAATATACATATTTGATTTTGACTTTTATGATTTCGATGCTGCAATCCACCACACGAATGTCAAGAATCACCTATGATTTGGAACTCTTGGCTTCTGTCTACAACAATTACACCAAAAACTACACACTATCTTGTAGAGAAAAGAAGATGAAACAAAATTTTCTAAAGGAATCTCTCTAACTCAAGAAAAAACTAAATGTATACATATTCTCTTTCTTTTTTCCTTTTTGTTTCTCTGTTAACTTCTGAAGGAGGAATGGGTGATTATTTCTCTCTCCCATTTTTCACTCCTTGATCAATTACTAAAATTGATTTTATTTGAATTCAAATCCAAAAAATAAATTAAATATTTATTTTAATTAAATAAATATTTAAAATATGATAAATGTGGATCATCCATTATGAGTATCCCCATATTCATCATCTCCCACTCATATATAATAGGATGAACCATATCATATAATCTTCTTCTCTCTTCATGGTTTTTATACTTGGTGTATTGTTGTGATCGCGTGGGCATGACGTCATCTTAGGTATTCTTGTAGTATAAATTCTTGTATAGAATTAGCACAGGATAACCCTTACTTCTAATTGTTTATATTATGCCTCAGATGCCCTAAATTTTTTCATATCCACTTTTTATTTGCAAATCTAATCCATCACGAGCTTTACTGTAAGCTTAGATTGTCATCCGCATATGCACAGTGTCCATGCTTATGATGTTACTAAAATTAACTTTGTAATAGACATATTTCAAACATTAGCATAATCGTGTATATATCGAAAAATCTTCCTTTCGTCCGTATATCACTTTGATTTGAAACAACTGTTTTCCTAATATTTTATCCTTTAGATTGTATATATTATGATCGTCGAATGTATACTAAGGTAGCAAATATTGTATCATTTTTCTATGATATCGTCAAAGTCAAAAGGTATCTTTGAAAAGAATTTTTCTTTTCTGGAACTCACATAGCAATGAATCAAGGATTTTTCACTTGCTTTCCATTTACGGTTCTTCGTGCACATGTGGTATGAATCACATGCTACGGTGTTTTCCTTTTTATATAAAGGCGTATGTCGATTTTATTAGTAACACTGTACAGATATTACTTCAAGTGCACAGTTCCTAACCTGAATTCTTCCACATCATTCAACTTCTTTTTAACATTAGTATGTGAAGAATTCATTATCTGGTCACAGGAATTATGGAAGATGGCAGATTCCACAATTCGATCTATATTTTGTATTTCGAATCTCATCTCAACTTTACTTCATTGAGGCGACATATTTAATTTTTGTGTTACTTCTCTATCAAAAATACAATATTTCTCATAATTATACTGGTGAATACATGTCTCATCTCTACCCATTCCTCATGAGCATCGGAGGCAGTTGTTCGTATGAAAGAATCAACCTTATCAACTTATACGACATATTGAACATTTGTATACCCATACACATATATTAACACTTGTAAATGAATAAAAAAATACTTTATTCATTTCTATTTCGAAAATGTTCGATTACATTCTACACATACTAAGAGATTTTACGTGCTCAATATATACATCTCTAGGTATAGCCTTAGTGAAATGATTTGCTATCATCTTTTGCGTAGAAATGTGTTGGATGGTGACCTTCTTCTGCACTATTGCATCTCTCATAAAGTGATACTTTGTGTCTATATGCTTAGTTTTACTATAGTACTTTAGATCCTTTGTGTAAGCAATGGCTGCCTGACTATCACAATATATCAAGATGGGATTTAAGTTCTCATCATTAATCTCTAGATGTTTTATGAATCTTTTCAGCCATATTGCCTCTTGTACCGCTGCAAAACATGCCACAAACTTTGCTTTTATTATCGACAATGTAATGCATGTTTGCCTTTTGTTACACCATGATATTGCACCATTATTTAGCAAGAAAGAATAACCTAATGTGGATTTTCACTCATCTAGATCTCCTGCCCAATCCGCATCAGAATATCCAACTAAGCATAAGTCGTCTCCTTGATAACATAGCACATAGTCGACGATACCTTTTAAATATTTCAATATTCTTTTAACAGCTTTCCAATATTTCTATTTGGGATTTGATGAGTATTTGCTTACAAGTCCAACTACATGGCAAATATCTAGTCTTGTACATATCATTGCACACATTAGACTTCTTATCGCACTAGAATAAGGAATTCTGTCCATTAATTTCTTTTCAGACTCATTTTGAAGGCACATTTCTTGACTCAACAGTTCACTTTTATTTATAAGGGTATCCATGGATTTGCAATCTTTCATATTAAATTTCTCAAGAATTTTCCACATATAACTTTCTTGAGAAAGAGAAATAAGTTTCTTAGAGTGATCTTTAAAGATTTTGACTCCAAGGATGTAATTTGCTTTACCCATGTCTTTCATCTCAAAATTCAAGGATAGCCATTCCTTAATAACCATAATCGAATTCATGTTATTCCCAGCCAATAGTATATCATCCACATAAAAGGAATAATATCACAAGATTGTCTTCATGCCGCTTAATATAAACATAATGGTCTTTCTTAATCATTTGAAAGTCATATGAGGTTATTGCTTGATGAAATCTCAAGTACCATTGTCTGGATGACTGTTTGAGTCCATAAATAGATCTTTGGAGTCTACAAACTTTCTTTTCTTTTCCTTTTTGTATGAAACCTACTGGTTGTTCCATGTAGATTTTTTCATCCAGTTCTCCATTAAGAAAAGTAATTTTTACATCCATTTGATGTAATTCTAAATCTAAATGTGCTACTATAGTTATAAGTAATCTTATTGAATTAAAACGTACAACAAACGAGAATGTATCCTCACAATCTACTCCTTCCTGTTGTGTATACCCCTTTACAACTAGTTGAGCTTTATATATTTTAATTGATCCATCTGTCTTTCTTTTAATTTTGAGAACCCACTTGTTCCCAATTGCCTTTCAGTCAGATGGTAGGTCAACTAGTTTCCAAACTTAATTAGTTTTTATTGAGTCTATTTCTTCCTCCATTGCTTTCTGCCAATGTTCCTTAGTAGGAAAACTCAAAGCCTCTTGAATTGTTCTTGACTCTTCTTCATCTTGAAGAGTAACCATAAGAGTTAATCCTTCAATTGAAAAGCATCTTTAGGTACACTTCCTCTCTTACTTTTTCGTAGTGGGATTTCTTGTACCATATTTTCTCCAAATACAGGATTTTCACTCACATCTCCCACTTGGATCGATAGGCACTTTTGGAGAGCTCCCATTCGGATAAGATGGATAAGATTCAATATTATTATCCATTTGATCCTGTAACTCATAAAAGGATATAGTTTGATCAATTTCTCCTCTACTAGGAAATTCACTTTCTAAAAATGTGGTATCTCTTGATTCAAGTTCTGTTACTGTTCCATCCTTATTTTCATCGATGAAAACATATCCTTTAGATAATTCTGAATATCTTATAAAGATACATTTTTTTTCTCTTGGACCTAATTTTTTATATTTATGGGAAGCATTATGAATATACGCAACAGACCCCTATGGTTTTAAAATACTCAAATCAGGCTTACATTTTGTCTGTTCATAGGGAGTGGATGTAACAAACTTTAAGGATATACGGTTAAGAATGAAGGTAACTGTCAATATGGCATCTCTCCAATATGAAAATAGTAGATTTGGATGTGCTATCATTGATCTAACCATGTCTAGAAGAGTTTTATTTTTTTTTCAACTACTCCATTTTATTATAGAGTATCAGGGATTGTTAATTGTCTCATTATCCCTTTCTTTTCATAAAGTTTTTTAAATTGTTTAGATAAATATTCACGTCCATGGTCAGTTCTAAGTGTTTTAACTTTTTTGTTTATTTCATTTTTGACTTCATTTAAAAAATATCTGAAACATTCTAATGCTTCTAACTTATGCAAAATTAAATAGATATAACCATATCGCGAGTAATCATCAATGAAAGTGATGAAGTATTAAGCTTCATGTCTTGCCCTCACACTCAGAGGACCACATATATTAAAATGAATTAGTTATAATAAAGTTTCTGCCCTAGTTCCTTTTTTGAACAATTTTCTACTTGCTTTACTGGTTAGACAATGTTCACACAAGGACATTTCTAAATTTGAAATTAGGCCTAATTGTTGTTGTGTACCCTAAGAGCTAATCATAGAGATGCTTGTAATATTACATAATGTATTACATTTTATTTTAGTAATATAATTATTTTATTTTATTTTATTTTATTTTGCACAAATTATAACTTAAATATAATAATAAGTTATTCCTAAAATACTCCTAGTCAAGTATTATTACAAAAAAGATAGTAATAATATATCGAGACTAGCATGTATAGTGACTGATGATTATGAATTATGGATATGTGATATCAAGTCAATACATGAGTATATTGTTAGTGAACAATGTACTGGACTGACCTATTGTGAGAATACGGCATGGATAAACGTATCATTAGTTATTCTCATATGATCACAAATGCACATAATCCTTTGACCTGAAGTCACTACGGTTTCCTATATGAGGAGTTACTCACTTTGATACCATCCTATGTCACCTTTAATCATGATGATGAGCAGAACGTTGATTGGATGTGTCACAAATCATACAGAAGAAAGTAAATGATGTAAATAAAATTTTATTACTCTTGTATGAAAGAGAAATATTCTTAGGCCCCTTAATTGAGTGAGACTTAAAAATGTATAGTCATACTCAATTGGATCAATATGTGATATTGATCATTTGTTTTAAGTCTACGAAATGCATGGTCATGCTCAATTGGATCAATATATAATATTAATAATTTATTTTAAGTCTACTCAGTATTAAGAAATATAAATTGAACATTAATGAGGATGACACACTCCATACCTCCAGTTCGATTTGGATATTGTTACAAAAGAGATTACGATGTAAAATGTTAATCATATATTAGGTAGATATCGAATCATAGACATTCTTACTACTTGAGTGGCAATGATGTATTGCTAAATATCGCTCACTATCTATGGCCCAAAATGAGTCATTATTAACGTAGTAAGAACCTACAGGGTCATATAAAAGGAGTAGGAATAAGATAATAATTAATTAAATTTTAGTTAGACTAAAATTTAATTAATTAAACTTATTTTTGTGCATATATATATTATTATGATAATATATATTTATTCACATAATATATAAATATATATTATATATTATGTGATATTATTTGATATTAAAATAATATCAGATAATTGCGTTATTAGATATTAGATAACTATATTATGATTATCTAATACAAGATAATTATATATCAATTTAATATTAAATAATTATATTATGAGATAATATTATTATTATCTAATATTAGATAATTAATAAGATAAGTCATATCTCTCCTTACTCTCTCTAGGATAAGGATAAGGTAATAGTTATTTAGTATGATTAGAATTTTTGAAACATTATTCTAGTGGGACTAGGACTATGATATGCCTTAGTTCTATATAAGGACTTGAAGGCAGCGCCTTTTATTTACGCTTATAAGCTTCATCAAATCCTAAATTACTTTAGAAAACGTCCAAACTCAATCTTAGTGAGAGAAACGAATCCTAACAACTTTGTGAAGGGGAGAAGTCGTTATTCACTTCGTGTGAATACCCGTAGAGACGCTGTACCTTTCGATCGACGTTCGATTCATCTCAATCTCTCAAGAATTCATTCAGAAAAAATATAAGCATAAATAAGGTAAAACCCTAATACTGGTTTATGACTTTTGCATGGATCCTAGGAAGGTTTTGAATTAAAATTTTAAAATTTTGTTACGTCTGTTGATCTGAATCCTAACACTAATAATCCTTCTTTTGTTAGTTTAATCATTCTATTTTGATTTATATGTCCTAGTCTAGCATGCCAGGTATCCATCTCTACATTTAAATTTGAAGTGGAAGTAGTAAAGCAATCAAAAGCTGTATTGTTAACAATATCCAAAATGACAAATCCATCAAAATAAAGCTAGAACCATAAAATACATCATCTTTAAAAATATCAGTTACATTGTCATGAAAGTTAATTGAAAAATCAAAATTAAGTAAAGAATAAATGAAAACTAAATTTTGTCGAATGTCAGGTGTATAAAATACATCATGTAGTATTAAAGTTCTTCCTCCATGCAAATCTAATTTGCATGTTCCAATGCCTTTGACTTCAATCCTTGCATTGTTTCCAACATAAAGCCACCTGCTTTGGCTTAACAAACAACGATACTCCATATAGGATCCTTGATCCTTACTCACATAGTCTATGGCATCTAAATCCAAAATCCATAAAGGATAAGATTTTATTAGAAAAACAGTACTGGAAACATGTGAAAAATGTTTGAAATCAGTATCCAGCAATACCTTGTTTTGTTCATTTTGTTAAATACAATCTCGAGCAAAATGACCCATTCTTTGGCAAGCATAACATTTGATCTTCTTAAAATCAAAGTTCCTTGCTCTATGCTTTCCCTTCTTCTTCTTGAAGGTTTTCTTATCCTGAAAATTGGGCCCAGTTTTTTTCTTCTGAAACTTTTTGCCTTTTTTATATTTAGGCTTAGAACTAGAGGAACTTGCTCCTTCAACCATATACACTTACCCAGAGTATTTATAAGCCCTTAAACATTCATTCTTAAGTTCTAGATGTCTTCTCACATCATCAAAGGTTACTATGCTTTCATTGTGAGTTAGGTTAACCTTCATGTGTTCCCAATTAGCAGAGAGTGATCTAATCACTACTTGCACTTGCTGCTCATCAGAAAGTGCATGACCTACCGCTTTTAGCTCATGAATCATATTTAACATTTCTCACAAATATTGTTTTATTAGTGTATTAGACCAAAATTTGTATGTGTCAAATTCGATTGTGAGTCTTCTTAGTTTGGTAGTAGAAGTACCACCAAAATTTTCTTTTAAGGCAATCCACATTCCCTGAACAATTAAGTAATTCTCATATTCGCACATGAGGTTATTTGCCATTGCACTTAAAAGTATGATGCAAGCAATGCTGTTCTTTTTCTTCCAAACAGCATATGCCTTAACATCTTTTCTATGCTAAGATGTATTCCCAATTTCAGGTTTTAATATGACATTGTTTAGGACTTCTAGAACATCTTGCTCTTCTAAGATATATGATATTTTTCGATGCCAAATGTCCCAATTGTCCTCATTCAATTTGTCACTCTTGTTTAGTTTAGCAATTATGTTCTTGTTGGTCATTCTGTTAAATGTACCAAAATTTCTTATAAGTATATAATATCGTTATTTACATAATTCTCACATAGAATAATTATGACACTACTTAGTTCATGGTTGGGAGTTTACGTTTGTCATACCCCTATCACATGTTTACCTAAATACTATCATTATTTCCTATCGAGATTATTCTCATGCAAACATAACACCATGTATTGCTCTTAAGTAAAAAACATAATATAAGAGCTCTCACTTAAATGTAGGATTTTGTAAAGATAAATCTGCATCAAATAATTTTTTTTTATCATCGATCAAATAAGAATAAAAATCCAATAAACATCCAACAATGTTCTCAAAATGATCTCATCAAACCAAGAAAAATAAATACATTAAAATAAAGTATTCATAACTAGTGTTTCTATTCTAACTTTCTATTCTAGTTTTAATATCTTTATCTTTTCAAAATTGTTGAATAATTTTAGTGGATTCTTGGAATGGGCTAGTCTAAAGTTGTGTACATTCATAGCTTTAAGTAAACCCTTTAAATGTAATCCCTTTTCTAAAGAGTTGTATCCAAAATGTCTTGCACTTTTCATATTTTGGAATTGTGACATCAGGATTATTTTTCTCCAATTATATTTGAAATAGCAAATTTCCTATTGTCTCAACTCTTCCATACATTTTTCCATGTTAAGGCATTTGATTGGTCTCAGTGAGTAATCTTTGCATTTCCATATGATTTTTTTAATTGGTGTCCAATAGTCATCATCTGGAATTGTATCCATCAAGGTACGAAACCAAAGGTGATTAGGGAACACCTTTGCTCTACTACTGAATTCTTTTTTAGAATTTTGACTTCAAACAAGTAGTCTGTCATTGGGGTGTCTTTGCGTGTATTTCTTTTATATAAGGTGTGCATAAATTCTTTTAGGTCTCTCGAAGTGTCAACCCAATTTAATTTTATGGGTTCTTCTCCTATCACACTCTCCACAAACCCATATGGATCATATTCTTCTCTGAATCATTATTCTATGTCTGTTCTAAAAAAAATAAACACAAAATATGATCAAAATAAGATATTTTTGCCACTTTTTAAAGTCAAAATAGTATCATAGAAGTCTAAATAATGTACAAATAATACATCAACATGTAGATCTCTTTTTAAGAAAAATTTAAAGACAAATTTTACTCCCAACAGACGCCACACGTGCCCTTACGCACTGTTGTAAGGTTGCTGTTCAAAAAATTCTAAAAAAATGAGAAAAAATCAATTTTTCACGCGCAGCAACAACGCGTGAAACACACGCACCACCTTGCACATATTTTCTAGCTATCGGAGTTAGCCAGAAATGAAGGAAAAAAATTTTTATTTCCAAAAAAAATGTGACACATGGCAAATGGGTTTTGAGGTGGGCACCACGTGCCACCCTCGATAGTGAGAAGATAGAATTTTTTTTTAAAAAAAATTAAAGTTGCCCAAAATGATGTGTCATTTTTGACAAAGTCAAAATGATGTTTCGTTTTTAAGTCAAGTCGGCCACATTACACGTCAAAACGACGTGTCATTTTTTGAATGGCCAAATGACGTGTCGTTTTCAACCTTTGACCGATTCAACCGAGTCAGATCTAACCCGGTCCGTGACCCAAATGATTCTGTTCAACTTAAAATCGTATTTTGGTCATAACTTTTAATTTGGGGGTCCATTTTAGGTGATTCAAAAGTCATTTTTCTCAGAATTTAATGCTCTACAAATCTAGTCTAATTTTATGGCCTAAAAAATTAATTTTTCAAGGGACCCAATATCTCAAAGGTTACAAATTTTATAAAATTTTAGGTGTTTTAGTTGATTTCTAATGTTCGAAAATGTTTTATGGATGTTTTATGTGTATCCTTTAATAGTAAAATCATCCCTAACAATATTATTCCAGGAACTACAGAATCATACAATAAATTTGCATTCATTTGGCCAAAATTTTACATCACAAGAATTAAAATTAGGAAGCATACTTTCTGGTCAAAACAAAATTATCATTTAAATACACAGATTTAACAGGTGCATTAATCCTAGGGCATCTCATCATTAATACATCTCATGCATAAATAAATTTCATATATCATATACTTGCATTTAATAGCATTAAATATATTTGGGAAAATACAGACATCAGAACCAACCTGCCTCTAATACCATTATTGGAAAAAATTAATTATCCAAAATTGAATGTGGAATATACATACTTAATTTTGACTTTTAGGATTCTGATGCTGTAATTCACCACACGAATGTCAAGAATCATCTTTGATCTAAAATTTTTAGCTTCTGTCCACAACAATTGCACCAAAAATCACACACTATCTTGTAAAGAGAAAAAAATAAAATAAAATTCTCTAAAGGAATCTCTCTAGCTCAGGAAAAAACTGAATGTGTACGTATTCTTTCTCTTTTTCCCTTTTTGTTTCTCCATTAACTTCTGAAGGAGGAATGGGTGGTTATTTCTCTCTCCTATTTCTCACTCCTTAATCAGTTATTAAAATTAATTTTGTTTAAATTCAAATTCAAAAAATAAATTAAATATTTATTCTAATTAAATAAATATTTAAAATATGATAAATGTGGATCACCCATTATAAGTGACCTCACATTCATCAATCCTAATATATTTAGGAATGTGATTCCCAAGCTTTTAATTTATAGAATCAAATTAAACCCTAAATCTTACATCCTAAACTTACACATCAAAGTGACATTTAATTTATAAAATCAAATATTTTTAAGAATTCTAATATATTTGAAAATGTGATTCCTAAGCATTTAATTTGTAGGAATATGACATTTTTATATTTGATTCAATTAAAAATATTTTTAAAAATATTAAATATTATATTTTAATTATTTTAAAAATATTATTTGATTAGTAAAAATATCTTTACTAAAAATTGAATGGTTATTAGTGGTATATAATCATCAACAATGATTATTGATAATAAATAATAGTAGCTGTGGTGGTAAATAATGGTCATCAATAATGAATAATAATTAATGGTAGTCATCGACCATGAGTGATTGCTCATATTAATAACTGAGAATGGGTAGTGGTTATAGTAGTTAGTAAAGATAAGTAATACTGACAATGATCACTAACAATAAATAGTAATTGGTAGTAGTTACTAACAATAAGCGGTGATTGACTATAGTCATTGATAATAGGTGATGGTGGATTATAATAAATGGTAATGAATAATAGTAAATGATGATTATTAATATTGGATGGTAGCCAATAATGGTCACCAATAATGAACGATGATCAATGATGATTACTAGTGATAGTCAGTAATGGATAATTACTAGTGCTAGGTGATGGTGGTGATTGGCTATAATTACTGATAATGAGTAATGGTATATGGTAATAATCGATAATAGATAATAGTGAACAACAATTACTAATGCTAAGTGGTAGTCAATAATGGTCATCCATAATGAGTGATAATCATCGGTAATAGGTATGATGGATGGTGGTTACTAATAATGGATAGTAGTGAACAATGATTAACAATAGTAAATGGTGGCCAACGATAATCACAAAAAATAAATAGAGGTTAGCAATGATCATTGACAATAAAATGGTGGTGGATGGTAGGGGTGATAATTTATATCATTCAAATCAACTCATTTATTAAACGTGTTAAGATGGGTCACCCATTTAATAATTTTAATTAATAAAATTTATATTATAAAATTAATTACTTATTATTTCATAAATATATTTCAATTATTAATAAAATAATATTTTAAATTTTTATTATCATTTTATTAAAATATAGATTTTATACTTTTATTATATATACATATTTATAATTAAATTATTAATTATTTATTAGATAAAATTTTTAAAAAATTAAAATAAATTCTCAAACGAATTCGCATAGTAACTTAAACTCAAGTAAACATGTTGTATTTGTGTCAATTTATTATGTCGTATCATAAATTATTATCCCTAGTGGATAGCAGTTGATCATAATGAGTGATAAGGTGGAAAAAAATAATTTTTATATTAAATAAACACTATTATGTAATCAAAATATAAAATATCTACTTTCCTCATGAAAATATTTTTAAGAATGTTCATATTTACATGAATATTTTTCTACAATTTGAACCAAATATGAGAATTTCATATTTTTTTTAAATATTCTCAAGAATATAAAAATGATTTTGTGAATCAAATGTCATCTAAATACATCCTACATCCAAAATTACTTTACATTGTATATACTTTTCACTCTCAATAGTCTCATAAAAAAAGTAAACTCTAATAGGATAAAGACACAAAAAGTAATTATTTTATTTTATAAAAATAAAATTTATCTTAAAATTCCAATAACCTTGACATAAATTTTATCATCAAAGTCTTCAAACTCTAAATCAAGTAATTTTAGATCAAATAGTTTACCAAATTTGACTCATCTTCCCTATAGATAAGGAATGTTTTCAAAACTTCATCTCTAATAAAACATTAGCACTTTATATGTCTTCAAACATGCTGTAATGACATAAAAATGTATTTTAATAATTTGATATTAAAGAAGCAATGAATCAATAAAACACAAATAATTAATGTTATTTGACTTTTAACTTACTCCACAAGTAAAAATGAGAAATAATTTCACTAATTTAGAGAAATTATAGAAAGAATAAAAAGAATATAAAAATTCTCAAACTTAGATACCAAAGTCATCAAAAAATATTTTATAATGTATATATTCTTTACTCTTAATAATCTCACTAAAAAAGTAAAAATTAATTATGAGATTTTGGAATCTCAAGTTATCTATAAAAGGTGATAAATATAAACTCTCTTGTGTCTTTCCCTCTCGTTTTATCACAAATTTTACATTACAAAAGTATTTATAATTTAAAATCTAAATTAAAGAATAAATTTAATTTGATCGCAAAATTAAATAAGATATATTTAATTTGATCAGAGTTCTTGTATAATCAAAATTCAAATTTTAATGGAATGAGAATATAAATAGATAATTAATCTATTTTATAAAATAAAATAAAATTTGCGTCCATATTTCCACAGAAAAATTCACGTCTTTATCAATTCGTTTTGCCCATCTACTATTTGAAAAGTGATCAAAGATTTAAAAAAAAAAAAAATCCACATGTTTTATTTTAGTGAAAAACATAGCCTCGTCATGAAACTTGAAAGTGCATCCCAGAAACAACTTCTTTGAATTTAGAGGTAACCCGCAGCAAGTAACGCCTTCGACGTGAAGTCTATGAAAAAAATTTCTAGAAACACGCGTAAAAGAAGGCATATCATCATTACTACCTACGAATGGTGGAACCAGTCAGTCATCGACGGGGGGCCCTTTGCCTCGTTCTTCACCCCTCGCTATTTTGAAGAAGTGTGTGTCTAATTTAATAACCCAAGCGGCTTCGGCCGCCTGTGGCTGTATGCTTATGTTGTTGCTGATGCCGGGTACTTTGACCCATAAAATGACGCATGGATTATGTATGAGATTGCGTTTGTTGGATTTGGTCCTTCTATTGGCAGCTACTCCATGATAAATCCACGCAATTTAGGAATCAAGAGAAGTCGATTGGATGAAAATTCTACTTATGTACATTCTGTTTTATTTTAGTAAAAAATATAGTTATAAATTATTGAAATAAAAAAAAATATTTTATATATTTTATATTAAATATAAAAATTTAGTAATAGATAACTCTTTTTTTTTAAAAAAAAATCTATCTTTTATTATTATAATTTTAAGTATCATTTTTTATGATATTCCCTTGAAATTTATAAAAATCATACTAATATCTTTTTTAGTTTAAAAAGTTACATTGACCTCTCCTGAAATTTACAAAAATTGTACTGACCTCCCTTCAAGTTATAAAATAAATTACACATAAATTCAAATTGAAAATTTCTATTAAGTCACCTTTATTTTCAAAATATTACTAACCCTTGGTCAATTAAGTTATTTAATTAGTTAATACCAAAAATGCCTTTTGTGTACTAAAAATAAGTTTTAAACTTTTTCCTCTAAAAAAATATTTAATAGTATTATTCTTTTCTAATCTTGATATTTTACTTTTTACCTTGTAATTATATGTATAATTACAGTGAGAAGACTTTATATCCTTATATTTTGTAATTTGCTTATAATTAATGAAATGTTATACTAACCTATTTGTTCATATAACAAAAAATTTTGAAATAACTAATGTCATGTCTTTATTCATGTGTAAATTATATAAATGACTTAAGTTCTTTTTAATCAAAATAAAGTTATGTTAGTTGTAATTGAATGCTCTAAACACATGAACAACAATATTACAATAAAATTTTAAAAAAATAGTTATTTCATAATTTTTAAAATTTTAGTAATATTATAGTAAAATTTTTTAAAAAGTTATTTCATAATTTTTTGTTATATGAATAAATAGGCTAGTATAACATTTCATTAGTTATAAGCAAATTACAAAATATAAGGATATAAAGTCTTCTCACTATAATCATACATATAATTACAAGGTAAAAAATAAAATACCAAGATAAAAAAGAATAATACTCTTAAATATTTTCTTTTAGAGAAAAAGGTTTAAAACTTATTTTTTGTATATAAAGGGAATTTTTGGTATTAACTAATTAAATAACTTAATTGATCAAGAACTAGTAATATTTTTAAAGGTGACTTGATAGAAAATTTCAATTTTAATTTATGTGTAGCTTGTTACATAACTTGAAAAGATGTCAGTATAATTTTTGTAAACATTAGGGGACGTCAGTATAGTTTTTTAAACTAGAAGAGATGTTAGTATAATTTTTGTATATCTCAAGGGAGGTTGGTTTATTTTTCTCATATAAAAATAATATATTACTTCTTCATTTATATAGGAACATATGAATTTTTTTATATAATAAACATTTAAAAAAAAAGGATCCTAGATCCTTATTTAACTTCCATTTGTATTAGAGGGCATTTTTCTAAAAAAAATATTTTCTTTTATAAATTAAAAGAGTAATATGTTACTCATATATTTTGCTAAAAAATTTATAATTCTTAATAGTATGACAATTGAGAAAAATAGTTTTTCTTTTGAAATATAAAATATTACTTTTCACCATATTTTTTATATTTAACATTAAATAAATAATATTTTTTATTATTTTATAATTATATTACACTGAAAAATATTTTTTTAAAAACAAATTGCACATTAAATTGTAGATTTTCTTTTACTTTTTCGTTAGAACGCATTACACCTTTTTGAAACAAATATTTAGTTACTTTAGTAGTAAAGACCAAAACCATAGTCTCCAATTGTAAAACCAAAAATTTTAGATTAAAATACACCACCATCCTTAAAAGATACCAAAATTATAAGAATCTCCTTCAATATTTTAAATTCTGCACTACTCTCTTTTAAATACTAAAAATGTATTACACATGACTCTTTTTTTTATTAACAACAACTAAAGCTATTTGATCTAGGAATTCTATGCTTTGTTGGTTGAAAATTAACAAATTTACTCTCATTAAATGTTTATAAACAAAGTTGGATAAGTTAAGAGAAAGGAAGAAATTTAAAGAAATTCAAAGAATTCAAATACATTAGAATCAAATGAATTTTTAAAAATTAAAATAAAAAACAAGAGTACCAAATGGATCATCGATGAAACAAATCGGTGCCTTTCTAAGTTGGCATCCACAAGCTTCAATGGAGGTAGTTGAGCACATGGTTTGATAGCAATGCTGCAACAGAGTCTAGGGATGGGTGAGTGCTCTTGTTTTGTTGATAGAAGAGGAAGATTTTGGAAATGAAAGGTTAAAGGCAAGTAAATATGATTAAGAATTGGAATGATATAACTTATCTTAGAAAGCTTACAATATTCTAAACTATTAATATTTACATTTAAGATGTTGAAAAGCTAAATGAATCAATTACTAGAGAAGTTAATCTATATGAGTTTTTTATTTTTAAATTCACACCTCGAAAAGCTAAACCTTTAGAAAGCTTGAACAGAACCATTGAGATTAGAGTTCCAATTTCTAATCTCTTTTGCAACTCCAGACAAATATCTATAGAAAGGCTTAAGTTTAAAAGTTAATGGGTAAAAGTCAAATAGAATCCTAAATCTTGAATAGATTTTAAAGAAATAGCGGAAGATATGATGAAAACCATGACATCAAAGATAGTTGTCGATCCTAAGCAAGGTAGTTAATGCTCATCCTATGAATACTTTTCTTCTCCATAATCTTTCTATACTAAAATAGAAAACACTACCTCTTTATTCAATCTGCAATGGAGAATAACTCTACTCTTGCATATAAATAAACATAAAAAGATACCTCTAATTTATAAATAATAAATTTCTTTAATTTTTGATAATCTCTGAAAGATTGTATTTTTTCAAGAAATTGTAAGAAATTTCTTCAACTCAACAAAGATAGAAAAAAGGAACTTTCCCATTGAATGAAAGAAGATTACTGAAAATCATCAATATCATCGATTTTTAAACATTGGAGAAGTAAATTGGTGCCATTTTAAATTGGCATCCATGAGTTTCTAGAGATCCTCACTCTTGATGAAGTGTTACCATAATGCATTCTCTGAATCTGCCCGAGTTTCCATATTTGAGCCTTTAACCTGTTTTGTTACATTTAATCAGCTACATCAATTTGGGTGCACATATTTTTCATTCAGAACTACTAAAACCTTTATATAGGTAACCACTCAATTGAAATCACTATCAAAATAGGATCTATAACAACTATGATCTGCATAAATTCATTACTTTATTAACTTTTAAAAACTAGAATAACTATTCCTAAAGACTAGGATAACTGAGAAACAATAGAAATAAAAAAATAAACATGTAACAAAATAGAGAAAACAACTATAAATAATCCCTCTTTTAAAGTGATATTTACTAACATTCAATTTAAAGCTTTGATTATGTTTAATATGTATAAACCCAATAACTTTCTAAGCTTTATGAACAACTTCCTCTCAAGAGCTTTGGTGAATATACTAATAACTTGATCTTTACTCTTATAGTAGATTAGATTAATTACTTTATCATTGCTAAGTTCTCTTATGAAATAAAGCTGCACATTAATGTTCTTACTTCTTCCATGTAGCATTAGATTCTTTGAGAGTCTGATTGCTAAATTGTTATCATAGAAAATTTTAGTAGATTTGGATTGCTTGAATTGCAACTCTTCAGGAACACTTCTTAGCTAAATGGCTTGACAAGTACAAGTCGTTATTGCAACAAATGTAGCTTCTATACTTGATAAAGTGACAATAACTTACTTTTTAGATGAC
Organism: Sindora glabra; assembly: GCA_020226215.1. Classification (NCBI taxonomy): domain Eukaryota; kingdom Viridiplantae; phylum Streptophyta; class Magnoliopsida; order Fabales; family Fabaceae; genus Sindora; species Sindora glabra. The sequence continues at coordinate 12,272,227 of CM035232.1, read as the reverse complement.
CATGAAATAACACATGTTCTAAGTATAAAAACATAACTAGAAGCACTCATCCTATCATCTTGATCTCCTACATAATCGTTGTTAATAAACCTTAACAAATTAAATTTTTCATCTTTCTTGTAAAATAGCCTAAAATCTCTAGTTCCTTGCAAGTAACGAAGGATTCTCTTAACAATTAACAAATGCATTTCTGTAGGATTCTCCATATACTTAGTGATCAAACTTATTACGTACATTATGTCTAGTCTTGTTGAAGTTAGATATATCAAACTACCCATAATTTGTTTGTAAAGTGTGTTGTCACCTTCTTCCCTTCCTGATCTTTGTGTAACTTCAAGTCATAGTCAACTGGAGCATTTACAAGATTATAATCCTTTATCTAAAACCTATTTAAAATTTCTCCCATATATTTCTTTTGAGAGAGAAAGATCCTATCATTCAATTATACCACTTCTATGCTAAGAAAGTAATGCATCATACTAAGATTAGATATTCCAATCTCATCCATTATAATCTTCTTAAATTCTTCAAACATGGTAATAGAATTTTTAATAAATATAAGATCATCTACATACAAGTAAACTATGAGCATTTTCCCTTTATCTCTAATTTTAACAAATAATGTATGCTTATAAAGACATTTTGAAAAACTAACTTTTGGAAAGTAAATCTTAATGCAATTATACTAAGCGTAAGGGGTTTGTTTTAGCCTATAAAGAACTTTCTTTTATCTATAAACTTTATACTCATTTCTAATCTTGATATAACCAAAGGGTTATTCGATAAATACCTATTCCTCTAAGTACTTATGCAGGAATACTAATTTAACATCTAGTTGGAAAATAGGCAAAGAATTTTATGTTGCCAATGCAATAACTAACTTGATTGTGTCATGTCTTGCAACCAGTGAAAAGACTGCTATATAATTAACCCTGTGTTACTACTTATATCCTTTGGCCACCAAGTATGTCTTGTACTTGTCAACTTCACTATTTTCTTTTAGCTTTATTTTAAAGGCCTACTATACACCAATTGTTTTATGCTCATCTGGAAGATCACACAGCTCCCAAAGTATCATTCCTTTCAATGGTATCGATTTCATCATCCATCATTTTCTGCCATTTTTTTCCTTGACAGCACTTTCAAAAGTTGTAAGGTCATAGTCTATAAATAAACAAAGTGAGCAATTGGATCTTCAATTCTAGTTACCTTATAATCTTTCATCCGAACAAGTCTTTTTCTAGCATGACAAAGAGATTGAGCTTCTTCTTCATTGATTGCAGCAATTGTAAGCGAAGTTTAAGTGGCTACTAAAGTTGTATTTAACGAATTTTTAGGTATACATAGTACTGTTAATCACTACTATTTATCATTATTGTTATAGAAGACTTGAGTAGGATACTACCTATTCTAATTCAAAGTTTTCTCTTCATTAAAAATAACATCCTTACTAGTCACAATCTTCTTTGTCAATAGATTGAATAATTTATATGCTTTAGATGCTTCACTTACACAAAGAAAGATGCATTTTTTAACCTTGTCATCAAGTTTCTTCCTTTTCATATTTGGGACATGAGCATAGATGATGTATCCAAATATCCTAAAGTGATCCACGATTCATCTTCTTCCACTCCAAGCCTTTTCTAAAGTTATATTTTGAATAACAAACGTTAGACTTGTGTTCAAGACATGAATACTTTAATTTACTGCTTCCAACCAAAAAATCTTAGGAACTTTTCCTTTTATCAATAAGCTTATCACCATATTAAGAATGATTCTATTTTCCGTATCTAATACACCACATTGTTATGGTGCATATGTAGTTATTAGCTTGTTTTAGATCTCATGCTCTTCGTAGAAACCTTCAAACTTGTCTAAGCAATATTTTCTACTATGATCTATTTGAAGGGTTTTTATGGTTTTTCTTAATCCATTTTCCACACAAGCCTTGAAGCTTTTAAATGCAGAGAAAGCTTTAATTTTTTCTTATAGAAAATAGACTCAAATTTTTCTAGAAAAATTATCAATAAAGGTAATTAAATATCTTTTATCTCCATTAAAAGATGGCTTTATTAGACCATAAATGTTAGAATGCACTTGCTCTAAAACATCTTTTACTTTTCATGACTTCCCTTGGGGAAATTAAGAATGATGTTATTTGTTAACAACACATTCTTCACAAACTTAGGAAAAAGCAATAATTTGTAGGAAGCTTGTCACCATGTGTTTTTGTTGGAAGTCTTCAATCTAACAAAACTCAAGTAGCCATAGCAATAATGCCACAACCATGAGGGATTTTTCATTTTAGCCATTAAATGAGATTGAATACTTTTAATTTTTAATGGAAACAACCTATTTAAACTCATTTGCATAACTGCAATAGCACCTCGAATAGGATCATAAATTTCGCAAGCACCTTTTTTAATAGTGATAACATAACCCTTTTCTTATAACGAACTAGCACTCAACAAGTTATTCTTTAGGTCAAGAATATAGAGCACATTAGAAATTATTTCCACAAAACCATTCTTGATTCTTATCTTAATATCATCTTTTCCCATCACTTTCATAGTAGAATAATCACCAAAACTCATAGTAGAATGAAAATTTTCATTTACATGCAAAAAAGAAGACTTACTTCCACTCGTGTGGTTATTGCAGCTAGTATCCACATGCTAAATATCTAGCTCCATGTTCTTTTCATCCTAAGTAACTATCAACAAAGTTTCCACTTCCTTCTTTTTGATAAAGTTTGAACTTCTCCTTTTTTTTGTCATTAGGTAGCTTAGTATAGTGTTTAAAAGCATAATGACCAAACTTATGACATTTAAAGTACTCTCTACCTTGGATTTGTCAAGGTCCCTTCCTTTATCTTTACCTTGAGATTAGTTATTATTGCCTTTAAAATTCTTGCTAGAATCTCTATTTTCTAGATCTCTTCATTCTCTATCTCTACCTTTTCCTTTAAAATTATTAGAATGAGTATTGTAAAAGCCTTCAATGCTTGCTTCTCTACAATTGAACTTTTATTTATTTTTTATTCATAGATCAATAAAGTGCTCTATAATTCTTTAAGAGAAAATGTATATATGTCTTTAGGCTCTTCAATTGAACAAATAACATAGTTAAAATCTTACGTCATAGGATGCAAAATCTTTTCCACTATGGCAACATCAATCATTGTCTCGCCATAGAATTACATCTTATTACAGATCTTCATTATTCTTATAAAATAGCTAATGACAAATTCTCCATCATTCATTGCCAATGTTTTAAAATGTTTTCTCAATGCTTGAAGTTATGCATGCTTCACCTAAATAAAGCCTTGATATTTCTTATTTGTAGAATCCTAAATATCCTTGAAAGTATCTTTACAAATAATAATTTCTAAGATGGGACATTTAATAGCCTGAAAGAGATAATTTTTCACTTTCGAGTCTTCAGCTTTCTAACTTCTAGTTCTACTTTCTCCATTAGCATACTCCAATAGTCATAATGACCATCAAAGCATAGGATGGTTGCTTGCATAAAATTAAAATTTATAGTTATTAGGTAAGTAAAAAATAAAAGGGAAAAATTTATGGCTACCTTGTGTATTTCACTTTCAAATTCTCATGTTCTGATACCATTGTGAAAAATAGCAATAAAACATAAAAGAACTTTTTTTTACAAAAAAAGGAGAGATATAATTGAAAAACTTATTTTTCATTTAGAATTACTAAAGCCTTTATATAGAATTACTCATGTTCTCCATTAGTATACTCTAATGGTCATAATGACCATCAAAGCATGAGATAGCTACTTGCACAAAATTAAAATATATGGTCATTGGGTAAATAAAAAAATAAAAGGGGAAAATTTATGGTTACCTCATGTGTATTTTACTTTTAGTATCTTATGTTTTGATATCATTGTGAAAAAATAGTAATAAAACATAAAAGAATTTTTTTAAAAAAAGAGGAGAGATGTAATTAAGAAACTTATTTTTCATTTAGAATTACCAAAGCCTTTATATAGACAGGTACACAACTGAAATCACCATCAAAATATGACCCATAACAATCATAATTTGCATAAATCTAGTAACTCACAAAAACCAAAACAAAAATGTGCAAAATTGAGAAATAATAGAAATAGCAAAATAAATGTGCAACAAAACCAAAAAAAATAATTGTCAACATGTATAACAACTAGGGAAATGACAACTTTGGGGTTATCGCATAACTTGCTTAGGATGGTTTTCATTGGACCTTTTTTATGTGCCATTGCATGCTTTTGTTATTGCTGCCACTTTTCTCCCCTATTTATGACAACACAACAATTAAAGCTTCATATTTTAGGGCATTTTAAAGCTAAATAAATATAAATGGGGGTATTTTAAGGCTTTCATAGATAACTTTTTCTTTGCATTTAAAAGAGTGGAAATCATAAAGTAAAAAGGAAATATTTCTAACAATAGTCAAATAGATGGACTAATGTATATAATTTAAAACATTAAGGGAAATTCTTGTTATTTTGATATCTTTCAGAGGAGATAGTATATTTTACTCAAAATTTTAACTATAAGGATTCAATATCAAAATTTCATAAAATAAATATTATTTAAATTTTAAGAAAATTAATTTAAAATTAGTATATATAAAAAAAAGACATTATGAGTAAATTTCATTGACCTTTTCTAAGCTTTGGGCATAATTTATTGGTCTTCTTTTTATTTTTAAAAATCTCACTAACCTCCCTTAAAAGTGGCTAATGTTAACTTTTTTGTTATTCTAATTTTGCCTTCTTATAGATTATATTACTTACAATTTTCATAAAAGCATTATCTAAATTAATAAAGTTACTTAGAAAAGATAATTATTTAATGATTATTTGTAAGATGTCATATTAAAATATATTTTAAAAATATTTTAAATTTGCTTAAATATTTTATTAAATATAATTTTGTAACTTTTTATATACTTTACATGTTATAAAAAATTATTGATAAAAAATTTTATTATAACATTTTTTAATTTTGAATAAAAATTTATCTTATAGTCAAGAAATTATGAATATTTTCATAAAATTTAATTATATATTTTCAATATTTTAAAATCTTAAATTATCTGATTGATATAGACAGAATCAAAATTTATTTTTTTAATATTTTATCTCATTAAATTATTTTAATAGATATTTTAGACAATAATTATCATTTTGAATATTTTAATGCATTGATTATACTTACTATAAATTAACTACTTACTATAAATTAATTATTTTAGTAACTATTCTAGAAATATTTCAAATTTACTTAAATACTTAATTAAATGAAATTTTGTAACTCCTTATATACTGTGCATATTACACATGCCCAAAAAATCTTTATTGATAGAAATTGCATTGCATATATTTTTATTTTTTAATAAAAGGTCACGTATTATCTTATAGTAAACAAAATATGAATACTTCATAAATTTTATATTTATATTTTCAATATTCTAACTTATTGCATTAGCTAAACATAATAATTAGTTTTATATTTATTTATAAAGATAATAATTATTATATCTTTTAAATTTTATAACTAGTACTATTAGTCTCTTATTTTTACTTTTTTTTAATAATTATTCATCTTTTCATTCACTTATAATATTAAAATAAATTATTAAAACTTACCTTAACAATATAAAATACATGCTAACTTTTAATTATATTTTTTCTTTTCACTATTTATTTTAGTGTTATGAGTCAAGATAAGAATGAATACTCATAACAAAAATAAGAATAAAGCATTAATTATATTAGTTATGAAATTTGAGTAATGATCATTATTTTTATAAATGATGGACTAAATATTATGTTTATTCTATAAAATTATGAGATAACATAGATAGCATCGAAATTTATATTTCAATATTTTAACTCATTTAATAAATACAACCAAAAACTTTAACAAATACATAAATTTTTAGCGATATTTAATAATATATAGTATAGACTTAGTTATAAAAGACTAAATAATTATTTAATATTAAAAACAATCCATGCATCAAAATATTCAAAACAATAATGAGTAATTATTGCTTAAAATAGTTATTGAAATAATTTAATGGGCTAAAATGTTAAAAAAATAAAATTTGATGTTATTTATGTTAATGTGACATAATTTAATAGTTTAAAATATTGATTAAATTTAAAATAATTTCAAAATACACGTTAAGATGTCACCTTACAAAGCATCCTTAAATAATTATTATTTCTAAGTAACTTTGTTAACTTAAATAGTGCTTTTATAAAGATCGTAAGTAATATAATATATAAATGGGCAAAATTGGTACAACAAAAGAAAAATTAACATTGGTAATTTTTAAGGGGAGATTAATGAGAATTTTGAAAATAAATAGGAGATCAACAAATTATACCTAAACTTTAGGGAAGGCCAATGAAATTCATCATAAAATTTTTTGAGGATAAAAATTCTTACTCATCTTTTTTTTTTATTTTGCACCCAAATATTCTCACACATTTAATATGAGATTTATTCAAAATGAGAATAATAAATAATAAATAATAAATCCTTTCCAATAATTTTTTTTATCCCCTTATACGCTCTTATTCATTTTTAAATGTGAGAGTACACATTCTTTCACATAGCATTCGGATTGAGAATTTTAAATTTTTTTTTTTGTAAATAGAAATTTAAGTTTTTTGTTTGTAAAGAGAATAAGTAGGCATGAGAAAGTGAAAATAATAACAAAAAAAAAAAAAAGCAACGGTGCTTAAAGTGAAAAATTTTAAATAAATTGCAATTTTTGTTTTTAATGGCTTAGATTTGAGAATGTCCTCAATGAAAAGTATACCAACAACGCGGCCAGGGCAAGCGTGGAAAGAAAAAGAGAAGGACGAAAGTGTCAATGCCGTTTGGGTCTAAATTGGCTCTCTAATTGAATCATTCAAAATCAATACAAAACCGAACAAGACTTAAATGCCCAAAACCACCAAACTGCACGTCCTCGCATTCCGTCATTATTGCTATCTTGTGCTCAACGTAAATTGTGGCTTCTCCTCAGACTCTCGTACCCTTTGGACTTTTACTTGATGCGATTCTGTAGAGCTTCTACATCATCAACTTCTTTCTAGTTGAAATCTCCCGCTTGAGCATCAGTCTCTCCTCTCTTTTTGGAAGCCAAATTTTCTTTCGTTGGTTGGCTTTCAACATTGGAGTTCTTGCAAGTCTTCCTGCAGTTTCGCTGGTGATCTTCAGGTAGTCATTTGCTTTCTCTTCTACAAGTATTGATTTTGAGGATTCTGTTTGCATACTGAAGCCTCTAAACCATCTGGGTTTTAATAGATTTCTGTATTTTGTTGGGTTCTCTGCTTTTTCCCCTTTATATCCCATTAACGGTCAACTTCAATTCTATTTCTTGCCGCTGAAGTGGGTTCGGGAAATCCTAGGGAAATCTGTTGTTCCCTTTTCGGATATGATTATTTTATGACAATTTCACGGTCCAAGGATTTACTTTCCTTCGTTTTCTGTGCATCCAGACGGCGATTCCTATGTCAATTTTTTTTATAATTCTTATTTAGATGCCATGAGATTCTTGGTTGTAATGCCTCTTTCTCTATGTCGGCTTTAAGGTACTATTCGTCAATCTGCGACTTCGTTTTTCTCAGCTGATTATTTAAAGTTTCCCTCTTTATTATGTTTTCAAATGGTCGATTTTGTTCTGTACCAACTGTAGCTCCTCTATTTGAATTTTTTAGAACAATCATTCTATGAAAGTTTAGGATCAACTTATATGACCTTAGGGTTTCCTGATGACTGGGGCATTCGTAATTAGTGGATTATCAACTTTCTATTTTGGTTTTAGCTTGTTAGTCTGCAACAACAGCGACTGAATTGTTCTTGCTTGCCTTTCCAGGTAGCAATTGATCTGTATTCAGATTGCGTCAAATTGTTGTTTCGTATCTTCGACTGAAATCTTCCATAGCCTGCTGACCTGAAGAGAGAGAATGTTTGGTTCAAAGAAATCTTCCCTTAAAGTTGCTAAACCTCGCTCTGCTGATCCTGTCTATCCTATTCAATCTGGATCAAACCCATTTGATTCTGATGATGAGTCAAAGGATAACAAAATGAACATTTCCTCAAGGAAGTCTTCTTCAGATACTGCACTAGTTAAGCCAGAAGTTAACACCAATCCTTTTGATGACTATGATGGAAATATGAACTCATCTTCATCATCTTCTTATGCTCTCCGCTCAGCAGTCCGGAATAAGTACAAGAATGATTTCCAAGATTCTGGAGGATTAGAGAATCAGTCTGTTCAAGAATTGGAGAATTATGCTGTTTACAAGGCTGAAGAGACTACAAAATCAGTTAATAATTGTTTGAAGATAGCAGAGGACATAAGAGAGGATGCCACGAAGACTCTGGTCACCCTGCATCAACAGGGTGAACAAATAACCAAGACCCACTATGTTGCTGCTGACATTGACCAAGATCTAAGTCGGGTACAAATTTATTGTCAACAGTTATTTGTTGCAATAATTTCATTATATCTTTATGAGTGGCTTATTATGATGCTAAGACCTTTCTGGCGAAAAAAAAAAAAACTTGTTTCTTCATTTTCAATGCAGCCCTCTGAAATTGGGCATTTATTCAAATTGATATGTTGGACAAAAATTAACCGTACTTTTACTGTCATATTGCTGCCCACAGGGAGAAAAGCTTCTGGGGAGTCTGGGCGGTATGTTTTCTAGAACTTGGAAGCCAAAGAAGACGCGTGCAATAACAGGCCCTGTTATTGTTCGAGGTGAATTTTCTCTCTGCGTCTGCTCTCCTTTTTTTTTTTTTTTGTGTCTATTTGAAATCATGCTTGATTCACTTTGTAATGCAGACGATCCAATCAGAAGAAAGGGCAATCACTTGGAACAAAGAGAGAAGTTGGGACTGACTTCTGCACCCAGAGAACGATCAAACCCACGGACACCACCTCCTGAACCAACAAACGTTTTTGAAAAAGTTGAGGTTCGTGTCAATTACTTGCTTTTTAGGGCTAACTGAACATGACAAAGCTTCACTTTGTTGCTGCTTTAATATCTGATTAATTTTGGCATTCTACAACATTTCAAATCCTGATATCCTAATAATACTTTGATGATTTAACCAAGAGTTCAGAACAAATCAATTTTTTATGATTATTATTTTTGCCAATTTCTCTTCGACTTTCTCCCACCAATCACCTACGCTAATCATTATTAGTCTGAACTGGATACTGTAATTTGTATTTGTGATTTTCTCCTTGTCCTTGTAGGCTTTTACAGTGCTATATCTTTAATGAACATTTTTTTTTTTTGGCTAATAAACGACTGATCAGATTGAAAAGGGGAAGCAAGATGACGCACTCTCGGATTTAAGTAGTCTTTTGGGAGAACTGAAAGACATGGCTGTTGACATGGGATCTGAGATTGAGAGGTCAGTTAATGTAGTAATTTGAATGCTGTGCCATTTTTTGTCTTCCAGTGATTCTTGTAGATTATTAGTTCCACATCCTCTCCACTTTGGCTGTTCAAATTCTCACCATGAATAATAAGTTGTGTTGTTGCAGGCATAACCAAGCCCTGGAGCCTTTGTACAATGATGTAGATGAGTTGAATTTCCGCATGAAAGGTGCTAATCAGCGCGGTCGTCGTTTACTTGGAAAATAAGAGTAGTACAGGATCTCAAGAATTCCTTTTAATTTGTGATGTTGACTCCCACATTCTTCCAGAAATGGATCTGGGTTTCTTCTTAATTATGATTATGATTTACTGCTACAGTGCTATTCCATTTTCATTGTGCAATCAGATATAACTTGCCTTGTGCAATGCTATTGTAATTCATTTATTCATATTATCCCCCCCCCCCCCCCCGGCGGCCCCCTCTTTTTCTCAATTTATACTACTATGAACTCCCTAGATAAACACCCCTGGTTCAAGTAGATTCAGCGGGAGCTATATCCATCTTTCCTGGATAAGTTTGGATAAAGAATTCAACTTACAAATGATCGGCATGTTAATAATTTAAACATCACTTTTAACTCTCTTCTATTTATTAGGATAAATCTGAATATAGGTTGGAGATTTTACGATATCTACCATCACCGTGTTAAACAAGCTGTAAGCAGCAGGTAGCATGTAGATATTAATCATCCTACTATATGCCAGTAAGTAGAGTGAAAAGCTATGTAGATTTACAGACTAACAAGTTTTTCTTGGCTAGACATAGCTTCCATTCCATCATCACAAGTACTTAGCTCTAGAATGTAATGCAGAGCTTCGAATCTATGAGGATGGATAGTAACATTCACGAACTCAGCACTGTAGTAAAAATGTAAGCCATAGCTGCATAGAAATCTGTTGCTCGATTGGCCTTCTGCTTCAGGTCTCAAACGAATTGCAGTTTATGAATTTGATTAGATCAAATTATTTAAAACTTAATCCATTTTAATTGCGGACTTATATAGATTAGTTTATACAAACTAAAATTTGAACATACGAATCTGAAATGAATTGATCTGCGAATTTTAATTTTAAAATCTACAAATTTGTGAATTGAGTTATAGATTAAATCAAATTGGATTATTCAAAATTTGATTTATTTTTAATACTAACCTATACAAATCAATTTATACGTATGAAAATTTGTAAGGCCTGGTCCAATTGGGTTTATTTGTTTCCCAGCCCAAGCATGCGTGATGAATTCTAATGGACCCGTTGCTATTAATCAAGCAATGGACCTCCAAGACTAGTGGATTTAGAGGATCAATGTTTAATATCATCCTGTTAACAAGAGCAATTGTAGCCAATGAATCTGATTAAGAATGATAAGCTTGATTGCAGCATCGGCAGCTATCAACTCTAAACTTTATGGACTATTTTTTATTATATTGTTTTTTAAGGGAAAATGAAAATTTTAGCCCCTAGTGGCACTAAATTTTTAATTGCATTCTGACAGTTTTGATTTGTATAATTAAATCTCAAAGGTTCAAATAATTTGCAGTTATCTCTTTCATTCTAACTAGTGTTTACATGTTAGTATTTTATCTTTACTTAGTCATCAAAATTCATTTATTCCTACCAAAATCATTTGTAAAAAATTAAAACACAGTCATTTTTTAGTTATTGATTCCATGATTTTTCTATACTCCCATTCTAACCATTTCATTTTAGTTCTCATTGCATGATTTTAGGTGAAAATTAAATGTGTTTTAATTTTGATGGAGATGATTTTGGTGGCAATAAATGAATTTTGATGACTAAACAAAGATAAAATGACAATCTATAAAATTTGACACATAGTATAGTATAAGATTTTGTTAGATAGATTTAACAGTAGTTAAAGAAGGAGGAATTTCCTACAAATTATTTGCAATTTTAGGATTTAATTACACAAGTTAAAACTACAAGAATAAAATTACAAATTTAATGAAAATATAGTACTAAAACCTCTATTTTCCTATTTTTTTTAATCTAGTTTCATTTGATTTGGGTGGCATGATCAAGTGACAAAAAATGTGCTAGTAATAGAGAAAACATGCATACCTCCTCACCAGCACTACTAAGCCCTTAGGCACACCCTCGGTTTAGGTCCAGTGCCTGAGGGTTTAAGGTTTAGGCCCTTGGTCGTAGTGTGGATTGAATTTCACAGTTGAAAACACAGTTTTTATGATTTATATTTGCATTAACAACATATTCACAGTTGAAGACACAGCTTGTCTGTTTCTTCCAGATGAAATGGGTCCTAAGATTGGACCTTTGCTGCAAAGACACAAGCTCACTGCTTACAATTACAATGATCTAACAAGAACTTCATATACCTACCTTTTTTTAAAAAGAAAAAAAAAAATACATAAACTAATCCGACTGCCTAACACAAGCTGAAGCATCAAAGTTCGGGTACACGACAAAAGCAATGGACAAAGCAGTTAAATTTATAGGAGAATGTACATGATTGCGTACTGGATCCAAACTTGGAATGCCACCCTCATCTGTTAGCTCTAGCGGTATGCCATTCAGCAGCATGGTTTGGCTGTGAAGATTTTCGCCTCCTGGTGTTAAGTGGTATTCTTCTCTGAAGGAAATATCTGATCCTTTGGTGCCAATCCAGGAAAATGTCTTCTTCAAATGATAAATGAAGGAGTTTTCTCCGCGGATGCCTTTTACTATCTCTGTCGGTTGGCTTTGAAGATTAAGTATGAAATGAGTCTGGTTGCTTAAGTTGATCAGCAGCAATGTTACCCCCTCCTGCAGAAACGAGGAATAGGAATGAAATTCAGAAGAATAGAAGAAGACTAGAAATACAACAAATAAAGCTCAACTAGTGGAAAATGGATAGCACATAGACATGCTTTTCTGTCCAAAAGAAGATAACACTTACTCTTCCTTTTGAACAATGGGCATAAACACGTAAATATGGCAAAGAAGTGTCACTAGAAACTGCAAGAACACTCTTCCCCATAAGCCGATGCCATAAAAGTGCACTGTTCAGCAACAGGACCAGAATTTTAGATTAGATATGTTCAGCAATAACATGTTAAGAATTACCCTAATTCTTCAGTTATCCAGATGATCTGGTGTATGAAGTCGCTTTTCGTTTTTCTATTATACTTGCCTGTAGTAGTCAGGATTAGGAGTGAAAGTGGTTGTATTGAGAAGGCCATAGTTTCCCCCAATCAAAGTCTGCCTGCAATACACTTTAGTGTTGTAGTTGGATGCCATCCCAAGTTGATCCAAGTACCTTTAAATTAATTAAATTTCAGGAGTTAAAACTAATTATACAGATAATGTCATAAATAAATTATAGTCATCCCTTCACAGCTAAAAATGGTCTTGCAAAAAATACACAACGCAGATTACCAGAAGCTGTCCAGAAATGTGTCAGAAACAGAACGACCGCCGCTGTTAAAGGCACCACCAGCTTCTCCAACCCATGCGGAAGACCAAGGACCATGTTTTTCAATGGTTTCTGAGAGATTTCCAAAAATTGACGCGACCTTGTTCAGGTACCCAGGATCCAGAATCTTCTTTTCAAGATGCTTATCACTACCTGAAAATTAGATATAACTTGGAAGCTAATTAGAGAAAATAAAAAATAGCATTTCAATATCATATCAGACACAAGAAACTTCTGTAGTTTGTTATTTAAAGAAATCAATTTGAAAAACACATTATTAAACAGATGATTGAGTTAGCATTTGTCGTTACAGAAGAAACTTGAAGAATATGTGGTGGAGGGGTTACAATTGCCTTTTTGCGGCAAGATAAATTGGCAAGTGTTTTTTCCCAATTTTACACCGGTTATCTACACTTATATAGAACGATAGATATTAAATATCCTGTAATAATGATTTTACTATGATAGCTTTGGTAAATGACAAGCCTACCTGCTCCCAAATTGTATATGTGATGAGTCAAAACATGAACTGTGCCTGGACCAGAAACCTGAAGAAAGGTATCATACCACACCTTATTATAGAATCCCCCAGGTGCTACAAGTGAAGGTTTGAAATGAGTGTCTTTGTATAACTTGTCTAAAATTCCTTTAAGATTTTTCAGGTCTTTCCCATATTGAGCAGCAGCAACACTTGCACCAACGCCCTTCCCGCACAACTCATTACCTATGGCAGCAAATTCAAGAATAAGGAAAAATGAAACGAAAAAAATCAATACAAGTGGCTGTGTCTGTTGTACCTACCGAATTCCCATGAATCGATTTTGTATCCCTTTGAGATGGTGTAATTTATGAAATCATGAGCGTTCTTAGAGTCCCAATCTCCTCCCCAAAGAGTGTGACTAACTTTGTGCCTTCCATGAAGTGCATTCAAGCCAAAAGTTACGATGGCCCTGCACATTTCTTACTCAAACAATGAGAGCCAATCACACCCACACTCCTTTCAAGGATTTTCTCAAACATAAGTAATGAAGTCAGAGGAACACTTGTCTGAAAACTTGAAATGCTTATGCATATATAGAGACAGTATGTTAAATCACCGAGACACATAATAATAAGATACGAGGATTGCTCCTCGTCGGAAAGTACATGTGGATGGAAAAATGCAAGATCATAGATATAGTTTGTAGATATGAATAGAAAAAAATTTTGAACTTTTCAATCGACTGGTTGGTTAATAAAGAAGTGAAGCCTCTAGGTTCAAGTGGTTTAGAGTTCGATTCTTGCTAATTGCTATACACACTGTTATTTAAATTAACAAGTAAATTACACTATGTCTCCTTATGATAACGGAAACAAAATTTTAAAAAGAAATTTTAAAGTTCTCACCCTGTGTTGTGGAAAAAATGATTCAGCTCATCCCACCTTCTCATGCGTAAACATCCCTTTGAATATCCAAACAATCCACCCTTCATCTTTTGAAATGGATGACAGGAGGAGTTCAAACTTCCTACCTCATACAGCACCTGGTCTTGCAAAGAACCTCCAACCCTTATCCTCAAAGGCTCGAAAGCTATCAGGCAACCGGTATCGAATGAATAACATCATGCTTAAGTCAACATTCCCAAAAGAAAAAATAATGCACAGAGATATATATTGGGACTTATATGAAGGCCACTAAAGCCTTAAATGTCAATAGAATAACCCATGTTCTAAATCAGTGATGCAAATTTACAGACCTTGGATTGCCTTGGCAAGAAGAGGACGAGACAAGTCCTGAAAAGACAATCCACAGTTGAGAAATGAGTACAAATGCTTCAATGTTTTCAGCATTCAGAATGGGAGGGACATGAATCATTTGACTGCTCCTTTCACGTTGCAATCAAATGAGGTCCAAAATTCTCACCAAATTTACAGCAGACGAATATCTCCAAGGGCATTGGTTGTAGTTACACTTATCATAAGGCCACCAATCAATAGTCGCACAAATGAAGTTATCATCAGTTTCAGCTGCATGCTGAGTTCCATCAATTAGAATCAAAGCATGTGTAACTTCTTGACTAAAAGTCACAGGAAGAGAAGCCAGAAGGAGAAAGAAAGCGAGGTCAAATCCCATTAGTGGATTCGTTACAACAGCATCCAACTCAACTTATCCAAACTACCTGCAGTAAAAGATGAAGTCTTGAGGTTTATTAACAGGCAGATCTTCTGAAACTAAACCATTCTAATTTTCTGTATTTAACACTTTGAAGATAAGAATCTAAGCTTACTACCGAGAAAAGTAACAGAACTTAAACAGAGAGTACAAACATATTACGAATAAATTCGAGGGTGGCCTCACAAAATTTTGGAAATAATTTCAAAATCAGCACCGTGATTATAAAATGACGATTAATCCTATTGTTGAACAGGTTACCAGAAGCTAAATTAAATCCAACTCAGAATGTAGTGGTATGAGTAAAACGGCAATGGCAATGCCAGATCTCAGAAAATATCAACAATAAAGCATATCTAGCAACGAATAACATGAACTGGCTCTCATCTGGAATCACTTCTCTAAGCTAAATCTACCTTAATTCCTTAAAATACAGCTCCAGATAAGAACTGACGTACAAGGTAATACCACCTTGAACAAAGGCTTCCGCAAATTAAGGACTAAAAAACAAGAAAAACCCAGTCAAAATCAATCAAATGTCGTAGAAAGTTCTATTTTGAAGAACACCCGGACGAAAAAACCACTTACCGGGAAAACTCCCTCAACCTTGATTCAATTCACCACCGCCATTAAACACAAGAAAATGGGAAACTCAAGTCCGAGGACGATGCTTCCTCCGGACGGAAAGCACCCAAAATGGCGGTGCTTTACCGCTAAAGAACAAAACTTTTTCCACTGTCTCCTTGTGAACAAGAGGCATCCCAAATAATGGAGCAAAGGACAACATTAACGTTATTATGGCGTCAGTTAAACAACGCCAGGTTGATATACCCGTACAACGGTGCGTCGGTCCATATCAGAGTCTGGTCGCGTGCCAATACGAGGAGGACACGCCTCAGTTAGGTGAGGTGCCACCTCATGAATCAGCCAATCAGGTGTAGTTATCATGTCTGGAAATGCAACTGTCAAAATCGTCTTTAGAAATTCGTGGTGTTGGAGAAATGCAATTTTCTCAGATCGTATTTAAAGTATTATATTTTTTTTGTTGTATTTAAAATTTAATTTTGCATTTTATATAAATGTATTTAGTTGCTTAACTATTCTTTTATTGAAAAAAAGCTCTTTGCAGAATAATACTGACTTTTAGCCTTAATACAAATTTATTGATAACTATAGCAATTAGTTAATTTAATTAACTGCTAATTGATAATTGATTGTATTAACTAATTTAATCAGCTTATTGTATTAGTTATTTGAATAAGAATATTTAGTAAAATTAACTGTTCATAATTAATTATTTATATGTAAAATGACAAGTAAGGATATAATTATATTTTATGAGTTATTTGAATATTTTTTTATTTTAATAATATTTTAATATTTTAAATTATTTAACAGATTAAATTTTTTTAAATAATATATCATTATAATTTATTATATATTATATTTTTAAAAAATTTAATAATTATAATTATTTAATTTTTATAAAATAAATATTTAATTTTTATTTGTTTCCCATGGCAATGGATCATGAAAAAGAAAAAAAATAAAACCTATGGGCATAGGATGCAAAACTCTGAACTCTAAGGCTCTTCTTTATTTAAAACAAATCAAGAAACATGCATTAACCAAAGGACAAACCAAAAAAAGAAAAAAAATTATTGAGGGTAATTCAATCTTTTCATAAATTTATTAGCTAACAAGTGAAATAAATGCTATAAGTTTCAACGTTTTGGAAAATAGTTGATTTAAGACAATCAACTATTTGAAACAGTTGCTTACCAAACACAAACATAACTAATTTTGTTTAAAACAAATTAGGAAACATGCAGTAGCCAAAGGACGAACCAGAAAAAGGAAAAAATTATTGAGGCCAATTCAATCTTTTCATAAATTCATCAGCTAACAATTGAAATAAATGCTACAAGTTTCAACATTTTGGAAAATAACTGATTTAAGGTAATCAACTATTTGAAACAGCTACTTACCAAATACAAACATAGCTAATTTTGTTTAAAACAAATCAGGAAACACACAGTAGCCAAAGGACAAACCAAAAAATGGAAAAAATTATTGAGGGCAATTCAATCTTTTCATAAATTCATCAACTAACAATTGAAATAAAATGGTACAAATTTCAATATTTTGAAAAATAACTGATTTGAAGCAATCAACTATTTGAAACAGCTGCTTGCCAAACACAAATATAACTAATTTTGAGAGTCAATCAATTAAAACAAGTTCAATCAGTCAAACTGTCGAAACAGCTATCCACCAAATTAGTCCATATAATTAAAATATAGAACAAAACTTCATCAGCTGCTCTTGAGAAATTTTTACATACTCTAATTCATTTATGATATATATTTTACTCCTAACTTGAAGAAAAAATAATCATTAATTTTGTGATATTATTATAATATATAAATATCGTAAAATTAATAATTATCTTTTCTCTATTAGTTAAAACTTAAAAGTGAGAAAAATTAATTATTCAAGGGTTGTATAAATATTTCTCGTCTGCGTGAAGGCATGTCCATTTGCTGGAATTACAAGTAATTGTAGCGTCTCTTTGCTTAGCTTAATAGCCTTTGTGAAGAAGATATGCCTTCTTCCACCAAAACTATATTTCTCATATTTTATCTATATATTTACTCTAAAATGTTAGTGGCTTAGGTGTCATGTTCTTCAATTGACTGCAATTTGTTTTGAAGAATAAGTTGAAAATTATCAAATAAATCTGAGCCTGTTAACTTTTGACTTATACAGGTATAATAATAATTGTTCAATTGGATTATGTCATACATCATGTTTTATTTTCTTAATACCTCACTTAAATCATACTCCAAGCATCCTTAATTTGTTTTTATACTGATAAATAGTGAACTATGCATTATTTGCCATTGAATAGTGTAAACTACGATTGTCAATTCTTATTTGTGAATAGTGTAAAGACTTTATTAATGATATATCACATTTACACTTTATTCATTTTTAGGTATGTATTTTGATGAAATTGGAATTTTTGTTTATAATTTCAAACGATTTGTTTTTATTCTTAATAAAACATTATACAAAATAGATGAAGAATTTAAATTTGATCCATCATCAATATAAATTAATTTTACATTATTATTTATTTATATGTCGTTATATCATTAAAAAATTATTAAAACTCTTTAATTGTTGGTAAAAATTATTAATTAGTATTGATTTTTTTAATGAGGAGTTATCTTTTTATTAAATAATAGAGTAAAAAAATTTATACTAATAATAAAGCAAATTTTAACTCATAGAGAAAACCATGATATCATTATTTGAAAATTTTAGTGAACATGAGATTATTATTAAAGATTTCCTTACATCAATTTAATTTAAAAAATTTTACTTCAAATTAATATTATAAAATTTTTTACATCAATTTAGTACTTAAAAATTTTATAAACAAAGCAAATTAGTACTAAAATTTTTAACATTAACACTAAATTGATGAAAAAAAATCCTTCACCATCAGTTTTATGCCGCATTGATTTGGTAATTTCCTTTCCTGTACAAAATACATGTACATGGAATTTGAATGAGGTACAAATTTGGTCAAATATGGCATGAACTATATTTTATAATCAAACCAATGAATTGTGAAAAAATCAATTGCTATTATCTTCAAAAAGGAAAAATTAATGAAACACGATTTACATTTATTATTGAAAGGGCCACCTATACTTGATTCTCCTTTGGACCAGATGAGGGTGAAGAATGAGAAAACATGCTTCAAGTTTACTCTTAAACAATAAGAGAGAATTGTTATTATCCGTGAAGAAATAGACAAATATTCGTTATCTCACTTTGCTATCCTCATCTTCCGTCCACAAACTTAAAAAAAAAAAAAATTAAATCAAATTTATGAATAAAATTGTTCATTAACCTAATTTCCAATAAATTGAGTTTTAATATTTTGATATTTTAAATAAAAAATTATATTATATATATAGATGACATATCACGTAATATATAGTAGTATTTTTATATAAGAAATGAATATTATTACCCAAAAAAATAACTATTTAAAAAGGTTAAATAATCATTTAATTTTATGTATTAATCTTATTTTTTAATTTAATTTTTATATATTTATATTCTTTTCCTTCTACTTTAAGTGTACATTCATCTCTTCTATTTTTTGAAAATAAAAGAGGTAATTCTCTATTTTTTAAAATCAAAATATGTTACTGTAAGTAGATTAAGGAAAGTAAAATAAGTGTGGTTACCAACATTAAAAGATGGATAGATAAAAATGAAATGTTGAACTTCACCGTAATCGGTGGTGATAGAATAATTTATGATGCCTTGTGGGAACAAAAATTATGACCATTATCAGATTAATTATGGAGATTTTTTTTATTTTTTTCTTATTTAGATAGTTGTAAAAGGATAATAATTTCATTGCTTGTCTAGGTTGCTGTAAATTGAAATTAAATAAAATTATCATCTACCAGATAGTTTAAAGCTTAAAGCTTTGTTTGTTTGGGAGAATAGAAAAGAGGAGGAGAGAAAAAAAAATTTAAATTATAATTAAGGGAGAAATTGAGGAAAATGTTTTTTTAAAAGTTTAATGTATAAAAATAATATAAATTTTTTTTCCTTCTTCTTATTTTCTTTCATTTCAAACAAAATAAAACTTTAAATTTTCAATTTTTCTATCTTGTTTTTTTTTCCTCTCTTCAATCGAGAGCTAAATGATACTAGCTCTGGTTTTAGAATTTAGATATTTATGTTATGAAATCAATTATTAAAATTCTATAAATATTATCTTTTATAAAAAGAAAAATATTAATATTATATATTAATTATAATTTTCCATATTATAGTAGAAGGCAAGAAAAACATCACACTTATTATAATATAAGATATAAAATATTATGATTAATATATTATCTTTCGTTTCTCTTGTTCTTTATAAACTTTTTATCTTATGGCCTTTTAAAAAAACATATTATCCAAACTGAAATCTTGCATTACATATTAGTTATAATTATAATATTTTCTACCATAATAAGAAGCAGGAAAAACATCACACTTAATCTAATAAAAAATATCATAATTAATATATAATATATAAAGATAAAAATAAAGATGGAAAGATGAAGATAAGTTATTTATTTTAAACAAAACATTTTCACCATGTTTACAAATCATCAATGTTGTTTGAAATTCGCTTTGGAAATAGTTTGACAGGCTTAATTAAGGAAAATTCAAACTCAGAATAGCATTGATTGATCTTGAAATTAAAATTTCTTTTTGTGAATTACAATTAACATAAATACACCATTAAATTTTTTAGAGTGCTCTTCTCACTCACTCCAATTTAAAATTTAAACAAAGTCCTATCCCTCCCTTATAAATTGGAATCAATCATCTTCTCTACTTCAAATGATTACCAATCTCATTTGTGTGACTCTTAATTCTCTCTTCCCTTTTTCCATAGATTACTTCAAATTGGAGATCGCTCTTTAATGATAATTTTCAATTTGTTTTCTAAATTCTTTTGAAACCCTACGAGTTGTTATAGCGTCTTCTCATTTCTCTATCTGACATTGGTTTGTTTATTTAGGTAGCATTCATTGACTTAGCTATGTGTTATTATAATTTGAAGCACTAAGCCAATGTCGAAACAACCCTTGAAGCTAGGAAGGGTATTGGGATGAAGATAAGTTATTTGCGATGGAGATTATTTATTATTTTAGTTATAAATCCTTTTAAGTTTTCTTTCATCCATATTCTAATATCTTGCATTTGACTCTTAAAATTATAAAGCTTTAATTTTTGGCACTTAAGGCTTAAGCTATCAATTTGAGGCTTGGAGAGCATGAGGTAATTGGAATGTTATTCTTCAACATTTTATGGTGCTTTCTATATTACTCATGGGGGTTCCAAACCCATGGGTATGTGGTTAAATTGGAGCCATTGGATGAGTGAAGTCATTGACTTGGTCAACTCATCTAATGGCTCCAATTTAGCCACATACCCATGGGTTTGGAACCTCTATGGATAACATAGAATCCCCCACATTTTATTTGTTTTTAGCATAGCGTATGATTTTTTTTAATATTTTTTATATTATCTGCGTTGTTTTTTAGCATAGTATATTGTTACCACATGCAATGAATATGAGCATCTCAAATTACCCACATGCATTATCCTCACTTGTTAAAATTATTTAAATTAAATTTGAAAAGAAAATAAGACAGCAAAATGAGGCGGCAACATACGACGGCAAAGCAAGGAGCAGCCAAAATTGTTTAAGCATTCGGTGCCGTACTACAAGCCGCAGGTTGTGGGGCAAATACATCCGGCCGAGAACTAATGGAAAGCAAGGATTGCAAGTGGCTTCTTTTTGGAACTCGAAAAATAATATATATTGTTATTACTATTGAAAACTAGTTGGTTAGGCATGGCTCTATATATAAAATTAATTCTGTTATCTTGGTATCATTTAGAAGAAAAGAAATTGTGAGAGAAGCTAGCTCCGCAGGCCGTGTGCATTTTAGCTTAAAAAAAAAATTGAATGTTATGTTGTAATAGTGTGTGAGTGAAAAAATTATAATGTATTTGTATTTGTGAGAGTTATTACAATTTTAAAATAAGAAGAGTTTCTCTAATTTTTATTTCTTCTCTTCAAATATATGGCTCCAACATTTGGTATTGATGCTCATTACATAATATCAATAAATTCGATTTAATTGTAACTTTTCAAATTTAACAACAAAAATTTCAACAATTAGAATATTAAGTTGAAAGTATTCTCCCAAAATCTGTGGAATTTGGTGGGAAATGGCTATACTAAAGTAAAAGATTAACAAAAGTTTGATGCATTGAAATAAATAAACAAAATATACTATTAGAATCCCAAAGAAAATATCAAAAAGCATTGTACATGATCTTCAAAATTGTTAAAGGACCTATATTTGAAAAAAATATCATTTACAAATATATCAAAAGAAATGTAAGATATTTTGCAAAAATCCTACAAAGGTGATAATCATGTTAGATAAGTGCGGCTACAAACATTACAAGGAGATTTTGAGTTTTTAAATATGAATGACTTAAAATCCATTGTAATATACTTTGATCGAGTTCAGATTATCATCAACCAATTGAGAGTTAATGTGAGTATATTTCAAACACTAGAATTGTAAAAAAAATAAAAATCATGCGATCCTTGACTACAAAGTTCAAATATGTTGTTATAGTAATTGAAAAATCATAAGATATATATCATGACCCTAACTCGATCATGACTAGCATGAAATCCCTTTGTTAATTTCCACTAGCCTATTTATAAATAATTAACTCAATCTTAGTTTATCAAATGTGATGTATTTATAAAAAAGAATAGTATTTTGAAAGAAAACATTCATCAAGATTTCTACAAAAGATGTGGAAGTTAGGAATTCTTATAATTCTTTCAAAATGAGGATAAGTAAGCCTAACTAATACATAAAGAATTAGTTCAAAATTCCCTCTATCCAAATCTATAACAAACTAAAGGCCTAAAATATTTCTATGTACATGAATTTGTGCTACCCAAATACCATCAATAAGCTCCCATAAACTATAGTTCTAAAGAGGTGGTAGTGGTGGTGGTTCAACCTGAGAATCCGTAAAATAAATCACGGAGGAGTGAGTTTATGATTCATTGAGTAAATAATCTACAAGAATGATAACATTTCATACTTACTTACTCATTGGCCTATCCTCATTTAACCATTTGTATCGCATTAAGATGGTGGCGATGGTAGTTCAACTTGAGAATCTGTAAAATAAAATACGGAGGAGTGAGTTTAGGATTTAGTGAGTGAATAATCTATAAGAACGATAACATTTCATACTTACTTACTCACTAGCTTATCCTCATTTAACCATTCATATCGCATTTAAGCATATTAGTAAATAAGAGCCATTAACATTGAGATTAACACATGGTCATTTCATTTTTAATGTATCATATAATAATACTCATGATAAATACACTCAAAATCATATTTCATTTAAATTGATAAACAACAATTAAAATATATTCATCTTCTTTTTATTTCTTGGGCCAATCTTGTACCATATCTACTTATTTTCATCTTTATTCCTCCCAAACTAATCTTATACTCTACCTACCTTATTATTAGGAATTTTTCATCCGGTATTCATAACATCACCTTCATCATACTTCTCACTTTTAATGCAATTATAGCATGATTCACAATGTAATTTAAGCATTAGAGCTTAAGCTTTATTCTATACAGTCACAATTTAATTTCAATGTGCATCACCATAATTATTAACATCATTATGTCCTCTTGTATAGTTACAAGCATCCACACAAGTCATAATGCTTAATTCATAAAGCATATCTTAATATATATGTCTCTTTTCATGAGTAATGCAATAAGTTTATTACCTCACCTATTATATCATACAACTTTTAACTTCTCATATCATGATTATCCAACCCATGCAATCATCTTTCATTATCATGAACCACTTTATTTTTAGTATTTAATGCCTAAATACTCATGCAGGGCAATTAAAAGTCATGAAAATATAAAACGGATAGGGTATGTATTACTATATGATCATTTTAACTGTGGCCTTTGGGTGATCTTATAAATAACTCAAAAATTATAAATATAATATTCATAAAACTCACTTCATATGAAAATAGACTCAATTAACTTTTCATAGATTGATTATTTGTCCAAATTGACTAAGTTTTAAAACGGTTATGCCTTTTGAAATAGATGCAAAAAGTTCATTTTTCAAAATCCTAAGTCCTTGTCCTTTATCTGTCGTTTTGACATTATCTCAAAATATGTACAATATTTTGATGTGAAACCAATTCCATTTAAAAGTAAACTCAATTATCTTTAAAATAGTGATAGTTTGTTTAATACGAATATAAGATGAATAAGTTTCTTTAAAATCGGCATAAAATTCTATAGTTGATGAATCGATTCACGTGAATCAATTAACCTATCTAGTTTTTGGCTTTAAACCTTCAAAATCGATTGGTTGCTTGATTCGACTCTAAGGCCCAAATTTGCTTTTACACCCCTAGAATCGATTTATCAACCTCTGGACCTCCAAAATCGATTGGTTACTCAATTCTGAAGCTTAGTTTTACCTCTAGACTCTTAGAATCGATTCACACATGAAATTCTTAATTTTTTATAAAAAATTTACTATTCATCCAACTTTAAATACCTCTTAAACATATAACACCAAACCTTAATATAATTATTAATACACTTATCTAATATATCATATCCTCTCTCTCCATCATTTTTATCACATTAAAATAAACTAGATTCAAGCAAAATCATATAACAACTCATATTTCCTCAATATCATTATATAATCTCAAAATTCATAGATTTAACTAAATTATACACTCACCTTATATGGAAGAGAATGCTAAGATATTAGTTTGGTGATCCTTCGACCCTAATCACATCAAAATACATCAATTTTAAAGTTAAGGCTTATAATATCTAACAAAATCAAATAAATCTTAAATCCTTGATCAACCAAGAAGAAGTAGGATAGATTCTTAATGAAAGTAATGTTCTTATCTTGATTGAACGAAGAAATCAAGAAGATTTAAAGTCTCTCTTGCTTAATTGATGAAGTAATGAAGAAGTTATGTGGGGAGAGTGGAAGAAATGGAGAAATAGGGAGAAATAAGAGTTTAGCTTATATGATAGAAAAATATGGCCCTAGGGACATTTTTGAAAAATTATTCATAATCCTCTTCCATACTTACATACTCACTTATATTAGTGTATAACTTTATACTTTAGGATTCTAATAAAAATTTTCCATCAAAATTTCACTCAAATCATATTCCAATATTCTTACTTTTATTAATTCCATTTTATTTCATATTTCACACATAAAATTCTTAATTCACTTAAATTTACTAGTTGTTTTAACTATTTTTTTCATGTCATAATTTTTAATTTATTAATAATTAAGGAGGATATAACAATACATCATATATGTCAATAAATAAGTTATTGAGCTTGTTGTACTCATACAAATACCAAATAAGTAAAAAGACCACTAGCTTGAGTTTTAAGCAAGCTTTGCAAAGTAAGGTAGTTTAACAAAATCGTAGAGGTTATCAAAGTGGCCGAGGTTGAGGAGACCATCGAGGTGATAGACGAGGAGAAGGACATGGATGTAGAAAAAGTGGTTATTTTAATACACCAACAAAGAAAGATCAAAAGATGACAATCCTTTTAGAAGTTAAGGAGGTCACGGTGGAGTAGGAAATAAATCTAATATTCAATATCATAGATACAAAAAATTTAGACATTATTGAAATGAATGTTATTCCAAAATGCTAGGTAAGCCAATAGAACATGCAAATGTAGCAAATGTTGTAGAAAATTTAATGCTTCCATGTAAATCAAATGAGTCAAATATCAAGCATGCAAATATATGGTATCTTGAAACTAGATGTAGTAATCACATGTATGGAAAAAAAAACTTTTCTTGCATCTGGATGAATCTGTACATGCAAAATCAATTTTGAAAATAAATCTAAAATTTTTGTTATGAGGAAAGACAATATTAGCATACAATCCAAAGATAATACAAATATTATTCTTTATAAAATAGGAATTCATGTAAAGCATATATATCAATATTATATATTATCTCTCTATATATATTAGAAGGCATTTTTATAAAATTAATCTCTTTTTCAAGTATGATAAGATTACATTTTTATGCTTTATATATCTAATGTTGTCTAAGTTGTAAATAATATGAATCAAATAAAATAACTTACTGATCTACTTATGATAGAATAACACTATTTATTTTATTTTTGTTATTAAAACATTCTAATTATATCAAAATTTATTATAAAAAATATTAATTAAATTAATTACATATTTTATTATCAATAAAAATAAATAAAAATTAAAGACAATTTTATTTATTTAAATTCTCCAAAATTAGAATGACTTCAATTTTAAATTTTAATATTTCAAATTAAATATACATCAATTAAGATTTTTTAAGATTTTATAGCCCAAATATCATTATGTTTCCTTTTATTTTTTCTATTGTATGTTTTTATGTTACATGCTTACTGATGCTATTTATAATTAAGATGCTAGTATTATTAAATACTATAACTATAATATTATATGTGTTATTTTATTATAAAAATATTTTAAACAATTTAAAATTTTAATTCAAAAGTATTAATTTAATAAATTAATTATATATTTTATTTTAATAAAAATATTTAAAAATTAAAATGAAATTTATCTAATATAAATTTGATATTTTTATATCAATTTTCAAGTGGTATATTCCAAATTAAATATATATTAATTACATTTTTTAAATGAAAAAGTAATTAAATTATTAGACACATACATGTAGATCAAATCCTAGATGCAATAGAAAATATAAAGCTTTCAAAGGATATCGAATGTCACTTAAATAAAAAAATTTTGGTCCATTAATCAAAGTTTTATTAATATTTTATAGTGTAAACGCTATTACTCTTTTTTTTCATATACTCCATTGTATTTTTATTTTTAACATATCTACTTATATTGTTTATGATTCAAATGATTATATGGATAAGTAGTATAAATATAATACATTATATTTTAACTTTAATATGAATATTTTAAAGAAGTTAAAGTTTTAATATAAAAAATATAATTTGAATGAATTAATTACATTTTTCTACTAAAATAAGTAAAAATTAAAATAAAATAGATTCATTTAAAATTTTCCAATATTTATATGACATGAATTTTCAAGCTATATTTCATATTAAACACACATTAATTAGCATTTTGTTAAGATTTTACAATTCAAACAAGATTTCTCTTCATTTTATTTATTTAATTACATGTTTTTCTTTTTATATGTCCATATTTTTTTAATTGTGTGAGTGATAATACATTTAACAATGTAAGGTTGAGGGTTTAAACTTATAATGTGAGGAGAATGAAACTCCTAAAATAATATTAAGTATTATTACATCGTTAAGGGTTTAGGTTGTTTACTTTTTTTGTTTACAACTTCTATAATAATATTATTAAATAATTATATTTTAATTTTAATTTTATTATAAAAATATTTTAAATAAATTAAAATTTTAATATAAAAATATTAATTAAGTGAATTCATTACATAATTTATTTTTAATATGAAAATTAAAAAAAATTCAAATCTTGAAGGACATATTTGCAACATATCTTTTAATACCGCCTAACAGCGTATGGAAAGTTTCAATTCCACATGGCATTCTGTGAATGGCATGCAACATTCGGCCATTTCCACCACAGAAATCTCCTTTTTTTAACACATTATATGTTTGTATTTATTGTATACATTTTTTTGTAACATTGTAGATTGGCTTGATCAATGGTTTGATTTAAACGGCTTGATTAAAGAAGTGATTTTAATTTTTTTAAATATAGAACCGAATAAACTATGTTAATTACTACCACAAAATTAATCTAAATTAATATATTATCAATTTAGTTGATTTAGCTTTTATCAATTTGTATCAAACATTAAATCATACTTTTTTTATGCATTGTAAAAGTTAAACAATAAAAAAGAAAAATGTTGTAAAAAAGGATTAATGATAGGAATTGTTTGAATTCATATATTAATAAAGAAAAAGTGATATGAAAATGGTCTAAGTTGTTTGTGATGACTCTTAATTAGACATTAAGTTGAAAAGATGAAAAGATAAAATGGTGTTGTAAGTGAAAGAGCATTTGAGTGATTAGAATTTAGTTTATTAAGTTGAAAAGATGAAAAGATAAAATGGTGTTGAAAGTGAGAGAGCATTTGAGTGATTAGAATTTGGTTTACTATTATGTGGTTAAGGGTTTGTTTGGCTGGAGATGAAAATGGAAGGGAAAAGAATTGGAAGTGAAAGGAAATAGAGGGAAAAATAATTAAAGGTGAAAGAATTTTCATTTAGTTTATTTGAAATGGTGAAAATGGAAAAGGAAGTAAATAGGAGTGAAATTGATTTCTTTTATATGGAATGGATAAAAATTGAAGGGGAAGGAAATATAATTGAGTCAAATCACCATAATATCTTTATTTTTTAGAAATGTAAATAATTAATGATAATAATTTATTTTAAAAAAATTAATTATGTATAATTTATTTTATATTTGATGATAGTAGTTAGTAATTGATTATACATAATTTATTTTTGTTTTGATTATGAATGAAATAAAAATTTTTAATACAAAAAATATAATAAAAATTACATAATTACGCAAAAATTACTATTTTTTCTAATCTTATTAATTTGATTATTTATAGAAGAAGATATATATCATATTATTTAACTATTTAATACACACACACATATATATATTGTTATTTCATATGAATAATTTATTATATATTTTAATTTAATATATATTCTCATTCAATTATATCCTAATTTTTTGGTTAAAAGTTAACAATAACATTCATTTAGTAATTTCAAATAGAACTTGGATATATTTCTTTTACTTTGATATAAACACATTACGAAAAGAAAAAAATGGATAAATTGAAGAATTGTGCATTTACATCTCCTTCGAAATTCCAAATTCACGACATGTGATATCTTTCATTGTATATTTTAGCAAAAAAAAAGGAGGAGGAATTACTGAGAATTAATAAAAAAATAAAAAATCACTTAATTATAATAATTAAGAAGTTTATTCTTCAAAAATAAAGTAAAAAAAATTAATAGCATGGATCGGGTCGCCTTCGATTCGGGTATCGGGTTAAGTTAAACCAATATTGTCACTGTATATTTTAGCAAAAAGAAGGGAGGATGAATCACTGAGAATTAATAAAAAATAAAAAATCATTTAATTATAATAATTAGGAAGTTAATTCTTCAAAAATAAAATAAAATAAATTTAATAGTATGGATTGGGTCACCTTTGATTCGGGTATCGAGTTAAGTTAAACCAAAATTGATTCGACTCGGATTAGGATGTTTCTAGATCCACTAACTAATGACCATTTCTGCCGTGCTCAACCTTCTTGCTAAGCCCGGCCACCAACAAATCAGAAACAATAGTCACCCACTTCACTCAAACACCTTCCGATCGCCAAGCGCCAGCTTCCTACCACGAACGACCATTTCTGCTACAAAACATTCATTGACACCCCTGCCAAATTCTTTTAGCAATGATAAAACACATGTGAAATACAATAGGAAGCACAAAAAATACCTGATTGGAGTTCTATCAAGAAGGCATGGTGACAAGAGGTGTAATTGCACACAAACTGAGCCGAGAATAGTAGGAAAGAAGGAGGATGATCGCAGAACACTTGAAGGGTAGTAGATGGAAATGAGGACGGGTGTTTTCCTTTTCATTACAATTTCACTCCAAAATGAGGGGGGACGTTTACGCTGGGCTCCATGTTTTTTTTCTATTCTCATTTCGTCCCCTTACATTTTTACTCCTCAATCAAACAGGTGAAATTCGCATTTTCATCCTTATTTTCACCTCATCATTTCCTTCCCCCTTCATTTCACTCATTTCAAACAATGGCTAAGAGCTTTAGGTGAGCATTTGAGCAATTAGAATTAAATTTTTTAATATGTAGTTGAGAGCCTTGAACCATTAAGCTAGCATAAAACCAACAAGACAAAAGCATTGTGAGTGGACCAAAGTATGTATACTTATTTATATTAGACTTATACTATAAAAGTTTAGGAAATATATATAGTTAATATATTAAAGATTGTGGTTTGGTCCAATTTGATAATAAATGAATTTTTTTAAATAAATTGAACCAAAATGGTAAACTAAACTATATTTCAAACCAATTAAAATTGATAATTGGTAGTTTTTATACATTTTAAAGCGGTTTGTGTGGTTTGACTTGTGTTAGTCAATTTTGATTGGTTTTAAATTATCCTAACATAGACAATAAAATTTTTATTGCATATATGTGATTATTTATTGGGTATTATTATGTTGGGAAAAAATAAATAAATCCCTTAAAATATGACTTAATATCGCATAATCCCTTTGAAATTTTAAAATTTACAAATAAACCCTTTGAAGTTTTCAAAAAAGTTAAAATATTGATATTTCAATTATAAAAAATAAAAAAAGATAGAAATGAGTTACTTATGATTTCTTTCAAGTATTTTTTAGTACAATAAAATAAAAAAAGTAATAATAAAAACATGCATCTAACATTTGTAAATGCAATATGAGTTTTAGTAATAATTTATTCAAAATACTTCTTTTCAATTACATCGTAAATGCATTGCAAAATTAATTTTGTTTTTACCAAATTATTTTAAAAGAAATCCAATTCAAAAATTAGTTAAATTCACATTAAAAAAGTTAGAAATATTTAGGGGTGACATATAACCCTTTTTTCTATTTTTTTACATTGAATTTTTTATATTTTTACTTTTTAGAACTTAAAGAAGTTATTTATTAGTTTTGAAAATTCAAGGAAGTCACATGATATTAAGTCATACTTCAAAGTGCTTATTTGTATTTTTTTGCCTATTATGTTTGTAGGATAAATATAATTTTTTATATAAATTATAATATTTTACACTAAAATAATTCAAATAATTTATTCTTTCAACTCATAATTATAGCTTTCTCATGGTTGGCATAAAACTATGACTAATTTTCCATTAAATTATTAGCTCGATCGAGAGAAAGGAGCTAAAGTTTATGAAAGATGGAATCTTACATTAAAATTTTATGGCATACTAATTGGAAACCAATTAAAGCCCAACTATAGAATTGGATAGTTGATGTGACTTGTAATGGAATCTAATAGGAAAAACAATGAGAATTTAGGAATTGTGAGAAGTTATTTTAAGAGTTGTGGACCATTTTTCTTAACCATTTAAACACATGGCAAGTCATTTCATATGGCAACATCTACAATGATAATGTGTTGCCAAGTAAGGGTGGCAATTTGGGTTGGTGGGTTGGGTTTGAGTTAGGTTAAAGTATGGTCCTAACCTATTTATGTTCAACCCGCATAACTCGAAATATTCATAATATACTTTTATAGTAATAATATGACCCGTTTAACCTGATATGAACTCGTTTATTAACATATTTATATTAATTTTTTATTTTATATAAATTAATAATTAATAAATTTATATATTATATAATTTATTATTTTGATTATATGAGTTATATGAGTCAGGTTGACTCGATTAATAACCAGTGTAACTTAAACGGGTTAAAACAAGTTATGCAGGTTGACCTGAACTTGATATAAAATTTATTTAAGTCAAACGAGTTAATTAGTTTGTGACTTGAACCTAATTAAGCTCAATCCAAACTTATACAACTCGTGTCATGTTATCATATCATTTCAAAAATTGACATCCCTACTATCAACCACCAAAGCCAATATAATTTATAAATACCTTCATCATAACATACAAAAGTCTCCATTTTGTTAAACTGACTACAGAAGCTATGTACTCTGTGTTTTCACCCTTAGCACTCTACTAGCTTAAACATTGTTGCAATATGTTATTATTTACTTTGCAATTGCACATAAATTCTTAGCATTGTTCTTTGAGCATGAATAATCTGAGGTTCCCTAAGTTTCCAACCAAATTGACCAATTCCTTATTGAGGCACTTTATACGCCAAGACTTTTTAAGAATTTTAGTGTAAATTGTGTTTGAATTGTCTTTATTTTGCATATTTTGTGTAATTATTCTTAGATTAAAAACTTATTTTATTTTTTATAAGGTTGAATTTTTATTAATTTTATTATTGAGTAAAAGTTTGTATTAATTTAGTTTCTATAAGATTAAAGGCCTTTAAATTTTAATCCTTTCATACAATAATATAGTATTCTATCTCATGTACCAAAAGACTAAAATTTAAGTATTTTTTATAAGGATTAAATTAATATAAATTTTTAATTAAATATGAAATTGATAAAAAATTAATATCATGAGGGGTTAAAATAGGTTTAGTCTTATTCTTAATGCTTGCATATTTGCATTGTTTGTGTTTACTTACTGCTTTTATCATATTGCATTGGTTTGTCTTCAAACTCCGACAATAAGCTCTGTACTCAAACCCTATCTTTTTAATAGAAAAGAGTCAAATTAATTTGCAATTCTTGTATCAAATTTTGACCGATAACAAATTGGAATGCCTTCTAATTTATAAAAAAGTTTACATCTAATTCAAAATCTTGTATTATCAAGAAGAAAAGAAAGACAAATCAAGTTTAGATAAAACGAGTAATTAAAACAAAAGTGGAAATCCACTCATATTGTGAGATTTTTTTTTTTTTAATTTTGTATAGCTAAAAAGGAGTAGGTTAAGTTTGATTGGCAAATCATCCAGCTTTAAAAAATTTAATATTTTTATAAATGTGATTCTTATAAATATAAATTTAGAAATATTATATTATGGTGTTTGATTTAATTTAAAAAATTATAAATTTTTTTGAATATTATTTTTAATTTATTTGTATAATTTTTAAAGTATTATTAAATTATTAAAAATATCATTATTAAAAAAAGTATGATCATTATTGAAAAGTTGATTAGTCAATGTTGATAAGTAATAGCTAATCACAATATATAAGTAATGGTGATGGATGGTAATGGGCTCATAAAAGTAAGATATTTGACCCTCTTATTAGATTTTTCTAAAACAATTTCAAAAGAATATTTTAAAGATTTTAAATTAAAACAATTTCAAAAATATTAGATTCTCATATAATTTTCTTTAATATTTAATTTAAACATAAAAAATTTAAAAAATATAATTTTAGGATTGTTGAATTTTGTTTATTTCTTGAAAATTTGAAAAATCACCCTTCTTAAAAATATATAAAATTTATTATTAATTTAATTTATAATTTTATCAAATTACATCATTTTTTATAAACTTTTTCAACATACAGGAACACAACATTCGAGAGGTTGAATGATTTTTAGCAATGTTGGATTTTCATATCACGGTATCATCTCCAAATACCCTCCAAGCGTAACCATAGCGTCATCGAGAGTCCTCCGGTCAGCAGGCTATAAAAAAACTGGGCTCTATAGCCATGTGAAGAGCTGTATTATTGGGCTTAGTCGGCGTCGGTGGCCCAGCATTGTCTACTCCTAGCAGGAAAAAATATGGGGAAAATTAAATAAAAAATGTAAAATAGCAAAATGGCGAAAGGCCATGTTCATGCTGTTGCTCAGGTCACACCTATAAAAGCTCTTCCCTCCTGCTCCTTCTTTTCCTGTTTCTACCTTCTCCTGCTTGCTTCTGCTCTCTCTTTCATCTTCAAAACCCTAGTAAAATCGAGTGCCTCCAATTTATCATTCTCTCGAATTCCTGTTTTTTAACTTCCTTTAATCACAAGTTCATTCTTTCCGATCTCAAAGACCGCCTAATTGCATTTCTTTCAGCTCCTTTTACTTGCTTTGAATAGTAAGGGGCCATTTCCCGGAAAACCTTCCTTTTTCTGTTGGATACAGAGAGTGTATTCTAATTTCACTGAGGAGTATTCTCCCTCTCTCCCTCCCTCTGTAATACATGATCATTAATTTTGTTAATTGCTCAATTGAATTTAAACTATATCCTCTCGGTTAATTCATAAAGTTGGGCAAGCTCTTCAACACATCCTCGTAAAATATCGAATTTTGGTAAAATATTGAATTTTGATAGATATCGACTTCTTTGATGTAAACTG
This sequence comes from Sindora glabra, assembly GCA_020226215.1. Taxonomy (NCBI): domain Eukaryota; kingdom Viridiplantae; phylum Streptophyta; class Magnoliopsida; order Fabales; family Fabaceae; genus Sindora; species Sindora glabra. Next base: position 12,238,388 of record CM035232.1, on the reverse strand, counting down.
TTTATTGCCCTGTTCATTTGTGGATGGAGAACAATGAAGGGGTAGATGATCAGAACTCGGGATGGTTCCAAGTGAAAAAGGTTATATGTTATTCATATATTTTGTATTTATGTTTCCCTCTTATTATGCCTGATTAATTTTAGTCGTTCCCTTCCGAAGAGCTCTTTTAAGTTGATAGGCGACAAAACTGAACCCATGTAATATATATTAAAAAAGGGAGAATTGGACTTTCTCACGTTTCTTTACGGGTGGAAGCTCAACTTAAAACATTCATATTTTCGCTGTAAGCTTAGTTTTGTCCTTTAACTTATTCCAGTGGATTTCTACGTAATGGTTTAACTTTAGTTTATACTTGGCTATGGAGTTAAGTAATGTCTTATTATTTGTATACAAATTCCAGTGTTGGTGATACTGAGCTTTATTGGTAATTTAAGTTCATTCATATTTAGTGTCCCTTCTTACATCTAAATTATATTATAACCTTGCATTTTTGTTAATAACATTTTTTTAGTTTGTATTTCTATCCAAGTGTTACTGATATGCTTTTGCTTTGTTGGCATCTTATGCAGAAACACAGAAATACAAAATTTTCTTTGCAGAGCTGGGTTGGAGGGTTTTCGGGTAAGAATGCTTCTAATTCAACTGACACCCAGCATTCTGTAATTAAAAATGATGGAAATATACATGGTAAGCAGAGAACTCAGTCTCCAAGGGGAGAGGAGAATTTTGTACTTAACGCTGGGAATGTCACAAATTCTAGCTCCGTATTAAATGTAGAAGAAGAGAGCAAGTGCAATCTTAATACATGTGCGGTTAAACATGATACTGAGGATCAAATGTCACCTCTACTACTGAATGCAGATTCTCTCGGTGAACTTGCAGATTCTGGGAGGACAACTCAAATCCATACGCCTGACATAACAGTTCACAAAATCAGATGGGGTGACTTAGATGACGGGGATCTATCAATCTCCCATGGAAACTCAATTGGAGCTGGAATCAAGTTTGGTAGTATTGGAGATAACAATCTTGTTACTAGTAGAAGGGATGAGAATATTCTTGATATGGTTCCATGTGATTCATCTTCATCTAATGTGCCAGAAAAAAGGTCCATAGCAATGGCTGTTAATGTAGATATTGTATCTCACCAGACCCCTTCATTGACAGATAAGGATGCATTATCTGGAGAGAACATTAAAGAAGTTAGAGATATCTCTTTGGAAGTTGAAGATGCTGGGATAGTCATGAATAAAGCGCCTGCCCTTGTACCTGTGGTACATGATGTCAGTGTTTCTGAGGTTGCTGAGTCATGTGTGCCTGAAAGTGGATCCAAAAATGTGGGAGTACCAGCAGCTTCTGTTGGAGATGTTAAGGGCTTGCAGGATGGTAATGTGGATGATGTTATTTCAAACTCGCACAATATGAATGTTTTGGAAGAAAATGACTCAAATGAAAGCAAAGAAAGGTTTAGGCAGAGGCTGTGGTGCTTTTTGTTTGAGAATCTAAATAGGTCCGTTGATGAACTGTATCTTCTTTGTGAGCTAGAATGTGATTTGGATCAAATGAAAGAAGCAATTCTTGTTCTGGAGGAGGCTGCATCTGATTTTAAAGAGCTAATCGATAGGGTTAAGGAATTTGAGGAAGTTAAAAAGTCTTCCCAGGCAATTGACGAAGCACCTGTCATCTTGAAGAGTGACCATCGCAGGCCTCATGCTTTATCCTGGGAGGTGCGCTCAGTAGCATATCTTCTCTTTTAGCGTGTTTCTTTATTTCCTAGGTTGCTATTTTGTATTGCCAAGATGCTGCTGTGAACCTTCCATAATTTATATATGCTGTGTCTGGTAAACAGGGGCCCTTAGCTATGCTTTATCCTCGAAGTCCTATGATTATTTCCCTCAGGTCTCAGCTGGGGTAAGAGAAAAGATGGAGAAAATGAATAGAGGAAAGATGATGACATTCAATTTTGGCAAAGTAAAAAATAACTGGAGTCATGAATTTTTTTTTTTTTTTGTTTTTTGACTTATAACAAATGTATGATAGCATATCGGGTGCTTTAACTTTTTGAAAGAATAAACTCTAAAGTTAATTTATATTTATATCATTGTATTTGAAGTGAGAGTGTAAGTTATGTGAATTGCACTTATGCAGAAAGGGGAATAATTATTGATTGATATTACATACGTGCAAAGGTCTTGCTTTCTTGCCCTATGTGGTACATTTCACAGAGACAGAACATTCGATGATATGTCTCAAGCCTATTTATTTATGTGCATATAACTGTCTATACGTAGTTGTGTGATCAGTGAGTGTTGTGCTTATTTGGAAAATGGCAGGATCAATTCAAACTGATGTGGAGTATGCTTGTCTTAACTTGGATTCCATATACAATGTGTGCATTTAAATAATGTGTGCAGTAGATCAATAGTTATTGGAAAGTATCCACTTATTGTGAAAGAGATAAATCACAATGTTAAACATGTAATAAGTTGTGTTTTTCTATGCCTGCTTGTTGCTTGATGTTTGGTTTCCTGGAGGCTGGTCCTTTGGCTTCACATATGAGAATTAAGTCGACTTCCTTCATATGAGATATCTTAACAGCCTGGCTTACTTATGCTAGAGCCTAATATGCTCAGTTGCTCTGCTGATTCTAGGTCCGAAGGATGACAACATCACCTCATAGAGCAGATATACTATCTTCATCACTTGAGACATTCAGAAAGATTCAACAAGAGCGATCTAGCTTGGTAGTGGGCAATAATGCTCAAAATGCCAAGTCTGGGTGTCCAATTCCTGAATCTCGTGGCAACCTAAAAACATCATCTAGGGTAAGTGATAGTGCACACCATGTCAGAGATTCTGTGACAAAGACAAGAAAGCCAGTTGGTTCTTCAGATCCTAATCGAAGGAATTCAAATGAAGAGAAGAATAATGTTGAAACAGGAAAACCAAGTAAAGCAATCCTAATGCAGAATGGACGTAATGCACCAGACAGCTTATTATATCCAGAAGTTAATATTTCTAATTTACCTGCAAAGGAAGACTCTGCTGCTATGGCTGCCATCAAGAGTAAAAGAGAGCAACTTGGGTCTGTGGCTGATAAGATGCTTTCTAGGAAAGATAAAGTGGCAACAGAAGGTATTATTGAGAAAAACCCCAAATCAATAGACAGCATTAGGAGGCAAATACCTCTTCCTGAAAAAGATAAGGAAAGGAGGACTATATCTGCAGGAAAATCCTTGGATGCTTGGAAGGAGAAGAGGAATTGGGCAGACATACTTTCATCTCCATTCCGTGTATCTTCCCGAATGTCATATTCGCCAGGCATGAGCAGGAGGAGAAGTGCAGAACGCGTACGTACTCTTCATGATAAACTAATGTCCCCTGACAAAAAGAAGAAAACTGCTTCAGACTTGAAAAGGGAAGCAGAAGAAAAGCATGCTCGTGCTTTGAAAATCAGAAGTGAATTAGAAAGTGAGAGAGTTCAAAAGCTTCAACGTACCTCAGAAAAATTGAATCGTGTCAATGAATGGCAGGCTGTCCGTAATATGAAGTTACGAGAGGGCATGTATGCCCGTCATCAACGTAGTGAATCACGTCATGAAGCTTTTCTTGCTCAAGTGGCAAAAAGAGCTGGTGATGAAAGTAGCAAAGTAAATGAGGTTCGATTTATTACTTCCCTAAATGAAGAAAATAAAAAGCTAATGTTGCGTCAGAAGCTTCATGAGTCAGAGTTGAGGAGAGCTGAAAAGCTTCAAGTCATAAAAACTAAACAAAAGGAGGATCTGGCAAGGGAAGAAGCTGTTCTAGGACGCAGAAAACTCATTGAGGCAGAAAAGTTACAGCGTCTTGCTGAGATACAACGCAAAAAGGAGGAAGCTCAAGTCAGAAGGGAAGAAGAAAGAAAGGCATCAAGTGCAGCACGTGAAGCAAGAGCTATTGAACAGCTTCGAAGAAAGGAAGAGAGAGCCAAAGCCCAGCAAGAAGAAGCTGAACTTTTGGCCCAGAAATTGGCAGAGAGACTTAGTGAAAGTGAACAACGCCGTAAAATTTACCTGGAGCAAATTCGGGAGAGAGCTTCTATGGATTTTAGGGATCAATCCTCCCCTTTGCTGCGCCGGCAGGGTAGATCTACTCCAACAAATGGTAGTGATGATTCCCAAGCTAGCATTTCCTCTGGGATAGGAAGTTCTAGTCTTGGAATTGGTAATATGGCATTGCAGCACTCAATGAAGCGAAGAATTAAGAAAATTCGACAAAGGCTTATGGCTTTAAAATATGAATTTCCTGAGCCTCCTGTGGGTGGTGAAACTGCCGGCATTGGTTACAGAGTAGCAGTGGGTGCTGCTAGGGCAAAAGTTGGGCGGTGGCTCCAAGAACTCCAAAGGCTTAGGCAAGCGAGAAAAGAAGGGGTTGCAAGTATAGGGCTAATAATTGCTGAAATGATCAAGGTATTCCTGTGGTATTTATTGATACTGTGCTGCTTATTTAGTTCTCATTCAGTTATTGCAGATTTTTTGACATCTTCTGTCATTCTCCTTTCCATTTTTGAACAGTACTTAGAGGGGAAGGATCCTGAGCTACAGGCATCTCGTCAAGCTGGACTGCTTGACTTTATTGCTTCTGCCCTGCCTGCTTCTCAGACATCAAAACCTGAAGCATGCCAATTTACATTGCACCTTTTAAAACTTCTGAGAGTAGTACTATCTACACCAGCAAATAGGGGTTATTTCCTTGCTCAGAATCTTCTGCCCCCAATTATCCCGATGCTATCTGCTGCTCTTGAAAACTATATAAAGATGGCTGCATCTCTAAATGTTTCTGGTAACTCAAGTCTGCCATCAAATAAAACATCAACTGAGAACTTTGAATCAATTTCTGAAATATTAAATAATTTTTTATGGACTGTTACTATAATTTTTGGGCATATAAGCTCTGAAGAAAGACAACTTAAAATGCGAGATGGCTTGCTGGAATTACTGATATCCTATCAAGTTATTCACAGATTAAGAGATCTTTTTGCACTTCATGATCGGCCTCAAATGGAAGGATCAGCATATCCTGACTCAATTCTCTTAAGCATCCAACTTTTGGTGGTTTTGACTTCTAGACCTGAGAACATGAGTTCCATTGATTGGGAATCTTCCCCTGTACAGATGAAGCAGAAAATTGACAGTGAAGTGGCCAGATTTGCAGATTCTGCACATTCTGTAATAAATAACTCTTGTGGAGACTGCAGACCTCCTCCATTATCTGCGATTAATAGTAGCTCAGTTATGCATTTGCCTGATGTCCCAGAGGATAGACCATTGGATGAAGTATGCAAAATTAATAGGAGTGAAGATTCTCTTACTGTTTGCAAGGATCATGAATTGGTTCAAATTGATAGTTCTGTTAATTTGAAAAATGCTGATGTGGATAAGGTGGAAGTTCTAGATGAATCTGAGAAAAAATTGAATGGGAATATTTCTGATTCTTCCGTTCCCCAGAATGATGAGAAACATGTGGGAGTAATTGTTCCAGTACATAAGCATGAGAAAATATCAGTCTCGGATCAGTCAGTTGTGTTTCTTCTTTCTGCTATTTCTGAAACTGGACTAGTCAGTCTCCCTTCTCTTTTGACTGCTGTTTTGCTGCAGGCAAACAATAGAACGTCCTCTGAACAGGTTAGTTTGCTGCCACCTGCAGAATCATTTGTACTGGTTGTTCAAATATATTTTCAAGATCCTCATTGCATGCTATTTTGGTTTCTGTTGTCGCCAGTCTCCTATATGTTGTCTTTGATTAGTTAGATATCCCCTTTTCTTTTATCTGAAAAGTGTGTAATGTTTTCTATCTATTTTCTGTGTATCTTGGTGTAAACATTTGCTGCAAAGTAATGCAGAATTAAGTTACTGTAAACCTGAAAATGAGCTTCCTACTTCAGTTTGCAGTTTTTTTTTTTTTTGGATACAAGCCAGAGCACATCCAACCATTTATCTACAGCTGTGTCGTATTAGGAATCTGCTGAATTTTTGGTTAAGCCTTCAATTATGATGAATAAGAATCCATTCAGTCCTGTCCCTTTTTTGTTCAGTGTCTGATCTTGCTCCAAATTGTTTTGGTCCTTTGAAAAGGAGGACTTGCACTTTCCTTTTTCTTTTCTTTTCTTTTTTTTTTTGGGGGGGGGGGGTTTAAATAAGGGAAAGTGCAGCACAAAGGAGAGGTTGTTTCAATCCTATCAGGTATGGTGCTAGTGGTATACCAGGTCTGTTAGCAGGGGCTCACGTAGAGGTTACTATTAAGTTCAATTGGGCCTGAAAAATGGTTGACTCGACTAGCCTCTAAGTACCACAGGATTTTTCTAGAAAGGGTTGCTCACGAATCAAGACAACTAGCATAGAGGGGATTTGAACCCACGAGAGAGAGAGTCACAAGATCTTATCCACATTCTCAAAACCAATTGAGCCAACCTGTGTTGGCGAAGGTTGCGCATTTTGAACAGGGATGTTTGTCATCATTATCAGCCATTAACTACCATTTATTTGTATAAAGAATTGTAACTACTATATTGAAAAAGAGGAAGAGGATTTGGCTACCATTTTGTTGCTTTTGTTTGTTAGTTCCTTTATCAAGACATATTACATAATACATGGGTTTTTTCTTCAATTTGATGTTGCAGTTTATATTTTTCTAATTGTTATGCCTAAATGTAAGTTGAATGGTTTCATTCATTTCTAGGCTTCGTTTGTCCTTCCATTCAATTTTGAAGAGGTGGCAACTGGAGTGTTGAAGGTGCTGAATAATGTGGCTCTTTTGGATCTAGTATTTTTACAGCAAATGCTTGTGAGTTTTTCAGCACCCTTGGACTAACATCATATTTCTTATGCACATCTTCATGCATAACCATAGAGATTGCTTTAGTTTTTAAAATTGATTTTCTAAGATAATCTGTCATCCTCACATTTTCCCCAGCTGATGTCAGTTAACATATTCCTGTTCATCTTGTTTTTTCTTACAGGCCAGGGCAGATCTTCAAATGGAATTTTTTCATTTGATAAGCTTCCTTCTATCTCATTGCAGCAGCAAGTGGAAAGCTCCTAATGATCAGGTGCTTGTGATTTTTCTTGCTTTCTTCTTTTAGCTCTTTGAACATCACTAACTGTTTCATGTCTGGTCAAAGAATGGGGTTTCTTGTCTTGGTGCTTGGAGATTGCTGGGAATTTTTCTTGGCACTGGTAATGGTGGACTAGACTTGTCTTCTGTAATGAATATGGCACTTCTTAAAATGATGAAATATTTTTTTGATGGCACCTTTTAAATTGATGAGATATTTCATTATTTAGTCACAACCCTCCTGTAGGGTGGGGACTTCCCCTCTTAAAAAAGTAGTTCATGAGTTCATGATATGGGGACATAGAAAATAAGTTGGGTTCTGGTTAATCTGTTTTTATTGTTGGTATTTGGTTCATTAATTAATAATCATGTTAATCAAAGTATTGGAGCCACACAGCCACTGTCACTTGGCCACTTAAAAGCCGTTCTGCAATGTTTGTCAGGTTGGTTTGCTTATGCTTGAAGCTCTGTCACTTCTTAGTCATTTTTCCTTGTTCCATTCTGGAAATCAAGCGGTCCTTCGTTGGGGGAAGAGCCCAACGATACTCCACAAGGTCTGCAAATGTGTGAGAAAGTGTTATTTATATTTTACAATTTTATTGGTAAAAATCTAATGTTAAGTTGGAAAAAAAACAGGTGTGCGATCTGCCTTTTGTTTTCTTCAGTGACCCTGAGTTGATGCCAGTTTTGGCTGGTACATTGGTTGCTGCATGCTACGGTTGTGAGCAGAACAAATTTGTAGTTCAGCAAGAACTGAGCGTTGACATGCAACTTTCTTTGCTAAGGTCCTGCAGAAATGCTGCTTCTGCACCTCAACTTAGTTCTATTTTAGACAATGCCCCAGCTGATGAATCCAGTGAACATAATCAATTAGGTCCTGATTTCAGAAGATCACAAGTGGACATTCGCCGGTCTAATGGCAAAGGCACTCGGGTTTCTTCCGGGAAGAATATTTTGGGGAATAGCATGAAAATAAGCAAGATGAGAAGCCAACGGGATAGCAAAGCAACTAGGAATTTTGAGGAAGTGGCTTCCAAGCATAACTCAACTATTTCGAAGGCCTCAGCTTTAATGTTGCACTGTAGATTTCCAAACAGCTTCATTGATAAAGTAGAGCAATTCTTTTCGGCCGAAATTTCTAATGGGGCTGAGGGAGCATGATTTCCTATTAGGGTAAACTCTTACACTACGGACCTGCATGGTAAAATTTATATTAAAAATTTTCTCCTAATATTGCAGAATTACCACTGTAGAGCCTCGTGATTACACAAGTACCAACATTCATGTTTCCTTTCGTGGAGTTACAGATCATTTATTTAATTGAAATATGGTATAAATTTTTTCTCCATTTTATAATGAGGAAAAAGGACAATAAAATTTCAAAAACGTGCAGTATGTCTTTGTAGTTTTATATTTAATTAAGAGAAGCCAGTGCACTTTACTAAAAAAACAAAAATAGACTGATATGTTCTATGATTTATCGAAATCACACGGGACCTCATTTAATTTCAAAATTCACACCTCTTTTAAGTATGTTATGCTTAATCTTAGCAAACTGAATGTACTCAGATGGTATATTTGACCATTAAATACTAAATTTCTCATTTTATCTTAGAATCCCCTTTTTTAATGATTATTTCTTTATGAGAAGAAGCCTTCTGCTCCAAGTAACGAAGTGATATCTTTTTATTAATTCCAAAATTGTCTTGTATGAAATAGAGACTATTTTTATTTTTTACTTTTTTTTGACAATTTTCAAGTTATTTTCTTGACAAAATGTCGACTTCTAACATAGATTGAATTACAATCAACCGGGGAAATGGCCCATTTTTCTTTTCAAAAAAATAGATTTTCCATCCCAGAGAAAACAACCATCAGTTGGGGACTCTAACTTTCACGAAGCAAAATAAAAACTATGGCTCAAGTCTTCTTCCCCTTGCTTTCAGTCAGAAGTTGACTCAGAAAACGGAGAATAAGAGGGAAGAAAAGAAAATGTAAATGGAAAGTGAAAAAATGGCAAAATTCTGGTGGTGGCAGCTAAATTTTCGACATTTTAGTCATTATGTTTTTAATTATGTCAAATTCTTCGTTTTTGACAGAATCTTGAAACCTGAAGAAAATATTCCTTAGGAAACAGTATTAAATGAGGGTAAATTGTAAATTTGGAAACTTAATGGAAGGTTGTAATTTCAGCAAATCCCAGAAGAAATCGGTATATTTTTGTAAAAAAGAATATACTTTACATCCTCACAGTTACATAAACCATGCCAATCATTATTGGATTGAAGAGAAATTTTTTCCATGTACATATGTTTTTTTTTTTTTTCCAATAAAATGACAGTAAATCTAAGGCTCAAACTCAAATTTCGATCAAAGTAATCAAATGAGTAAAAAAATCGATTTAAAATAATTGATTAAAAAAAGATTTAAGCGTGTAACTTGATTTATATTTAAAAATATTTTTAATTAATTAATATTTTTTAGAGAACACTTCTGGCAGTAACATTTCGGAAAAAGACCGGTAACCTTTTTAAAACCACGCAGTAAATGAAGTGGTAAGGGTGATAATGCGTGCAAAATGATATGACTGTCGCTACTCGAGACAAAAATTATGAAAAATAATATATGAAAGATAGCTTATCATTTGCAAGGTCAAATTGGATATAATTCGCCACAAAAAGAATCATTACAGAGCATTTTAATTTGCAGCCAATCAACTTTCCCATCACACAACAATGCTCCTAAAAATTACTTTTGGAACGGCTGGCTGCAATCAGTAAAATGCATTGCATTTGGGGAGAGACTATAGTGCACTACCTACAGAGTGGTAGTGCACCGGTGCAACAACTAATAAATGGTTGAGATCCGTTGAATTGATGGAAATGCGAAAAAATCACCTTAAGTATAATAATTATGAAATGATCCCAAAAAAATAATAAATTAAAAAAATGGCACTGGGCATCACTAAATACAATTCATTTGAAGAATTAAGATTAAGAAATAGGGAAGCATGAACAGTAATCAATTCTGAAAGCCTTTAACAGCAAAGTTGACGGCATAGTTATAGTGGGATGAAGGATGCCATGGATTTCACTAGGAAGCCACCAGAAGATATATATTATAACATCACCCTATTCTGTTGTTGGTTTGCTGTTGCTGGTCACTTCTGGGAATTGCTTATTATTTTGCCAATCTCAGAGCCACCAGATCCATCCTACCTTTCATTTCATTTGATCCAAGCTCACTTGCAGAGTTAGAGAAGGGTTTCTTCAAGAGGAAGTGCAGCAAATGAAAATTTGATCTGTTCTACCAATAAAGAATGAGCTTTTCAAAATTAAAGTTGCCTTGCTAGATATGCTTCTTCATAATTGGCTCCAACAGCACAATGCCGAAGGATAGTATGGTAAATACAATCAAACAATTCATGCTTGATGGCCAATTTCTAAAGAACAAGTTACAAAGAAAAAAATAGCGCGATTGTTCTGTTATTTAGCCATAGGTTGACTGGTTGTTTTGCTATTTAGCAAGCTTGCAAGAACCAATTAAGAACTGCTTCAAAGGGACGCGTGATTTTATACAAAGCCATTGATTAGTTGTTGCACTGGTGCACCCTAGTCCTGTCCTTGCATTTATGATATCAGCGGCTTTTCCAGTCTTTTCTACGTCCACAACTAGACTTGGAGATCAATATATGGCTCTACCAGACGAAACGAACTGCTTGCACAGTTTCTCCGCAAGAACATACTCGGCCACCCTCCACTGCATCATCATTAGATATAGCAACTACAGGAGGCAGTGCACAAAGATGGTTGTAAGAATCAGATGACATTATTTGTCATCGACTGCAACTCCAAATTCTGGGTTGTAGCTATAGAATATGCACTTCCTGGCACCTGAACTATGAGCTCATCTTCTACTACATTTCCTTGTCCCTCAACGTCCTGAATTACAATATTCAAAGGAACTTGAACCGTTGAGCTAAAATTACTTCCTACATGTTAATCTAGATTTCACATAAATGTACAGGGAAATGTCCAATTACATTGCTCACAACATGCATACCTTAACAGAGCCTCCATCTATCATGTGACCATTTTTCAAGTCATTCATGATGGCCTTGAGTTGTTTCTTAGCCTTAGACCTTTCCCTGCGTCGTTCAGCAGCCTGTGCTGTAGTTACATCATAATGGCAGGCTACACAAAGAGTCCTCATATTTTCGAGTCTACATTCGCCTACACAAAATTTCAGAATAATACTTCAGCTCAAATTTCCAGAGAATTCTACAAATTTTATTGCAGAAATAGTTGTCCAGAAACCAACGTTTGGCATTATAAACTTTTCTCAGACTGACATAAATGGAGCAAATGGCATTTCATTTCTAGGGGGAAAAAGGTGGGTAAGTCAAAATGCTTGTAGCTTTGCTTCTACAAAAGCAACTGAAAAGAAGCATTGATCTTAAAAATAAATGTTAAAGCTTCTTGCTTTTACCACTTATTTTTTAGGAAGATTTCTTATATCTGTCTTCTCTTTCTTAATTATATTTTCTTTTTCTTAAAAATAGGTTGTTAAGAATAAATTATACCTCCGCCTTGATATACTGGAACAATATGATCAGCATGCCATGCACTGCCTTCTGTTGGATCATTGACAAGTTTCTCGAGCCTGCATGTGGACAACTGGTGTTAGGAATTGTCTGAAAGGTACAAACAACTATTGATGCTCAAGGTAAAGGGACTCGGGAAACATTAACTGTTGACATTCTTGGTTACAGGAAGGCTTTTAATGAGAGCCCACGACATTGTTTTTCTAGGCCCTGTAAGAGAAATGATTTCACTGTTAAAGACTTACATGTTCTTCCTCTTTGCTATTTGTGGTGCCACTTTCTCAATGTACTCCCGTCGCCTTGCTAATGACAAAGGTCTTATATGCTCAACAAGTTTGTGACAGTCTAATTGGCAATTTGAGCACACACCTCCTTCAATTTGGAAGAGTTCCTGAAACATCTCAAGCATGTCAACAAAAGCTCGGAGAACCTAATTCTTACATTCTTACTCCATGAAGCAAACTTTGACAAGGTTACAAAAAATTTGGTCAATTATTTCTTACATGACGCAGGAATCTGTTGCTAGTTCTCATGCGATACTCTTCATAGCAGACAAGGTTACAGAAAAGATCCTCAAAATACTCAGGCGTCTTGGCATTGTTAGCCCTGAAAGTAGAGAAATTTGATATAGTACCAAGACAGATAATAACAGTAATGGGTTGTTATTAACGTAGGACTCACATGCAACGATTTTGGCAGAGCTTACAGAGCGGCTCATCCACCTCAGTCCAACCTTGTGTGTATTCCTTCTCCTTCTTACCACGTCCCCTTCGCAGATTAATCTTTCTCCAAACAGCACCTGATGGTAAAGGATGGCTAATCTCCATTAAAGGCGTCATGCGTCGCTTACTTCCACCATTTAGTAATCCCTGGCAATGATAGCATATCAATTATACACATAAGCTACGAAAGAAACAAAAATGGCGGCAAATATGAAAATGTCAGAATTCAAGTTCACAACATACACACCATGTTATTGTGGTTGATGCTTTCGCTCATGTAGCATAACTCAACAGCCAAGGGCAGTTGTAATGGTTTTCCAAGCAACTTCTTGCGCTCAATTGGCCTTAATTTCTTCCACTCATTTGTGAACTCCACAAGGGCATGCCTATAGGCAGGATTGTCTTTAAGATATGAAAAGTGCATACACTTTTTATCATCATCAGCAAGGGAACAGAGCAGCTCAAGTTCTTCTGGTCGGAAATTTTCATAAAGTGGTCTTGGTCTTGTATCTTTGCCCAAAATGCATGTGTACAAATGTATCCTTCCAGTATATGGGCTCACCTGAATGGCCAGCTATAGTTATTTTCATATTTATAAGCATGATCAACTGCTTCTATAGCCACCTATTAATTCAGCGGGGCTTCCCAAACATTTTCATGTATATACAGCATCAATGTATTATGTATGTATAGACATCTGACATCCACAAGGGCATCCATGTTAATGAAATTAATTCTTCTATTTAAAAAAAAAAAATCCAAGACATCATGTTCATATTAGACAATCAATGAGTCAAATTGACCGGTTGCAAGTTATCTAGTACAATCAACCAACTCATTTACATAAACAAACATCAATTTTTTTTTTTTTTTAAATGTCACCTCAAATCGCAGAGAATCAACTTGACCGGATGAACTCTCTTCTGCTTCAATAGGCTGAACAGGTGGATCATCATCTGCTTCTGTTTTGGCAGAAGAATTCTTATCCTGCACACTCGAAAATATGCAACATCTTAGGCAATCACAATCACATACAACTCAATCAAGTGTAACAGTTTCCTCAACCCTAAAGGTCTGCAATGAAAATTTACCTCTATCACAGTTGCTGCTGACCCTGCAGGATTCACTTGTGAAGGCTGCAAATCCAAAACTGAGCCTGTATCTGGCACCGTCACTTCCAAGTCAGAAGCTTCACTGGATGTGTTTGCTTTGGATTGATCTTCAAATCCATTTTCAGTTTTAAATGATGTTTCTAGATAAGAAATGCCTTCAACCTGCCATCAAACATCACCGCCCACCCAAAAAAAGGAAAAAAAGGTAAATATTATGAATGAGAAAAGCAACAATCAATTAAATATAAAACAAAATAAAAAAATTAAAATATTTTCTGTTCCATAATAGTGGCAGGAAAACGTAACTTATTGGCTTATCAAAAGTTAAATACTATTCACTTGAACATTTTGTTACAACCAGAAACCCGAAATTCTCAGTGGCCACACCACAAAACTAGGGGTATTCAATTTCAATCCTAATAACTGTTAATCACAACTTGGTAATTTGTGTGGAAAAAAGAGGGTGGGGGGAAAAAATGTAAGCAGAGCACAGACAACCATTAGCCATAATACAAAACACTGCATCTTTTCCTTTGCTCCTAGATAAGTACGAAGATGTAACTCTGAGAATTGGATAAAAAATTCCATACATTTTTAGTTTCTTCAACATACAGATGGAGACAGAAACTTTAAAAATATTAAATAATCTATTTGTAAAAGAAAGTTGATGCAAAATTTCCATTACATTTTGTTATGTCAAAGCAATAAACTAATAAAAGCATAAAGAAAACTGAAAAAGAACCACCTTGATCTCATGCATTGCATCATATTTGCCATCCGTTGTAGATGAAACACGGTGCAAGCTTTTGTTTAAGTTTTTCCAATGAGACTCATCCATGGTATCCTGCAAAAAGGGGCAAAACCAATAATTTTAGGGTTGAGGGAGAAATGTCAATATGAAACCCTAGTGCCATAAGTTTAAATGTAGTACAATAACCTAAGCACCTTTGCACAGAAGATGTATACATTGACTGCATTTGATTGTCCCCGCCTGTGAGCTCTATCCTCAGCCTTCATGGCAGATTCACAGTAATGACATAAAATAGTTACTAATAGTAGATATCAGCAATACCCAAACATCCTACACTTCAATATATTGACAAAGACAACAACTTTAAAAACGACAATAAATAAACAAAATTTATGCCATGAAAATGAATAATTCAGAGAACTTCTGTAAGTGCCATGTCAGAGGTGATATATATTAATATTGCATCAGTGTGATGATAAAGAGGATTTTATCATGTCAAATATCCTAGGAATTGATTATAAAAAGGTGAATCATTAGAGGTCTGTTGACCTACATTACTCCAGGTGGACTCTTGAATTCAATCAAAAATGGAATCCGCATTAGTTCAAATTTGGAATGACACGTCATCAATTATTATTATCAAGTGGCTATTTCTTTGATCCCTGTACACCACAAAGTTATTTCCATTTCTCTGATTCTTGTAATAAGGTCATCTTTATTTCACATCATATCATAATCATTGCAATATTTATTCCAAGATTTGAGACAAATTATCACATCCATCTCATGGCATTGACATTATTAGCCTTTCTATATTGGCAATCACACATAAATAGAACAACTTCAATCCTTCAGCCAGATTAATGGTTTTTCTTCACTTCGTTATCTACAAAATTATACTTATCACGATACTCATTTTCCTAACTAGATGAGACTACTTAATATTGATCATCAAGATAAGAGAATCACAAGTCAGTGGCACATGTTACCAGTCTTAGAATCCAAGGATAGTTAACTAGGATAATATTTAATCAAACAAAACCTGAAGCATCTGCATTGGGCACTGAGGTAGCTCCAAGAACACAACATTTTGCGCTGTTGAGAAATCAACTCCAAATCCTGCTGCTAAAATACCTATGATAGCAACTTTAACCTGGTAAACAAATGTCACTCACAAGTTAATAGCAAGCATACAAGAAAAGGCAAAACTTCTATAGCTTTTAGATGTATAACAGGATGAAGGATAGAGTATTCAAAACAGGAAGAAGGATTTCTTTTTTTTAAATGGAAATAAAGAAATAAGAGAATGATACCTCGGGTGATGATCGGAATGAAACCACTGCAGACTGCCTGTCTCTAGCAAGTGTACTTCCATCAATTCGAACAAAGCCCATCCCTTTCTCACATATAAACTCCTGAGTGTTTTAAGAAGGCAAATTTTCTATCACATATTACCACATTAGATCTGATTGTTTGTGGGACATCAATCACACTCACCAGCATAAGGATAAAACTACTAATATAAAGTATAGATGTAACCAGCCCAAAGCAATGGAGCAAAAGTCAAATGAAGAATGAAATATGAGTGATTGCAATTGCTACAATAGAGTACAAAATGCCACAGGGCATTTCGAAGTAAATGGTAAGATCTAAATGAGGAGATATCTACCTGTACTCCGTCAAGAACCTTGAGGTGATGAGCAAAAATTATCATTTTTGAAGAACTATCTGGCTCTGCGACGAGTGGATGGATGGAAAGCCATTCACGAAAGCCAGAAAGCTTGGCAATTCCAAGTTCCTGGTAAGAGAGCTTTCCTGAAAGACGTGGAAGAGAAGAATGAGCAAATATTCATGGAATTTTTTCAATTTAGAACAAGGTTTGACTCGTACAACATTCATTCACCATCTAGTTGTTACTGGTGTGGCATACATCTCTGAAATCAGCTGAATACCAAGTGATAGTATAATGCGAGTAAAAGCTGGCAGGGTCAACTTTAAATGAGCATACCATTTTTTACCCCCTTTTCCATTCCTCAAAATATGAATGCTTTCTTTCCTTTGCTTTCAGCATGTTAGTAGATAAGTAACATTATATCCCACATCACTTATGTTTTATGATATGTATTCTGTATTATATTATATATATTGACTGCCTAACTCAATTAAGGATATAGCAATACAAATTTCTCTTTAATTAACATGGTATCAAAGCCTTCTAGCAATCATTCTTCTATCCCAATCAACAAACCAACAGACAAAAACAACCCAACTCTCTCTCTTCTTCCTTCCTTTTATTTTTCTTTTATGCGTGACTAAGGTCATGGTGGGACTAAAGGCATTCTAAGCCACATATTGGTGAAAGCCCAAACCTCAGTGTTGCTGATTGATGGCAGTGTACGATGATGGAGGAGATTAACGGTACTGTTCAACGCCGTAGGAGCAGAACCAGCTGCCGGAAGGAAGGTCTGGGTACACCGAGCAACAGATCAGGATGAGTCAATCCTGAATAGGAGGCGCGTGGCATCACACGCATGTGTATAGAGGCGCGTGAAGCCCACACGCAGAGGAGGACGGAGGCGCGTGGCGGCGCGTGGAGGATCAGCAGGCCGCAATCTTCGGTTTGGCACTGTTTCGAAGGGTTCTAAGTTGTTCTGTAAGGTTGGTTTTGCAGGTCTGTGTCTCCAAGTAGTGTTTTCTATTTTTGAGATAATTTTGTGGATTTCTCCTTTGCTGGCTGAATAAATTAATTCATCATGGATGCTGATTCTAATTTGAAAAGCAAATTTGGGAGTCCTAGTTGCACAAAAGAATCAAGAAACAATGGTAAATTACTATCCGATAGTGAATATGCTGAGTATTTGCAATTGAAGGCCTTTTTACAGTCGCCACCTACCCAACACTGCCTCAATAGTTCAAACAGGTAATCCCATTGCATGTCTCTCCAATTCGAATTCTAGATGGGTCATTGATTTTAGGGCCACTGACCATATGACAGATCAAAAAGGTGTTGTGTCTTCCTTTAATACCTCTCATCCTTCTTATGTTATTTTAGCCAATGGGTCTACTACTTCTGTTATTGGAAGTGGTATGGTTAATGTCACTCCTAATATTTCTCTTTCCAATGTTTCGTGTCTCCCAAATTTTTCATTTAATTTACTTTCAATTAGCCAAATTACTCGTACTTATAATTGTGGCGTTTTCTTCTTTCCTGGTTATTGTGTGTTTCAGGATCTGTTCACGAAAAAGATTTTGGGTAGGGGATATGAATCTGAGGGATTGTACATATTGGATAGCAAAGTTACTCAACCAATTGCTACTGCTACTCCTCCTACTCCACATCAGTTACATTATCGATTTGGTCACCCTTCATTAGTATCCTTACGAAAGTTATGCCCTAACTTAGAGTCTGTTTCTCATTTAGATTGTGAGTCTTGTCAATTCTCTAAACAGCATCATCCATCATATGTTCCTAGAATTAATAAGCGAGTTTCGTCTCCATTTGAGTTAATACATTTGAATATTTGGGAGCCTTGTCCAGTTGTTTCAAAATCTGATTTTCATTATTTTGTGTCTTTTGTGGATGATTATTCAAGAATAACTTGACTTTATTTGATGAAAAACCGTTCAGAGTAATTTAATATTTTTTGTACTTTTCATACTGAAGTTACAAATCAGTTTCACACAACTATTCGTAATTTTTGGAGTGATAATGCTAAGGAGTATTTTTCTACACAGTTTTCAACTTATTTATCACAATATGCTATAATTCATCAATCATCCTGTGTTATTACTCCATAACAAAATGGGATAGCTGAACGGAAAAATCGACATTTAATGAAAGTTTCTCGTGTCCTTTTATTTCAAATGAGAGTTCCTAAAGTTTTTTGGGTAGATGCAGTTTCTACGCTTGTTTTTTGATAAATCACATGCCTTCTTTAGTTCTTAATGGTCAGGTACCTTTTTCTACTTTGTTTCCCTCTAAATCCTTATTCCCTATTCCCCCACGTATTTTTGGATGCACATGTTTCGTTCATGATAATCATCCTCAGGTATCCAAATTGGATCCTCAGTCTTTGAAGTGTATTTTTCTTGGATATTCTCGTACTCAAAAAGGGTATAGATGTTTTTCTCCTAACTTAAATCGTTACATTGTATCTTCTGATGTTATATTTTTTGAATTTACCCCATTCTTTAGGCCTTCTCCATCTTCTTCCACCTTGCTAGATTCAAAACCTGTTGACAAATACTTTTTTGTATCTTCTCCTTCACAGAATCCACAAGTTTCTCCACAACAGAATTGGGTTCGACCTCCCATTAAATATGTTTATTCTCGTAGAGTGTAGGTACCATTAGCAGCTCCTCCACCAGAAAAGTCACAAACATCTGATCCAGACTTAATTCCAAACGATCCGTCAGCTTCATCTCCCCTGCCAGTTTCTTCCTCATCAGATCCTCCTCCTGTGTCTTCTGATTTGGATCTACCTATTGCTCATCGGAAAGGTATTCGTACTTGTACTCAAAAAAGTAACCCTGACCACCCTTATTCCATTTTCAATTATGTGTCATATTTTTCTTTACTTGCTTCTTCTCGATCATTTATTACCTCCTTAGACACTATTACTGTTCCTAAGTCATACTCTCAAGCTCTTTCTCATGATGGGTGACGCGCTGCTATGGAAGAAAAAATGACAGCTCTTAAGGCGAATCAGACATGGGATCTTGTGCCTTTACTTGATGGAAAACAATCCATTAGTTGTAAATGGGTATTTACTATAAAAGTGAATCCGGATGGTTCTGTTGCTCATTTAAAAGCACGTTTAATAGCTAAGGAATATGCTCAGATCTATGGTATTGATTATTCAGAGACTTTTTCCCTAGTGGCCAAAATTACTTCCGTTCAATTGCTTATCTCTCTTACTACTATTAATAACTGGTCTCTTCAACAGTTGGATGTTAAAAATGCCTTTTTACATGGTGATTTACATGAAGAAGTGTATATGGAGCAACCACCTAGGTTTGTTGCTCAGGGGGAGTGTGGGAAAGTACTACGTTTGAAGAAATCATTATATGAGTTGAAACAATCTCCTCGGACTTGGTTTAGAAGGTTCAGTGAAGTGGTGACAAAATTTGGAATGAAGAAAAGTGATTATGATCATTCTGTATTTTTCAGGCAATCTGATTCAGGATGTATTCTTCTAACTGTGTATGTTGACGATATTGTGATTATAGGAAGTGACAAACTAGGCATTTCACAATTGAAAGTTTTCCTTCAGGTTAAATTTCAGACTAAAGACCTAGTTTCTTAGGAATTGAGATTGCTTGAAGAAGAAAGAGGATTTTCTTGTCTCAAAGAAAATATGTCAAAGAAAATATGTGCTTGACTTTTTGAAAGAAACTGGGATGATTGGTGTTAAACCATGTGAAACTCCTATGATTACAAATGTTAAGCTTAGTCCAGAAGATAGGGAGTTACTTGAAGATCCCGAACGGTACAGGAGATTGGTAGGAAAATTGAACTACCTTACTATAACTAGGCCTGACATTGCTTTTCCAATAAGTGTGGTTAGTGAGTTTATAAACTCTCCAAGAACCTCTCACTGGAATGCTCTTACATACATTTTGAAGTATTTGAAGAAAGCACCTAATCGAGGAGTTTTATATAAAAATCATGGTCATTGCAGAATGGAAGCTTTTTCTGATGCAAATTGGGCAGGATGTCCCATAGATCGAAGATCTACTTCTGGGTATTGTGTGTTTGTTGGAGGAAACCTTGTGTCTTGGAAAAGTAAAAAACAAGCAGTTGTATCTCACTCCAATGCAGAGTCTAAATATCGAGTTATGGCTCATGCTACATCTGAACTTGTATGAGTTGCTTATCTTCTTCAGCAACTTAGCATTAAGACTCATGAAATTATGCAATTGTGGTGTGACAATCGAGCTGCTACTCATATTGCTTCGAATCCGGTTTTTCATAAACGAACTAAGCATGTAGAGGTTGACTGTTACTTTGTTAGACAAAAGTTACAAGAAGGGGTTATCAGTCTTAGACATATTAGAACTGAGGAACAATTAGCTGATTTATTTACTAAGGCTCTTCCAGGGAAACAGGTTGATGTAATTTGTAACAAGTTAGGCATGATTGATATCTATAGCCCCGCTTGAGGGGGAGTGTTAATAGATAAGTAATATTATGTCCCACATCACTTATGTTTTATGATATGTATTTTGTATTATATTATATATAGTGACTGCCTAACTCAATTAAGGATATGGCACTACAAATTTCTCTTTAAATAACACAGCAGAACTTTTTTTTTTTATTGTAATTTTTTCATAAGTATTTTAAGATTGCAAACACTTGTTTTAAAAAGCGAGAGGAGCATTTAATCACGTACAAAAGTGAAACATTAGGATCACAAATTGATTTTTTTTTGGTAAAGAGCTTAAATAGAAAAATTTGTAAGAATTGCAAAGTGATTCCGGGGGAGAGCCTTGCTACACAACATAGGGTCTTGGTTCTCGATGTCCTTTTTAAAGTCTGTAACAAGAAAAGACAACAAGTTATAAATCCATGGATTAAGTGGTGGCAGCTCAAAGATGAGCAACAGATGACTTTTAAGAGAATATTATTGGAGGAAGGTAATTGGATAGCACAAGGAAGTGCCAACCATATTTGGGATGCGATGGCTAGGAGGGTTAGGATGGTTGCTAAGACAATTTTGGGTGAATCAAAAAGTTTTGAACCGAGATAAAGAATCTTGGTGGTGAAATGAAAATTTGCAGGAAAAAGTCAAAACCAAAAGGGAATGTTTTAAGGCTTTGCATGTGTGTGACAATGCGGAGAATTGGGAAAGCTATTGGATGGCTAGAAAGGAGATCAAAAAGACAGTGAGCGAAGCACGATCTAAAACTTTTGAGGAGTTCTATCGAGATTTAGGGACAAAGAATGGAAAACGAAAGATTTACAAGCTTGCCAAAAATAGGAAAAAAAAATCAAGAGACTTGGATCAAGTAAGATGTATTAAGGATGAAGAAGGACAAGTTCTAATCACAGATGAAGATATCAAAGAAAGATGGGAGAAGTACTTTTATAAGCTTTTTAATGATGAGCAAAGAGTGACTAGGGATATGGGAGGATTAGAAACCCAAGAGGACAAATAGAATTTAACTTATTATCGTAGGATTTGAGTTGGGGAAGTAAAAGAGGCTTTTAGGAGGATGGATAATGGTAAAACCGTTAGTCTGGATGGTATTTGTATTGAAGTTTGGAAATGTTTAGGAGAGTAAGGTATTTTTTGACTCACTAAGTTATTTAATGAGATTTTGAGGTCTAAAAAAATGCCAAATGAGTGAAGGAAGAGTATTTTGGTGCCTATATACAAGAACAAAGGAGATATTCAAAATTGTGCAAACTATCGAGGGATAAAACTTATGAACCATAATATGAAGTTATGGAAAAAAGTGATTAAGTATAGATTAAGAGATGAGACTAAGATTGTGGAGAACCAATTTAGATTTATTGCAAAAAGGTCTACAACAGAGGCTATTTATCTTCTAAAAAGGTTGATGGAAAGGTATCGAAATAAAAAAAGAGATTTACATATGATTTCTATTGACCTAGAAAAAGCTTATGATTGAGTGCTAAGAGAAGTGTTGTGGAAGGCTTTGGAGAAGAAAGGAATTCATGTCGCATATATTCGGGCTATACAGGACATGTACGATGGAGTAACTACAAGTGTAAAAACTCCTGGAGGAGAGACAAAGGACTTCACTATAAGGATAGGTCTATATCAGGATTCAACTTTGAATCCTTACTTGTTTAATCTAATCTTAGATGTTCTTACTAGGGACATACAGGAGAATATCCCTAAATGTATGCTATTTGCAGATGATATATTCTTAATTAAGGAATCACGGGAAGAGGTTAATTATAAATTGAAGCTTTGGAGACAGGCGTTGGAATCAAAAGGTTTTCGCTTGAATAGGAGTAAGATGGAGTATATGTATTGCAAGTTTAACAAGAAGCAAGATAGAAATGATTTGGAGATAAGAATTGGAGATCACATCATATCACAAATATCTAAATTTAAGTACTTAGGATCTTTTTTACAAAGCGATGGGGAAATTGACGGAGATGTCATACACAGGATACAAGCTGGATGGTTAAAATGGAGAAAGGCATCTAGAGTAATTTGTGGCCGTAAAGTACCTACTAAACTCAAAAGGAAGTTTTATCGGACTGCTATATGACCAGTTATGCTTTATGGTAGTGAATGTTGGGCTCTAAAGGAACAAGAGTAAAAAAAGGGGTAGCAAAAATGAGAATGTTAAGATGGATATGTAATCATACAAGAAGAGACAAGATAAGAAATGATTGCATATCACATCATATTGGCGTGGCACCTATTGAGGAGAAGATGACAGAAAATCGGTTAAGGTGGTTTGGCCATGTGCAAAGAAGGCCATTGAAGGTGGTTTGATCACATGGTCTTTAACCCTGTGAAAAAATGCAGAGAGAGGCCAAAGAGGACATCAAAGAAAGTTATAAAAAAGAATCTCTTGGGTGAATAATATCACCGAAGACTTGGCTTTTGATAGAGTCCAACGGCGTCGTGTGATCCATGTAACCGACCCCACTTAGTGGGATAAGGCTTTGTTGTTATTGTTGTTGTAATTTTTCCATAAGCAATATTGGTTTCACCATGTCTTTCTGATCAGTCGAGTGTGACAAAGGTGTTTGGTCAATTTGGTTTAGCTTTCCTTAATTTTAACTTAGGGAAAGTTGGTAATGACAGCAGATTCAATGTTTGGGTCTTACGGAGTTTGAATCTGACGTAATTGAATGGTGTCATTTAAGTCTTACGCATCATTAGAAAGTTGCAACCATTTTGGGGCTATGTCTATAATCCAAAAAAG
Source organism: Sindora glabra (assembly GCA_020226215.1). NCBI lineage: Eukaryota > Viridiplantae > Streptophyta > Magnoliopsida > Fabales > Fabaceae > Sindora > Sindora glabra. The sequence continues at coordinate 12,215,192 of CM035232.1, read as the reverse complement.
CACTACAGGCTCTATCAGCTCTCGGTTATATTTCAATGTATGATCAGTTTTTCCAACCTAAGCTCCAATGCCGAAGACAAGATTGATGAACTGAAAACTATAACATGAGACACTAAAATCCAGAACTACACCAAAGTAAATGTAATAACCCAAAACTATACCATCAGATTCATCCAAATTTTCCCAAGACAAGTCTTCATTTTCACCACACTTAGCAGTGTCATCATTTGTCACCCCAGCTTCACTTTTTGCTTCAGTGGCACTTTCAGAAGGATCACCATCCAACACCTCAACTGTCGTTTTTGATTCACTTTTAGGAGTATCATCATTCAGCACTCCAACTGCAGTTTTATCATCAGAAGCCCTTATAGAACTATTGTTATTCAAAACCCCAACAGCAGTTTTTGCAGCAACTATATCTGATCTCTTCAACAATAACCTTATGATTTGCCGCCGTTTAGGTGGTAATTGTTGCAGCACATGCTCCTTTAGTCGTCGTATCTAAAGTACATGATAAACATGATAAGATGACTATCTAAGGAAGACAAAAGCAATATTATAAACACTGATATAAAGAGTAAGAAATACGAACATTAAACAAACAGGAGGATAAAAGAAGAGTACTGCATTTACCATAAGATCACTCTGAATTCAATCAGTATATTATTAAAAGTAAGAATGTTGAGAATGTGAACCCAAATTATAATTATATTTCAGCAACATATTTGGCTAGAATGATTATGGTCTCCGATGCAACAAAAGGAAATCAGCTTATCAGCAATGACCACATGACCCAAAAAAAAAAAATGATATAAATCATGCTCATCAAAGACTCTGACTTGGCTTCAGAAATGTCAGTGCTCAAATGGTCAAATTGTTCAAATATGCCCGGCTAGGCATTCTAGAAGAGAGGAGTGCTTTTAGAAAGGGATTTCAATCACAATTACCAAAGAAATAATCTAAAGAAAAAAAAATATAAGGGATAACTTATGGAGACAAAGATCCCACCATAACAGTTTGCTTGAGTAACACATTCAATTCCTCCAAGCGAATGCCCTTTGAAACATCCTGCATCAAAAATCCCAATTTTCACTTGTAAGAATATTTTTTTAAAAACAAGTAAACTAAATCCAAAGATATAGAATCACATATCCCATAGCAAAATGCACATCCCAAAAGCTAAAACATACAACATCATTGTCACTTATACTATACACATTGAAATATTTCTGTTAGCCAAGTATAAAACCTATACTTGTATCAACCAAGATATGAGGGCAACATTTGTTGTCTTCATGATAAGTATGTAACAGCTAACACCTTTTTATTGTTAAGAAACACAAAGTTAACTACCAACGTACTAGAATATTCATGAAATTGAATCTATATGCGGAAACTTATTAGAAGATAGAGTGCTCCTCTTTTTCTCTCTCACCACAGGCACACAGAAAGAAAATATGAAGGGCTATTCCAACAGAGTTACCATAAAATATTTCCCTTGAATTCCCTTGACTCGTTTGAAATCACAATAAGTTTTTGCAAACTCATACTTGGTCATCCCCAGCAAACCAGGCCTATAAAACAAAAGATTGTCAAGAAAACTGGATGAACAGGCTTAGAAAAATCATAATAGTATACAGAAAAGGTTAGAAGAGGATATACTTGCCATAAAATATTTATCTGATGGAAAATGTCATATGGTCTATAAGCACCTAGGAAGAAATGGAGAATAAGCTATAAGTACACATTCAAATAATCAAAAGATTACAAAATAAATTTCAAATTCTGACAAAGAAAGTCATGAAAGACAGACACAACTCAATTATTTTTTATTTTTTATTTTATTTTATTTTTTTCGATTATTAGGATAACATTCTTCATTTCAAGGAAATTAATTAGCATTAAAGTTAACCCAACAAGCTTGTAGTGATCTATGAGCTATGACACAACCTTGATAGAGAAGGAGTCCCAGATAACAGAATTATTCGCTTAACTTTTGCAGCTACATCTAGGACAGCCTTTATCTGCAAAAACAAAAATATGATACTAGACAATAAATGCCTCATTCATTAGAGGATACAAACATAGAACATGAATCTGCATTCCAATAGATACTGTTTACCAAAAAGGATAAATGAACTTGATGGGAATATTGCAAACCTCTCCAGGCTCTGAGGCTTTCTTAGTGCATCGCACATGATGAGATTCATCAACAATCAAGAGAGCCCAATCTCTTTCAAGCATACTCTTCCGTAGACGATGAAGCATGGTATAAGAAATAACCACAACTCTAGGGCATCTTGTTAAGTATGAAGGGTTATCTTGATGGCCAAAAACTGGATCCAAATAAACAAATAAATGTGAAAAAAAGAAAGTGAACCCTTTGCAAGAATGACAATATGACATCAATAAATAAAAACCTTAGAACAAGTTAATTTTACATCCAGCCTAATCGAAATGAAATTCAGGCAACAAAATTGCAATAGGCAAACATGAGAAACAATGTTCATTCCAACTTGTTAGCGTACATGCTCAATTGGCTACTTACATCATATATATAAATACTCTAATACAATGTGCATCTCAAAGCCAACATAATGTGGAAGAGAAGAGGACCAAGAGAACATAAGCTCAAGGAGAAAATATAATTACACTGCAATCTTTGAGGATTGACCATTATAAAACCTTATTAATAGGTTATCACCAACTTAAATAGTTCATAGTTTTAGACAAATCTATTTCAGCATTCTTCAGTCTATGTGTCCACAGCTACAGAAAAATAAACATAATTACAAAATCAAGTATGGATATTATACACTCTTCCCAAGAATAATACACCCCAACAGACCACCCCCAATTGAACACCCACAAATAACACAAAAATGCTATCATATACAACTTAAGTTGTGAATTATGAAGCATTACTGTTAGTAGATAAGTAGCATTAGGTCCCATGTCACTTATATCTTATAATATGTACTTTATATTATATATAATGAACGTCTAACTCAATTGAGGATATGGCAATACAAGTTCTTCTATAATTAACATGGTATCTAGAACCTTTTAGGAATCCTTCTTCTACCTTAATCAATAAACAGAAAAAAGACAAAAACAACCCAGCTCTCTCTCTCTCTCTCTTCCTCTCCCTTTCTTTTTATTTTTTTATGGGTGACTAAGGTCACCGTGGAGCCAGCAGCATTCTAAACTGCATATTGGTGGACGCCCAGACCTCAGAGGCACTGGTTGGTAGCAGTTTACAGCAGTGGAGAAGAGTAGAGGTACTGTTCAGTGCCGTGGGAGCAGAACCTGTCAGTGGAGGGATGGTTTGGGTACACCGGACAGCAGATCGGGACGAGGCTATCCTGAATAGGCAACACATGGCATCACACGCACGGGTGTACAGTGGCACGTGAAGCCCATATGCAGAAGAGGATAATGGCGCGTGGTGGCATGTGGAGGAGTAGCAAGTTGCGATCTTCCATCTGGCACTATTTGGGAAAGTTCTGAGTATTTCTGTAAGGTTGGTTTTGCAGTTTCGTACCTCCAAGCAGTGTTTTCTGTTTTCTAGATAATTTTTTGATTTTCTACTTTGCTAGCTAGATAAATTAATTTATTATGGATACTAGTTCTAATTTGACAAACAAGTTTAGAGGTCCTAATAGCCCAGAAAAATCAAGAAACAATGGTAATTACTGTCCAATAGTGAATATGCTGAGTATTTGCAATTGAAGGTTTCTTTACAGTTGTTACCTACTCAATTCATTGTCTTAATAGTTCAAGTAGGTAATCTCATTGCATGTCTCTACAATTCCAATTGTAAATGGGTTATTGATTTTGGGACCACTGATCATATGATGGGTCAAATAGGTATTGCATCTTCCTTTAATACCTCACATCCTTCTTATATTACTTTAACTAAAGAGTCTATTACTTTTGTTATTGGGAGTGATATGGTTAACATCACGTATAATATTTTTCTTTCCAATATTTTGTGTCTCCCAAATTTTCGATTTAATTTACTTTCAGTCAACCAAATTCCACATACTTAAAATTGTGGTATTTTCTTTTTTCTTGGTTATTGCATGTTTCAGAATTTGTTGACGAAGAAAATTTTTGGTAGAGGATATGAATTTAGGGGATTGTTCAACCAATTGCTACTGCTGCTACCCCTACTCTATATCAATTACATTGTCATTTTGGTCAGCCTTCATTGATGTCTTTACGAAAGTTATACCCTAACTTAGAATTTGTTTTTCGTTTAAATTGTGAGTCTTGTCAATTTGTTAAGCAGCATCATCCATCATATGTTCCTAGAATTAATAAGCAAGTTATTCAGATATTTGGGGGACTTATCCAATTATTTCAAAATTTAATTTTCGTTATTTTGTGTCTTTTGTGGATGATTATTCAAAAATGACTTAACTTTATTTAATGAAAAATCATTCAAAATTATTTAATATTTTTCGTACTTTTCATGCTAAAGTTACAAATCAGCTTCATACAACTATTCATAATTTTTGGAGTGATAATAGTAAGTAATATTTTTTTGCACAATTTTCAGCCTATTTATCACAACATGGTATAATTCATCGGCCATTTTGTAATGTTACTCCACAACAAAATAGAGTAATTGAACGGAAAAATCGACATTTAATAGAAGTTTCTCGTGCCTTTTTATTTTAAATAGAAGTTCCTCAAGTTTTTTAGACAGATGCAATTTCTATAATTTGTTTTTTAACAAATCGCATGTTTCTTCAGTTCTTGATGGTCAAGTATCCTTTTCTACTTTGTTTTCCTCTAAGTCCTTATTTCTAATTCCCTTACGTATTTTTGAAAGCACATGTTTCGTTTATGATAATCGTCCTTAAGTATTCAAATTAGATCCTCGGTCTTTAAAGTGTATTTTTCTTGAATATTCTCGTACTAAAAAAGGGTATGGATGTTTTTCTCCTAACTCAAATCGTTATATTATATCTTCTAATGTTACATTTTTCGAATTTACCCGATTTTTTGGGCCTTATCTATTTTCCTCCACCTTGCCAGATTCAGAACCTATTGATGAATGCTTTCTTGTATCTTCTCCTTTACAGGATTCACAAGTTTCTCCATAACAGAATTGGGTTCAACCTCCCATTAAATACGTTTATTCTCATAGAGTACAGGTACCATCAGCAGCTCTTCCACTAGACAAGCCACAAACATTCGATCCAAACTTCATTCTGAACGATCCGTCAACTTTACCTCCCCTACCAGCTTCTTTTTCATCAAATCTTCTTTTGTGTCTTCTAATTTGGATCTACTTATTACTCATCAAAAAGGTATTCGTACTTGTGCTCAGAAAGGTAACTCTAGCCACGGCCACCCTTATTCCATTTCCAACTATGTATCATATTTTTCTTTACCTGCTTCTTCTCAATCATTTATTACCTCCTTAGGCACTATTACTGTTCCTAAGTCATATTCTGAAACTCTTTCTCATGATAGGTGGCGTGCTACTATGAAAGAAGAAATAACAGCTCTTAAGGCAAATCAGACATGGAATCTTGTGCCTTTACCTAATGGTAAACAATCCATTAGTTGTAAATGGGTATTTACTGTAAAAGTGAATCCGGATGGTTCTATTGTTCGTTTGAAAGCATGTTTAGTAGTTAAGGGATATACTCAGACCTATGATATTGATTACTCAGAAACCTTTTGCCCAGTTACCAAAATTACTTCCGTTCGATTGTTTATCTCTCTTACTGCTACTAATAACTGGTCTCTTCACCAATCGGATTTTAAAAATGTCTTTTTATATGGAGATTTGTATGAAAAAATTTATAGAGAACAACCACCTAAGTTTGTTGCTTAGGAGGAGTGTAGGAAGGTATTACATTTGAAAAAATCATTATATAAGTTGAAACAATCTTCTCAGGCTTGTTGCTCAAGAGAGTGTTGCTATGGAGATTTGTATGAAGAAGTTTATATGGAGATTTGTATGAAGAAGTTTATATAGAGCAACCACTTGAGTTTGTTGCTGAAGGAGAGAGTGAGAAAGTACTACATTTGAAGAAATCATTATATGGGTTGAAACAATCTTCTCGGGCTTGGTTTGGAAGATTCAGTAAAATGATGACAGAATTTGAAATGAAGAAAAGTGATCATGATCACTCTGTGTTTTACAAGCAATCTGATTCAGGATGTTGTGTATGTTGACAATATTGTGATTACAGGGAGTGACAAATTAGGCATTTCACAATTAAAAGCTTTCCTTCAGGCTAAATTCCAAGCTAAAGACTTAGGAATACTTCAGTATTTCTTAGGCATTGAGATTGCTCGAGAAAAAAAGGAGATTTTTTTGTCTCAAAAAAAATATATGCTTAATCTCTTGAAAGAAATTAGGATGATTGGTACTAAATCATATGAAACTCCTATGATTACAAATATTAAACTTAGTCCGAAAAATGAAGAGTTACTTGAAGATCTCGAGCCATACAGGAGATTGATAGGAAAATTGAACCACCTTACTATAATTAGGCCTGACATTGCCTTTCTAATAATTGTGGTTAGTCATTTTATGAACTCTTTAAGGACCTCTCATTGGGATGCTCTATCACATATTTTGAAGTATTTGAAGAAGGCGCCTAGTCAAGGAGTTTTATATAAAAATCATGATCATTGTAAAGTGATGGCTTTTTCTGATGCAGATTGGGCAAGATGTCCCATAAATCGGAGATCTACTTATGAGTATTGTGTGTTTATTGGAAGAAATCTTATATCATGGAAAAGTAGGAAACAAACAATTGTATCTCGCTCTAGTGCAGAATTTGAATACCGAGTTATAGCTCATGCTACATCTAAACCGGTATGGATTACTTACCTTCTTCAACAATTTGGCATCAAAACTTATGGAATTATGCAATTGTGATGTGACAATCAAACTGCTATTCATATTGCTTCAAACCCGATTTTCATGAACGAATTAAACATGTAGAGATTGACTGTTATTTTATTAGGCAGAAATTACAAGAAGGGATTATCAATCTTAAACATATTAGAACTGGAGAACAATTAACTGATTTATTTATTAAAGCTCTCCCAAGGAAACATGTTTATGAAATTTATAACAAATTGGGCATGATTGATATCTATAACCTAACTTGAGGGAGAGTGCTAGTAGATAAGCAGCATTAAGTCCCATATCACTTATATCTTACAATACGTACTCTATGTTATATTATATATGGTAACTGCCTAACTCAATTGAGGATATGGTAATACAAATTCTTCTCTAATTAAAAATTACCGAGATGGATATCAGCAGGTAAACAGTAGGGAAGCCAACGCTCCAGTTCTTCTGCCCATGTAAAACGCAAAACAGCTGGGCAAACAACAAGGATTGACCCTTCATTCATGAAACATCCTGCAATAGCAATAGCCTGAAAATATAACAGGCATTATAAGTGAATTTTTCAGTAACAGGAGTCAGGATGAAACTTCCAACAATGCCACCATATTCAGCAAATAAAAGCAAGTAATCTGGATCCCCACATGTTTCATCTGTTTCCCAAAGTATCACCATATATTTTTGTGTAAACAGGAAACAAACCAAAGAAATAGAACAAAGTTCCTACTCTAAGAATCTGAGGCCACCAGAATTTTTTTTTTTGTTTGTTTGTTGCACACATAGCAAGAGATGCCACACTATTTAAGCCAAAAGTCACACTTTAGAAGCCTAAATTACCTGAAGTGTTTTCCCAAGGCCCATTTCGTCTGCTATAAGACACCGGCCACCCCTTCGCAAGCCAAATCTTAAACCATCTACTTGGAAAGGCAACAATGCATCCAACAACCTTCTTGGTATCTTCTCTATTAATTCATTAACCTTGTCATCAGGCAAGTGCTCTGGCCTACAAGGCATCCACCGCCCTGCAACGAAGGACTGTGAAAGTCTCTCGACAACATTGAAAGTTGTCCAAGGAATATCCTCAACCTCAATATCTGCCGAGGTCTTCAAACATTTTAAAACGTCATGGTAATCCTCTATCTTATATACACATGCCTTTGCACCACCATGATTTTGAGTGTAGTGTGATTGCATTACCTAGAAGAAAATCAGAACACAAGATTAACATCTCACTAACTTAATTCCATAAGAAAGCACTCAGGCATCCACCAAAAAAGGTCATTTTTTTTTATTTTTAAGAGAAGGCCAACCTTTTCGGTCAGGAACGGTGAGAAAAAAATTGTAAATCCGGTCTTTTTTCATACCATTTTCTCAACACCCAAACACACTTACATTTGACAAGCACTCACTCAGTTTCTGCAAGCACCGTTCCTCCCCCGGATAAGGGAAACCCCGAGCCAAAGGCGTCGCAGAGAATGCATCGGGCGAGCAAATTTCAAGCCTTACTTGGAATTTCTCAACCAAGGATTTTCCGGGAAGCGGTTCTAATGAATCAATAGATGGCTGCTTATACGGTCTGGGATTAAGCTCGTGAGAGAGCTTGCGGCACTTAAAAACTAGCCATGGATTTTGCTTATTTTGATGAGACTGTACTTGTGCGGAAGATTCTAAGAGGGCCTTTCGTTTTGCGAGGGCTGCTGAACGGTTCGCTTCGGCTCGTTTTCTCTGTTCCTCTGTGATTTCCATGTTTCAAAAAATGCGCAGGGAGGAAGACAGTGTGTGTGTTTTTCGAACTGCAGGTACGATTTTGGGCGCGGAAAGACTGCAGAATGGATATTTCTTTACTTTCCCCGTGTAAGGGAAAATAGAATAAGAGGGAAGAAAAATTTTAAATATATAAAAAGAATAATAATTATAAAATTTATTTATTTTTAATCAAGCATGTGAAAATTTTCAAATTTGAATTTTCTTGTTTTTCTCTTTAACTATTTTCCATTCTGTTAAGCATAGGGTTGGTTCTGCTCTTATTCTATTTAACTTAATGTATGGAAATAACCATTAGAATTATCAAAAGAAAAGAAGGAAAGAAATTTGAATTTCCCAAAAAAATAAAAATTGAAAATTTTGAAAAAAAAATCTCTCCACTTGTTTTTGGATGATGTGATATAATGGAAAAATAAATTATAGGAAAGCAAAATATCTTTAATTTCTTTACTTTAAATAAAGGAGAAATTTATTTTAACAACAATCATGCCTTAAAGTATTTTGTAAAATTTTGAAATTTTCATAATTTTGTCACTAAAAATTGAAATTTCTTATGTAAAAATGAAAAGGATTTTAATTAATTTTTAACTATAACTTCGAATAGTGGAATTGTACTTTTTTAAAGTACTTGTTGCATATAAAATTTATATGCACATACAAATGTTGATAAAAAAATTACACAACTTTATATAAAAATTTTTAGCCTTTATGAATTTTGCCCTAATTAAATTTTACGAAAATTCATAAAATTTCAAGCATCGTTCAAATATTGAAAGATAAAATAGATAATACAAAAATATATGCAGTACATGTACTAATTATACTATCTTAATTAACAAGATTTTTCCACAAATTGAAATAAATCATTTGATTGAACTTAATTTTACTCAATAAATGAAGATTAATTATCAATTTTATAATCCATTTTCTAATTTGTAATATTCATAAGTACTAAAAATTTATTTTTTTAATTTTCAAAACATTGAAAATAAAGAACACCAATAAATATTTATAAAAAAATATTCTATAGATGAAAAATGAGATCTGAAATTAAATTTTAAAATTCTTATGTTCATTAAATTAAATTTTATAAATTTATCTTATTATTTTGTATTGAGAGTTCTTTATTTAAATTTGAATTCCTTTTCGGATCCCACGTTTTAGCTCGCTAAATATCTATTAGAGAGGACTGACTGCGAACAAATATTATAGTTGGAACATACCACAAACTTTTCAGCTTGCTGTTTCATATGTTGTCAATGGCATGCATGGCAATCCATTTGCAGCAGAATCAAAGTGTGTTGTGTTGGCCAGCCTGTAAGCCTGATATTATACCATTCCCACTACGAGGGAATAAAAGCCAAGCTTCTGCTGCAATCATCCTCTGAATATTAGATTTTGTGGCCAAGTTATCTTCTTTACACATGTAGAAAGCAAGCAGGAACCAAGTTGACGTTAGAGCTTTATGTGCACCCCGCTGTATATGTCAGAATATAGATGTATCCTTTGCGTTCTCCGAAGGCTGCTTGCCTTGCATCCCATATTCTCCTGTCCATTAAACCTCCATTTTTTAATACCATTATGAATAAGACCCTCTCATCTTCCCAATCGAATAGGATTTTCTGTTGAATTGGACGTGGAGACCAAAGTCAAGCAAAGAAGGTATTATGTGCTTTTCATATTAAAATTTTTCCTTATAATCCATCGAAATTTTGAATTTTGATGACAAATAGTTGGACTTTTTATTACAGAATGTCATTTTCTGATTCTCGTGATGATGGAGAAGACAAGGCAGGGAGCTGGTTCCGAGTGCCATTTTTTCAGGATGATGATGATGTTGCAATAGATGATGAGCATGCAGCTGCAGTTGCAGCTGTTGCATTTGCCATTGACTCACTGGAAGAAGGGGAATCCATCCATTCGAAGAAGATGAGAGAGAAAGGAAGGCCTCAAACTATGAGAAGAAAGGAAGATACCAAATCTGTGCAATCAAGTAAGCATAGACACATCTTTGTTTTGGGTAGTGATGGGATTGACTCAACCAATTGACATATATGTAGAATCCGGACATCGAAGATGCAAAGAAAAATAGAATCTTCGATGATCGTATGTCACTTGAACTAGAGGCTATTGGCAATAAGCCTAAATACTTTGGTTTCCCAGATATTTTAAAAATATTGACATACCTGCATTGTGCAAATATCTGCTTAGTTATGATACTATGCTTAGATTTTTCCAAAACTAATGTGCAACAAGAACCTAAGGCAGCACGTTGTCATAGCATTGGTGCTTTCCGACCTTCAACTATGATGGCCTTAACGTGATCAACCCCTTTGATCCTTGATAAGTCAGCCAAATCCCTAAGGTAATAAACAAAGTAGGCAAAGCGCACAACAGAAGAAAGTTTAAGAGTTTTGAGAGAATAACACAAGTAAAGCTCTAGAAAAGGAACTTGTATTATACTAATGCGTGGATGGGTACAAATGAGGACTGGAGAAGTTTATATAGACCTCACCCTTAGTTCTAAATTCTTCCTACCTCCTTAATGGACAGTAGAAATCAGTTACATTCGACGGTTTATAACAATCTCTAAATTACTCTACTAGATATTTGCAAGGAACTCTCTAAAAAACTCTAGTTACATAATCTTCTACAATTTTCTACAATTATTTAGCATTCCCTGGTATTTACAAGAGATTTCTACATAATTCAAGAGTTCTCTAGATATTTCTAAAATTTCTGGAAAGTTTCTTAGATTAATCCTCATAGTCATTCCTCCTTCACGGCTTGTATCAACATACTGTGATTTGATTGCATTGTTGTTGGCAGTTCCATTTGTTCATATCATTGCAATTTCTCATCTAATTCTAATATTGTGTCCTTAGTCTTTGTACATAGAAAACACCCAAATCATTTGCAGATAAGGAAACAGAGAGTTTTTGGAGAATTACAACAATGTTAAGTTCTAGCAGGTGAAACTTCCAGAAAGAAGTCATCTGGAGGGGATATCAGGAGCGTAGAAACTTATAACATTCCAATTAGAAGCCAAACTGGTGCAGCCACTCCCAAGCCTGCATCCCCAGCAGCCAGGAATCAAAACCAGAAGGGCAAAACCAGAGCAGATACTTGGGAAAGAAGCAAGATTGAGAGGATTCAAAAGCGGTAACCACGTCCGCTTGATCACTTCATTGCATCAGAAGGAATTTGTTTTGAGGATCGTTATATATTACCGATTCCGTGTGATTGTAAGAAAATTTTCAGATATGAGAAGATGAAGTCTCAGATTGTTGCCTGGGAGAATCAGAAGAAGATGGAGATCAAACTTAAAATGGAACGGAGGAAGGTTAAATGATTAGCATCAAATCTTGGGATTTTTTTTTTTTTTTCTTTCTAAATTTGAATCAGTGAGTATTCTAGAATATTAATTATCTTATGGCTCGTGGGAACACAGAAAGCACTGGAGCAGAAAAGGGAATTGTTAATGCAACATTACCTGAATAAGATAGCAAGGGTAGATATGATAGCACGAGGAGCAACAGCTCAGTTGGAAGACAGAAGAAGAAGAGAAGAATCTGAGATTAGAGAAAAGGCCAAGAAAATCCGAGCAACTGGCACTGTCCCTGTCAAATACTGTTTCTGCTTCAATTGCTGATAGAATCAAGTCTTGTATTTGAGGATCTTCATCACCTGGAAGCAAAAAACAGTTAAAATAAAGCTGGTTTAAACTAGTATGCAAACACTCCAGAAGACAGAGATTGTTTTCGAACAGGAGCCATCATATATGCCTCTAAAAAATGTTTAAATTGGTCGTATTGAATGTATTGTTCTAAGCATGGATATTTCTAATGTGGATGTATCATTCCAGTAATAAAGTAAGGAAAGTGCAGACAATTTATATGTGTACTCCTTGTGTCTTGTTATTATTTATCATTTTTAACTGATTCCCTGATAATAAGAAAATAATTTAATATGTTTATTTTTATTAGGCTTTTTAAAGCTACTATTTAGTCCAAAATCAAATTTTACTACATTAGTATATACTATATAATATATTTAAGTCTGATGACTATGCCAATGCAAGAGAATTGAAAATAAAGAGATGACTATATTATTGAAAAATGATATTTTATACACAAACTCCAAAATGAATGAAAATAGAGAGAAAAATATAATAGAATAAATTTATCGAGATATTTCAAGATTAATGTATAGAATAATAAGATATTTATTAATAACAAAAAAGGATAAAATTAAAAAAAATTGATACTTTATTAAATTTCTAAAGTGGAAGATTAAAAAAAATTATTTCAAATATGATAAATAATAAGAGACAGAGTATTAATATAGAAAAATAATTCAATATCAGAATTTAAGCTAAAATGACCTTAAAACAGAAATAACTGCCATATAACTGTGTATTTATCCCCTTGGGATGGCAACTATATATCATGCATTTATACTTCTCGCTGTTCCTTCAATTTGAGACAAATTATGCAAAGATGCCCATCCACAAATTACATGATTTCTCTTACCCATTGTCTCTATTGGAACTTCAAAGAAAATTAAAACTTAATTCATTTGAAATTATACTCACGAACAATTTTACACAAAGTCGAGGGGTTGGAATGGCAACAAAGATGAAATGATTTGAAGATCTAGGACATGGTAAATATACACTAAAAATTTGTGAATCACTGTACAGGTATTTATTTTGAAACATGTGAAATCAATTAGACTTCATTGTGCATTTTTAAGTTTGATTAGTAATTTTCGACAGTAAAATAGATGGATAATAAACTGAAGTTGCTATATTAAGATTCTTATTATAGTCAGTTATTTTTTATTCTATAAACACAATAGTGCATCATGCACATGACTTTCACGTATTAAGTTGAACATTATGCAGCGAAAGTATATCTATATTAATGTATAAGAAAGATAGTCGATGATAGTTATTCATGCTCTCTTTTTTTTAAAATAAATGAATTTTTTATATGATGCAAAATGTGGGACCACAAATATTCCTTAAATATTACGCAAAGTGGTTTTGACGATATTGGATTTAATATATTTTATTGATTGCAAAGATGATGTGAAAATGTGTTAGAGAGCTTCAAAAGGGCAAAAGTTAGAGTTTAAGTATTCATTATGCCCTGTTCATGTTTACTTGCTGGATTCATGAGAATCACAATCATTCCAACTATTTTTGTGAGTGGAAATATGATGTATATGTACAACTACTTCTTAAATATACTAAAAAGACAAGGTTTTAACTATTAAAAATCTAATTTTAGCAATTTCAACTAGATTGATCTTTCACCTCTATCATAGCTTGTACTGTCTCAGTAGAATTGTTGAAATTATATATATTACTATTTAATTAGTGACACTTACTAGTGACTCAAATTTGGAATATTATATTTTGATATATGGCAACAGAACAAGCATAATGTCGACCTTGAAAAGGACTTAAGCGTATCAAATTTAAATTTTTGCTGAAAGAACAAGTAACTTAATTTTATGAAAAGGACTTACCAAGCCATCTATTAAAAAGATAAAAGCTTCCAATAAAAAAGTTACTAACCTTGAAAGCAATTGAAAATCAAATCTCTAAAGAAAGCAAGTTGCCTAAAAGACTTGAAGAAAAAGAAAAAACCTTTTTAGGTTAAAGTTGCCCTTTGGAAATTAAAATTTTCCCATGGCTAATTTCACCTATTTGATTATAAATAGAGAAACTCACTTTATTTGTGTCTCATCCAATCCAAGCATCTTTCCTTCTCTCTAAAAAGCCTTCTCTCTCAAAATTCTTTCTAACTTCTTAAGTTTTCTTTATTTATGTTTAAATTTGTAAATTTACACTATTATAGTCTACAAACCTTATAATATCTTTAAGAGATAGATCTTATCCATTTAAAGGTTCCTTAATTACAGTAGACAGTGAGTAAAATTCTTGTAAATACCTTATAACTAGGTTTTAGTGAAAAGAAAATTCTCAAATATTGATATAAGATTGCATAAATCTTTGAAAAATCAAATGGGAGGTGCACTTAAATTTTGTAAAAAGAAAAATACTAATGGATAATTATCAAGATTAGATTTGATTTTAAAAAAGTGAAGTACCTAAAGGAATAATTCTCCCTTTGAATATTCAAATCATCAAAACATCAATGTTACCTTTTCTTTCATTTCTCTTTACTTTATATGTTTTATTGCTTATCTTTATGAATCATTTACATGATTTTTCAAATTTATACTTGATTGCTCTTTGGGAATATTTTTGGAAAAACAAGCTATGAAAGCAAGCACTTTTTAAAAACTTAAATTTGCTTTTGATTTTTGAAACATCAATTCATCTTCCTCTGATATATTATTATCTTATGGGATTCAATAGACTTTGGAACGCATGATAGATGTGTGCATATGTATGTCTGCACATAATATTTTCCTTGTTTCTAACTATAACAATCCAAATTAAGCAGACAGAGAAGATCCCACTAAGATGAACTAGCATGTGGTTTACCAAGTCTATAATTGATAGTAAAGACATTGGTGGACGGTGGAAGGAACATGTAACATGCCTTTGTCCCCTTCTCTCTATAGAAACAAAAATGGATAGATTTCACCATATTATATGGATTAGATGTAGTAGTTAATTATTTCTTTATGACTTTCCATGCTACTTAATTAGTAGATGTGGAAGGAGAAAGTGTTGGAACTATTTTGTAAATTATTATGTATGTGTGTAGTTAAATCTCCAAAATAAAATAATAAAATACACACACTAATTATTATAAATTGTTAGAAAGTCATATTGTTTTGAAACTAAGAGATATAATGCTGCGTGATTAAGAAATGTGTTGATTTATAATTAAAGAGGCATGCTTATTCATAATAAAAAAGTTTGATGGTTAATGTTCAAAAGACACATGGTTCATGTTTAATAAATATATTGATTTGTACTCAAAAGACATGATAATCAAAAGATATATTGGTTAAGGATCAAGAGATACATTGATTCATGATCAAAAGACACTTTGGTTCATGGTCAAAAGACATTATATTAGTTAAGGATAAAGAGATGTATTGCTTTATAATCAAGAAACATTTTGATTCAGGGTCAAGAAACATATTGTTTAATGATCAAAAGTCATGTTGAAAGATATGATGGTCAATGATTAATAATTATATTTGTTTATGATCAAAAGTCATGTTAATTCATGGTAAATAGACATATTAGTTCAAAATAAAAAGACTTGATGGTTCGTCTTCAAGGAACATGTTAATTCAAGCATTATTTATAAATATGATTGAAATAATGAAACAAATATATATATACAAAAAAATAAAATTTTGAGTTAATTCATGACTACAAATGATTGTAAGTGAATGGAAATGAATAAAAGAAATTTATCTTTCATCATAAATAAAAAGAATGAATGATTATTTATTTTTTATCACTCTATTACTTCTCTAAATTATTCAAAAGAGTTCTTAAGGAGAGATTATCCGATCGCTAACTGTTAAATCTTTGTAGTGCTTAAAATCTTAGGAGTGATTTGCCACAAAATCCTATAGTAAATAGTAGCATCAAAGGCACATCTTTATAGTGTTTAGATAAATCCTAAAAGTGATTTGTCACAGAACCATGTAGCAAATAGTGGAGGCAAAGTCACTTAAAGGATAGTATTTTTTGTAACACGTTTTAAGCATACCATATTTTCTAATTTATTTTCTATTTTATTTCATGATATATTTTCATAAAGTTTTTGAAGGTTTTATTTCATACTAGATAGTAAGGATAGATGACTAATAGTGACAATCAAATTAAAATGGAGAACAAAGAATATTGAAGAAAAATTTCACTACATAATTTTTCATAGTATAATATTAGTGTATGATTGAAAGCGTAAAACACAAATGGGTATTAAATCTTTTATAGTTCATAACTACCATAAAAATGAATGATTATTACTTTATTTATTTATGATAATTGAAAGAAGTTTTTTTATAGGCATAAGTAAAAAGCTAACTTGAAATTTGTATGTATAGCATTTAATATATTTCCAATAATTATCTTCCATATGGTTTTATATTTTCTTCATCTTCTTCTTCTCAAAAAGTGCGTTCAGCCCCAATAGAAAGTCATAAATTGACAACTTTGTTACGTCAAGAGCTTAAGGTGTAGATTCAAATTTTGTAGGGAAACCTATTGCAACAAGCTTTTCTACTATAAAACAAGAATAGTGAATGCCAGTGGTCCGACGAAAGTCTCACGAATCAATGGCATATGTGCAAGCATGTTGGAGATATCTTGCATGTCCTCCTAATATCTAGAAGCACTTTAATATTTCGATTTGGTTGTAAATATGGTATTGCAAATTTTTTACATGAGCGGTCAACAGTTCAATTCATGCTGCCCTCTTTGAGTTGCTTAAATTTTGTTTACTTTTCAGGTATAGCGTCTTACAAGTGAAAGTCCATCAACTTTTAATAAAATCATTATCATTATTTCTTAAAAAATCGTGTAACTCTTGACTCAAATTGTAATAATTATTGGGTGATTATTTTTTATTGATTTGAGATTATTTATTACTTTGAATTATTCTTTCATTTAAATAAGAATTCCCTTATTTTATCTTTTTTTGAAAGACTGTGAGATATAATAATATTTTGAATGTATTTGGCGTGCAGTGTAAGTTTGAAAGTGATTAAATACTTTATAATATTTTTTTCTTTAATTTCTTTAATAAATTTTGTATTACTTTTGTTTTATAATTTTCTTCTTCTTTAATTTTGAATTATACGAAAACATTACTTCCGTATTTTCATTATCATCGGAGAAAATTTACCCAACACTATTAACCGAAAGGAGCCATCGTACTGCCCCCACTTCTCTTATACCTCTTGTACTTACCTCAATTAATTCACTTTATAGATAAGCCTTGCAGCACATAACTAGTTACTGCAGAATTCGTCAGCTTCTTCTGATAAGTTATATTCTAATTTGTGGTCTGGTGATGGATTTAGAAATTTTAACTTGTGGAAGTCATATTTATATATAAAATTTAAAAAAATATAAAAATTTAAATGTTTGAAAAAAAATAAAATATAATTTATTTTAATTTTTTTATATGTGTATTTTTGTATGTAGTTAATAAATTTTAAATATTTTTTATATTTATTTAAAATTTATTTTTTTATTTTCAATGGATATAAAAATAAATTGTGAAGATAATTTTATTTAAATTTATAGGATAATATATATGAAAATAAATTATTTTTTGGGGCAATTATTCCCGCAACTTCATGTGTAGATCTGGCACTACTCAAAGGAGTCTGCTTAACCTCTAAAATAGGTTATATTCATATGATTTAGTATGAGTTTTATAAAAAAGATCTTGTAAAATTCATAATATTTTATATAAAATACATAATTTTTTCATATAATATAAGTAATAAACGATATAGCTATTCATATAAAATCTTTAATTTTTTTTAAAAAAAATTATAATTTTATTCATAAATCTTATAATATAAAAATTCAAAAAATTGGTAGGAGATCTTATAAAAAATATTATGAATTTTATGTATCGATACTCTTTATTTTGCGGTACGATGAAGTTCCCTCAAAGCTATCCTAACTCGAGCGAATTCTGAGCCTCAAACTGTGGGTTTCCGAAGGAATTTAAGGCTTTAGCCTATTGAAGAAACTACTTCTGGTTATAGTTTTGGTAAACATCAGATCAGTGCAAATGCATATTCACCCAAAAATCTACCTTATCCCAAGAGCTGGACAATCTTTTTCTGCTCCAACGAGGGACCACAATGGTCGGTTGTGTTCCTGGGGAAAAAACAAAAAAGATGTCGTAGACTCGATCCATATCTAGGGATTGTTTTGTTTGTAATAAAAATGCGAGAAGTTATATTTTTTAGAAAATAAAAAATTATGAGTTATTTGATTACTCATAAAATATGAAAAATTATTTTCTAAAAAATTGTATTTCTTATAAAATGTGAAAAATCATTTACCTACTCCTTTCTATTTCTTGAAAAATGTAACTTCGTTTATGTTAATCAAACTACATTGACAATTTATCGAGAAATTCACATAGGAAGCAACTTTATAAAAAAATTAATTTCCCACAAAAATTTATTTCCTATATAAATCAACCGATTCCTAATATGTGTGTCTATACATACATATCGTATGTGGGAAATACCGCAGTAACTTTTCAGGAAATTGTATTTCTCACATAATGTGAGAAATTAATTTACCTATTTCCTATAGGTAACTTCTATTTCTTGGAAAATGTAACTTCCTTCATGTCAACCAAATAACATTAAAAATTTTTCGAGAAATTTACATAGGAAGTAACTTTCTAAGAAATTTAACTTTTCACAAAAACTTATTTCTTATATGAATCAAACGACTCTTAATATGTATGTCAGTACATACATATCGTCATATCCTAAACATTTAGACAAAAAAAAAAGATGCGTTAAAAAATGAAAAAAAAATTTAGTTTCATAAATTTTTTATGCTTTAATTAGAGAATGAAATAGATAGGGAAATTTTGACCGATCATAAAAAATCTTTCAACACTATCAATTATTCGTTATTGGGCGTTCTTTTAACTTTTGAAACTTTAGAGAGTTTTTTTAAAAAAAAAAAAATGAGAAAGGAAGTCACGAATCATTTATTCTCCTTTCTTCTTTTGATTCTTACTCACTTCTTATTATTATTTGTTCTCTCCTAACTTCTATATGAATTAATCAGTAAAATAACATAATTATTATTAATTTTTGGACAAAATTCATTAATATGTTTAGAATAATATTAAATATACACACTTTTTTTACATACAATTTCTTTTGGCTATTTGATTATTTTATGGACTCATATCCACCATCGTTTAAAAATTACGCGATTACCTAAAAATGGGCGGCCAACGCGACTTCTTACAAGATTTTTATAAAAGGGTATGTTTGTTTTTGACAGAAATTTCTTGTGTATAAATCATTTTATTTACTTGTATTTTAATTATAAAATATTAAAATAATAAAAATAATATTTAATTAATACATTATAAGTTGTGAGAAGTATGATAAAAAGCAACTTCTATTTTGAGGAAGAATATATTTTCTTATACTACCATAACACATCACCCAATTTTTTAATTATTATATGGCATGTATGTGACATGAAATTATTTTACTTACATGCAAGTAAATATAATTTTCAAATGAAATATATCTTTCTACAAAATAAACGGAATCAAAATCTTATAATGTTTTTATAATTCTGCAACTTTTTCTCCCAGAAATTTTTGTCTGCAGGCTTGCAGGATGACTAACCAAGTCACAACTTTTTATTAAAAATTTCAAACTTCACATTCTAAATACTTGTAATTTTTTATTTAAAATTTATAAAATCTATGTAAAAATTACATATTTTGTGCTAGTTTTAAAATTTTGTAAGTTATCCATAAAATCATGCAACAGATTGTAATGGAGGAAGCAAAACCCAAAAATTATATATAAAAGCTTTTGCACAAAATTCCCATCCCTCCGTTTAATTTGTTAGAAAATATTTTTTAAATAAAATCAATTATTTATTTATAATTATATTTACAAAAATTAAAAATCGTAAAAACTTTCAATTGTTTGAATGCTAAATAGGGCTAAAAAAATTACTATTTTAATGAAGAAATTAGTTTTTTCATTATTACAGAATTATTTTATTAATTACGAAACATATAAATAATTCAAAATTACTTGATTTTACACAAATAAATAAAATTTTGTTACAAAAGATATCTTTGACTAATGTTATGGCTGGATTGGATAGCAAAGAAAGAAGGGGTGGAAAATAGTATGTTATAATCTTCTCTATTTAGAAATTTTTATTTAAGAGAAAAAAATTAAACTTTATGATTTATCCTTCAAAATCTTTCCCCATTTTATATTTCTCTAATTTGTGAAACTTTGAAGGATTTTTAAATATCTAAAGGGAGGGAAAATTATAATTTAAGTTCTTTTTATTTTAAGAAAAAACATCTTTTATAAAAAACATAAGGGTATTATTATGGAGAGTTCCATATTTTTACTATTAAATTATATTTTTTCTTTTAAAGTAAATAAATTAAAATTTAAAAAATAAATTTTAATACATTAAAGATAATTCAATAATAAAAATATTCGACTGCTTAAATTTTCTATAGCACTATCCAAAATATAAATATAAAATATTAAAATGGTAAAAATATTTTATTTCTTTAGGATTAAATATGGAGAGTGTAATAAAAAATAACATCATATATTTCAAAAACAAAGTTATTTTCTCCTGCTAGATATCATTATTTTTTAATATATACATCTAACACATTTACACGCACCGACGCACGCATATATCTTTTAGCAAAAGAAAATTAGCCTTATGTTCCATTTTCTTTTATTGTAGTTTAACTTTCGATATGAATCTTAATTTTCTCGATTTATTATATTTTAATTTTAAAAAGATAAAAGCCTAATTTTCTATTTTAAAACTCATAATTATTTATTGAAACATATTAGTTTAATATAAAAAAAAAATTGATCTATTCCTCCTTTGGATTCATACTCCCTTTTTTTTTTTTGGGGGGGGGGGGGGTGGGGACCGGGAGATCCAAATTCCCTAGCCATAGATGGCCATACCGTGAGTTAACCCAAAACTCGCCCACATACCGGGCCATACGTTTAGAGGTGGCGTGAGAAATTCTTATACATTTGTATTATTAATATTCAATCAAGTCAAGTTACTTAGTCATGGAGTTGTTAAACGATTTGCTTCATGAATTTTGATAAATTAAACTATTCAAAATTTATTTTTTTATATATTTATACAAATTAATTGCTACGAATTAAAAATTGCATACATGAGATAGATATAAATTAATTTATAAACTTATAATTAAAATTCATAAATTTATGAATTGAATTACATATATGAATCAAATTGATTTGCCGCAAATTTAATCCATTTTTATAAACTTATACGAATTGATTTGTATATATTTAATTCATTAATTTTACAATCCTACTTAATCATATTTAATAAATATAAGAAAATTAATAAATTTTAATATTTCAAAAAATTAAAAAATAAATATTTATTATAAATATATATATCAAAATTAACGAATAAATAATAAAATTAATAACTACTGTATTGTATGATTGAGGATGAATGTTATACTTCTACCATACGAAAATTTCTCTAGGTGAATGGGAGGCCCGGGAGTATTCCATGTGGTAGGACATGGCTGTCTCCACGCGTGTTGTGCTGCCTCTGTGTCTTGTCTGCCCATCAATTTCATATGTGGTACATTTTGTTTACATAACTTAGTAAAATGAGAAATTAAATTGATAATATACATTAATTATATAGTGTATGTTTGGATGCTATTTTTAAAAATAACTTTTTATTTTTTTATTTTTAAAAATAGAAAAACAGGTTTGACAATCTCTTTTTAGCATCTATTTTTATAATTGTTATCTAAATGTGTACCTTAAAAATAAAAAAATAAAAAAATCTTTTAATTATTTTTTGAATTTACTTTCTTATTTTAAGTATCAGTTTTGTAATTAAATAAAATATTTTCTTATTTACAACATTAATTACCTTCTAAATTTAATTTTTCTTCAATTTAAAAATAATTTTTGAAAACTGTTTTTAAAAACACAAAAACAAAATATATCCAAACAAAGCATAATTTCTGTAATAAGGGATAATGTTTAAATTTTTAAAGTTGGATGGAATAATTAATCATTGAAAAATTATTAAAAGAAGTATTTTAAATCTTTCTCAAAAGAAATTAATGAACACTGATCATGTCTTTAGAGATTTATGATATTTTCATAAAAATATACTTGCTAAATGTTGTTTAGAATTTCATTATTTCTATATTTCAAATTCAACAATGACGGAGGAAATAATAAATTTTTCCCTGTAAATAAGAAAGAATTCAGTTGGAGATATGGAAATTAATGCAAGACGTACGTCGGCGGAGTGGATATTCGAATTTTCATTTGGTGAACCTATTGACCAACTTATAGCCGGATGGTTTGGGTGCCATTTTCAGTACTAAAGACCAATTGGTGTGTTGTCCCCACCCGATTAAATGCTTTTGTTCTCATTCAACAACACTTGGATCATTCAAGATAACAACATATTACTCTTCCGATCATATCCTCACCCAAATTCACACCATTCAAACATAATATTCCTCACATGTTATAAGTCTAAAAAATGCACTTCCTAGCAAAATAGTCTAGAAAATCTGCTGAAGATAATTTTCATTTTTTTTTTAGTAATAGGAGTTATACATAAGTAAAAGTGATGGATTCAAATTCCAAATATAACAAAGAAATAAAGTTTCTAAAATAATAATATCAAATATTACTTATAATTAAGATAAACACTAAAAATAAAATTAATTCCCAACAACTATTTAATTTATTTATTAAATGAAACCAATGACCTTGTTATAATTGGATATGCATTTAGAGGCCACATGCTGTGTGGAAAATCTCTTTCAAGTTTCAACCGTAAGGTGACATATGGGGACCCAATTACGGAAGCAGGGTATTCTAAGGAATAAAAAGAGAGGTAGCTGCAGCAAGCAGCGCTGAAGAATATTTAGTTTTGTGGTGGTAATGAGAGAAAAAGAAAGAGCAATGATGATGATGAGAGGTCATTGTTTGGTACCAAATTGGAATCTGAAACAAGAAGAGGAGGCAGCTAACAGCACCAAATCATCTGACCACAACCAGCTGAATCACCCTGCTTCTCTTCCCCTGTAAGGTTTCTTTCTTCACTCTCTTCTTCCACTTCCCTTCTCTTGCTCCTCAGAAGGCTCAAAGCTCAGAGTCCACTTTTCATTTTGGTTCTATTTTCTAAAATAATTGGTTCACCAATCTTTCAGAAAAAATAAATTATATTTTTAATACTTATAACACTTTTATTTTCAGTGATATGAGGATGATGAAACATAATTTCTTTTTTAAATAAAAATTATTATTTTTCAATATATTCTTTGTATTTAACAATGAAAAAATAAATTCTTGTTTATTATCTTAATATTTTATAGTTAAATCACCTTCGGAGAAAAAACAAACAGAACCAGAGGCAACCCATTTTCCGTTTGTCTCTGATTTCACCTAGCCCTGTAAACGTTTCTGGTGGTTTTTTTTCCGTTGGCTTGCTTCAAGGAACCATACTTGTATTGTATGACCTATTTGTTGTGCTTTTCCACAGAGTTTTGTCATAACGCAAATCCTTAACCTTAGTAATTAAACAACATGGTCTCAAATTTTGTTTGGATTAGTTTTCCTTCTTGTCTTACCCTCCTTTGTCTCGGTCTAAGCATTTGTTTAATTTAAATTTGGTATGCTTCTCAAGCAGATTTGAAGTATCTAATTTTTCACTGCCTCTTGTATAAATGGTCCTCTAAGCATCAATCAATATATATATATATGATGCAAAAGGGCATCCTCCTCCTCTTTATTCTTTGCTTATCAAAGACATGGAGGGGATAATAATTAATTTTCATTAGCATATATTCTTAATCATCTTCCATAAAATTTTTAAATTTTATTTCCATATCCGCCTCTTAGTTTTTTTTTTTCCTTTTAATTTCATTATACATATGTTATTTTAGTGGTGGGAATCAAAGAATATATGATGTCTTCTTAATTGGAAGTTTGTGAGTATTTCTATATATATTATTTATTCATCATATCAAGGAACAACATTTATTTTATATAAAAATAAAAAAGAAAATTTTATGACACCTTGAGAGATTTTAAATTTGGGGTGACGTGGTACATTCTAAACCATCGGATGAGATTATAAAATCTCATCCGACGACTTCTGAAAATGCCATGTCACCCCGGGTTTGGAACCCTTCAGGGTGTTGTAGTGTTCCCCAAATAAAAGATAATGAATTGCGAATAATTTTTATATGATTATATAATTTTCGTTGTAAGATTTAATAAATATAATTTATTTTTATTACCTTCGTATAAAAAATGATGATCTCGTTTCATATGTTACATATAGAAGTATATTAAATAAGAGTACTATTTTTATATAGAAATCAGAAATATGAATAATATTTATATAATATTATTTAATAATCATATAATTTTTAATTACATTTTATTTTATTCTTGACTATTAAATCAAAATAAGATCTGATGATGATTATGATTTGCTTTTTGTGTATCTCACATTAAATACTTCACTCCCGCACTTGATGTCCCTATATATATGATTGCTTATTGGATTATGACACGGAAAACGTCCAAACAAAAGTGCGTAGCCATGAAATATTTATAATTTTGCACAAAAATTTTACTAGAATAAACACTTAAATTTGTACATGATCTAGCTACAAAAATTTTCAACTAAACTTACAAAAATATGTAATTTGAACAATAGAAACTATTAATTTAAATAAATATATAGAAATTTTAAATTAAAAAAGGAAAAATCCTTGCTAATTTAGGATCTATATGTTTACTATTTTTTTTAAAAAAATTCTATTTGAAAAATTATTTTCAAAATTTATCTTTAAAAAATGTTCCTGAAATTATTGTTTAAAAAATAAAAAATAACAAGATTTAGTTTTAAATATTTTTTAAACTTATTTTTTTAATTCTTGATATCAATTTTGTAATTAAATCAAATTTTTAATTATTTACTTCATCAAATATCATCTATTCATTATTTTTATTAAATTTGAAAATAATTTTAAAAAAAAATTAAGAGCAATTTTTAAAAATAAAAAAAATATCAAAACAGTAAACACACCCTTAATTTTTCATCCTCATCATGTCATACTTCATTAGGTCTAATTACGATGTTGCTGAGCTAACATGGGAAAATGGCCAACTGGCCATGCATGGGCTTAGCGGGCTCTTCCCCTCGGCCCAAACAAAGCCCACGTGGAGTAGGGCCGGGGACACCTTAGAGTCCATTGTTCATCAAGCTACATGTCAATATCAACAACCAAATTCAAAAGCACAAGACCAAGCCCCCGCCCCCGCCCCCGCCAATACATACTCCGCCGTAGCATCCTCCGGTGGAAAATGGGGTGAGAATTCCGGTCAGCCACAGATGGTGCCGACATTGACGAGGAAGCGGACACGGTCGGAGTCCGACTACTGCAGAAAAAATATTACTAGTTGTACAAACAACGTCTTAGAAGAATGCGACCCGAGTCTTTGTGGCAGTGCTAGTGCTACATTTTGCCGGGACAATGACACAACCATGATGACAGGGGCTTCTCTTGAATCTGATCAGAGCCTGAAGAACAAAACTTTCCATGAGGATTCTGCTTGTCACGGCGCATCGGTAACATGGCTTTTAAATTTGAAGTTGATTTGTGTATTGTGTAAGCGACTTCAGATTGAACATTTCTCTTCAGAGTCAACTAGGCAGATATAAATCATATGATTCAATCTTAACAGGAAAACCTTGATAACCAAGATGAAGACAGGGATTCCAAGGAAGAAATAGGCCCTTCTAATTCAACCAAACGTAATCGAGTTGCTGCTGTTCATAATCAGTCTGAACGCGTAAGAATCTGTTTAAATTTGATATGCTGTCAGTTTAAATTTTTCATATTAACTGTAAACAGAAAGTTGTTTTCTTATTTTTCTGTTTAAAATATATGCCCAAATTTTCCAAATTTTGAGTGCAGAGAAGGAGGGATAGAATTAATCAGAAGATGAAAGCCTTGCAGAGATTGGTGCCTAATGCCAGTAAGGTGTGAAAAATCACTTTTCAATTCATGTGCCTATGAGATTAAGTGCCCTAGTTTATATAGGACAGATTACATTCAGATTATTAAATGGTCAATTGTAACATTTTCCTTTAAATTATAAACTACTTGACTGTTACACTCATTCATTCTGGGTCCACCCGTTGGAATTCTGCGAAGTTTGCTACTTGTGCACTGAAGTGCATATATGCACGCAATTATCAGTTTTCTCGACACTTCATGGCTTTGGTATGGTGTTTTGGTGAATTGGATAAATTTGCAGAATGACAAAGCCTCAATGCTAGATGAAGTGATTGAGTACTTAAAACAACTTCAAGCACAGGTCCAATTGATGAGTATGAGAAGCATGCCCCAGATGGTAATGCCCTTAGCCCTTCAACAACAGCAACAGCAGCAACAACAGCTTCAGATGTCTATGCTAGCAAGAATGAATGTTGGACTTGGGCCACTTGGCTTGAGCATGGTAATGCCTAATATCAACCCCATGGCAGCCCGCACAGGGCCTCCACCAGTTGCGGTTCCTCCTCCTGCCGCTTCCTCATTTGTTGCTCCTCCCTTTATGATGCCTTCATTGATTCAGGCACATGCTCTAGCTTGTCTACCGCAAAAGCCTGATCCATCACCTTCAAGCGCCAATTGCTCAGTTCCTTTGCCTGATCCATATAGCACTATTCTGGCCCAAGTATGTGAAAGTTATTGAACATCAGATTATTACTGATTGCTTCTGAGAAAATTTCTGAATCCAAGATGATCATAAAAGTAGGCCCAACATTTTGTAGAATTTACACGTTTTTTTTTCTTCTAATTTTAATATGTCTCTACCTCTCCTAAAACTAAGAAAATTCACTTTCTTTTTAAGAATAAGATAGAGTCTTATACTTTTATCATTTCATTCACTAACCACCCCTTACTTTGATGATTTTCCTCTTTATTATGCTTGTGTACAAATACCTTCATTAATTATTGACTGAGACTATGCTGCTGCAGTCAATTAATATGGACATCCTCAACAACATGGCAGCACTTTACGGGCAACAGCTCAGTAAGAACAATCAGGCCATGAGCAGCCAGTCCCAACAACGCCATGGTCAATAGGGGGCTGAGATATGCAATACTTATGAAATGGGAAGCATATTATTGTTGATGATAAGGAAGATAAACTAATTGGTGTATTAACTTTAAATTTTATATCCATGAATAAACATCCTTGTTGAGAGAACATCGATGTTGTACAAAAGGCATTCAATTACTTGATAGATAGTATTTTCTTTCTTGGAATGACTTAATCTCCAGTTAATTTTAAGCAATAGAGAAATAACATTCAGTGAAAATTGATTTAAATAGTCAGATTTTAACTTTTAATATTTTTGTGAGATTGTGAGTTTGAATCTTCTTAGTAGTGTTTCGAAAAATTCCCGCACAATCTTAACAAGCTTTTTGACAGAAAAAACTTTCAAAGTAGAAATTACTCTCTTTGGATTGAAGATTGCCTTGTACTTGCTGAAAATGATCGAACAATTGATCAATTCTCATACTGTTAAAAAGGAAAGCTAACATTCAAATTGACTATACGTGCAAAGCCACATGCACAAATAGCCTTGGATGAGAAATGTTTGCATTTAAAATAGAACCCCACTTCCTTAAAACTTGAGATCAATAAGTCGTTCTCACTCTGACTCATGGCAATGTCACATGGCAATAATAAGAGCAAGCATTAACGTGTAGTCCAATGGCTGATATTAGTTGGTGTCAACACGATGCTTCTAAATGTTTGGGGTCGGTTGGTTTTTTCCTTAGGCAATGCCGAGGGGACATACAAACTAACAGATACTCATAAATGAGCAGAGCAAAGTTATCACAATAACCTACTTGCATCCATCAACATGCAGTTTGTGTGTGTGTGTATGTAGAGATATACAAACTTCCACTCTTAAATAAAATAATAAAAATATTTTGGCAATTTAATTGAAATGCTAATTTAGAATAAACAAGCTAATTCTATTCATTTTTTTAGTTGTTGAGGTGATGACAAGTTAACTTTAATTTTTTTTTAATTTTTTTTAAATTGTAGTATAATTTTTCTATTCAAATGAAAAAGTGGAGGTTATCAATCCCCCTTCCCCCTCCCCCCCACATATGTAATTTTTTTTATTTGATATTTGATTTAGGGAAATATTATAAATACAAAAAATGGAATACAAAATTAAGTTTCAAATTTTTTATATCTATTAGATTAAACTTTATAAATTTACTCCACCATTATATATTTAATAACAACCCTTGATCTTCATTTGAAATCCAATTTTGAATTCCATTTTCAGTATATATAATATTGGTCTTTTATTTATGTTATATCTTATTAATTGTTGCAATCTATAGTTAATTTTGAAAGAGACATAAATTAGACATTAGAATGCAGACATGTTAATCTCATTAAGGTTAGAGAAAAGATCCGTGCAAATATGGTCCTCATACTTTATCTGTGCATTAATTAACGGGGGATGAGACGAATCCAGCCATTTGAAGGAGCACCAGCACCACACGTTAGAATGATCAAATTCAAGTGGGGGGCCATTTTATGTGGGATCCAAGTGAAGCAAAGACTTGTATTGGATACTATAACACCCAAATCAGATTTCAATCAAGGATACACCAATATCATCCAAGAAGTGCCAGCAGAGGAGGGTGCAAGCAGAAGAATACTATAGGAGGAGCCATTTCACACCTTGTCAATGGAGGAGGACCATTTGTTTTGTTTTGTTGTCACAGCTACAGGATGGATGGTATGCTATTGGTACATATTGACATCCCTCATTAATGTACGAAAATGACTAAATACTCATCATTGTCATGTAGTTTTTCGTGGTGTGCTAATTTTACTACAATTGAATTAAGTAAGAAACATAACAAAGAAAAAGAATGCAAAGAACAAATATTGAAAAAAAAGGCTGCACAAAATTCAGTTCGCCAAATTTTAGCACTCTGGGCCGAAAAGTCCAGTAGGACAACACTTCTCTCCTGATCGCTCTTCATAAAGTCTTGTTCATTCAATTTTCAGTGAACAAAAATATTAATATATTGAGGATTGTTAATTTAAGTGGTATTCAATATTTTTTTTAATACTTTATTTTTTCATTACATTCAGAATTTAATCCTTGATCTTTATTTATATACATTTAATGATTTAACTACTTTTTCATTTAATATACTATATATATATATATAACATGCATCAAGGCATTATTCTTGTTAACCCTTTTTTTTTTTTAACTTGATGGCCGCCGGTTGATTATGTTCTAGTTTGCACATATCTCAACTATTTTGTCTCTTTAGACGGGTTGCAAACAGATCATTCGTATTCTATTAAATCTATGAAAAAATTCACGACATTTTTCATTAACTCTGTCTCTACTATTCTCAGAGAGGATGTCAGGGTAAAAAAGGTTCGAGATTTGGCTCCGCAGAACAACCCATAACTTGAGAGAGGCCTTGTGTTATCCAAAGGATCTTGGTTCTCTCTCTTGGTAAGCAAAATAGGAGGCAGAACATTGCTCTCCCTTCTTTCCCACCACCATTTTCTACAAATCTCAAAACTAAATCTACGCTGTAGTGGGGTTTTACTAGAGTAATAGTTGGCCATGAAATAAATTAGCTAATCTTCATCTTCCATTCCTATATCACATTCACTTCTCTCAAATCCTTCTATTTTCTGTTTCCTGGCACATCATCATGCAGGCGTCTGTTTCTGGTTCTTTTTTTTTTTTTTGTTTTTTTCTGAATCAACAAGTGAGATGAATAACTACTTCAGAGTATCATCTCCGGAATTTGAACCATTATCCACTGATAGATAAAATTTGCGTGGAGCTAACAGGCTTTCTGCTGAACAAATAATAACTTAGTGATATCTGTTTTTTGTTCTATGTGATTACATGCATGAACCTTAGGTCTTCAAAAATACCATACACTAACCATTTATAAAGATAGAAAAAATATGAAAATTTTGTGAAGGAAAAGGTTACCAATTACCAACATATATCAAAATTATTGCAAACAAAAGGCTGTATTCATTATAATCTGCACGCAAACCAGCAAAAAATTTGCCTCATTCGCCAAACGTCAATAACAGAAACATCAAGGGAACTACAGAAGCAACATCAACACCCTAATCATAATTCCACAACTCTTAACAGTTGCAATTTCAGAAAGCTTAAAATAAAATCTACTTTCAGAACCGCAGTGTCCTTTCTCCTACGTTTCCTCGACATATAAATCAATCATCATTATATACATAACAGTTTTATGTTCGAGATGGAACAGACAGACCTCAGATAACTCAACTGGTGTTGATCGCCACCGGTGACTCTTGATGAGAATCGAGAGATATTACAGTTTCAAATGCACCAACCAGAGCTTTGACCTTGCTCTTCCTTTGTTCAGCAAGCTTGCTCGCAGTCTCTTCAATCACATTATTGTACAAACGCCTGGAAACTTTCTTCCATTCCATATTTTGATGTCTTAGAACAACTTGCTCAGATCCTGATTTCGAGCCATTCAACCTGCTTCCATCAACAGTCTTCTTCCTAAAGCTTCTCCTTTTACTTCCTTCTACAAGCTGAGATCTTGTCAAAACTTTTTCAGAGTTGAGTTTTGCATCATTTGACTCACTATCGTCAACTTTTTCCCTCCAGATGATCCCATCCAATGTAACATCTGTATCTCGCATATCCTTTCCATCTCTTCGGATGCCACTTAGATGGCGTACTGACCTAAATTGAGATCTTGCCAAAACTTTTTCAGACTTGAGTTTTGCGTCATTTGACTCACCATCATCAACTTTTTCCCTCCAAATGATCCTATCCAACGTAACATCTGGATCTTGCATATCCTTTGCATCTCTTAGATGGCGTACTGGCCTAAATTTAAGTCTCCTAGGAATGTGATTGCTCTGGGCCTGAAGTTCAATAACCTTTCCTCTCCTAAAACTCAACTTCCGTGTTGGAACAAGTTTATTTCCTGACTCAAATATTGTACTCCTTTTTGGCGTAGGTTTGTTTGCTACCTTCGCAGTTTCGCCTTGATAACCATGTCTTGTTTTGGTATACTTTGAAGTGCCAGCATTTTGTCTTCCATGGGATGGGCTGGATGGAGAAATAGATGACGGTGATGATGGTGAGGATGATGAAGAACTATGTGTTTTACGCTGCACATCCCTCTTGCCCTTGCTCCCCAAATGGACAGGAAAGGATACCACAGGCATAGCTCGATGAATTCCATTTCTAGCAGGTCTAAAGCTCTTCGTTGAAGATGCAGTTGATCCCAACTTACCAATTTGCTTAGCAACCTTCTTCAAGCTTTTGTCCACGGACAATGAAGCCCTTGCCGAAGACAAGTCAGTGTCATCACAAGCCAGAGCAGCTCCTACAGATTCATTCTCAGGGCTAGTTTCACTGAAGTGAAAATCTTTCCCTAGCAATTTGTTGTTACTGGCTGGCTCACGTTTGACTTCTTTAACATTTTTTTGGTTCTTCAGATGAGACACTTCTTTAAGGTTCTTAGAAGTCTTAGCACTTACAGTTGACAATTTATTGACATAGTGCTTTGAAGACAAGGAATTAGTTGGTAGCACTGAAATTTTCTTGCTACCAATTGATGATGTCCTCATCTGTTGATCTCTACTTTCACTTTTCTTTCTGCAGCTTGACCTAGAAGGACTTTTGCTCTTCACTGTTTCCCTCTCTGTATTATTTGACAGTTCCCGCACTGGATGAGAAGATTCTTCTGATTGTGCTTGCTTTATGCTACTGCTACTATGCTCCGTGGGAACATCAATTTCTTGAAAGGGGGGCAAATTTTTTTGTGAATGAAATGGAAGAAAAGATTGTTCTGGTTGTGCTTGCTTTTGGTCGCTGCTTGCATGCTCTTTGTCTACATCAATTTCTTGAAAGGGGCATAATATTTTTTCTGAATGCACCGGATGGGAAGATTGTACTGATTGTGCCTGCTCTGGTTCGTTGTTAATATGCTCCAAGGGAATATCAGTTTCCTCAGAGGGGTATAAATTTTTCTCTGAAGAGACAGTTTCTTCATTCAGTAATGATGGAGATACTTCCTTGATGACAACAGTAGATTTAGGCTTCCAAAATTTTGATGTTTGAGAAGGTTTAGGACTGTTCGTTGATTTCTTCTTCTCCGCCAGATAAACCACAGTTTCTTCAGTAACTTTGGTTTTCCTTCCTTTTGTTGCAACCCTTCTCAGTGTTGGATTCCATGACTTTGGTTCAGCAGCATGTTTAATGCCATATTTGCATAAATCATGACAGGAACCAGCTGGACCACTGAGATAACGGGAGGGAGTCCGATTCCTGGATTTCTTTATACCCATACTCCCATTTGGATTTGCTTTCTCACCACCATCTCCAGGTCCAGTTTTCTGGGGCGTCAGGTGGCTATCAATACTTTCCTCGGCCATGATTAATCAAGATGAAGCAGCAAGTTTACTGTTGTCTGCAAAAGATAAAATCTTTTCAATTTAATTTTTCCAATTCACATAAATGTTGGTCAATGAATCAATCATCATCAAATCTCTACAAGTTTTTTCCTTTTTGTTACTTCATAATCATATTTGATTTTGCTACTGGTCAATCCAAAGAATGCGATATTAGTTGGTTCGGTTTGTAAATCTGCATTCTCTAACAGCCAGTACGTTTATACAACATATTCACAGATAATTCCATGCTTATAAAAAACATGAACACATTGTTTACATTTCAATATTACATTTTGCACCGGCAAATTGCATCAGAATATATTTTAGAGTTGATAACAGAATCAAGCAAAAAGTTGAATTTCGATTGAGTAACTTTCTCAGGAAAAATAACCTCTAAAAGAAACTCCAAAGCTGAACACAGATTTATTCGTGAAAAGGCAGCAAGTTCCAGTTTTTACATAGCAATTAACAGCACGTACTTAGATACAAATGCTACTTGGGGAGTTGCATATAATTATCATCACACACTAAACCAAACCGTTGGGATAGAGATAATCATCGACAGAAAGTCAAAAGGATTTTTTTTAAAGAAAAAAAAAAAATCTTGAGAGACTTCATTGAATAATCATCGTATTGATTGAAGAGCTCAAGATATAATCCAATCAATCCCAAAATTGTAAGCATCTCATGTTTATATTTAAAAGAAGGAACCAGATTATCAGCAATTTGGAAGACAACTCTGGCGTGGGTGTAATCAAATCCAGTTTGTCATCGTCCAAAGTAAAATCCACAGCAAAAAAAAAGCAAGCTTTTTTGATAAAAACACAAGAAAGAAAACCAGAAATTGCGTGTAAGAACATACCTGATTTTCTCTCTTTCTGAGAATCTTCCTTAAAAAGAAAACACAGAAGAAAGAACCCAAGAAGAGTCCTCTGAAAACGTTAGCCTCAGAAATGGTGGGAGTCCAAGCTCAAATGGACAACTTTTTCGGCGAATGCGCGTTTTGTTGAAACAAAGTAACCTTCGAAGATGGTTGAAAGTCAGTCCCACCACCAAGGATAACACTCTGTCAAACCAAACCAAACGAACGACCTTTGCTTCCTTCCGCTTCTATTCATCTATATCATCATTTCAAATGGACCATGCAGGAAGCTTTTGCAAAGGAACCACCTTTTTCCCTCTAAAATATTTTTTTGCACCGATGCAATTGGTCTGCTACTGTGGGCCCCTAGAAGAGGGTACATGTAATTTTCTTTTAAGATTTTTTTTAATTGTTATCTGAGTTTTCAATTCCATGATTTTTTTGGTAAAGATTTTTAATTCCATGATTTAATTATCGTGACTTGCTTCCATACATGGCAAAATAATCATATGCATCCTTTGTAGAAAAAAAAATCATAATTTTAACGTTTTGGTGGGGGAAAACTGACATATTATGAACTTTTATGGATGGAGTTGGACAATCATTCATATATTTTGCATAAACTTTTTAAGGGTAGTAATATTTTTTAAAAAAATATACACAGAAGTAAAATCTTAATTATTATAAAAATAATAATTGTAGTCAATAAGTAATTTGATATCTCTGCAGTGTGGCAGTATAAGTTTCATGAGTCATTGGACACCCAATTATTTGTATTTGAATTGTTAAGAAGGTGGGATAACAAACTCATTCTTTAAAGCAGAATATTTCACATAATAATCAAATTTGTCAAATAGTTGGCCAATTCTATGGAAGAATTTTTTTTTTCATATTCTTTTTTTATCAATTGTTGGAAACTTTTCTTTTTGTTCTTTCTTTTGGAGGTATGGCGAAATTTCCTTGCAGACTTTTTTTTCAGACCCATAGAGTTTAACCCAAACTCTCTTCACTCTGTTCTTCCAATTTATGATCGGAGAACCACTCAATCCACTTCCACCATTTTGGTTCATTTTATAAAAAAATAATCACATGCATAAATAGGAGATACAGCAATGCTTACTTAGATACGTTCTTTTGACGAATTTTTTAATATTATAATTATAAAATATTATGATCATGAAAAATATTTTATTTATTTAATAATTTAATAATAAATATAGAATATGTGATAAAAATAATATTTTAATTTTAATTTTTTTTACTATCAACACACTAAATATTATAATTTTTTATTATGGTATGCAAATGATGTATTACTTATATATAAATAAATAGTTTTTTTAAAAATATTTAAAAAAATAGAGCATAAAATATATCTATTTGAAATGATTAAGTCAAAATCCTATTAAATGTTTAAGATTTAAGTTGCCAATGTAACTCTTAAATAACTTTAAGAAAAAAAGATGAAGATTAGAGCAAAAAGAAGATAGTAAATATAATTATGAAACTATAAAAAAATATTGATATCACTAATAGATTGTGATATTGAGTATAGTAATAATATATATATATATATATATATATATATATATATATATATATATATATATATATATATACATATTATTACACACACACACATTACATACAAATGCCATGGATTTGACCAAAAGGCCTTTCGTTTTGAGACGGAACGAGGAAGTCAGACCCCTTACCTACATGCATGCTCTATACTCAATGACCTAGTCAAGTTCAATGCATTAACGCCAGAGTCAGGTCCTGATCAAAACTTTAATAAAGAGGTAATATAAATATAAATAAAGAAAAAATAAAAAAAAAAGAATACTTTTAGTACATAAGAATGGCAATGGGGGATATAGGTAGGAGATTAAAAGTATATTTGGATATATTTTTATTTTTAAAAATTATTCTTAAAATTAAAGAAAATAAAGAGTAAAAAGTGTGAATAAGTAAATAAAAAAGTATTTCTATTTTTTTATTTTTAAGTTATACATTTGAAATTGTAATTTTTAAAAATAGATTATAAAAACAATTTGCTAAACAAGAATTTCTATTTTAAAAATAAAAAATATAAAACTATTTTTAAAAAAATAATAAGCAAAGAAATCTTAAGTGGCTATTTTTAAGTGTTTGTTTGCTTACTATTTTTAAAAGTAATTTTTTATTTTTATAATTTTAAAAATGAAGTTCCTTTTAGCAAATTATTTTTAGAATTTATTTTCAAAAATTATATTTTATTCTTAAAAATAGAAAAATAAAGACAACTTTTAAATATTTTTTAAATTTATTTTCTTATTATGAATGTCAGTTTTATAATTAAATAAAATATCTTATTATTTATAATATCTACCATTTCTTATTCTTTATTTTTCTTTAATTTAAAAATATTTTTTAGAAACAAAGATAATTTTTAAAAATTTAAAAATAATAACATATTTAAACATACCTTAAGATTCATGAAATCATCCCTATTCCAAGATATTTTGTCATTTTTCATCTTCATACTCATCATATAGGTAGGGTTTTCAATACACATCTCTATCTCTATCAAATATCCAAATCCCTCATTCTTATTTTATTTTATTTGTATACTTATTTATATTTTATTATAATTTTTTTTTAAAAATTAAATATATTTAATTTTTTTAATTTTTAATTATAATTTATCTATATCTTATTAAATTTTAATAAAATAATGGTTATTTAAAAATTCTAATCATACCAATATAATAAAGGATAAAATGAATTCTTTTATTAATGTTTATCTTTAAAGAAATTATATTTAAATTAATTAATTATATACCTAATTTTAGGTTTTTATTATATATCAAAATTATATAAATATAATTATTATATATTATTTAATTATATAATGTATAATATGATTACAGGAGGTAGTATAATCCCTGTACTCATACCCACACTCACATTTAATAAAATTCTCACAAAAATTTCCTTATTCATATCTCTATCCATTTTCAAAATTCCATATCTATACCTAAATAGGTAAAGATTGATGATATCTATTTGGTATACGTTAAATTGACATCCCTATACTTAATCAATAAAATTGGATTTTTATTGTTATAATTTCATCTAACCTTTACATATGGTAAATATATAAAAAATTTGATTCAAGTTTTTGTGTAAAAATTATGAATTTATATGTATATACATATATTTCTTTATCAAAATAACCTTCATAAAAATTAAAAGGATTTATCAGTGAATTAAAAAAATATAATCCAGACAAATGAATAGATTAATAAGTTATGATAACAGGCATAGATCACAAAGCATACCCTACCGTATGCAGATTTTCATCTGAACAAGTATGTGGGGTGGGGTCATCCCAACTTTCCATCATAATCATTTTACCATCGGGGAAAATATTAAATATAATTAAGTGCTAACCCTTGACATTAGACAGATTAGAGTAGTGATGCAACATCATCTAATTATGGAAGAAAATGACATTTCAACTTTTTTTTTTTTTTAAAAAAAAGGCTATTCAACTGTATATTATTGTTCTCTGTGGTTGTTTTTAAGAGTCAAATGATATGCATAACATTAATTTAAATAGAAACAATCATATTGTGATATTAATGTTACATTTATTTTAATACAAAATTTCTTTTGTAAAAATATATAGTTATAAATTATTAAAATAATAAAAAATATTTAATATATTCAATATTAAATATAATAAATTTTGTAAATGTCAAATTCATTTTCAAAAAAATTATTTTTTAGCACTATAATTATAGGAATCAATTTTTTTAATTACAAGTTATAGAGAATATAATGTTCCTTTATTTATATATGAAAAAATAATTTTTTTTACGAAAATTATCTTACAAAAAAAACAAATAGAACCTAAACCATTAAATGATGGTCTAATGATAAGAATTTTGGATAGTATACTGAAAATTTAAGATTAAACCCTTTTTCGACATTAATGTATCAAAGAAAAGATACCGATATCGTATATTCTAAGCTCCGTGGTATTATTGTTTCCTTCGTGATTTTCACTACTATTATTTTAATTAATCCTCTTACCATTTGGAGATTGGATTTCATATTTATCCTTTTGCATCCCTTATGTGACCCTTAAGTGGAAGTTGAATTTTTTAAATCTGGATCCAAATATGATGCCCATATTAAATTTGTCATCCTCCAGAACATGGAAAAATAAAGACGAATAAACAAAAATTCTATATAGCAATGAAGGGTGGAGGGGGATGACGGTGGTTCCTTCTCCCAAGTTGCTTGAAGTGGAAATATTCAGACTCAAAGTCCTGGCTTTGTTCATTATAGCTTGCAGTGCATACAAACATGTCATATTCAATGCTGTAAATTTTATACCTCCATTGATAACTGAATTTAAAAAAATGATATATTAAAAAAGGAGAAAGGAAATCAGGTAACCGATTTACTTTGGACAAAAATATCAACTTACATGAAACACATAAAGATACCTGGCTCAAAACAAAGAGAAACTTTTCTCCTCTAAGAGAAGCGTATTTGAATTTTGAAACACAATGAAAAATTAACCTTGACATTAATATTCTAAATGGACTTTTCAAGGGTGATTGGGTGAAATATCATCGCAGACAAGATACTGACTTATAGGAAAGTTTTTTAGTATTAGGATACAGTGTTAACATGATCTATGTTCGCATAAACAAACATATGACTCTTCGTAATTACTTAATTAAACATATGACTCTTCGTAATTACTTAATTTGATGTATACCTTTGATTGTTTCTAAACATGCAAGAAGTATGTATTTTCAAAGGGAAAGACTATTATGCTCTAGTGGAAAGGGTAAAGTTGCCCTATATAGCGAAATTTATGAATAAAGTTGTAAATTCTTATTAAAAAGTTAAGAATTTTATATGAATAATTCCACTTCATATAATTTATATCATATGAAAAAAAGTTACGTACAACTATTATATAAAACTCATAACTTTTCATAAGAATTCGCAACTTTGTCCATAAAATTTACAATCATGATAGATTTGCTCCTACTTCCACAAAATAAATTTGGCCATTTTGGAATTCCGCCAAAGGGAGCCCACACTCACATTTTTGAGTGCAACACTCAAGCCTATATAAATAGACAAAATTCCTTTACCTTTGTAATGCTCATTTTATTGTTGATAAAAATATCTTTTCTCTAAATAATATACATTAGACAATTAAATTAATCGAAATAAGATAGTAAAATACATAAATAATTTGATATGGAAAATCTTAAATTCTAAAGAAAAAATTACAAGTAAAAAAATATTCACTATATTACAAAAAATTAAACGATAATACATGTGAAGGTTCACAACCATAATCCTATAACTTTCTAATCATTATCCTTATGTCTCTCGCAAAATTTTACGAAAGTTCTCATGTAAACCCTATAAGTATTCATCTTGCATTTTTATCATATCTTAGACCCTCAACCAATAAAAATATTTACACCCAAAATTACTAGTTTGACAAAGAATCTTAAGAGGAAGACAATCCATAATAAGAGATAATTAATAATTGATAACAATTTGATTTTGAATCAAATCCAACAATCTTCACCTTAGCACTAATTTTATCATTTTCATCAATCTTTATGCTCCATCAATTGTCAAACAAGATCAATCATAAGATACCAACCATAAGAATCCTTCATTATTACAATTTCTTCAATTTATAGCGCTTATCTTCCTATCAGACAATTCCACCTCAATTAAGTGTCATAAGTTTCACTAGAATCTATCCACAAGCTCTTTATCTGCAAGAATCTCTCATGTTTGTAGCAACTTCAAATTTTAAATACTTTCATAAATTGGTATAAATCCTTCACATCTTCATCATTAACCATATCATCATAACATCACCATCACTATCAACTTTATCCATTATTTTCATCTGGCATGCATAATCCAATTAAGCTCTTATTTTCTCAGATTAATACTATCCACAAGATTGAACTTTCTCTCAATTATTGAGGAAAAAATATTTTCTCTTCAAAACAATAAATATCAGATAATTAAATCAATTAGAGTAATGTAATAAAGTACACAAACAATTTAATATGGAAAAACCTACACTCCAAGAAAAAAATTATGAATAAGAAATGATTTATTATATCATAAAAAATTATAGGATATTATATATAAAAATTGTCAACCATAATCTCACAATTTCCTAACTACTATTCTTAGAACTTTTGCAAAACTTTGAGGGTTTTGAGGGTTCCAGAGAATCCTCATAAACACTCATCTTATATTTTTCTTATACATCAGACTATTGGCCAATATAAGTATTCATACTTAAAATTACTTAGTTGACAAGAAATTACAATCCTACTTCAACACAAGAATTTAAATTAATTATGAAGATAAAGAAATAATCAATAATTGATAATAATTTAAATTTGAGTCAAATCTAACATTTACTTTAACTTCCTTAAAATTGTCATTGACTTAAGTATCATAGTACATTTGGTGACCTATTTGGTGACATTCCGGTCACCTTGTGTGAAGAGCCATTTGTGTTGCAATTCATCCTCTAATAAACTAGTTCCCAGGATGTTGTCAAATCTCAACACATAGTTTGAATCCGATTTGACCAACACAAAGAAAAATTAACAAAACACCAAGTTTGAGTTTGATTTAATCACGAGAGGAAGGTGAAATGCAGGTAACTGTAGTCACTGAGATCCACAAGATCCTTCATGTCAAGCTTCCTAAACAACCGCAAAGGGAAGAGGACAGGCGGAAGCTCGAGTCACTGACATTTCTTGACGCATTCATATTTCTTTGTAGCAATTTTTCATTTTCTATAAGAATCGATAATTTGTATATTTTCCTAGAAGTTTTTGACACTTCCCTGGAGGCTTTT
Organism: Sindora glabra; assembly: GCA_020226215.1. Classification (NCBI taxonomy): domain Eukaryota; kingdom Viridiplantae; phylum Streptophyta; class Magnoliopsida; order Fabales; family Fabaceae; genus Sindora; species Sindora glabra. Next base: position 12,174,446 of record CM035232.1, on the reverse strand, counting down.
TGGCAGTTTCACACTTCCTTTTGTGAAGAGAAAAAGGGAGAGCAAGCTCAAGTGTTAAAGGCTTATTTTTTCTCCTGTGATAAAAGTTCTTGTTTGCTTCTGCATGCTCAGAAGCATATTGGAAAAAGAGTACTTAATTTGGGCAAGCTATTGGATTTATGAAGCTAACAAGGACACAAGAAGTTGTTACATTTTCTTATGCATAAAAAGAGAGGCTGGATCCAAAGTACCAGCCAGATTATACACAGATTTGTTCTCTGACAACATACTCTCCTTTGTTTATCAGGAAATTTACAAGATCCTATAGTTCACAAGAACCTCATCCAAAATCCATAGACACAGCTTTAGAATTAGTTACCTGCTTGGCCTAAAATATCCATAGATTTCTAGCCGGAATTCTCTGCCCTCCCCGTCTTTTGCCTACCTTTCCCCAACTTACTAGGGTCCTTTTCTCAATGCCCAGTTCACGTTTGTTTCCAGGTAGCTGCTTCAACTGCAAGTCAGGAATGTTGAAAGCTGAAGTACATGATCGTTTCCTCCCCCTAGTTGACAAAATCATGCCTGCACTTCTTAGAGAACCTGTATCCACAGTGGTACCAGCAGCTTTCATAAGACCTCCTATGGTTTGAAGATCCTCAGTCACCTCGCATCTTGACAAAGAGGTGAGACTTGGGAGAAGATCACTTTGGAAGTCTCCATTCCGCCTCCCTTTGTTACTTGGACTCTTCTTTGGCTGAGTTGGGCGAGTAGATATGCCTTCTTTCTCAATTTGGCCATTATTCTTACAACAGCATTCTAGGTCCTTGGTCTCGATCAACATTAAGGTCATTGCCTCAAAAAAGTCAATGCCGGCAGGCAGAACCACCTCAAGAACATCAGCCTTGCCACTCAGATCAACAGGGGCTTCTTCATTTCGATCGTCCATTTCTGAGGAAACAATCTCAGCAAACCAATGAAGAGGATTAGCAACAAAAGATTCAGATGGTGAGCAGGTGGTCATTTGGAGACCCTTATTAGCCAGAAATGCTGCCATAGAAACCAAAGCCTCAGCTGCAATTGTGATATGATCCTTTTGTACATTTGGACCTTCCTTTCCTGCTGATTGATAAGGCATCTCGGACTGGCTTTCAGCAGACTCTCCTCTGGGTGGAGAACATTCCTTGTTTTCCGGACTCACAGGTTCACAGATATCAATATCTGTTGGCGTACTCTCCGTGTCATTTATGCACAAATTCAGGTCTATCTCACCTGCCAAACTTTTATGTTCCTTGACAAATTCATGCATCACAATGCGCTCACCAGAAGGCACCTTTTCTCCCAAATCATGCATATGATTAGAAGGTGGATTTTCTTCAGGTATACAATCTTTCACATTATCCTCAATCTTTTGACCTTCAGGTGGGTTGTGACTTGCTTCGGAGTAAGAAGCAGGAGAAGAATCCAGATCAGAAGAAGTATGAGATTTTTCATTAATATCAAATGCAAGAATCTTCTCTTTACCCAAGTCATTTTCCTCAATCTTTTTTAACTCAAAACCATGCATAGCTCGTGAAACACAAGGTTGAAAAAGGGCAGATTCCATTTGTGCAGGCATTTTACTTTCTTCATTGAGTTTACCCTTAAAAGCAGGCTCTTTAAACCACGGCATCAGCCTTCTCAAATCCTTGAGTTTCTTTTGTTCATCATCTGTACTCAGAATGTTTTGGGATGCCGTAATGTCAGAAGAATCAACAGGCATCCTGTTCAAGTTTATGTTCTTCGGTGTCCCACTATCTTCAGAACCCTTATCATAGTTAATAAGTTCATTGCTGACTGATGAACCATGGTTGTTACAACTATTTAGTTCATTATTGCAAGGGCTGCTTAGATAAATGTTAGGCCTATCCAAATTAGAGCCAGGTTTTATACTTTTGCACTGATCAAACTTGTCTCCAATGAGACAAGGCATTCCCATCAATGGTATAGGACTTTGACCAGATGGTGCAGAAGAGCTAAAGCAACGGAGTGGTTGACCTGCTATCAGGCTTTGGCCCAAGTCACATGCAGGTTTTTCCTGTAACAATATGGGTGGAATCCCTGAACTTATCATATCATGTGAAGCACAGTCTGGTTGAAATAAGCCACGACTGGCCATACCTGGAGCTAAAGAAGGAAAGCACGAAGGGTCATAAACTTCTTTTGGCTCCTTACCTAATGATTTGGATAACAGAGGTAAGTTTCCTATAGGAATAGCTTTAGCAAAAGAATCTGAGACACTACCACTTTGACCTAAAAAATGAAATAAAAAACCATATAAGAATAAACAGAGGATGAGAGGTGATGTACAAGGTCTAGTTGTACAAGACATGCATATGAGCTGAATAAGGCAAACTTAGCAGAGTACACTAACTTCAATAATCTTGAATTTGAATTCTTACCAGCATGTGCAGAGTACAGCCATTCATGTTTCTTCTTCTGGTGTTGCACCAGCTGATCTGAGCCAGCATCAAGATTTTGCCTTTTCTTATAATTCTGGATAATTTCATTGGACAAGTTTTGAGAGCCAAATTCCATTCTCCCACACAGATGATGAGCGTTCCTGTTATGGGTAGGACCAACTTTGGATGCTCTGTCGTCTTCCAGAGAGACACCAGCTTCAATATTGATGTACTCATCAGCAGGAAGTTCAAGATCCAATGTTTTTTTGCCAACTGTCCTGTCCTTGGGCTCTGACAGTTTAGAGCATCCTGTGGTCAGAGGAGGAACATGAAAGACTTGCCTGCTCTTTCCTTGCACTAGACAAAATGGCAACTGGATGCTTTTGGAATTTAAAACAGATGAGTGACCAGTTGAACTAGGCAAGTTTGGTGAGCAAAATATCTCCTGGGTGTTTTGAGATGATACATGAGACGAACTTGGCCCTGATGTCTCCAACTTTAAAGTATGTGTAGATAATTTATTCTGCTTTACTTCATCCATTAATTCCTTTTGTTTCCAGTAGAGTCGGTGGAGCTCATGAACCTGAATAGCAATGAAAATGTAGGAGACATAAATGGAATTAGAAACTTGATCAGTATCTAAGATAACTAAATGACCAAACAACCACTACAACCTACCATTAGTAACATTTTATTTCCAAACTAACTGAGAAGAAAGGTAATAAAAAATTAATGATCATAAATTCCCAAGATCATTTAGATTCGATTAACGATGTCCCCAAATTTCTCCATATCTTTTAGAATATGGAATTTATAACTGGTGTTTAACAGGGATGATAGTAATTATATATATATATAATTGATTCACTTATGATCATTACCTATCCAATTTGTCCATCACAACAAACCCTAAAATATTGCACATTTTTCTAGGATAATAACTAATACTTTTCACATGTAGGTATTGTGTTCTTAGATAATAACTCATACATTCAGAGAAAAAAACACAAAATAAGTTCTTGATAGTTGCATGCTGAAATGAGCAAAATAAGAAGCACAAAGGAAGGGTCTTGCTAAAATTGGGCATCATAAAGATAATGTCTATAGAAAACAAAGACAGGACATACTTGGTCCTTAAATATGGCCTCCTGCTTGAGTACTGTCAGTTTCAGTTGTTCCTTGCTGCATTCTAAAAGGTGGCCAGGTAATGGTACTGGCAAAGAACCATTGTGGCAACTGTCAACCTTCAGATCAGTTGTACCATTAGAAGCGGTCTTAGAACTGCCTTGAGGGCCAAAGTTGAGATCCCTCAAGGAAGAACATCGCAGGGTGTTGCCATTTGGTTGCACATCTTCATCCATTCCCAATGTCACATATGATAATGTAGAACTTCCAATTAAACAAGATATAACATAGTACACTTATTTCCAATAGAAGGGAAACCTGCAACATAACCAAAGTAAATTCCAAGCTTATAGATTTCATCTAACAAATATAACCAACCAGTAAAATTTGTTAGCACATCATAATTTCTTATTATTGTATTTCCATATGAGTTTATAGCAATCAAGTGACTTCCAAAGAAACAGCGCTTGGAAAATAGAAATGCAATTGAGAATCTGTATGATGATAAAATTAATAGGAACAAACATTTGCCACTTCCAAAGAAACAGCAGTTGGTAAATTTTGAAGATCTATATGACATCAAGATGAATGGGAAACAAAGTTATGCCACCTCCAACAAGACAGTGCGTGGAAAAATTGAAGGGTAATTAACAACCTGTATCACAACAAAATCAATAGGAAAGAAAGATGTGCGATGTCCAAAGAAACAATGATTGGATAAATTGAAATGCGATCGACAACCTGTGTAACAACAAAAAGGAATAGGAAACAAAGATCTGCAACAACCCCAGAAAACAGAACTTGGAAGAATTAAACTGCAATAGACAGTCTGTTTGATGACAATAAAAAATATGAAGCATGGATCTGCAATGGCCAAACAAACAGCACATGGAATAATAGAAATGCATTAACAATATGTATGATGACCAAATCAATAGGAAAGAAAGATCTGCAGTGTCCAAAGAAACAGCACTTGGAAATATTGAAATGTGATTGACAACCAGTATATCGACAAAAGGAATGGAAAATAAGATCTGCAAACAGAACTTGCAAGAGTAAACTGCAAAAATAGACAATCTGTTTGACGACAAAAACAATGATGAATCAAAGATCTGCAACATTCAAAGAAACAGTACGCATGGGAAAATATAAGTGCATTAACAATACGTGTGATGACAAAACAAATAGGAAACGAGGAACTGCAAGGTCCAAAGAAACAATACTTGGAATGGCAACATGACTAACGATCTGTATAGCAACAGAATGAATAGGAAACAAACACATGCAACATCCCACGAAACAGCACTGCAAAAATGGGAATGCAAACTGATGTGCCTTACATATATATCTCAGATTGGAGTACCCAATCGTCCAGCATATGCATTTTAATTTACCAAACATGCAAAACTGAATTGAAATTAAAACACATAGGAATTGCAAATCATTCTGCAGATTCAAGAAGCTGCATTCTGATGGCACTGCTATTTTGGGAAAAAGGAGATTTGAAATCATGATTCAGAAAAAAATACGTATCAAAATGCTTTGAAATTACCAAAATTCGGTACTCAAAGGAAATTATCAGCAAGAAGAGCATGCATGCATCTCCTAAATGGAACAGCATTTAATTTTAGACCAATGCCGTAAGTATACTCAAAATTAAGTTTAAAACTGATACCAAGGAAAAAATTTGCAGCCATAGAAAATCTTCAGAGACAAGTGCAAAGAGCAATAGGAAAAAAAAAGAAAAAAAATTCTCAGCAAGCAGTTGGAATGAGCATTGAAGGACATATCCCAAAGTTTCAAATTGAGGGGACTGAAGGAAGAGAAAGTAGAAAAGAGTGAAGAAATTTTGCATGAAACAAATCTTACCAGAAAGAATCGTATTCAATCAGAATCAAATACCGCAAATTTCAAAAGTCATCACTATAATCAAACCAAGGGAAAACTAGCACTTATACTGAAAGAAGAAGATGAAAAGGACTCCGCGATATGCTCTTCATACAGGAAATGAATGAAGCTGAATGATGTGCCAACACAGCAACACGAGGAAAGTGAGGAAGATGCATGAGCATCGGCATTCACAATCTCGAATTTTCAGAGAATACAGACAAATTCTACACTGTAAGAAATAAGAGTACAAAACCGAAAACACCTTGAAAAAGAAAATTTCTGTAAAGCAAAACCGTCGTTGGACTGTTCTCGAGAAACGAGTACAGAAGAAAACAAAATTCAACAAAATTCTCAGATACATTGATCAGTGATCACTGATACCAACAGAAAAACTGCCTTCGGAACACGTCCGAAACACGAAGGGTCCCCTAAAACGAATCGAATTCAACCAGAAAAGAACTGATCATTTGGTTTTTTCCATAAAACCCATTAAAAAAAATTGAAACTTACTCGATGAGAGAAAGCAATGCCTCGTCAACCCTGCAAAACTCAACGGAGAATTCCGTCATTTTTCTTTGACTGTAGAACACTTGCTCCGTTGCAGAATGAAGCAACACCAGTAAGACCGGGAAGAAGAAACCTATTGATTTAGAACCCAAATACACCGACCCAACTGAGCTCAAGGATCAAAAAGTGATTTTGTTTTTCTCTGGAAGTCGAGGAAAAGGCAGAGAAAATGGGGATTTTGGATCTGCTGGGCCATTCTCTCAAGGATGATTTCAGAGAGAGAAAGATCCCAAAATTGAAAGAATCACGAAGGAATGAATTTTACATGGCAAGGGACATTAAAGTTGTCAACGCTATAGTCTCCCTCTCTGCCCGCCTGTTTCTCATTCTCATTCATGTTTTTTTCTTTTTTCTTTTTTTTTATAGTCAGAGAAATTATGCATGTCTTTCACCCTCTAGATTCTCTCCACCATATTGGTTTCTTAATAAAATTAACTAAATTTATTTCTATTTCGATTTCCCAGTAAAAAAAATTATGAAGAACTCCACAATCAAATTCAGAAAATGGCACTGCATATTCTACCTACTCCTGGTTACTGCAATAAGCATCAGAAAGCAGCCTCTTACAAAAACTACCTTGATCTTTCCAATTTGATTTTTAATTGAATTTGTTGCATACTGTATTGTTTTTTATTACTTTCTTAGTACACCCGTCAGCAGTGGGTCCCATTTTCCAAATCTGAAGCTTCCAGCATGCAAACTATGTGAAGTTTTACTTTAGTAACATAAATGGTCCTATACTTTCCCGTTTTACAATATGCTTGCGGGAAAATTTGCCGTAGTTCCTCGCAGAATCAGCTGATAAATTCAAGTTAAGTAGTTAATGGAGGGTTAATTAACCCATTAGCAAGAAATCTTAAATTATAGATAAGGAGAGATTTAGATGCAACGTTATTATGGTGTTAAGTTAAAAGGTTTAAATTTATTAATTTGCACAATTTGAATGAAATTAAGGATTTAAAATTAGTAGTATACCGTAAAGTATATTATAATAATTGCCTTATAAATTATAAGCTTTTTCCTTCATTGAAACTTTGATTGATTTTAATAGTTTCACGCTATAAAAAAATTATGTTTTATTTGGAGATGTAGAAGATGAGTATATGATTGCTGAGAAGTTGATTCAGTCATGTCATTATAAAATAATGTTTAATTAAAAAATGACTCACATTATCGTTTGGTTACCATAAACTTACTAATTTAAAATTTAAGAATCATAATGTGCTAAATAAATCATAATCAGTAGATTTCAACACTTTAATAATGTAATGACATTATATATTATCTTTGGAAGCCATCATCTCAAGTTTTTAAAATTTATAATAAAAGTTTTCTATATTTTTTATTATTTTTTAGCTCCTTTGAAAAATTGCTAATTATCATATGTTATTCCCTTTAATATTATTTGTAACTTCTCTGACCATTGGGCTTAACATTTAACCTGAATTCTTTAGGTATGCATACATACTACAACTTTTGTGAATTAAAAAATCGTGACTTATTAAAATTTTTAATAATAAATTTTACATGTGGGTAGAATGTATAAAACTCTTCTGTACTTGTTTTAATGTATGATTTATCCTTATAATATTAAAATGTGATGTTTATCTTCTTGTACTTATTTAATAGTGCATATAACTCTTCTTTATTAAATATTTAAACTGAATCAATATATGATTTTTATATAATTTAGTTTTCCTCCCATATTGAAAAAAAAAAAAAGATACTAAGTCTACAAAACTCTGTTGATATTCCTCCTCTAATTTATTGACTATTTCGATTTACATTCTAAAATACTCCCTTTATTCAAATAAAATTATTTAGATTCTGATTATTTCATTTAGGATTAATGAGGAATTTCACCGTGAGTTTTTCATCATTAACCATGATGATTTAGCCTCTCTTTTTTTTTCCTCTTGGTGTAACAATTTATTTTTTTATCATTAATTTGTTTTAATTCACAAAAAAATGCAAGTTAGTTGTGAGAGTAGATTTTTATTGTTTCAAATATAAAATTGAACCAAAATTTGGAGTATTCTATACGTTAACGGAAAAAAATGGATCATAACATTTGCTACAGAAAAATTAAATACATATTATAGGATTGAAGAATTTTAATGTATGAATAACAAGGGACCACTTTCATGTTCTGTTATATATTAATTTTTTTCTATTTTGTTACTTTCAGTTGCTAGTGATATTTAGATAACAATTTGATTATAAAAATATAATTTATAGAGCAATTTTCAATGTCAAAGGTAAAAAAACTGAAAAGTTTTTCCTTAGATTAAAATTTTTTCAAATGAGATAACTCATGTAATACTTATTTTATCATAAATAAGTGACTGAATGGGAATAGGAATTATAATTATTTAGTTAGTTTATAAAATATAATTTTCATTTGTTAATATTATGAGGAGGAAAAAATGTTAAATTTTTTTTAATTAATATCAATTTTTTATATTAAATTACACAAAAAATATTTATTAATTCTATTTAAATATTTAACTGAGAAATAAAAGAGAAAGATTATATACATCGTTAAATAATTACAAAAAAATTAATACATTTAAATACTATAAAAAATAAATCCACATTTAAAAAAAAAAAGTGGGGGTGTAGTTGTTGTACAGGATAACTCTATGGAATTTGATCATGCATGTTACAAAGTTCGTCCATCACATACCTGATGGAGGATAGAGGATGTTGTCGTGGTGAATATTTTAGATAATATATTAAAAATTTTATATTTAAAATTTATTGTCGTGAATATATGAAATAAGGGAAATTTTATGTTACCTCCATGGATTCCAAATTCATGGAAAAATGGCTAAATCTAAGCCATTAGATGAGTTGATTAAGTTAATGATCTTATTCATCTAATGACTTATATTTTACCACATACCTATGGGTTTGGAACCTATGGAAGTAACATAAAAAGTACCATGAAGTAATTGTCTACTACGATAAGTTTTTTAATGTTTATTACGCAACTCGTTCGTTCGTAATCATTAAATTTTTGAAAAAAAAAATTACGATACCTTATATTAAACATAGACCAATAATGATAATTTTTTCTACTAAAATTGTAAGTTTGACTAATTCTTACGCATAGAAAAACGCCTTTCGGTCATATGTTATGTTACAATATCACAATCCCGTCCTTGCTGTGACAATAAAAGCATTTTGTCTACCATGTGACATTTGTCTGTGGAAGGGCCTTCCTAAATGCAATGTTAATTGGACGGAAGCCCACGGCAAAGCATATTTAAAAAAGGAATTGTTTTCAAAATTTACCACCAAAAGGAAAATGTCTTCTTTTTCAGCGTAGGAATAATAATTCATTTTACGAGATTTTAAATTTGAGTTTCAAATATAATAAAATAAAATTTTCTATAATAACATCAAATATTTTTAATTAAAAAATAAAAAGTTTAAATTTGATTCAATAATAATAATATAAAATTTTTTATATTATGAGTAAATGAGAAAATGATATTTTATTAAAAAATAATAATCAATAATTTTTAATTATTATAAAAATATTTTAATAATTTTTATTAACATGATCATATATGAATTGATAATAATATAAAATTAATTTATTTTTATAATGAATCAAATTTAAATATTGGACATTTTCTTTTCTAGAATAAAGGTGAAGAAATTAAGTTTTGTTAGGGGCATAATAAACTATCTCACAAACCCCTTCAACTCTCTAAATTCTCAATTTTTAATATTGTCCAATACTTTTGATAAATGTTTTCTCATATTTCTGTTATGAGTGTTTGGTTTTTATGGAAAATATTTTTTTATAAAATATAAAGATAAAAAATATTTTATATTTTTAAATATAAAAAATTTGAAAAAAATAATTTCTTCTATTTCAAAAAAAATTACTTTTCCCCATTATAATACTTTTATGTATCATTTTTTAAACCATTGATATAAATAAAATATCACTAATTTATTAATATATATATATGATATTTTGTTAAAAAAATTACTTTCCAACATAATAAATGGATTCAATCTTTCAGTGATAAAGTGAGATGGCAATTTTGTTGAAATCTGATCTCATTTTTCCCCTAAAACTACTTTCTGGAAAGAATAAAGAGACGCATGTGCATCTTTCCCTATCTTGTAGTTTTCAAGATGTGATTTTCCATCTTAAAAACCAATATATGCATATCCTATATGTGATGTTACGTTTAATATACATCATATATATATATATATATATATATTAAAGAAAAGTTTAAGAGTAGATAAATTATTCCATGCACAGTCTAATATTGCTTTTGGCATAATATAAAAATAAAAATAAAGCCCGACGAAAAAAATGAAATGAAATAAAGTATTAAAACTTATATTATATGCTTTTCTTGGTCAATTGTCAACTTTTTTTTTTTTAATGAATGATGCTATGACATGTGTCGAAAAATCTTATGAGTTTTTACGGTAATTTAAATTAAAAATCATAAATTTTAATTTTAATTTTTAATATAAAACTTTGCTTTTTTTTTCATAATTTATTACAACTTGTTTTTGGGTATGAGCTTTATGTGCAACAAGTACATAAAAAATTGCAATTTTATTATTTAAATTTGCATTAAAAATTTATTTTTATATAAAAATTATAACGTCAAAGAAGCTTGTAAAAATATAAAATATTTTATAAAATTTGCAAGATCTTATTTTCTTTTATATGAAAAATTAAATTATCCCATTTTTTTTAGTATTTACATGAAGATTATTTTTTTAATTTTATTTTTTAAGGATAAAATTAAATAAATTAATATTTACCATAATTTTACCGAGATAGAAAAGAAAGTTTACTTGAAATTTTTTAAGGAGAAGCATAACCTTGTTCGTTTTTAATTCCCCTCCTAGACACATCCTTAAACTTCTAAGTAGGGTGAATTAGCATCATGAACGCACAAACAATGAGATGAACAGCCAGCAATTCAAAGTATTAATATATTGCAATTAGATAAATGTATGACGTGATTGGATATGCAATGCTCGTACTCTCCGAGACAATCATCTTAGGAAACCTAAATTTTATATTTTTATGATGAATTGAGGAAGTTATAGTTCATTATGTACTTCTCTCTCTATATTTTTTGAAATGGCCAAATTAATTTAAAAGAGGTATAATCACAGTTATTTTACATATAGATCCACAATCTTTATGCCATATTTCCAGACTTTTTATCAAGTAAAAAAACTTATGTTCACGTCTCCCAGACTAAATTTAGAGATTTCCTATATATATATATATATAGTAAGATATACAAGCCTTTTCTAGATTTAGTTAAAGTTGCATAAACATTTTACACTGTTTCAAAATTTACATGGATATTCCCTCAATTTTATAAAAGAGTTATTACTAAATTTATTTTAGAAATTCCATTAATAAAATGTTAATTTTAATTGTTAAAACATAATCAAAAGTTAAAAGAAATATTTTGTAGTCAATTACCCTTCCTTTGTTTGTATATATGCTAACATATCAAATTTACTCCAATTGTTTAAACCTTTTTCATATGAAAAAAGAAGTCTATCAAAAATTTTTGTTTGGCCTGCTTTTTTTTCCCCATTTGCATTGGTTTTATTATTTAATGTGTAATGATAATTTTAAACCTTTAAAATTTCTCGCAAATAAAGGATTTGATTTTTGAAATTTTAATACATACAATTTTATAATTCATTTAATATAATTTATATTAATTTTTATTGCATTTTATTTTTTGTAATAATACCAAAGGTACATAAACACTATCCGTAATAGTCACATTTTTTGCTTGCTACCAGGTTATGATTAAATATCTGGATGGTAAACTCCCTTATTAATATATCTCTTTGTTTCTACCGGTGAAAAAAAAAAATTAATGTACACTTAAACTCAACCCACAATACATCACTTGATGTACATGTTAAACATATTCGTAATAGTCACACGACTTAGCTAATGCATCACATATATCAAGGTCAATGAAATATCTATACTCCAAAATAATATAGGCTAAACTTTATAGGATTGCTAGGCATTTTCTTTGACTAGATATAATATTTAATTTTTCATTTATATAAATATTAATCATTTATTATTTAAATTTTATAATTAATATTAATAAATTTGCATTTTTATTTTTATTATGATTATTTATAATACTAAAATAAATAAAAATATTGAAATAATTATTAAACTCCTCGTTGAAAATTATAAATGGTTAAAATTGCAGGAAATTTTATAAATAATTAAATTAAAAATTGAGAATAGAATACCATTGTACTAACTGTAGGAAAATGAAATTGTGGACAGGGATGCGGGGCCATTTCTGCAAAACCACATAATAATGGGGAGGGGACTGTCAGACTTTGGAGCAAATGGATTTTCCGTACAACTTTATCCGATATCTATTTGTATTGCGGCTAGAAATTCCTTGGTGAGCCCACAACTATCTTTCCCTTTCTAATCCCATTGTGCTATGAAATGAATGCGATGGCAAAAAATATCCCTTTATACTACGCAAAAAGGCGAGGTTTCCAACAAAATTACGAAAGCACCATTCCAGCTTGAATTACCTTGTTGCCATGGAACATCACTTGCATATCCTAAATTATTCATAGGCGGATTTAAAAATTTTAGTTTGAGATGCAACATTTATATATAGAATAATTATAAATTACTGTAAGAATTTATACATTAAAATGAAATTAAAATTTATTTTATTTTAACATCTCTTTTTTATAAGCATCTTTTTGTGTATAATTAATAAATTTTAAATATTTTTACATTTATTTAAAGTTAAATTTTTTTTCAATTATATAAGAATAAGTTATGAAAGTAATTTTATATAAATTTGTAAAGGTAATATTTATTATTAATGTATATTTATGTGTAAAAAAAGGCCAATTACTCCCGTGAGGCAATGAGTATGTCCACCACCGAAATTAATCCTTTCCCTTCTCAATTCCTTACAAAAAAAATAAAGCTGCTTTTTAGTAAAATAATAGAAAGGATATTGGTGTCAAATGCAATTTGCAGACCGAACTGATTTGGTCTGTGAATTTAAATAAATTAAATTATTTAAAAGTTAACTTATTTTATTTCATGAATTTATATAAATAATTTGGTGAGGATCAAAATTTAAACAAATCAATTTGAATTAAATCAATCCATATTTATAATTAAAATTTATAAATTTACAGCTCATATCATAAATATAAATCAAATCGAATTCTTTCAAATTGAATTCGCTTTTCAAATGAGTTTATATCAGCCGGTCACAAACCCAAATCGGCAGTCCGATTCAACTTGTTCGTCCGCCGGAAACCCCTAGGAAAAGAGGACGCCTCCAAAGGGGGAAAAAATCTAATAGATAAATAGGGAGGATTGATGTTACTAAATTACAAATTAAATTATTTTGTCGGAATTTGAAAATTCTTAAAATCTTATGTTACTACTTTTATCTAGTCGAAGATTCAAAATTCATATCTAGTGTTTATTTGTTGAGAAATTATACCCATTTTTTAAAATAAATAAATAGTTTAAATGTAATTACCGAGCCGTGAATTTAATTATCCAGTGTATATGAATTTGTACTACTATTGAATAATTTCTTTGAAAACGACAATATTTACATTTTAGAAACACTTGAGAAAATATTGACAAATGAAAAGGAAATCTTTTACTATGTCTTGCATTAACAATGCTGTTGTACAATTTAAGCAGTGTGAAATTTACAAATAAACTTGGACCTAAAACTCCTCCGTACTTAATTAGTGTGTGACAATTTCCCAATTGACTGAAATACTTATAGGAGGTATCAATTATATAATATTGAATGGCAATATAACTCATTGCATTTCCATACTTATTTATAAATGTGAATATAATATTAAATGTTTATGCGGCTAATGAATTAAGTTTTTATTCATAAAACTATTATATTTGATTGTATCTAATATTTAAAGTTTATTCGGAGTATACACCGTTCAAAATAAGTGCTCCCATACCAAATTTTATGTTGCAAAATTGTGAATTATATATATTTTCACCTAGCAAATAGCAATTTTAAACATTGCCATGGAGTTTTGAAGTGATAGTTTGTAGATGAAGATAACAGGCCACAGATTCTACAGCAGTACTTGAAAAGTTACTAAAACAAATCATGATTCACGACACTAAGATATTCTAAAATTCAGATGACAAAAAGATCAATGCTTCTTCAACAAACACAGTGGTCTTACCTGGCAAAGGGTGAGGTAGCACCTGAACTCATCCATCCAACAAACAGATTCAGTTCAAAAACCAAAAGGAAAAAGGTACACAGATAAAGATGGAAATTTTCTCAGAAAATGGCAGGCAAGGGACTTGACATGAATCACATCACATATAGCTCAGCTAGTTGCAGGTGGAGGTTGCTGCTTGGTTGGCAACTGGGTATTTCTTAGCATTTTTTACCATTTTTGAGAGAGCAGCTTGTCCAAGATCAAGGCCACAAACATCAGCAAGACGAACAAGGTACAGCAAAACATCTGAAAGCTCTTCCTCTAAGTGCTCCTTATCATCAGAGCTCCAGTTGGGCAGCCCCCTTGCAACTTCTCCTTTCCACTGAAATATCTCAGATAGCTCTCCTACCTCTCCTACCTGAATACATAAACCATCACAAAATCTTCATCAATTGTGTATCGTATATAATAATATCAAGCTCGAGAAATTATTAATTAATCACTTACATATATATATATATATCGGACTTACAAGAGCTAAAAGAAGATTTCTAGGACTGTGATATTGATCCCATCCTCGCACTTCAGCAAAATCAGCAAGTTTTTGGCTGAGCTCCTGAAGAGAAACATCCCTCGGAGTTCTGGAAAATGCATTATGAGAGCGCTCCATCTTTTTAGCTGGCTTCTTATTCATGCCTCATCCTGTTTTATGCATGTCCAATTTATAGACAACCTGGGAGCAAGAGAAGATTTGATAGGACGGGAAGATCTAACTCAAGTGACATATAAAGTTGCTGCCCTTGTCTCCATTCTGAGTTCGTTTCTAGGATCACCTGTGTGTGCGCGTACCCACCTCACAAAAGTCTTGCTTTGTGTGAGGTGGCGGGTCTTGCAAACAAATTTAAAGTACCTCTCATAGGTTGATGCTCCCCTGAGACAGTCTTGAGTTGTAATGGTGCAGCCAAGATTTTTAATTCGGGAGGGCCGAGCATGCAAAATTTTGTTAAATATCCATAATTTAAATTTTTAAAGGACCAATCTAAAAGTACTCTACATCAAGATTTCCGGGGATCAGGGCCCCTGCCCATCACCCTATATTCACCAATGTGAAGTTGCATAAATCATTTCTAAACCACACAATCTGATTCTGTAATTTACAATTATGAGGTTCAACCTTTCTTTCAGGGTGAGAATTTGTGAGCTAGTTTTATTGTAGATGTAGCACAACTGATTTCTAACTCATGCCTGCACTAGTAGTTGTAGTGGAGGAGCACTTGAGCGTTTTTTCTGCAGGACAGTAACCATGTGAGGTATGGGGAATATGTCTCCATATTTCCATCCATGACTTGAAATCACTTACATATCCACACCTGAAATTTCTTTAATATATGGACACCAATTTTGCCCTCCGATGCCCCAAAACTTTCCTATCACCGTCCTCACTCTATATCTGTAAATGCCAGTAGAATGTAGCAGTCCTGTGTCCTTACATGAATCCAACTTTGATGTTAGCCAATTTGGAATTATCTTCCTCCAAGTTGTATTAAGTTCGGAAAGTTTCATAGCTGAAGAGCCACAAGTTACCCTTCCCGATAGCTTCTTTTTGCGTAGGGGTTCCATCCACATGGACAAAACTAGCAGGATCACTATAGAGAGAATTTCCAACATTTAGCGGCCTATCAATTTTGACATAAACTGTCTGCTTGAATACTACACATTAAACATATGAACTGCAAGGCTGCATAGACACTCCTCACCCTTTCACTCAAATAAAATGATCTTATTTGCACATATACACTCTTAATTTTACGGACACATAGTGTCTTCATGAATATGATCATTCTTTCCATACCAATATATCTATTGAGACACGTATCCAATTTTTATTGAACAATAATTACATCAATTACATGATAGATCTGAAATATTCTTTTAAGAATTTTACGTATTACACTTTTTATTGTCATTTTTTAAATTATAAATAAGTCTTAAATCTTTCGTTTAAGATTTGGATACTATTTATTGAAAGTCCAAACTCCTCACTAGGATGGGACCTTTTACACTATTATCAAATTCAAATATACAAAGATGGGAACATAATGATGAAAAATTCATCAAGAAGGCATTACAATGTCAGGCTTATGCTTTGGGTGTATTCTGGAAACGTGATGTGGCCATAGCAATATGCCTAATCTGAAAATATTGACAAAATGTATGGCCACTAATATAACAGAGGCTATTCTTGTTTTGCTTGAGGAGATAAGAGTGCGCGCGCATATGCTTGGCATGTTGGCTGATTGTGGCGACACGAGTTTCCTTTCCCTTCCCACCATTCTCTCATAGAACTAAATTCACTCCTTGCTGGATGAAGGGACCTGAAACTTTTCTGCTTAAACTGAGATAATCATAAGGAATCGGATAAAACATTGCAATATAAAGTAAAAGTAATCCTTGTCAAGTACCAATAATTGCCATTCCGTTTGTGTGGATGAGATTTATCTCTTCATAAAGCCCGCCTAAATGATAACTATACAATGGTAAAAGTTACTTTTGCATAAAGTCGGCCATAAATAATAATTAGGTCTAATTACAAATTTAATCTCTATGATGAACAAATTGATTGCATGTAATTTTCTGTAAATATAATATTCTATTTTGATCCCTTTAATAAGCAAATTGAAATACATTAAACTCAAATTGGTAACTTTCATTAAATTGAAGAAGGAAAATCTGAATTAGTATGCAAAGTTTTAGTGAGATTACAAGCTTACAATTGGTAGAAAAGAAATTTGGTAAAATTCACTTCATCTTGTTTAAAAACTATAAATTATGTGACCCTCTTGTAGCATAAAAATATCCCTCATTTCACCATTGGTATCACGTCCTAATTATTATCAATATAAAAATTTCTTAAAATTTTGTGTACCAATTTTGATTTTTAATTTTGATTTTAGCAGAAGTTGTTAATGTGAATCCAGATCTAATTTGTACAATAAAAAAACTAGAATTGAATTTTGGAAATCATATACAAGAAATTTGTATATTAAGAAGAGTCAAATTATAATTAGATGTAACAGTTATACACAGAAAGAAAAAATGTTACTTACGCCATACGATTGATTCACATTGACAACTTTGATAGGGAGGGACAAGCCTCACAATTATGTGTGGGGTCGCCTTCATACTGCATAACGAAGCCATTATGAATTAATCTCATAAGTAACACCATTCTTTACAACCTAGCTGAATGAGTGGATGCTTGGGCCACTGAATCTGTAGGAAATATTATATGTATACATGAAAAAGAAAATATTATCCATTTGTGCAGTAGCCACATAAGAATAAGGCTCCACTTGTCTAATTATTTCCAAGAAAAAGGAAAGGTTTCACACACAATCAGATCTGTGTAAGTTCAGATTTGTGCTAACCACACATGAGGGAGACTCACTCACAGTAACCCTACTTGGTGTGAGGAGAAGCTTTTTTCAACTTGGCCATGATACCACAATTTGCTGCAAGGCCGCTAGAGCAACCCTACCAAATTGTGAGGAATACTATTCTACAAATAGCATTACAAATTGATATGCAAATTTTAATGCATTAAATTCAAATCGGTAACTTTCATCAAATTGGAGATGGAAAATCTGAATTAATATATTAAAGGGTTGTTTGGTTTGCATGAGAAGCAACTTCCTATGAAAAATTAAATTTTTCAATAAATAATTTTCTATGTGAGCTTTTATAAACATATTTAAAATTATTTGATTGACACATGATAAGTAATATTTTTTAAGAAGTAACTTTTTATATTTTATTTGATTCAATTTTAAATATTTTAGGAAATGTTAATGAAATAACTATTATATCATCAATATTATTATAATATAAATTAATAAATTTTAATTATTATTAATTAAATTTAATAAAAATAATTTTGTTATTATATCCATAAATAGCATAGGAAGTAAAATTTACATATGAGGGAAGTGAGTGGGTAAGCAAATAATTTTGTTATTATAATACTTTGTGGAAAGTAGAACATCTAGAAAGTCTTATTTCCCCTAATTTTAATTTATTATGTAATAGCCAATTAAATAATTATTTCTTTTTTATTTTTTGGGAAATAAAATTTCCCATACCATTAAACTGAACTAAGCAACCTGTAAGTTTCACTGAGATACAAGTTAACAATTGCTAGAAAAGAAAATTGATGAAATTCAATTTATCATGTTTAAAATTTGCAAATTATGTGTTCCACTAGTGGCACAAAAACATTCCTAATTCAATTGCTAGTATCGTGTCCCAAGTATTATTGACATGAAGTTTTGTTAGAACTCTGTAAACTAGTTATTGTTGAATATAGTGTCAAATAATTGAATAAAAGAAAATGATAAATTTACAAATTCTCAATTAAATGTAAATTTTTTTTTAAATTTTACTCATTAGAATAAAAAAATTACACTTACTTAAAAATACTGAAATATTAATTATAATTATATAATAATTTCTAATATACAAAATTTATATAAATGGCAAATACAGAATATACTTTAAATAATTTAAATATTTAATATATTACACACTCAAAATATTCATAAAAAATAAACGAAACACTTGCAAAGAAATATTTAAAAAAATGCAGAAACCTTGCTTTTGTTTAAACTTTCTTTACTCTCGGGCTTCTTCTTACTTCTCGCATTTTGCAAAATGAAATGCTGGCTCTTTGTAGACATTTTGCTTGGCTCGGTCATTAAATGGCTTATCAAAATTTGCTGCCAAAACATGTGAAAAAAATAGGAAATAAATTTGACTTGCTCTCATGACTAACAAAAGGCTATAACAGCAATTCTATATAGTCATATTGAGTATGTGGGAAAAAGTTTCAAGCAATGACTTCTAACGATCATAATTTTTAGTTTGACAAAATTTGTTAGTGTAAATTTAAGTGGAATAATATCATTAGCTCTACCCAAGTCAATCAAACGGAATAATATCATTGTAAATTGCTCTCTCAAGAGCAAACGCAACAATCTTTCGCAAAATGCTCTCAAAAGAGCCAAGCTAGAGTCATCCCAACATCTGCAAAATGCTTCATCATTGCATTTCAGTATCAACTGCAACATATATGATTATACAATATGGAAGAGAAACTTTTTGAACATCTTGAGATATTCATAGAAAGAAAAAAATATGATGCCGCCCTATTATATCCACTCATATATTATTAATATATTATTATATAGGGTATCTCAAGAAATTGCCAACCTGCTATGTCCTTATTCATATATAGGTAAAATATCCAGACGGATCCCAAAAGCTAAGGCTTTACAGCAATAACTGTAATTAATAGAAATGAAATATTATCGGCAATGTAGAACCATGGGAGTAAAGTATTACCACGAACATCAAACTCATTGCTGTCAAGTTCTTCTAGTAATCCAATTGATGTAAAAGGTTGTTTTTTAAGCGATTTTCTGCGTACCTTCAGAAACCGTATGCGAAAGACAGTGCTTTTTTCGCGGTGCGCTTCAGTTTCGTAACAACCTTCTCAGCTCTGCTGTCTGTTCTTCTAGACTTGACAATATCTCTCATATATTTAGGGAATGTTGTGCTGCTTTTTCGTTCTGGGACAATGTCCCATACCTGAACACTGTCGAAGATGCTTCCACTCTGATTTTGGGACAATCTAACTTATACTAGTCCATGAATAAATACTAGCATAGGTTGGGGCTTGTTTCTTTGCTTATGCTCTTTGGAATCTCTGGTTGAACAGTAAATCTGCAACAATTTCTAAATCCATGGAGTACTGGGCCATTTTGGATACCGGTGATAAAAGAGTGATTCAAGAATTTCAGGTTAGATGGTATCCCCCCTCCCTTGACTGGATCTACAAGTAACGTTTGATTGGCGAAATATTTTTAACATTCCCAAAAAGTTTTAAAGGAATATTACATTCTCATATTTGATTCAAAGTAAAAAAAAAAAATGCCTGAGAATGTCATATTTTCGGAAATCTTTTAACCTAACATTTTTTCAAAAAATTCCCATGGGGACGTAGGCATCTCAGATTCTCATGTAATGAGAATGTGATATTAAAATATTCTCAAAAAAGTTTATAGTGAACCAAACATAAGAATATTACATTCCCATTAATTAAATTTTTAGGAATCACATTTCCGAAAATGTATACTTTCTTAGGAATGTAAAATTTCGTGAATCAAACGCCATTGCAGAGTATAAACTGAATACAAATGGGCTTATCAAAAAACCCCAATGGTTGCAGGTTGTACAGCAGTGGATCAAGAGAGTAATTGGGTTTCTGGCCAAGAAAGGGGCTTCTTCTGGCGAAGGATCGGGATAAAATTTACAGTAAAATTTCTTTATTTAAATTATGATACTCATATTAATTATACTAATTATACTACTTAATTTTCTTTTTTTGTATAACTATTAAATTGTAATAATTAATAAAATAATAAATACATGTGTTATGGTATAATAAAAGTATACAACATCTTATAGAAAACGCTTAAAATTTTTTATTTAAGTTGTTTGGTGTATATTAATAACGTAGATTGCTTTCTCTATCTCTTTTGTGAACCATGGGAATCCCTTAGAATTTCTCTTTACTAATGATTTAAGGTGAAAAAGGCATTTGACCCAGAGATTCGAATTGTTAATAGACGTCTAATAACTGATTATAATTTTTCAAAGATATTTTATTATACTTATAAAATCTTCTAATAATTAATTATAAATAATACTTGCACTCAACTTAAAAGTTATTCAAAGTAACTTTTATTTTAATAGAAGTTAGAGGAAGAGAAACATTAAAATTTGGGTTTAAATTCAGGGATCCAGGCATTTTCTATTTATAGAATGCAGATTACTCCAATTTCAATGTCAATTCTTACAAATATTAAGAAGTATGAACATTTATTTTTTTATCACCATGAGGTGAATGAGAAAAGAATTCATATAGTAGCACAAAGAAAGATTTGTCAAAGTAAAAAATTCTAGAGGATTAGAATTCAAAAATTTGAAAGATCTGAATGATGTTTGTTTATTAAAATCAATATAGCAGTTATATATGGGCTGTTTAGATTTGTGGGCTGATGTTTAAAGAATACTGATATGAGTATACAACCAATTGCTAAGAATGGAGTTTGTAAACCTTGGCATTATTGTGTGGAAGGGACGTGTTGGGATATTGGTGACAGAAGGTTGGTGAAGTTTTGGAATAATTTATGGTCGGGTAATTCTTGTTTAAGGGATATGATGTATGACCAGACTTCACAACAGCTAGCAGATACTCTTATTACTGATTTGGGAAATGCAGCGAACAAGTGAAATTGGTTGTCAGGACCATCGGAACTAAGGAGATGACCTAAAATTTATTTTTGATCCAAACTTTAAAGGTCTTGAGAGACCAATTTATTAGATATTCAAAGCATGTGAGGGATGTAACCACGGCCAAACATTGTTTTCAAACTATGGAATTTGGACCTATATTTCGCACTATTCATGTTGGTTGGAGAAGTCCAGAGGATGGTTGGGTAAAAATCAACAGTGATAGGGTGCGTGATCGTCAAATGAATTAGGCTGGATGTGGCGGTCTCTGCAAAACTATAGAAGGGAATGGGTCAAGGAATTTCAAAAAAGTTTAGGCTTTTGCGATATTTTTGTGGCTGAAATTCAGGGAGTGTTGGAGTGTATTTTTATGACTTGGATTTGGGATTTAAATATGTTATTCTTGAGACAAACTCTAAGTCTTTCATGACCTTGTTAATAGAAGGAAAGGTGAAGAATTTGTACAATTGAACATATAGAGAAGATAATAAG
The DNA here is from genome assembly GCA_020226215.1 of Sindora glabra. Taxonomy (NCBI): domain Eukaryota; kingdom Viridiplantae; phylum Streptophyta; class Magnoliopsida; order Fabales; family Fabaceae; genus Sindora; species Sindora glabra. The sequence goes on along the minus strand of CM035232.1, from coordinate 12,152,364 downwards.
TATGTAAAATGATTGACAAATCATAGCATCTCATATGAATTAGGAATTCATTATTTACACAAGTCTTTCTTTCATTAACTAATGTTTGTAGAGTTACCACCTCTAAAGTTATTTAAGAGTAGTTTTTTTTTTCTTTTTTCTAGGCTTTTCCCCTTTCATTTGCAAATAATAATAATAATAATAATAATAAATTTAAATTTAATTTATTACTAGTGTAAATTAATTTTATATTATCACTCACTCATATATTCATATATTATTATATTAATAAAAATTATTAAATCATACTAATTATTGGTAAAAATTATTATTTTTTAATGACTTGTCATTTTGTAAAAAATTTTACACTAATAATAAATCAAATTTAAATTTTTAAAATTTATACCTATATTAATTTTTTTTATCTTTTATTTTTGTTGTCCTTGTTCCAACAATATAATATCTACAGTTATATTTTCCCTCTCTTTGTTGTCGTTCTTTTCAATAATATAATACCAAATTAAGTATAATCAATTATAAAAAAATGTTACTAAATATACAATAATTGTATATAAAAAATTATTTAAAAATTCATTATCATTACCAAAAATATGTCTATAATCAATTATCCCGCAATTGTGCCAATCAAGCCATTCGCACAAGTCTTAGTTATACACTTCAACAAATAAATGTAATTAAATATATTTAAAATTCTTTGCCAATTGTCATGAGAGAATGAATAATTTGGCCGTGTATTTGATTTATGGTAAACTATTTCCTCGCATTGGTTATACATAGATGGTCGCATATAAAATAGGCTATAAACAAACTTTGCTAAGCTAAGCTAATTAGAGAATCATCCATCTGGTGACAAAGCCAGAGCAAATGCATCGTTCTCTTCTACTCTTTCTGCATAGCATGCAATTTACAAATGTGCTTTTTGCCTTGGAGATGCTGCTTGAGGGCAAATTCATCACCGCACCATATTCTGCAGAGTTCACACCATTTTTTCTGATTAGGAATCTCTCCACTATTCTTGACTATTTCTAATTTCTGCAATTCAGCCTTATGCTTCTGGCCTTGAAAGTGCATCCGTAGCAAGTCTTCGTTCATACATGCCACTTTACACAATTCACACCATTGTCTTTGATTGCTCTTTCCCTCTATTCCAGTTTTCCGATTGAGTGTCAGCTCTTGGACTCTGGCCTTGTGCTTCCGACCTCTCAAGTGCTGCTTGAGATTGAATGGGCTCGAGCAAGATAATTGGCAGACTTTGCAGTATAAATTATTAGTTAGAGCTTTGTTAGTGAAACTGCCATGAGATTGTTCAGGTTTTTTCACAGGAAGATGATGATAGGCATTGTTTAATGGTTCTTTTCGCTTAGTTCCAGAAATGCATGGGGTTGGAATTGGATTTGAGGTTGGAGCCGGACCTAGTAATGGCAGTGGACAGGAAGCTTGACAAGGCAGTATAACCTGAAAAGGCATGCTTCAATCCACCGAAGACAGAACTGAACTGAATATTTAGTTAAACCATGAAGGGCAGTTGAGGAAGTTAAATTTAGTCCTTGAAGCCAATGAATATTTCATGAAAGACATCAAAACTAAAGAAGGCAAAATTGGAAATTTGGAAGAGCCAATTTCCGATCATTCCTGCAGTATGAGTTCAAAGTTTTTTAAGAGACCAATGTTCACCTACCATCATCACATGGATGATAGGAGGAGCTAGCAACATAGAAAAGAAAATTTTTATTCAGGACATTCTTCAGACAGCTTACAAGCAATAGCCTTCAATTAGTTACCAGAACTACAATGCTAGGTCACTAACCTACAGATGACAGATTGAGGAAATACTGACAAATTTACAAATTTTAATGCAAAATATATTTTCCCAGTTCGAAAACCAGAAGGGAAAATTAGCTTGAACTGTGTCTAAAGGAATCAAAAGAACCGGAGAGGCCATGAGAAATATAACGGGTAAGATATCACCTGTAAAGGAAGAAGCTTTTCAGTTGGCTGCAAGCTTAATGCTGCTGCTACCTTTCTGCGATAAGCTAGCTCCCTTTGGATTGCCAATTCCAAAGACATTGTCTTTTCCTCCTTCGTATCAGTCATCTAATGAGCTGAATTGTTACCCCTGCAATGAAGTTTTCTTTGTTGGTAGCTATTCATTTTCTTTATAATATGCTACGATGAATATAATACAAAGATAATGTATTTGCAGTGCTTCAGGCATGCTTGCGTTGCGATGCTTCTAGTAATGGAAACCAAATTGAAACATCGCAGAGAAGATATACAAAGTCAGCAGCAGAGAGTAGGAATTTGAAGAAACCCTAAAATCCTTTTTCCTGGGAAGTTAGTCTAAACACATGAAATGTGTTAAAGTCTGTTCATTTCTCTTAAAAACTACTGCATTTGTGCAAGTAAAAGGAAGAAAATTTGCAACAGTTAGGTGACCAGATCATATTTCCTTTTTGGTTTACCTAGTTGAAGAAGATCAAGACTTCCACAAGGGTAGCCAGATTTCTTTGCAGATATATATATATATATAAGAAAGTTCCAAACTTTCCTCCTAATTTGAAGCAAAACTAGGTGAAGGTTTTCTTGAGTGACGATCTGGGAAGATGGCGGTAGGAATGTTCCAAGTGACAGTTAGCACATAGCAGTATGCCAACAGTGGGGTTGATAACAGGGCATTGCATTTTTTGGAAAAATGCTGCTAACAAATCTCCTCTTATACAACTATGTCAAAGTCAAATTAGTCTAACTCCTTATTTAAATTGTGTGATGTGTATGATTGTAAAAATAATTATAAATAATAAATACGAAAGTAATAATATTTGGCATTTTAGGAATATTCAAATATTATTGAGGGCATTATGATCAATTTCATTATTAATAGGACATGAAAATATGGTTGATGAATTTTATAGTACTTGTACCTTCCTACACGCCAAATTCATGTGTGTCTCTAAACCAACTCGTCCCACCAATTATCCTTAGCTTAGTTAACATTACTTAACCTAATCGAATAATCATGGGCTCTATGAATTTTTAAAGAAAAAATTAACTGAGAGGAGGACCTTTGCTTACTTATTTTCCATTTAGTAACCTAATCTATACTTAAGTGGTTGATTATTTATTAAGTTACCATTCACCAGCTATCCTTTTGTATATAAGTTGGTACTTGGTAGTGATGTATACCAAAAACTGCTGAAATGGGGTCCCAGAATACACCTTAAAGCTTTTTAAATGTGCTTGGTATGTTTTTATATATATATTTAAAAAATATTATAAAAATCATTTTTTATTGTTAAAAACTGTTTTTAAATTTAAAAAAATAAAGAATAAAAGGGATTGATGTTGCAAATAAAGAAATGTTTCATTTAATTATAAAATTTATATTAAGAATAAAAATAAATCAAAAAATATTTAGAAATTATTCTTATTTTTATATTTTTAAATTATAGAATTTAATTATAATACTTAAAATAAACTATAAAAATAATTTTTTAAAAATAATAAATAAACAGAACACTTACAATTCAATTCTTGTACCCACCATAACGTCCTTTCAATGGAAACTTGTACTGTTGTATCCGCTCTTTAGGGCTAAAGTCCAGAGATGATTTATGAATGCTTTAATGCTCTTTTCTTTTTCTTTTACTTTTCTCGAAGTGTGTCCTAAACCACTTTTCCCTGTTCCTGGTTTTTCTAATGCCCTGAGAGACTTTTCCTCGTTCCTGGTCTTTCTAATGCCCCAAGAGACTATCATTATAGTTGAGCCAAAAAAAAAACTAATATAGAGATGACAAATTATTCCTCAATCGGTAAACATACTTAATCAATGCATGCTGCATGACAAATTATTTACTTAGCACTCAAGAGAAACTCTATAACCATCACTGATTGCAGAAAAGATTTTTTTTTTTTTTCCCTCAAACTGAAGCCTGAAAGCAATTGCTTTGTTCAATATTCATAAAAAGGGACGGGAAAAACAAAACCACATCAAAGAATCAGAGTATGTAAACACAACAAAATTAGCAATTTCTTCAATTTAATGAATGATAAGTTCCTGTGTACAAGAGAAGAATCATAGCAGCAAAATTTGTGCATAAGATCACATATTTCATTTTTCTCTCTCTCTATATGTAAACTATTTTACAACTTAAAATATGCACATTTTCTGTTATTATCATATCCTTTAATTTCATACGTACAAAAACAACTAAACAACATGTCCATAACCTGAATCTCCCTTTAAGTTAAGTATCTCAACCAGCATATCTAAAACCTCCTTCATATTTGGCCTAGCTTGAGGCACCTCAGCTGTGCATTTCACCCCAATTCTCAGCAGCTCACTCATCTCTTCCGCTCCCTCAAAGCCCATTAGCATAACTGGAATTACAGAACAACCATTTAAGCCATTTCTTCCATAACCCATGATTCTTCTAGCCCATTCCACCAAACACTCTTCTCCTCCATCTACTGCCCTTCTTCCTGTTGCCAGCTCCATAGCCAGCACCCCAAAACTGTAAACATCCCCTTTTGTGGTGGCCCGCCACGTCTGCCCATATTCCGGTGCAACATAGCCCACTGTGCCAGCCACCATTGTGCTCACGTGGCTATCGCCACCATAAACAGCCCTTGCAAGTCCAAAGTCTGTTACTTTGGCCTTACCATCCTTGTCTAATAGCACATTGCTGGCCTTAACGTCTCTGTGCACAATTGGGGGGTAACATCCATGGTGTAGATAGACTAGAGCCCTAGCAACATCAATGGCTGCCTCTAGCCGCCTCCGCCATGTTAGTCTTATTCTATCAGTCACAAGATCTTCCAAACTTCCTCCTCCCATGTACTCATAAACCAGTATTTTCTCTGAACCATAGAGACACCATCCATAGAGTGTGACAAGGTTCGGATGAGGCCAGCTAAATCCATTTCCACTCAGAACCTCCATTTCAGCTCGGAATTCTTTTTCGCCGTCGGTTCCTTCCCTTTGAAGCTTCTTCACTGCCACTTCTTTCCCATCAGGGAATACTCCTTTGTACACTGTTCCAAATCCTCCTGTTCCTATGATTCTGTTCTCAGAGAAATTTCCAGTAGCTTTCAGTATGTCAGCATGCGTGAATGCCGTCTTGTTCAAGCGGATAATCTTAACAGTATCAGACAACCATGGCGAGGAGCTGTCTGAGTCATGCCTTTTTGTGTCCTCCAGGAGATATCCTGGTTCTTGTGATGTAGGACTTCTCACCAAATAGCATATTATTAGAGACAGAAGTCCAAACACCAAGAAAGCCAATGTCAAGGCTAAAATCATCGAGAACACAGACAATTTTCTGAGACTCTTCTTGGGTACTCTGCGTGCGGTTGTATTTCCACCATCTGTGATGTTATCAATGAACTCTGGGAGATCCAAGAGGGGGTCACCGAAGTATGAATCTATTCCAAAAGTAACTAATTGTCCTGTTGGTGGGATTACTCCAGAAATTAAGGGATTGTATGAAATGTTAAATTTACTGAGATCAGTCAAGTTGTTCAGGCTTGTGGGAAAAGTCCCAGAGAAATTGTTGCAAGACAAATCCAGATTCTGCAGGCACTTCAACTTTCCAATTTCCATTGGAATTTCACCTGAGAAATTGTTTCTAGTCACATTCAAGACTACAAGTGATAAAGCTCCGATTTCTCGGGGGATTTTCCCGGAAAATTCATTAAATCCCAAATGCAACATACTAAAGTTCATCATCCTCCCAATTTCATGAGGAATTTGACCCGTTAGCTGGTTCCCACTTAGCTGAACATAGCCAGATATCTGCTGTAACTGGGAAATTGATATAAATTCACACATTGGGAAAATGCCATACCCTTTAAGTAATCTGTCCCAAACACTTCTGCAATTCTTCCTTGTCAGGATTGTATACACAAAGCTGAATGGGGGGTAGTCTGCAGGTATCCATCTCTCCATTCCCAAGCATTCACTGGATGCAGCACTAATTCTATTATTAGTTCCCCGGTTCGATTCAAACGTTGCCATCGAATTTACCCCCATATATGTCAATTCAGATGGAAAGTTCCCAGTGAGCTTATTGTTTGCCAGGTTTAACCACAATAAGCTTGAACAATTTCCCAACTCTGGTGGGATTTCTCCAGTTAATGAATTATTTGCCAGCATCAGCCACAACAGAGAATTTAATTTTCCAAAGCTCGGTGGGATTGACCCATTTAGCCTGTTGAATGAAAGATCAAGTATTTGCAAGTTTGCTAGATTTCCAAATTCATGGGGAATAGGCCCACTGAAGTCATTGCAAGCCAAACTTATAAACTTCAAACTTGGCATTTGAGATATTTCAACAGGCAATAGACCTGAAAGATCATTATAGCTTAAATCTAACTGCAAAAGGTTTGGCAATCGGAGAATTCCAGATGAACTTAGTCCTCCAGTGTAATTATTTGAATGCAACACCAGGGCTTTTATCTGCTTAAATTTCCCAAATATCTTCTGTACTTCTCCACCAAAACTATTTCTGCTCAAATCCAAGAAAGTTAGCTTTGTCAAATTCAAAAGGGCCTCTGGGATTTCTCCTGAGAAACTACTATTCCCCAAGTACAGTGCCTGAAGACCCGAAATCAATCCCCATTCAGGGGGTATATCTCCAGTAAAATTGTTGCTAGAGAGATTCAGAATCACTAAATTTTTGCAGTTTGATATCTCCTTCGGAGCCATACCAAAAAACCCGTTTTCTGAAAGATCTAATTCCTCAAGATTGCAATTCCCATCAGTAAAAGCTGAGGCAGGAATAGACCCAAGAAGACCATTCTCTGAAACTGAAAACTCTTTCAGCCTTGCAAAGTTCATCCATAGCTCTCCACTCAGATTGTTAGTACTCAAATCCAAGTACTGCAATTTGTAGCATTGATCAAATACATTATTATCAAACCCACCAGTCAGATTATTCCCAGAAACATTCAAAGTCACCAGATTGTCACAAATGGCCGGAAAACTCAGCCCAAGTTCCCCATAGATTCTATTAACTGATAAATCCAAAGTTTTCAAGCTTTTCAAGCCAGTCAAATTTAAATTCCCCTCGAGAATATTATGCGAGATATTGAGATAAACAAGTTTCTGGCACAACCTTAAATCCGCTGGAATCTCTCCGCTGACTGTGTTTTTGGACAAATCAAGGTTTGTGAGCTCGGTGAGCTGCGAGAAGTTTTTGAATATCTCGCCGGAGATATTGCTTTCGGAGAGGTCTATTCCGGTGACTCTAGTCCTGTTGGAGCTGCAGGAGATTCCTGACCAAGTACAAGGATTTGTGCTGATTGTGTTCCAGGTTATGTATTTTCCGGTGTCTGCAAGAGTTTGATTGTCGAGGTACGATTTCAGCTGTAGCAGAACTTCTCTGTCTGTGTCCAGAGAATCCTCGGCAACGATTTTAACTATAGAAGCATAAAAGACAAAACAATCAGAACCGTGTCGGTAAACGCAAACGACAGCTTAGTATACAGAATCAATCTCGAAAACACAGAATAAAATAATACTCCGAAACTGTGTAGAGAATCTGAAAACAGCATATTTTGCTCGGTTTGAGCCTTGAGACCATGAATTATATTAAAGATATACGACCATATTAGATTAACTCATCATCCTCAATAAAGAAATGAACCATGAGCATTTGTGCAATGAGCAAACACCAACCACCCCCCCCCCCCCCCCAAAAAAAAAAAAGCTTTTTTCTTTTCCAAATTAATACCTGAAAAAAGGATTAAGAAACAGATTGATAGGAAGCTCCAGGAATCTGTTTCTTGCTCTGACATTTATGTTCCTATTTAAGAATGTCCTTGTTCGTCCTCTTCTTGGTTCTCCTCTGCTGACTTTTTCTTTGAAAAACTCATAAACAGATGATGATGATGATTATCAGAGTAAAATATCACCAAAAGTTAAGGATGAAGTTTTAAAGGGTTGGGAGATATTTGAAAGTTGAAGTCGAAACCATTGGGATGTCTGGGATTAAGTAGTAGCTTCAGGTAGACAGGATCGAACATGGAAAAGAACGGTTCATATCCTCGCTTTCCAAAAATTTGTCATAAGTTGAGGATTCTATGAAATGGGATATTAATTAATGTAGTTTGATCGTGGATGTCAAAATCAGTTATATGTTTATGCCTCCTAGTAATTGTTTTTTCTAAGGGAAGAAACACACAGTCGCAGCGACAAAGGAAGCACGGCCCAGCCACCTTTTCTGACTGGTTCACGAAAATTTGGCTCGCACGGATTTGACCCAAATAGGCAACGACCCTTCTCTGTGTAATGTAGTTATGAATTCTGGGGGACGTTATTTTCCTTTTAAAAAAATACGGCGTTATTATCTTCTTTTTAATATTATTATTATTATACTGGTATTCTCTCCCGCTGGAACTAGATAACAAGTTATCTTATTTCGTGACAGTACGAATGACTAATATAGTAAATTCATTTAAAAAAATTTGAATGAAATTTGAAATATAAAAGAAAATAAATCTCTTATACCAAGTGGTGGATACAAAAAATTTAATTTATGAAAACAATATATACATATAAAAATAATAATTTAAACAAAAATTAAATCTTATTTTAATTTTTAGCCCTCCATTTATATATGTTAGCATCTTTAATTAGTCGATTCCATATATGTATAATCTTATTTTTCTAAGGGCAATTAAGTAGATCATCCTTGTTGACACCATATTTGAGATAATAAAAAATAAGATTTTCTTTCAGGTGATCAGAATATTTTAAACCGTTCCAATTAATCAAATATGAGATTGATCAATTGAAAGTAATTAATATGCTAATATCAATCAAAATTAGTAAAAAAAATTTGTAAAATTCAGTTAGTTAGTAATGATTAAAAAGCTCTTAATCACACCATATCAATACTAATTAAAAATAAAAAAAACAAAATTTAATTGATTACTTGGGGGTTCTAAACTTTTTTTTACTATTTTTATTATCCAAACTTCATGTATGAAACCAATATCATATTATACTTGAATAAAAGTAAAAGTTCATATTTTATGTTTAATAATCATGTTGTTAAAATTAGTGACTTTCATGATCATATAAAAGAGTGTTATAATTAGGGTTAAATTTCATTAATTATTATGACTCCTAGATAATAATTACAAAACTAAATCCTATTAAATATGTGATTAAATCTTATTAACTATAGAATTAAATTCTATAAAATATAAGATTAAATTCTATTAATTATGTGACTAAATCATATTAATTATGTGGTCAAGTCCTATTAATCACAAGCTTAAATTGCTCATTAATTAAAGTTAGTGGTACTCTTCATATTTTCTTCATAAAAAATGAGTAATTTTACTATTTAAATGTCATTTAAAAGATCACTTGAAATAATAAATTGAATTTCTTAATTTAATGAATGAAATTAAAGAGCCATAACTTTGATAGGTGAAGTCAAAGCTCTATATAAAGGTTCTTGGTCCCTTTCTCTCCACTTATTACAAGTTGAAAATAAGGTAAATTTAAGAGGTTTAGCAAAGATCAATGTACTTTGCCCAAGGTCTCAATTCTTATGATTCAAATATATCTTCTCAACTTATATGCTTCTTCTATAGTTTATGAATGAAGATGAGAAGATGGTAAAATTTTTGTTTAATCTTTTGCATAATGTTATTAAAATTTTTAATTGTATTTTGTGAATCATGACATACCAACCCATATCTAAGTGTTGTTAAAAAAATTTTAATACATATTTCTCATTTAATGTTGAAATTGTTTTTTATTATAGTTATTTACTCATGAAATTATGGTTAGCAAGTGTTTTTAGGCCAATTTTTGCCATTGAACTTATAATGAAATATAATATTATATTACTATAATTTTTTAAATTTTAATTTATTGGTAACAAATTTTAACTAATCGATACCAAAATGATCGATCAAATCTAGTTAGGATTTTGTAGTCAATTAGTTTTAGTTGCCAAAAAAAAATAGTAACAATCAGAATTAATCAATTAAAAAAATATCTTAACCACTCTTAATTGATCGATTTGTCATTTATGATTTAATTTCAATTTTAAATTCAAAATTTTTTGGTGATTCAACGGGCTAAAAGGGGTTAACTAATCTACATACTTATTTTCTTTCCTATATGTGTGATGAAACACAACAATTCAATTTTGATTTAAAAGATCAACACATCTCTGGATAAGAGAAAAAACATGTAGTGATAGTATCTTCCCTTCCTTTAAAGACCCCACCAAAAGTGTGGAATCGGATTCCAAAGTAAAATATTTTATGTTTTACTTGTCAAGTTAAGAACGATACGTGGAATGCACCTTAAAACTCAAATTTAAAGTCAATTTTTTATTACAATTTTAAATATTATATTTTGATTAATTTATAACTTGGTAGCATTTTTATTTTAATAAGAAAATGAAATAATATAAAATTAAATTACATTAACAAAAAATAATTAAAAATATCTATTATTTAAATATAGTAATAATATTCTTATGAATAATTTATTATATAAAAATAAATTTTAAAATTAACTTTAGTAATGTACTTCTGTTCTTTTCAAAAGTGTACAAAGCATAAAAAATCTAAAAATTTGTATCATCATCACAACCCAATCAAATTATTATTCAAATGAAGGGAATTGAGATGAAATCATTAATTTCAATTTTTTTCATTTTAATTTCTTTAAATTTTATAAATACTCTACTCAAACACAATATTTAGAATTGCTTCCTTACACACAAAATAAATTGCCATAGTAAATTATTCTTCCTAACGACTAAGTTTCTTGTGAATTTTTTGAAAATACTGAAAATTATTTAGTTAGTAATAAGTAATTGATACTTTCAAAAATTAATGTTCCATGCTTCATTCACTTCAACTTTAAATTTTTCAGGAAATATTACTAAAATAATTACTATATTCATCAAAATTATAATAATAAAATATTTGAATTTTAATTATCTTCGATTCTCCTTGTTTTTAAATCATGTTTCTAGTTGTTTTTCTATTATAATTTTTATAAATTTAAATTTCATAAAAAATAATTAATATAATAAAATTTCATAAAAATGATAAAATTACAAAATGAGTAGAATTATTTTTAGCATAACCCAAAATTTGGGTGAAAAGAACTCTATAACAAGTTATAGCTTAACTTCTTATAAGTTAAATTTAGCAATGATAATTTTATATTTTTATCTACTCGAAAAGTTAAGAAATTCAACTTAACAAATAAGAGTAGGTAAGCAATTTTTCTCATTTTTTTTGAAATAATGGCCAATTAAATTGTTCATATATTTTTTACTCCTAAAAAAGTTACATTTTTATGTAACATTTTTTCAACCAAACAACCCTTTGAATTAAATTTGTTAATTATGTAATAAAACAAAGTAATATTATATAAGAAAAATAATATACTTGATATTGCTTTTTCCTTTTCCATTGTTTGGTTGTTTTAAAGGTGCCTTGCCTTCAATACCATGGTTTAACGAGAAGATAGTTTGAGACCAAACGAATGGCTGTCTTCTTGGTTGGGCAGATGCTTTTATGAATTTCGTGGAAAAATTGGCTACCATTTAGATATCTCCAAGCCTTTGTAATCATCCATAAGTTTACTATTAGATATTCAAACACATGAAATTGACTTCGCTTACCCCGTGCTGGTTGTTGGGGGGGGGGGGGAGGATTTAAATTTTTGAAACTTAAAATTTTTACTTACTTGAATTAAAGTATAAAGAAAAAACGAAAAATTAAAAAGATATAATTTATTGTTAATATTATTTTAATACATTAAATTTTAATTTTTTTGTAATTTATCTTATAACTATATAATTTAAAGTTTTCTTTTGTTTGCTTTCATTTTCCACTCATCTAGAAAATGAAAGTTAGAAAAAAAAAAGGCTGAAAATGATTATATGTTAAAAAAAAAAAGTGAAGATGATTTTATCTTGTAAATAGCACAGTTCAGTTTCCACCGCTAAAGGGTCCTGCAATTTTTATTTTTTTTTTAATATCGTGTATCACTTAAAATTGGTGTAAATTTATACATTTAATTTAAGAATGATATTTTAAATTATGAAATAAAAAATTTATTTTAAAAATAATTTTAAATAAATTTAAATCACAGATTTAATAATATAAATTCATTCCCCTTTATTATTGATGCATCACACTTAATTCATTTGATCTAAATATTTAAAGTAGAGATAATCATCAGTCAATTAATAATAGTTAAAATTATTTTTTTAGCAAATCATTCTTAATTAAAAAATATTTTTCAACTGAAATTAAGCAATTGCATAACTTTAATTAAATTTAATCAATAAATTCAATTTTAGCCAGTTAAGTTTAATTTCAATCGATTTAAAATTTGAATTTTTTTAAAATACTCAAATAAATTAATTTAATAGTTAAAATTAGCCTATAAATACCTATTAATATCATAATTCCTTTAATATAATTATAATAAGAAGTAATCAGATATTAAATTATAAAAATAATTAATAAGACTTTAAATATGAACTTTTAACTATATAAATTAATATATATTTTGATTAATATAGTAGTTAAAAATTTTAAATTGTAATTAATCAATCACCTAAAATTTATAAACTTTTTTTCATTTTTAATTGATTATAATATATTAATTACTTTTAACTAATCAATTTTAAATTTAATCGGTAGATCACCTGACTTAAAGTAAGGATATAACGAAGTAATTTGTAGGAAAAGATGGTGTTTGAAGCACATTCAACTCTCACAAGATTCATCAATACACTTTTACATTGAGCGCTTATTTTTATTTTTATTCAAGGATTAGAATATTAATATATATTTATATTTATCTATCACATTAAACTTACTATTTTATGAAAGAACGTCAGTAAGTCACTAGATAGTATATTGATAATGAAAATTTTGGATATTATATTAGACGCTTTAAATTCAAACATTCTTTTATCAATATAAAAAAAAAATCTAAGAGAACGCAAATGAGGAATGTAATCGCTCAATATTGTGGGCCAAACATTAATTTATACGGAAAGATGGCAAATTCAAATTTAAGAAAGCGACATCAAATAGGGGTTATTAAGTAAACTAATACAAGTTATTTAAAGTGCAATTCACAAGATCAATTTCTTAATATATATTTTGTGTTTGCAATTATAAAAAATATAATTCAATTTGTTTAGTATTAAAGTTACATGTAAAATTGATATAAACTTAATTTTAAATAATCCACACAAAAAAAGTACAATCATTAACCTTTAATTCTGAAAATTCAAAGTGCGATTGCAAACCTAATGGAACTAATTCTAACTTTAAGGGTTGTTTAGCATATAATTTTTTTAGAATTAATTTTATTTTTTAATAGAAATTATTTTAATTCATTTATAGATAAATTTTATTATTTGGAAGATTTGCCAAGAATAATGATTTTAATTCATTTGAAAATGAATTATTTCATTTAAAATATATTGAAGATATATGAAATTCAATTAAAAATAAATTTTAATAATATCACAATAAATATAATGTTAGAAAGAGAATAAATATTTTAAATAATATGTATTTTAGATCAAATAAAATAAATTTAAATAAAATTCTTACTAAATTTAATAAATCTTATGATAATAAATATATAATTAAAATAAAAAATATAAATAAAATAAAATTTTATTTTTAATTATACCAAATAAAGGATAAAAAAAAAAGAAAAATATTTTGTTTCTATAAAGCCCAATCCATCTTGTCTCTCAATGCAAAAAAATAAAAAAAAGGATAGGAAATGATAACCGTAAAAACCAAAGGTTGAAAATGAAATAATTGTTTGTGATCAATGTGAGACATTGAGCAGTAGATTTTGATGGTGTAAATAGGGCCGGAAATGAGCTGAACTAACTTGTAAATCACTCATGATTCAACTCAAAAATTAATTTGATGAGTTAAGTCCATGAGCTGAACTTGAATCTAAAATATTAACTCGATTGTTAAATGAATCAAATTTGATTTCTGGTTATGAAATAAATTATGATAATAAATATAATATTATATATTACATAATACATTTAAATAAATTTAAAGATCAATTTCTTAAATGATTTTAAACTAAATCAATCAAATGAACAAAATTAATATACTACTAATATTAATCGGCTTCTTGCAGTTTTATTCAAACTTGTTCATTTGAATTTTTAATTCATTTATTTAGATCAAACAAGTTATTAAATCGAATCAAACCATAAACAATTCAACTAATTTGACTTAATTCCACTCATACCCGTCCTATGAGAGATTAAATATTATATATACTCTTAAATATATTATCTCCACTACTCATATTAATATTATGATCAAACCAATTTCAATCAATAGCAGAAAGCATAAGATAGATTCCAATCCTACCATCAAGGGGAGGGGGGAAGGTACATGATGGATTGCCTCAAAATCTTTAATTCGTAATCTGCATTAAATCATTCATTTATTCTAATATTAGTGTTTAGTACCTGGTAATATTCGTTTTCTAGGGTTTTAATTAATTAAAACATGTATTAAATATTCGTAAAAATAGAAAAGCACAAAAGCAAAAATAAAAGCACAAAAAGTACGGAAAAGACAAAATTAAACTGAAACCAACACCACTGCAACGGCTCAAAATCAAATGCCCCGTGCGTTAGGCCAGATGGACCGAGATAAACCAGAACACTTCAGAATTAAGGATAAAAGATTCGATTGATGTGCCTCATTAATTAATGGCTGGGACAATTGAAGACAAAAACAGGCAGCGAAGTAATTGAACCACATAAAAGTAATATATTTAAAAATTATAGAAAATAATTATATAACTAAATTTAAAAATTATTATTCCATCATACAAAAAGAAGAGGGATCTTTAGAATTACCAACTTATTAGCGAGGTTGTAATAGTAATCTCATTTTTTTTATAAGTAATTATGGATCATGACTTAAATCCATCATTTTGCGGTATGAAAATATTTTTATTATAATGCATAAAAAATAATTAAAGCCGGTCACCTTTTTTTTAAATATATAATATTAACAACTAGTTTTAAATGGAAAAATCTATGAATAATAATGAAAAGAAGATAATTATCAATTTCAATAGTGTCTGGCACACTATCTTATTTGCAAAAATAAAATATTATTTGATAAATTTTACAAGATAGCTTATATTTGTATTTAACACAATAAATAAATTAATTTACAACTAATTAACTTCATCAATAAATTATAAGTTAATTTTTAGAGGTGTTTAATGCATAAAAACCTAGTAGCTTTTCATTTTTTTTTAAATTTGTTCCCCTTCTTTTAATTAATTAACAACCTATATCATAATTATATAAATAAATATTTAGCATACCCTTATTAATTCAATATAAATATATAATATGTAAGCAAGCAAATAAACATGTGATGTCATAAAATTTGATTAATTAAATTTTATGTAATTATACTCTTACTTTTGAATATTTTGATTATATTAATATAATTTAATATCAAAATATATATGAATTAATTTAATTGATATATCTATTTATATGGACATGCTTTTCATATCATTTTTTATTTTTTAATTAGTTTAATAATTAATTTTGGCTAATACTTCTAATATAATTAGTTAACTTATTAATTATTAGTTATAAACTATATTTCATACAATAAATAAGTTAACTTGTAACTTATTGATATGATCAATAAGTTACAAACTCACTTTTAGAGGTGTTTTATGCATTAATTTATTAAAAAAATTTAATTTTATAAGTTATCTTAACAAACTTATGAGTCTATTTTACACAAGTAATTGATAGTTGCTAACTAATAAATAATAAGTTAATTAATAATTAATAAATTAATTAACTATACAATAAATATTTTATAAAATTAATTATTGAACTAACTAAAATTATAAAATAATATAAAAATATATATAAATAGAAATAGATATATAATTAAAATAGTTCATATTTATTTAAAAATTATATTATATTAATATAATTAATAAGTTCAAAATAAAAATATAATATCTAATATTTAATGAATTATATTTTATGAACTTTTATATTTATTTACTCAAAAAAAATTATTTTATTATTATTTATAATAGAATTATAATTACTTAAAATATAGTTAATTATATTTTATAATATTACATATTTATTTGTATACATATTTTTATATATTTCTAGTTTAAAATTAAGAAATAATTATATTAAAATTAAATTAATTATACTTTGTAAAAAATAATATGTAAGTTTATATTATGAAGGGCATGAGTTATAAATTAATAAAAAGAATAAATATAGATTTAAAAAATTTAAAGAGATAATAATATATAATTTATAAGATACTTAAAATAATTTATTAAATTATTTTTTTTAATAAATTAGTGTGTGAAAGATATATAAAAGTTAACTTAAAACTTATTAATTAGATCAATAAATTATAAACTAACTTATTTATTATATAAAATAGAGTTTATAATTTATAAACTACTACCTTATTAATTTTTTTTTCAAATATATGATTATTATTATTTTTATTAATTTACAACAAATTCTCTTTATTAATATGAATTATATTAATTTATACATCTATTTCTACTAATATATTCTTTTATATTATTTTATAATTTTAGTTAATTTAATTGCTAATTTTATGAAATACTTCTTATATAACCAACTAATTTATTAGTTATTACTTATAAACTATTAGCTATTAGTTAATTTATCAATTATTAATTAATTTATCAATTATCAACTAACTTATTAATTATTTGTACAAAATAAAATCATAAGCTTTCAACTATCAATTAATTTATTAACTAATTGCATTAAACAAAGCCTTATAAAATGACAATTTTTTAATAATTTTTCAAATTTATTCCTCTTCTTTTAATTAAATAATAATGTATAGATTAATTATGAAAATAAATATTTGATATATTTTCATTAATTCAATATACATAAATAGATATATAAAATCATAAAGTATAATTGTTAAAATTTAAATTATTAAAAGTTTATTCTAAAAAATAAATAAATTGTGATTTCATAAATATAATTAATTAAATTTTTAGATAATTATATTCTTATTCTTATTTTGAATATTTTAATTATATTACTATAATTTAATTTTAAAATAAATATGAATTAATTTAACTCATATATCTATTTATATTAACACAACCTTTTATGTTATTTTATATTTTTAACTAATTTTTACTAAAGACTTATAATATATTTAATTAATTTATTAACTATCGATTATAATCTTTAAATTATTAGTTAATTTATTAATTATCAATTAATTTATTAACTATTCATACTAAACAGAGCTTAAAATGACACTTGAGATGTAAAGATTTATCTTTTAAATAAAAATAAGATAGCAACTTTTCTTGTTATAATTTTGATTCAAATGAATGAGTGTGCGTACGTCTTGCACTAACCATGAAATGAAGATCATGAACTCCAATCCCATGAGCACTTCCAATTTCTTTAGTTAGAATAAGCAAATGATTGATCTTCTTGCCTTGAGCTTTTTGAAACATCTAAAAGCATCAACCATTGAAATACTCCACTTTCAAATGTGCCTCCAAATATGCTTTTTCAGAATTCATATTTAGAAATTTAACTTTCCTTCAATTATTATGTAATAATTTTACAGAAAGCTTGAACATTAGGTGCATCTGACCTTTTTGCAAATTAATATCAACTTTTTTTTTCTATTTTCTTTTTCCATAGTTAATGGTCAAAAGAAAATGATGTATTGCAGAGAGAGTTGTTGGATTCCTTCTTGAAATTGTTGGCTTGTCTTTAAGCCAAGCTTAAGCTTCAGAATCACTATTCTTTGTGTGGGGTCCACTTCCAAAGCTGATATTGCTTTTGTATGAATTGATGTCATTTTCACTCCCTCACAGTTTCAAGGGTTTAATAAATTTTAGACTTTGCTACGAGTCGTCTTTGACCAATACTTAATTGGTTAATGACAAAACACGTGCCACCTCACGTGGGTATAATTCTTTGTTTTGGCTTTAAATTATATAAATAAAAAAGTAAATATATATTTTAAAATAGAAAGATAAAAAAATATAATTAAACTAAATATTTAGAAAAAGTATAATTTATTTTCATTTTTTATGTTGAAAGACTTTCAAATGATGTTGCGAAAAATGTAAAAGCACATTCCCGTAAAGATTAAAAAATAATAAAAATATAAAAATGCAAATAATTATTATAGTTTCACTTTTAACCCATTTCACGGACAAAAAGATCTTTTAATATATATATAATTCTTTAATTACTTTTAATAATTTTATCAAGAAATTAGGATTCTATTTATTGTGAAAAAAATATCTTTTTAAAATATAACTATAACATATTAAGATGGAAAAAATTATTTTATTTATTTAATATTAAATATAAAAAAATTAAAAAAATTAATTTCTTCGATTTGAAAAAAAAGAATTTGCTCTCTTTCTCTCTCTACATATGTAAATGACATTTTTTATGAAAAATAATTTTTGAAAAAACAAATGAAACCTAAAAGTTAATGGTGAGATATAAAGTAATTCAAAGAGATTATAAAAATAAACTCTTACCTAGTTTCAAATATTGCATAACATAAACATTTGTATTCTAAAATCTAAAATTATTATTAAAAATAAGTCTAACTTGATTATAATATTAAACAATGTAATATATTTAATTTGATCATAATTATTATCTAATTAAATTAAAAATTAAATAAAATGAAAATAAAAATAGTATTACTTTTAAAAAACAAAATTTATGTAAAAATCCCAACATCTTAAGCCATAAAGTTAATTTGTACTTATTTTAATTGATTCATATGTTAGAACGAGTCAAACAAGTTATTTATGGTTGAATTAAGGAATTTATAAGAGAATTTTTCATAATATATTTATATTAAATTAAAATAATATTTACAACTTACAAGAATCTAACCTGCACGATTGCCTTTAAAAATGGATTAAACCTCAAACTTATCTGTAAAAGCCCATTTGGTCAAAGAGATGAGTATGCTTTGTCGAGGATTATGTAAAATCTGACATAGATAGGTCTGTAATGTTGGCTTGTTCTAGAATACTTAGAAATTTTAGGTTTAGGGTTTAAAAGGTCATCAAGTTCAATATATGTTCTTTAAGAAAATTGTCAAATCGTGTGTTGTTAAGTATTGTTTGCATATATAAGCTGTCATTATTCTTATGATTTCTTTTTGAATTTATGTATCAATAATATTCAAAGTTAATGGCATGGGCATGTAAGTAATCTCCTGTGAAAAATGAGTGATATATTCAAGAATTAAAATTTTTACTCGAGGTTAAATATCAACATTTTTATTAAAATATCTGATTTTTAAATTTTTTTTAAAATTAATATAAATTATTATATATGAAAAATAAAGATATTAAAATTTTTAAGAGTCCTGATGATATATAAATCATGCCTGAAAATAACATATAGGAAGCAAGGGTATTTTTTTCCCTCCACGAAGAATTTGGTACAGTGGTTGTTGTCAATGGCGTTTAGGTATGGTCGGGGCAAGGGCTGGATTGGTCCATTTATAAACCGGTCCAAGCGATCGACCTTCAAATAGGTTGAGGGGATATATTTGTACTTTGTAGACCACCTACAGAGACGTTTTACTGTGATTCTAAAAAAAAGCTCACGAGTAAATGGGTGGGTTGGTGATTTTTTTTAAAATAAATTTGTAAATAAAAAAATTTAAAATTATATAATTTTAAAAAATATTTACATATTAATATAAATTATAAAATGCTTATAAAATAGAAATATTATTTGAAAATAATTTATAACACAATCTTATATAATAAAGGTGAGTATGATTTTATATAAATTAAAATTTTATATATATATATATATATATTAAAAAAATTATGAATTGATAAAAGTATTTTATGAGCCGACCGGTTGTTAATTCGTGCGGACCGCAAGCCATATGATCGTAATCGAATTTAACCCACGTCTAAACAAGCTTCAAATATAGAGGCTTGCAACCGTGAAATTCCACAAATAAATGGCCCGACCAACAAACTAAATCAACAGCTTTATTTTCAAGTAATCTTAAAGGCATAAAATAGTCAAATATGACCAACTACAAATTAGTCGCACATGATGATCTCAATTAATTGCTCTTTTTAAATACTTGATGTCACCGGCAAGCTGCTGCAAATTCTTTACAGACAATTGTACCTTTGAAAAAGTTTTTTTTTTTTTATATAACTATGCACAATAAAGCAAGCTTTGAAAAAGACACCAGATTTAGAATACAAACAACAGAAAATATACGTAAATATATTTTAGAGGAATATTAATTAATTAATCGAATACTCATTGAAATTTTTATATTAGATCAATATTTTAAAATTTAATATGGCCATTGATTCAACCATCCAACAAGATGAGTAAATTAAGATTAGATTAATTTAATCGATTAAATCAAATAATTGAATTAGTGTTTATATATTTACTGTTTTCATATATAATAAAATATATATTATATATATGTATATAAAAATAAATGACATAATATAAATAAATATTAATGTTATTATAATTAAAATAATCATCCAACATAATTTTAATTTAAATAAAGGATAAATGAAAAAAATTCTCTCTTTATAGGAAAACTAATATCAAAAACTTCCAAAACAATTAAAGTATAATGCCTTGTGCATATTTAGTTGTAAGGTTATTATTTGTTTGGAATTTATATTTCAATGGATTCAACTTCAAATATACTGCTAGAATACTACCTCTCATATATATACACTAATATAAAATAAACATAAGAGTAATTCATATTGTAATAAATAGATGATAAAATCATATCCCTAAATTTTAAATAATATGAACACTATCTCTTATATATACTTTAATATAAAGTAAATATAATAATAATTACATTAAGCTTTTGGATTAGATTTTGTCAAATTAAAAAAAAAGATAGTGATGGACCCACAAAATTTTGAGCAATATATATAAATATATATTAAATACTCTTATCAATGTATTTTAAAAAATATGAAAATGCAGTTATAATTATAATTAGTCTCTACATGTTTCCCTAAATACATATGTAAATTTTTAAATGATTGATTGGTAATTTTTAAATGTTTTCTCATTTTCAAGCTTAGAACCATAAAAAGCCTCCCTTTCTATGTAAATTATCAAGCAATCATTTAAAAATTTACCAGTTGCGCATGTGATTTTTTATAATATTAATAACATATGAAGTTGTTTCAATTGTTGGGGTACTAAAACTGTGAAAATTGGAAGATAAATCGATGAAAGATAAAAGATAGAGGATATAACAGACGAATGAAAAGAGGAAGAAAAGATGATTAGATTAATTAATAGAATAAATGAGAGCATAAAGAAAAGAAAGAAAAAAGGAAAAGGGAGTGGTCAAGCGTATGATATGAATTTTATAAAATTAAGAAAAAATAGTAAAGAAAGAAAAGCGTGGGAGAAGTAAAAAAAATTAAAATAAAAAATAAAAAAGGAGTATATATATATGTTACTTAACAGTAAAAGAAACGAACCTTTTTTTAATTAAAGTAAAAACACACAATTAAGTGTGTTTGATGTAATTGAAAACTACTCCAATAGGAATAATTGGACCACGTTAAGATAAATTATGAGGGAAATAACCTGAAGAAAATTTTAAAAAAAGATTGGTGGGAGTAGCTATGGCCTATCGTGCTGAACCGTCCTAAAGTAGTCGGGATATTTTGCACAAAAAAGGATAAAAATGATTGAATATGTCAATCTATAATATTTTATAATTAATTCGGTGGAAATAAACAATACATTGCACTTAATATTCTAAAGATCTACATCCAATATATTTTTTAATATATGATACAAATATTACACATACTTATTTTTTCTAATAATGTTAGAAATATGTTTACATATAAATCAGATGATCAGCTTCTAAATATAAGAAAAGATATAAAATTATTAAAAAAATATCAAATATCATTTGAATTAAATACTTCTAATTAAGAGTAAAAATACATTAGGTCATCTATTAGAAATTTACATCCTAATGTATATTTAATTTAGTCTAGGCTAACTTTTATATTTAAACATGTGTTGATAAATAGATTTATATAGACAAATAGGTTAGGCATAATTACTTAGTTTATAAGAATATTAGATCCACCTATTTAATAATTAATATATTTATAATATAATATAATATCATATATGTAATATATGCATTCATAAAATATATACAATTTTAATATATATAATTATAAATAATTTAATTTTATTATTAAATTATTTTTTATTATAAAGTCCCTACATATTAATTTATTTAAACATTTATTTATGTAAATTTATTTAAATAGTCTCTACCTATTAATTTATCATATCAAACTTTATAAATAGATTGAGTTAAATCCGAATTTTAATCTTATAGAGAGTAACAATCAAATTTAGATCAATAATTTACAAAATAAACTTAACTTATTTAAAGTGAAATCTAATCTCTTTTAATATATTTTTACTCGTGCTCGGCAAGTACTTACTTATCAATATGATAGATGCTCCAATTGATTTAGAAAGTAGACGAAACAAAAAAAAAAGAGTGATAATTAATTAAAATTAACATGAACAAGCCACTTTCTTTTTATGAATTGTCTTTCTCGGTCCATTTTTTAAAATTAATTTTATTTTGCAACATAAAATTTAAACGTAAAACTTTCCTTATGGAAAATGAGGAAACAAATTTGGATGTGGAGAATGAAATCAATACTCCAACTTGTCATAACTCATGAAACCTGTATTAAATTAATAATATTATTCTCAGTCTTTTCTCATTAAAAAAAATAATTTTACTTTGAGTTTTACATTCTCTATTAAATATTTACATTTAAATTGGATGTGAATTATGCATTTATTACACTAAATTACTTAAACTGTCCTCATCATGATCAAACAGATTTTTAAGCTTCTGTTGATACTAACCAGAATCATAGAATTTTTTAGTGTCCATTCCTAACGCCAACTTTTGAAATTTAATTGAGTTGTATTGATGTTTTATTAAGGCTTTGTTTTGTCGGAAATTATTTTTCACATTATTTTTTGTAAAATATAATTATAAAAATATTAATATAAAAAATATTTTATTTATTTAATATTAAATATAAATGGACGAAAGTAACTTCTCTTATTTTAAAAAGTAATTTATTTTTTTTCATTTTCAAATTTTTGTATATCATTTTTTTTTACTCAGCAATGTAAATAGTATATCATTTTTTTATTAATTTATATACAAATGATATTTTTCTATGAAAAATATTTTCTGACAATACAAATGCAACCTAAATTTTATTATATTTTAGCTTTATTTTTTAAAAAATTAAATTTAATATATTATATGATAATAAATTAATAATTGAATCAAATAATATATTGGTATGCTGCAACATCAATGATGCAGTGTAAAATTTCTTTTCCTTTACGATAAATAAATAATTTAGTACGTTTCTTTAACACAGAAAATTAATTAATTTACCGTAAAACTGGTCAACTCTCATATGCCTAACTCAACATTACTACCGAACTTAAGCAGTGGATTAAATCTGTGAATTAGCCCTAATCTTGTGGGCATAATGTCAGGAGACTAACCGGCCATTTATTGTCAGGTTTCCCTGTATGATCTCGGTCTTCAAGCATGAAAATGCTTATATATACATCTATTTTCATCCGGTAAAAAAAAAAAAGGCAATTGTGATTTTTAATATCTTGAAAAATTTTAAATTACAAATTTTAATATACATAAATTTCATAAAATTGTTGTACAAACAGAAAAGTGGACAACTAAGTATATTTATACTAAATTAATCTCTTCACACATGCTTTCGTACATGTTAGAGGCTTTTTTTAAAAAAAAATTGAAAAAAATTAAACATTATTAGTAATAATTAATTTTAAATATTTTTGTATCAAGAATGAATTGTAATTATTAATAATATTTAGTATTTTCAATTTATTTAAAAAATAGACCATTGAGCGTGGGCGAAAAGGCATACAGAGAGGCTAATAGAAAAAAGAAATATTAATTTACAATATTATTATTGTATAAATAAATACTGACACAAAAACAAACTCATATAAAGTCAGAGTTTTTTTAGTGGAAATAAAATAGATGAATTAATGCAGGAAACTAATTCCTATAAAAGATTTGAAAGCTTTTCCAATTTATCATATGAAAATAAAATAAATGAATATAAAAATTGGCATAAAGTTCCTAATTATAGTAATAATTAACAAAATAAATATTTATATTTTATCAAATTAATGTTAATATTATTATTTATTAAAAAATATTAATTTATATAAATATTATCACTGTTCAAGTGACATGTAGTATTTTAATTAATAGTTTATTTATAAAATTACTACCAAAATAGCTGGTTTAATGATATTAGATTATTATTTCATATCAATGTTGAGAAATTATGAGTAAGAAATTATTTTTATTCAATCAAATTATGTAAAAAGAGATAATATGCATACAAACAAAAGTCTATAAAGTTGGATAAGAAATAAATCATGGATATCTTGCTGCTCCGTACTTTAATATGGAACACAATCAACTCTACAATCATATGATTACCCTTACGAACATAG
Organism: Sindora glabra; assembly: GCA_020226215.1. Lineage (NCBI taxonomy): Eukaryota > Viridiplantae > Streptophyta > Magnoliopsida > Fabales > Fabaceae > Sindora > Sindora glabra. The sequence continues at coordinate 12,127,642 of CM035232.1, read as the reverse complement.
GTCATCAAATATTGGTGAAATTTTTTTTTTATAATATATGTCTTTCTTTTAAGTATAGCTCTTGGTTACAAATCTGGCCTTATGTCTCTTAATTTCACTTCTAGCATTTTTATTGGTTTAAAAGACCAATTTGTAGCCAATTCACTTGTAATTTGTAAGCAACTCAACCAGATCCCATTCCTTATTCTTGTGCATGGAGGCTAACTCACCTTTTATGACACTAATCCAATCTATAACATTATAACTAGAAAAAAATGTCATAGAATCATTATCATCATTATTGTCATATTAATGCTCCTGTTAGTAAGCTAAGTAATCATTTGAAATTGATGGTTTATAAGATTTATAAGATCTTTTTAAGGAAACTACTTCAATAGGTTATGCATCTTTAACCATTGGTTACACTAGATCATCTTGTTGTATGACAAAAGATGACTCAATCATCATTGATGTTAATGGAACTATTATTATCTCATCTATGATGTTAATGATGTATAGTGTTTGACTCCCATTATCCCAACCCATCATAAAAAAAAGGTTAGTTTGACTCTATAACTCTAGTAAAATGAGTCAAATAGTAAATTATGTTACCTCTTGAACTACCATAGTACCTAATAAAATACCCACTAATTATCTTTTAACAAAGTTTCTTTATAGATGGTATGTAAAGTTTAATTTTAGCCTTACAACCCTAAATATGGAAATGCCTTAGACTAGGCCTTTTACCATACAATAATCATAAGGAGTTTTAAGTATTAACTTATTGGGAACTTGATTTAAAATGCATGCAACAATTTTCAAAGCATCACCGTACAAGTATTCTAGTAATGTAAAATAGGATAACATTCATTTCATTATGTTTATGAGTGTCCACATTCTTTTTTTTACAATTCTATTTTATTTTAGTGTCCTAAGCATATTATAAGTTACTTTAATTTAACATTCTTGTAAGTAGTTAGTAAAAGGACTAGAATTTATTGTTATCTCATCATACTTACTGCAATATTCTCCACTTTTATTAAAATTAACATATTTAATTATTTTTCCTAAGTTAAGTTCAACTACTGCCTTGAATGAAATGAATGCATCCAGATATTTAGACTTTTCACTCAACAATATCACTCATCCAAACATGGAATGATTATCAATAAATCGACAAAGTATTTGTGAACACCTATAACACTTGATGTAATAGGTTAACTAATATCTGTGTGGATTAACTCCAAAGGATCCCATTTTTTGCTCTTTTCCCATTTCTAACTCTAGTAGATAATTTTTCTTTAATGCAATTAACACATGTTAAAGTCAAAGAAATCAAGATCATGAAGAATTTCATCTTTATGAGTCCTTATATCCTTTCCTTGAAGATATTCCTTAATTGTTTGTGCCATAACATAAAAAAATTCTCATTGTTTCTTTTTCTTTTGCTGCCAATAATGACATTTATTGAATTAACAAGTTTAGATCTAAGTCAATTTTATACAACCCATCACATAATAAACCAAAATCAATAATAAAAGAATTATAAATCAAATTAAAATTTTCATTTCTAAAATAATAAGAGTATCCAACATTGTCCATTATAATTATAGAAATCAAATTCTTTCTCATGGAAAGTATATAAATGACATCTTTTAATTCCAAAATATAATTAGATGATAGACTTAAGGAGACCACTTGAACATGCTTCATTTATATTTTGTCTTCATTTCAAAGACTAATGACTAATTCATCTTCATTTGGTTTCCTTAAGTTTTTCAATGCTTGAAAATAGTTCATTACATGAATAATGACTCTTGTATCCAACCACCAAGTATTTGACAACATATTAACAATATTAGACTTAAAACTTATTTGAGTTAGAGAGGTACCTTTCTTAACTTTTTTTTTGAACTTATAGCAATATGTTTTTTTATGCCTATACTTTTACTAGAATTTACAATTTCCCTTGAGAAAGGCTTTCTTGGGCTTATATTATAATTCATTATTTCACTTTTTTACTTTTCATGAGTAAATTTTCCTTTATTGTTCCTTTGATATGATCTTCACCCCTTACTCTGTAGTCAAATCATGAAATGTTAAGTTAATAGCATGGACCTTCCCCTTTTATATCCTTCTTAGCTTGATTGATAATAAATATCAATTCATTAATAATCCATTAAGCCTTTTGGGTGCTATAAGTTGTCTTCAGAACATTGAACTGTGATGATAAAGATTCCAATGCTCACTAAGGATTGGGAAGTACAAATTCAACACACCTTCTGTGAAGGGAATACTTGTGCAGATGAATTGGCTAAGTTAAGCATTGACATGGAACCAGGAACTCATATTTTCCACAATCCTCCACCCTGCTTTTCAACCACTGTTCTAGTTGATATGTTAGAAGTTACAATGACTCGAGTGATCTTCATTTGTTAGTTTTTCTTTTTTTATTTTTCGGGTCAGATGATCCTTTCTATCTACCAAAAAAAAAAAAGATTCCAATGCTCACTAGATCAGGTAATTATTACCTAATTTAACCTTTATAGTTTTTAACTTATTATAATAATTTATTAGTCTCAATGTATGGTCTCATACTCTACTAATACTATCATATATTATTTCTTAAGTAACAAGAGAAAGCGTTCCTTCTTAATTTTTTTGAATTTGACATACATTCTAGCTATAAAATTGAGAAATGTATCAATATTTTTATTTTTAGGAATTTTTTTATGACTTTATCCATAGTATATTTCATTGCCATCAAGCATATTTCATTTGAATGGGTCAACTTCTTATATCTATTCTTCTATTCCGTAGTAAACTTAATGTCAATAAGGAGGCCATTACCTTAACCAAATATAGAATGGTAATTGCGAGTTTTAATGATTTAGTTTGATCCTTATAATTTATCTTATTCAATGTTTTAATAGAATTCAATTGCATGAGTAATGGAGTTGAGGGAAAAAAATTATTACGTTAACACATGTGTGAATTGATATATTTTATTTTTGTTATAAAAATATTTTAAATAAGATGATAGATTTAATTTAATTAAATTACTTAACTATATATATTATTTTTAACTTTTATTTTACAATTCATTTATTATTTCTCTTTTTTTATTTATTCTATTGTATGTTTTTATTTTTTTATCAATTAATATTATTATTAATTGAAATAATTAACTATATATAATTAACTACATCTTTTTTTATTTAATAAAAATATTTAAAAATTAAGATTATTCATTTAATTTTTTATATTAATTTTCACCTGCCACATATCAAATTAAAAATATAGCAATTGGAATTTTTTCAAGATTTTAAAACCCACGTGTTGTTTTACTTCCATTTATTTGTTTCATTATAATCTTTTTCCTTTTTCTTTCTGTTTCATTCATATTACTTACTAATTAAATGTTAATATGATTAAATGATATAGATATAGAATGATGTATTTTATTTACTATAAAATATTAAATTAAATTAAATTATTTAATTGTGCATTTTATTTTTAACTTGTATAATACTTTATACTTTATCTTTTGTTTCTTTTCTTTTTATCAGCACAATTGCATTTTTTTAATTTAATATCTATTACTGTTATTTATAACTTAGATACTAATAACATTAAGTGGTATAAATATATTTGTTATATTTAATCTTATTATAAAAATATTTTAAATAATTTAAAATTTTAATATAATTAGTACTAATTGAAATAATTAATTACATATTCAATTATATAATAGAAATATTTTAAAATTAAAATATATTTATCTGAAGTTTTTCAACATTAAGTATTTTATGACATATTTTTTATATACACTCTTATTCTTTGCAATTCAAACGTTGATATTATTGAATTATATAAATATCATATAATATACTTTATTTTTAACAAAATATTTTATTTAAATTAAAGATTTAATTTAATTAAATTGTTTAATCATATATTTTATTTTTAAATTTTATATTTCTTAACATTGGAACCACATTCTCTTCTTTTTATTTATTTCATTACATTTTTTTCTTTTTTTTTAGTTCATATTCATTTTTGTTATTTATAGTTCAAATACTAATATTATAAAGAAATTCAATATAGAAAGTATCAATCAAATTATATAATTATATTTTTAATAAAAATTAAAATTAAAATTAAATTTTGCACATATTTTTTGAGATTTTGTTAAGATTTTATTATTCATACACTTTTTTATTATTTTATCTACTTTATTACATTTTTTTATTTTTTATTTATTTATATTATTTACAACTTAAACATTAGCATCACCAAGTAAAATAAATATAATATAAAATATTTTTAAATTATAAAATTATTTTTAATAAGCAAAATATATAATTTAATTACAAATTATTTTAATTTTTATGTCATGTTTAAACAAATATTACTTATCTATTTAAATGTATAATTATAATATACATATAATATATTTAATTTTTTATTTTATTTATACATAATTTTCTTATATTATGGAAAAAATAAATATTTGTGCAAAGCATGAGTAAATATACTAGTGATATTTATAGTACTTTAATATTCTTTTTATCTTTTATTATCTTTCACATTTTAAATAAATTTTTTATTTATTACTTAAAATTTTAATAAAGTATTAAATAGTATTTTTTAATTCATCCCTTTTTCACTAGTAAATACTTTATTATTCTTCTTGAAATAATCAACGTATTTATTTCATCATAATTATCCTTTTATTTTTAATTGTCTTGAATTTTATGTACAATAAAAAATTAAATAATAATTTTGAAAAGTGTACTAAAATTAAATAAATTAAACTATTTTTTCAATATTTATGATAAATAATAAAAATAAAGAGAATAATATTTTTAAAGATATATAAATTAATTAAAATATAATACTATAATATTCTTAAAAATATTTTTAATTAAATCAAATATAATAATATAATATCAATTACATTCTTGATAATAATACTCCCAAAATATTATAATTTAAAAAATGTATGAGTTGACTAATAAATGGGCCGAGGAATGCTACATATAACATTCATTATTCCAAAATCATGGCCTATGATTGGAGCTTAACCCTAAATTATCCCCCACACGTGTAGACTTTTTTTTTTTTTTAGGGGGGGGGAATTCTTGACCTCGACATTGCAAATCAAACAAAATCGGCTCACGGCCTCACGCAATGTCCTTGTTCAAACCATGCCCAAATGATCTAATGACATCATCAAAATAGAATGGGATTTAAAATTAATTATGTCCAAATGATCTAAAGGCAACATCAAAATGGAATGGGATTTGAAATAAATGTTTTTAACTCTCCAATCAAGCATAGACGCATAGGTATTCCAACGACTGGGCTTAAAAAAAAGCATAATTAAAGAATTTTGCTTTTTTTTTTTCGACAATCAAGAATTCCTCGAATTAATATTAATTTAATTTGTACGTCAGCATGACCGATCCCCCCTCCAACAATTTTAAGGGCCCGGCATCCAACGTCCATTTGATGTATCCATAATTTTAATCTTTCAATACTAAAATCGGCTAAATTGCAAAGTTCCTATCTAGGGTTATGTATATATATATATATATACAAACACCGGAGATCATTTCTCTTATGATTTAATTTAATTTATTTCTTTTAAAATATAATATAATTATAATCTCACTCTTTTGATTGTTTTTCTAGATTTAAATTTGATTTAATGACATTATAAATTAATTTCAATCTATCAACTATTCTTATATTATCATGTTAACAAAAAAAATTTAAAATTCTTTTATTATTAATACCTTTTTAATTATGTATCATTTTTTATTAATTAATTATATAAAATATTTTGTACTGATAATACATCAAATTTAAACTCTATTTTTAAAATATACATTAACCCTTTTCTTATATTTTAAACATGTATTTATCTCTTCTATAAAAAGAGACAGAAGATCGGTGTATGTTTCTTTTCTTTTTTTTTTAAAGATAAAAGTTAAGTAAAGTTCTTTGAGTATTAGTTATCAAGTTTTTAATCAGATTATAATATGTATATTAATTGTCTCATTTAAAGAAAATAATTTCAACATTTACAATTATTGTAATTATCAAATTATAATTATTAATTATTATTAATAGGATAATTAAGATCGAAAATTCTCATGGCAAATATCCTTTTTGATAATAGGTAGAAGGAATAATTTATTCAAGGTAAACATATAAGATTCTGAACTCCAACTCAAATATAATGAAAAGTGAAGCTTTTAAAATAATATTAAATATTATTGTACGTACCTTATATATGTTTTTGAAAATAAGGAAAATATGAATTTATTTAAATTACACATTGAGAGAGGTGACTACTGTCTGTTCCAAAGCTACTCGTGCACAAATAATATTTGGAGACACAAATATTGACTTGAATGTCTCTATTTTTTAATGAAAATTTTGGTCTGGTAATAAGCAGTGAAAATCAAGTGTTTTAGAGAAGACCCAGATGAGTGCAGAGGTTAGTTTGAGCACATGACCTACCAAGGCAAGCAACACACGCTTCTGGAATATGTAAACCACGTATCATATGATTCATATCCTTAAGTGTATGCCGCCCATTAACTTGCTGAGAAGGCAATGTTCTTCCTTGTCAAATGGGGACCAAAGACTATATGACAAGAGAACAAAAGTGGTGTGTTTGAACCGGTAAACGTAAGTATGCAGGTCAAAGAACCCACTAGATGGATGATGACTAATTAGGAAGGACTGTCTACACTGAAAGCAGATAATACCTAAATCAAATTCAATTTTTTCTTTTCTTTCTTTCTTTCTTTTATTTTTTGGTGAGGAGAAGTTTCGCAATCCTATCAAATGCTCTAATAGCATATTGAAGTTGTTACTAGGGACTCATTCAATTCTCTTTGTTTTCAAGTTTTTAGCTTTTCAGGTTCTATCATTTCATTATTTTTTTAATTTACTTTACATATCTATTTTATTTATATTCTTATTATTATTTTATTTTATTTTATTTTTATACTTTGTAGCAATAGAAGATGTCAAATAAAAAATATGAATCTAACTTTGAAAAATTAAAAAAAAAAGTTAAAAAGTTAAAAAGAAAAACAATTGTAGCTTTGAAAAACGTTTTTCTTTTAACTATGCACAATGAAGCAAGCCTTGAAAAAGATACCAGATTTAGAATACAAACAACAGAAAATATACTTAAATATATTTTAGAGGAATATTAATTAATTAATTGAATGCTCATTTAAATTTTCATATTAAATCAATATTTTAAAACTTAATCTGGCTATTGATTTGATCATTCAACACAATGAGTGAATTAAGATTAGATTAATTTAATCGATCAAATCAAATAATTGAATCAATGGTTATATTTTGTTATTTTTATATATAATAAATTATGTATTAGATATATGTATATAAAAAATAAATGATATGCTATAAATAAATATTAATCTTATTATAATTAAAATAATCATCCGACATAACTTTAATTCAAATAAAGGATAAATGACAAAAATTCTGTCTTTATAGAAAAACTAATATAAAAAACTTTTGAAACAATTAAAGTATAATGTCTTGTATATATTTAGTTGTAAGGTTATTATTTGTTTGGAATTTATATTTTAATGGATTCAACTTCAAATGTACTACTAGAATCCTACCTCTCATACATACATAGATATATATATATATATATATATATATATATATATATATATATATATATATATATATATATATATATATATACACATATATATATAATATAAAATAAATATATATAATAGTAATTCATATTGTAATAAATAGATGATAAAGTCATATCCGTAAAATTTAAAAAAATATGAACACTATCTCTTATATATACTTTAATATAAAGTAAATATAATAATTATATTAAGTTTTTGGATTAGATTTTGCCAAATTGAAAAAAAAAGATAGTGATGGACCCACAAAATTTTGAGCAATATATAAATATATATATTAAATACTCTTATCAATGTATTTTAAAAAATATGAAAATGCAGTTATAATTATAATTAATCTCTACTTGTTTCCCTAAATACATGGTATGATTATGTAAATTTTTAAATGATTGATTGGTAATTTTTAAATGTTTTCTCATTTTCAAGCTTAACACCATAAAAAGCCTCCCTTTCTAAGTAAATTATCAAGCAATCATTTAAAAGTTTACCAGTTGCACATGTGATTTTTTATAATATTAATAACATATGAAGTTGTTTCAATTGTTGCGGTACTAAAACTGTGAAAATGGGAAGATTAATCAATAAAAGATAAAAGATAGAGGATATAACAGACGAATGAAAAGAGGAAGAAAAAATTATTAGATTAATTAATAGAATAAATGAGAGCATAAAGAAAAGAAAAAAAAAAGAAAAGGGAGTGGTCAAGCGTATGATGATGAATTTTATAAAATTAAGAAAAAATAGTAAAGAAAGAGAAGTGCAGGAGAAGTAAAAAAATGAAAATAAAAAATAAAAAAGGAGTATATATATATATATATATATATATATATATATATATATATATATATATATGTTACTTAACAGTAAAAGAAACGAACATTTTTTAATTAAAGTAAAAACACACAATTAAGTGTGTTTGATTTAATTGAAAACTACTCCAATAGGAATAATTGGACCACGTTAAGATAAATTATGAGGGAAATAACCTGAAGAAAATTAAAAAAAAAAAAATTGGTGGGAGTGGCCATGGCCTATCGCGCTGAACCCTCCTAAAGTAGTAGGGATATTTTGCACAAAAAAGAATAAAAATGAGGCCAATTCTACGGAACCTCGGGTAATTTCAAATCCGGGGTGACATGGTGCATTGTGGACCATTGGATGAGATTACCAAAATTCTTAGTAATCTCATCCAATGGCTTGCATTGTACCACGTCACCCCAAGTTTGAAACCCCCGGAGTAGCGTAACAAGCACCAAATGAGATTGAATATTTCAATCTATAATATTTTATAATTAATTCAGTTGAGATAAACAATACATTGCACTTAATATTCTAAAGATTTACATCAAATATATATTTTGATATATGATACAGATATTACACATACTTATTTTTTCTAATAATATTAGAAATATATTTACATATATAAATATTAAGGATCAAATGATCAACTTCTAAATACAAGAACAAACATAAAATTATTAAAAAATATCAAATATAATTTGAATTAAAAACTTCTAATTAAGAGTAAAAATACGTTGAGCCATCTAATAGAAATTTACAGCCTAATTTATTATTAATTTAGTCTATGCTAACTTTTATATTTAAACATATGGTCGCTAAATAAATTTATATAGATAAATAGGTTGGCCATAATTACTTAATTTATAAGAATATTAAATTCATCTATTTAATAATTAATATATTTATAATATAATATCATATATGTAATATATGCATTCATAAAATATATGTAATTTTAATATATATATAATTATAAATAATTTAATTTATTATTTGATTTATTTTTTATTATAAGTCTCTACCTATTAATATATCAGATTGAACTTTATAAACTAGTTGAGTTAAATCCAAATTTTAATCTTACAGAGAATAACAATCAAATTTAGATCAATAATTTATAAAATAAATTTAACTTATCAAAAATATTTTACTTATTTAATATTAAATTTAAAGATTTTAGGGAAAATAATTTTTTTTATTTTAAAAAAAATTATTTTATTTTATTTTCAAATTTTTATATATCAATTTTTTTATTTATCAATATAAATAATATATTAATATTTTATTAATTTATATATAAATAATATTTTCTTATAAAAAATATTTTTCAATAAAATTATGATGAAACAAATGAAGCCTTAGCGTCCATTCGTGACACCAACTTTTGAAATTTAATTGAGTTGTATTAATATTTTATTAAATTTTATTATATATTAGTTTTATTTTTTTAAAAATTAAATTTAATATATTATACAATAATAAATTAATAATTGAATCAAGTAATATATTGATATGCCACAGCATCAACGATGCACTATAAAATTTCTTTTCTTTTACGATAAATAAATAATTTAGTACGTTTCTTTAACACATGAAATTAATTAATTTACCGCATAACTCGTCAACGGTCATATGCCTAACCCAACATTACTACCGAACTTAAGCTGTGGATTAAATCTGTGAATTAGCCCCAATCTTGTGGGCATAATGTCAGGAAACTAGCAGGGCATTTATTGTCAGGTTTCCCTGTACGATCACGGTCTTCAAGCATGAAAATGCTTATATATACTTCTATTTTCATCCAATAAAAAAAAAGCAATTGTGATTTTTAATATCTTGAAAATTTTTAAATTACAAATTTTAATATAAATAAATTTCATAAAATTGTTGTACAAACAGAAAAGTGGACAAATAAGTATATTTATACTAAATTAATCTCTTCACACATGCTTTCGTGCATGTTAGAGGCCTTTTTCTTTCAAAAAATTGAAAAAAATAAACATGATTAGTAATAATTAATTTTAAATATTTTTTGTATCAAGAATGAATTATAATTATCAATAATATTTAGTATTTTCAATTTATTTAAAAAACAGACCATTGAGCATGGGCGAAAAGGCATACAGAGAGGCTAATAGAAAAAAGAAATATTAATTTACAATATTATTATTGTATAAATAAATACTGATACAAAAGCAAACTCATATAAAATCAGAGTTTTTTTTAGTGGAAATAAAATAGATAAATTAATGCAGGAAATTAACTCCTATAAAAGATTTGAAAGCTTTTCCAATTTATCATATGAAAGATAAAATAAATGAATGTAAAAAATTGGCATAAAGTTCCTAATTATAGTAATAATTGACAAATTAAATATTTATGTTTTTATCAAATTAATGTTAATATTATTATTTATTAAAAATATTAATTTATATAAATATTATCATTGTTTAAGTGACATGTAGTATTTTAATTAATAGTTTATTTATAAAATTACTACCAAAATAGCTGGTTTAATAATATTTGATTATTATTTCATCTCAATGTTGAAAAATTATGAGTAAGAAATTATTTTTGTTTGATCAAATTATGTAAAAAAAGATAATATGCATACAAATAAAATTCTATAAAGTTGGATAAATAAATCATGGATATCTTGCTACTCCATACTTTAATATGGAACACAATTAACTCTCCAATCATATGATCATCCTTACGAACATAGGTCATCAAATATTGATGAAATTTTTCTTTATAATCTATGTCTTTCTTCTAAGTATAGCCCATAGTTACAAATCTGGTCTTATGTCTTTTAATTTCACTTCTAGCATCTCTATTGGTTTTAAAGACTAATTTATAGCTAATTGACTTGTAGCCTGTAGGCAACTCAACCAGATCCCGTTTCTTATTCTTGTGAGTGGAGGCTAACTCATCTTTCATGACACTAATCTAATCTACAACATTATAACTAGAAAAAAAATGTCATAGAATCATTATCATCATTATTGTCATATTAATGCTCCAGCTAGTAAGCTAAGTAATCATCTAAAATTGATGGTTTATGAGATTTATAAGATCTTTTTAAGGAAACTCTCCAATAAGTTATGCATCTTTAACCATTGGTTACATTAGATCATCTTGTTGTATAGCAAAAGATGACTCAATCATCATTGATGTTAATGGACCTATTTTTATCTCATCTATGATGTTAATGATGTGTAGTGTTTGATTCCCATTATCCTAACCCATCTTTAAAAAAAAAGGCTTGGTTTGATTCTATAACTCTAGTCAAATAAGTCGGACAATAAATTATGTTGCCTCTTGAACCACCATAATACCTAATAAAATACCCACTAATTATCTTTTAACAAAGTTTCTTTATAGATGGTATGTAAGATTTAATTTCAGCCTTACAACCTTAAATGTGGAAATGTCATAGACTAGGCCTTTTACTATACAACAATCATAAAAAAATTTCAGTATTAACTTACTGGGAACTTGACTTAAAATGTATGCAACAATTTTCAAAGCAACACCTTACAAGTGTTCTAGTAAAGCAAAATGGGATAACATGCATTTCATATGTTTATGAGTGTCCACATTCTTTTTTTTACAATTCTATTTTGTTTTAGTGTCCTAAGCATAGTATAAGTTACTTCAATTTAACATTCTTGTAAGTATTTAGTAAAAGGACTAAAATTTCTTGTTATCTTATCATACTTACTATAATATTCTCTACCTTTATTAAAATTAACATATTTAATTCTTTTTCCTAAGTTAAGTTCAACTGTTGCTTTGAATAAAATGAATGCATCTAGTGATTTAGAATTTTCACTCAATAGTTTCACTCATTCAAACATGGAATAATCATCAATAAATCTGATAAAGTATTTGTGAACACCTATAATATTTGATGTTATAGGTTAACTAATTTCCGTGTGGATTAACTCCAAAGTATCTCATTTTTTGCTCTTTTTCCCATTTCTAACTCTAGCAGATAATTTTCCTTTAATGTAATTAACACATATCTCAAAGTCAAAGAAATCAAGATCATGAAGAACTTCATCTTTATGAGCCTTTGTATCCTTTCCTTGAGGATATTCCTTAATTGTTTGTGCCATAACATCAAAGAATTCTTATTGTTTCCTTTTCTTTTGCTCCTAATAATGACATTTATTGAATTGACAAGTTTAGATCTAAGTCAATTTTATACAACCTATCACATGATGAACCAAAATCAATAATAGAAGAATTATAAATCAAATTAAATTTGCTTTTTCTAAAATAATACGAGTATCCAACATTGTCCATTATAATTATAGAAATTAAATTCTTTCTCATGGAAAGTATATAAATGACATCTGTTAATTCCAAAGTATAACTAGACAATAGGCTTGAGGAGACTACTTGAACATGTTTCATTTATATTTTCTCTTCATTTCAAAGACTAATGACCAATTCTTCTTCATTGGGTTTCCTTAAGTTTTTCAATGCTTGGAAATAATTCTTTACGTGAATAATGACTCTTATATCCAACCACCAAGTATTTAATGACATATTAACAATATTAGACTCAAAACATATTTGAGTTAGAGAGGTACTTTTCTTTTTTTCTTAACTTTTTTTGAACTTATAGCAATATTTTTTTTGTGCCTATACTTTCACTAGAATTTATTATTTCCCTTGAAAAAAGCTTTCTTGGACTTATGATATAGTTCACTATTTCACTTTTGTTCTTTTCATGAGCAAATTTTCCTTTGTTGTTCATTTGATATGATTTTCACCCCTTGCTCAGTGGTCGAATCATGAAAAGTAAAGTTAATAGCATGGACCTTCCCCTTTTATATCCTTCTTAGCTTGATTGATAATAAATATTAATTCATTGATAATCCATCAAGCATTTTGGGTGCTATAAGTTGTCTTCAGAATATTGAACTATGATGATAAAGATTCCAATGCTCACTAGATCAAGTAACTATTACTTAATTTAACCTTTTATATTTTTCAACTTATTATAATAATTTATTAGTTTCGATGTATGGTCTCATACTCCACTAATATTATCATATACTATTTCTTAAGTAACAAAAGAAAGCGTTCCTTCTTAATATTTTTGAATTTGACATACATTCTAGCTACAAAATTGAGAAATGCATCAATATTTTTATTTTTAGGAATGTTTCTTCTAATGGCTTTATCCATAGTATGTTTCATTGTCATCAAGCATAATCTATTTGAATGGGTCCACTTCTTATATCTGTTCTTCTGTTTTGTAGTAAAGTTAATGTCAATAGTGAGGCCACTTCCTTAACTAAATCTAGAATGATAATTGTGGGTTTTAATGATTTAGTTTGATCCTTATAATTTATCCCATTCAACATTTTAACAAAATTCATTTATTTTACAATTCATTTATTATTTATTTTTTTATTTATTCTATTGTATGTTATTCTTTTTTTTTATCAATTACTATTATTATTAATTGAAATAATTAACTACATCTTCTTTTATTTAATAAAAGCATTTAAAAATTAAATTATTTATTTAACTTTTTATATTTTTATATTAATTTTCACCGTCATATATCAAATTAAAAATATACCAATTGAAATTTTATCAAGATTTTAGAACTCACATGTTCTTTTACTTCCATTTATTTGTTTCATTATAAACTTTTTCCTTTTTCTTTATGTTTCGTTAATATTATTTACAAATTAAATGTTGATATGATTAAATGTTATAGATACAGAATGATGCATTTTATTTACTATAAAATATTTTTAATAATTAAAAATATTAAATTAAATTATTTAATTGTGCAGTTTATTTTTTTGACTTGTATAATACTTTATACCTTATCTTTTGTTTCTTTTCTTTTTATTAGCACAATTGCATTTTTTTAAATTTAATATCTATTACTATTATTTATAACTTAGATACTAATAACATTAAGTGATATAAATATATTTTTTATATTTAATCTTATTATAAAAATATTTTAAATAATTTAAAATTTTAATATAAAAGTACTAATTGAAATAATTAGTTACATATTCAATTATATAATAGAAATATTTTAAAATTAAAATATACTTATCTAAAGTTTTTCAATATTTTAAAAATTAATTTTTAGGCTTTATATTTTAAATTAAATTTATATTCATTGAGATTTCATCAAGACATAGCCCATGAATTATTTCACTTTCTTTTATATATTTTATTACATATTTTTTATATGCACTCTTATTCTTTGCAATTCAAATGCCGATATTATTGAATTATATAAATATAATATAATATACTTTATTTTTAACAAAATATTTTATTTAAGTTAAAGATTTAATTTAATTAAATTATTTAATCATATATTTTATTTTCAACTTTTATATTTCTTAACATTGAAACCACATTATCTTCTTTTTATTTATTTTATTACATGTTTTTCTTTTTTTTTATTTCATATTCATTTCTGTTATTTATAAGGTCAAATACTAATATTACAAAGAAATTCAATATAGAAAGTATCAATCAAATTATATAATTATATTTTTAATAAAAATTAAAATTAAATTTTGCACATATGTTTTTGAGATTTTGTTAAGATTTTATTATTCATATACTTTTTTTATTATTTTATCTACTTTATTAATTTTTTTATTTTTTATTTATTCATATTATTGACAACTTAAACATTAACATCACCAAGTAAAATAAATATATTATAAAATATTTTTAAATTATAAAATTATTTTTAATAAGCAAAAGATATAATTTAATTGAATAATTTAATTACATATTATTTTAATTTTTATGTCCTATTTAAATAAATATTACTTATCTATTTAAATATATAATTATAATATACGTATAATATATTTAATT
Organism: Sindora glabra; assembly: GCA_020226215.1. NCBI lineage: Eukaryota > Viridiplantae > Streptophyta > Magnoliopsida > Fabales > Fabaceae > Sindora > Sindora glabra. The sequence goes on along the minus strand of CM035232.1, from coordinate 12,112,253 downwards.
TTTTATTTTATTTATACACAATGTTCTTATATTATGAAAAAATAAATATTTGTGCAAAGCACGAGTAAATATACAAGTGATATTTATAGTAATTTAATATTCTTTTTATCCTTTATTATTTGTCACATTTTGAATAATTTTTTTTTATTTTTTATTTATTACTTAAAATTTTAATAAAGTATTAAAAAGTATTTTTTAATTTTATCCCTTTTTTTACTAATAAATACTTTATTATTTTTCTTGAAATAATCAATATATTTATTTCATCGTAATTATCTCTCTATTTTTAATAAGAAATTAAATAATAGTTTTGAAAAGTCTACTAAAATTAAATAAATTAAATTATTTTTTTAATATTTGTGATAAATAAGAAGAAATAAAGGGAATAGTATTTTTAAAAATATATAAATTAATTAAAATATAATACTATAATAATCTTTAAGATATTTTTAATTAAATCAAATATAATAATCTAATATCTCTAAAATTACATTCTTGATAATAATACTACCAAAATATTATAATTTAAAAAATATATGATTTGACTAATAAAAGGGCCGAGGAATGTTACATATAACATTCATTATTCCAAAATCATGGCCTATGATTGGAGCTCAACTGTAAATTATCCCCCACACGTGTAGAATTTTTTTTTGGGGGGGGGGGGGATTCTTGACCTTGACATTAAAATAGAATGGGATTTAAAATAAATGATGTCCATATGATTTAATGGCAACATCAAAATAGAATGGGATTTGAAATAAATGTTTTTAACTTCCAATCAAGCATAGACGCATAAGTATTCCCACAATTGGGCTTAAAAAAAGCATAATTAAAGAATTTTTTTTCCAACAATCAGGAATTCCTCGAATTAATATTAATTTAATTTGTACGTCAGCATGATTGATCCCCCCTCCAACAATTTTAAGGGCCCGGCATCGAACATCCATTTGATGTATCCATAATTTTAATCTTTCAATACTAAAATCGGTTAAAAACGCTAAATTGCAAAGTTCTTATATATATATATACAAACACCGGAGATCATTTCTCTTATGATTTAATTTAATTTATTTATTTTAAAATATAATATAATTATAATCTCACTCTTTTTATTGTTTTTGTGGATCTAAATTTGATTTAATGACATTATAAACTAATTTTATATTATCAGCTATTCTTATATTATCATGTTAGCAAAAAAAATTCAAAATTATTTTATTATTAATAACAATTTTTTATTATTATTACCTTTTTAATTATGTATCATTTTTTATTTATTGTATAAAATATTTTATATTGATAATGCATCAAATTTAAACTCTATTTTTAAAATATACATTAACCCTTTTGTTATATTTTAAACATGTATCTATTTCTTCTACAAAAAGAAGCAAAGAGAGGCGTATGTTTCTTTTCTTTTTTTTAAAAGATAAAAGTTAAGTAAAGTTCTTTAAGTATTAGTTATGAGTTCTCAATCAAATTATAATATGTATATTAATTGCCTCATTTAAAGAAAATAATTTCAACATTTATAATTATTGTAATTATCAAATTATAATTATTAACTATTATTATTAATAGGATAATTAACACACATGTGATTGAAAAATCTCATGGCAAATATCCTTTTGATAATAGGTAGGAGGAATAATTGATTCAAGATAAACATACAAGATTCTGAACTCCAACCTCAAATATAATGAAAAGTGAAGTTTTTAAAATAATATTAAATATTATTATACTAATAAAGTATCTGATATATGTTTTTGGAAATAAAGGAAATATGAATTTATTTAAATTAAACGTTGAGAGAGGTGAGTACTGTTTGTTCCAAAACTATTTGTGCACAAATAATACTTGGAGACACAAATATTGACTTGAATGTTTCTATTTTTTAATGAACATTTTGGTATGGTAATAAGCAGTGAAAATCAAGTGTTTTAGACACGACCCAGATGAGTGCAGAGGTTAGTTTGAGCACTTGACCTACCAAGGCAAGAAGCACACGCTTCTGGAAGATGAAAACCACGTATCATATGATTCATATCCATGAGTGTATGCCGCCCATTAACTTGCTGAGAAGGCAATGTTTTTCCTTGTCAAATGGTGACCAAAGACTATATAACAAGAGAACAAAAGTGGTGTGTTTGAACCGGTAAACGTAATTATGCAGATCAGAGAACCCACTAGATAGATGATGACTAATTAGGAAGGACTGTCTACACTGAAAGCAGATAATACCTAAACCAAATCCAATTTTTTCTTTTTGGTAAGGAGAAGTTTCCCAATCCTATCAAATGCTCTAATAGCATATTGAAGTTGTTACTAGAGACCCATTCAAAAGTCATTACCAAACATAACTGATCGAGAGGCAGCAACTCCAAGTATCTCTGAATGCTAGGAAGCTACAGTCAAAACGATGCTGTAGAATATATATAAAGTTCACAAATAGAGAGCAGCAAGACTGTAAAGAGGGACATGTGAATCCTAGTGGAATACATCAACTGCTACAATTAAGTGTTAATAAATGTTGTCCTTTGTGGAATATTAAAGCTTGTTTCCACGGATAGCAGTTGAAGAAAAATAAAGGTTTACTTATTTATTTGGTACATTATAAAATGAGAGCCCAAAATTTTTATTTCAATTTCTGCATAGTTTGACTGAAGTGCACCTTTTAACACTTTCTAACATAAGACATGAGTGAGAGCAGATAACCATTCACCAGGCTTTCCTCTTGATTAAGGCTTGCCATAGGTAGTAAGAATTCTTATAATTTTAGCCACTATGAAATTCATTGGGCCTAACGGAAAGCTTTTCAGCCTGTGGTAACAATAAACTCTAAAATCCTATGATAAATCTAACAAAAAAATGACACTTTTGTTATTCAAAGAAGGACTTTCCTAAAATGCTTGCTGCACTCTCTAAAAAGAGAGTGATAATTCACTCCTCACTACTTTCCTTTTATAAATATTGAAACTTACAAAATTATGAATCTCATAATCTATAAGGAGGAAGTAAGTATAGAAAAGCAAAAGTAATATTACTCTATTTGAAATCTCATCAAGAGTTCAACATGAGAGAGATGTATAGACATGCAAATGTTGCAAATGGCCTTGATATAATGCATACCAATGTACTAACGTAATGACTGAAGGAATAAATATGATATCATCCACAACCCTAACTGCTTAAACAGGTAAACTGCTTGCTGCAAAGATATGCCTCTGATCCCGTTGTCCCTTTATCTTATCTTCTAGTGCTGCTTTAGCTTTCTCTGCTAGCTCAGCCCTACTAAGAGCCTGTTCTGCACGAGCTCTGAGCTCCCCGATTTTTGCCGTTGCAGCCTCCATCTCCTACTTCAAGAATGCTAAATCTGCCCAGCTTCCAACTTCCTCTACTGATGCTGCAACTTCGTTTCCCTTCTCGACGTCTCTAAGTAAGGCTTCAAATTCTTTTCTCGTGATCGTTACGTGGTCCTTGTTTTTCTCATCATTTATCATCCCAGCTTCTTGCTTTGAGTGATCAATGTGGGAATCTACCACCTTTTGAGAAGAATTCTCAGCTTTTTGGGGCACCTGATTTTCTCCTTATTCTATACTATGATTCTGCTTTTTCACTTTCTCCATGACATCAATACCGGCAAATTCTAATCTGCCCGCGTGGAGCTGGGATTTCAGGAGTGCTATCTTAACCTGGGCTTTAATTTCTCTATCCTTGATCATGTGCATCTCTTCTTTTGCCTCCTGCAATTCACCCGTGAGCGACTCAGTGTTGATATTCAATCCTTTTATTTCCTCCTTAGCATTCATAAGTTCTTGCTTTAACTGATTTAATTCCATTTCTAAAGCCTCAATGTAGACAAATTATCTGTGATGGGTGTTTCCTTTGGTTTTATGGCAATAGAATCAAATTCCTCCAATGAATTGTGTAATTCAGTTGCTTGCTGAAGCTTCAACTTAAGAGGATTATCCAATTTAGACTTTTTGCAAACCTTGCAAACTTTCTAGTTGCTTTCTCATATCTTCTAACTGCTTTCGCACTTCTACAGTTGCTTTTGTAGCCAGCTCAATCTCTGCATCTTTTTCGGATAGTACAGCAGACTTCTCTTTCTCCGCCTTAATGGCAGCAAGCTTCAACACGTGAATAGCTTCACTAAGCTCCTGGACCTTCTCTGCAAGTTCATCTTTCTTTCTCTGTTCCATTTTAATACTCATTTGCATCCACTCTGTTTTTGTTAAGGAATTCATTTCTGAATCACTAACAGCAGCCAGTTTTGTTTCTTTGACAAGCAGCTCCCTCTGAGTAGCCTTCAATTCGTTCACAACATGTTTGAGCTGCTCTTGGCCCTTTGTATTTTTCGAAAGCAGAGCAGCCACCACTTCTATCTTTGATTTGTGCTCCTCAATTTGAGCCTTAATCTCCATACATTCATTCAAGTATTTGTTTCCTTCCCCGTAGGATTTTTTGAGAAGTGTGGACAATTCGTAAGTCATTTTTTGGTACTGTTCCAACTTGAGAAATGCCTGCACGTAAGCAGCATGCTATGCTTCCGATTGCAACTTACAGTTTGCCAATTCCTTTGACACCTACTCAAGCTCTTCCTCGCACTCATGCTGGTGACAATATAAAGCAACCGAAAGTCATCTAATCAAAATATTGAACTCGATAGTCCAACACCAACATAAAATGAAAGTTTGCTAATTGACTTTATTTTCATTGGTCTCACCTGGCTCCTAGGGTGGTATTTCTCCTGATCTACTTTATCTCCAAAAAAGGAGAGGGCGCTCCGGACCGATTCCACTGGTTTAGTATCAATCTCTGCCATAATCTTGCTAGAAAACTATAATTCAAGCAGTTTCGTGAGAAAAACAAGGCCTCACAACCTTCAGGAAATAATCTAAAACAGCAATAAAAATAACACAAAATAGGTATTGAAATTCAAAGTTGCCTGAGGTGATTATCCTACTACTCACATTTGTAATAGGGATTTCTTTGACCATTTTGACTTTATTGCCTTATAATTGTTTTGAATTCTTTGTATATGTTTATTCAAACAAATCTCTCAAGATATTTGCATTTTGTGCTTTATTTTTGTATTAATTGCTTCTACTTATATTTGGTTTCACATTGATAAAATTTTTTGTTAGTTTATTGTAGTCTGTAAGTGTAATTTTTTTTTTATTTGAGGATCTGGTGTGTCTTGCTAACTTAAGTTTTAATTATATTACATGTGTAACAATGTTTGATGAATGCATTTTTCCAACAAGATACACCCCGATCTTAAGTTAAAATAAGTCCTCTTTCAACTGTTTATTTGTTATTGATAAGTTCCTATTTTAAATTATTAGTTCTATATTGCCAAACCGTTTTGCAATAATTGACTCATTTACTTATTTATTTCCTTCAGTTTGATTCTATTCTTGCTATTATATTATGGAAATTGCAGTTTTTTCAACTAATAAATCCACATTAACGCTATTTTCTAAAACACTAACATACAAAATCAGTAATCATAATTATGCATTTGTGTATTGGGGGTCTCTTAGTAGTTATTTAAAGGATGTTTTATTAGCTAATCGTATTTATAATTTATAATTGAAGATGATATTCGATGATATGTAGGTCAATGTTTGTTATTGTTGAAGGGCACTTATGTGTTTCAGAGCTAGTGCAAGACCATATTTTTCTTGCAACATGAAAGAATTTCTTCACTTTATATCAGTAAGATACCTTTAAATAGAGATATTCTTTTAGAAATGATATATCACGACTCAAATTTGATTGTGACCGACATGAATCTTATTACCTAATTTTTATTAGCCTTAATATTATTTACCATAATTCTACTCAACAGAAATCTTCTTATTTCTGTATAACTCACATCCATTTCAAATTCTTACAGGAAAATAGATAAAGTTTTTTTTTTATTTTTAGACACTTTCCAAGAACCACATGCCCTGAATCACAAAACTTATATTTTTTACAGATATGACTGCATTATTAACACACAAAATACTATACAACTTCAATATGTATATGTATATAAATAATTCAGCACATCAAATGTTAAATCAACCTAATCTCTATATGTATATCCTAATCTTATTCCAACTATTAGAATCCTTCAACTGGGCCATCTTTAATTCTCTATGAATGCAGCAAAGCTTAAACATTTTTTTTGTCTTAACCTGAAAACTTTGAAAATAGAAAGGAATAAGCTACAAGAAGTCAGTGAGCATATATCTATCTCTTCTAAATCTAAATTCAATTATATTAAATGGTCACATGTCAATTAGATAATTAATTAAAGAAGTAATTGCAATCCAAATTCCTTGAGTTTTTGAAACGTATGGAATCAAGCCTCGAGTTGAATATTTACCTGCACACAACTTAAAATTCATAATTTATATTACAATTTACAATAATCTCAACTATTTACTAGCATGTAATATCATCATCATATCAGATACACCTATTTCAAGTGATTATCATATTCACAAACAATTATGAAGGCTTAATTACAACTAAATCATCATAATCACATCAAATCTTTAAAATCATATTAAGTCGTAATATCCAATCATAAACAAATTTTAATATCATATCACATTACATAACCATTTATAATCAACATACATGCATCTACCTTTTGTCTTCTGATTCAACCTTATACCTTCCATAAGTTGTCCATCCTTATCTCTCCAGGATCTGCCTTATACCTTTCACAAGCTATTTGCCTTATACCTTCCACAAGCTATTGTTAGAAATTTACCATTTGACCTTGACATCATTGCCTTATCAGGTATCTCATTTCAAATGCCACTCATGACATATTTCATATTATAATATGCACAATAAAACTAAATTTTATCAATCATAATTTTAATGCAATCTCAATACAAATCAACTATTCGTAATCATAAGGCAAACTAAAATACATAAATAATATATAAATAGCAGCATTACCATGCCCTCTCGTATAGCTATAATGCTTATTCGCATTCCAATATAGATCACATTATAAATTTCAACGTAAAAGTAAAAATGTAGTTCTAAGCGAAATATAAATATCATTTACCATCACAATTCAATTATAATAAATCAACATTTGATTATATCATCACCATGCCTCATAAGCCTGTTTACATAACATTTTCTCAAGTAAATAATTACTAACTCATCCTAAGTATCATTTCCAAGTTATCCATACATGGCTACAAGATTAATTTCATAGTATATTATGATATGTAGTTATACTATTAAGAATTCACAAATGACAAGGGGTATAAAACACATAACATAATATAAACAGTAACACCACCATGTCCTCTTGCATGGCCATAATGCTTATTCATATTCCAATATAGATCACATTATAGATTTTAGCATAGAAGTAACAATGTAATTCTAAGCGAAATATAAATATCATTTACCATCACAATTCAATTATAATAAATCAACACTTGATTATATCATCACCATGCCTTACAAGCCTATTCACACAATATTTTCTCAAGTAAATAATTACTAACTCATCCTAAGTATCATTTTCAAGTTATTCATACATGGTCATAAGATTGATTTCATAGTATATTATGATTTGTAGTTATACTATTAAAAATTCACAAATGACGAGGGGTATGATTAATACCATTTATAAGAAGGATTACTAATTATAACTTTTAAATAAATTATTATTAAGACTTTAATTCAGAGTGGGACATGTACTTACCTAATAATGTCTAATCACTTTTAGATGTTATAAGATATCTATGATTACTATCACTCCCTACCTTTTTTACTATTGATAATGATAAATTATAAATGTAAAAACATTGCTTATCTTATCTTTAAATACTCTAATTCCAAGTTCAAATCAAAATATAATAAATTATTCTAGGTCATTGACTTCTGATGTTTCTCCAATGTCAATTTTAAAATCAAATTTTATCTTTACATAATAATTTATTTGGAATCAAGATTATACAAATAAAATATTAAAATATGAAGCTCTCAATCAAACATTATTCATATCATTCTACCATTTTATAATATCGCTCTTTCATATCTTTATAGAAAATATTGTAAAGAAATTAAAGATTTTTATAAATGAGGACTTTTGAAATCTGTTACGTGTAAAATAGTTTATCAATTAGCGCAAGTGCACACTGTCGTAAACAAGTAATAAAGTGATAAGAAAGTATCGTTCCCACGAGGATTGTTTCACTAAGTACCAAAATTCATAATCCTAACACTATTTGACAAATCGATAAGTTGGAATTGAAGTGAGTAAATGAAGATTAATGCAAAAACATACTTAAAATAAATATGAATGCAATTGGAGTGAAGATAAATATGAATAAAAGACCTAGGGATCAGACTTCACTTAATAATTTCGGATTGAATCATCTATCTACACTAATCCAATTTTAACTCCCTTAATTGATAGTCGAGTTTCCCTAAATTAATCACTAGCCTCTTCCAAGGTCAAGTAATTCTATAATTAATTGCTAATTCACTATATTCCTATGTGAATTATAACAACTAATCATGCATTAGGATTTATGGAACTCATTAAGACTACATAAACCATATGAATATATTCCTATTTCATATGTAATTTACGATTTTAATTATAGGTTCCATACACATGTATCTCCTTCCGGTCTCAACACACATAATGAGTTCATTCAAAAGGTGGCCAATCAATTGAAAGCATTAAGAGCAATAATTAAAACTCAATCTAGGAAATAAAATTGAAATTAGTTTCAATAGATTAGAATTCAATCCGTTATTATCAAGTTACGTCATCACCCTAGGAAGATGAAAAATTAAAACATAATGAAATTAAAAACAAACTCAAAATAAAATAGAAACATCGTCACATTCATGATACAAACATTATAATTACAAATGCATGAAAATAGAAATACTATCCATCCATATAGGAGGTAAAACCTTTCATGTAGGAGGAAAACCTAGCTTTCCATGTAGGAGGCATACAAGAACTAAGAATGCATGAACTAAACTACTATCTAAGATGCATGAATCAATGAATGCTGCAAATGCTCTCTACTTCTACCTATTTATAGGTGAATGAATCAGCTGCAAGTCATAAATCTTGACCATTAGCTACCAATCACATTCTTTAGCTACCACTCATGGTCTTTAACTATCCTTCTTGATTTTCGCAGCAGCAATTCTTCTGACTTGTTGGTAATTTTTCACCATGAGAATGGCAGATTTACATCTTCCTGTAAACATAGGAGTTGTAGAGCCGGATATTAAATTTCAAATGCCGCAAAGAACTCCTAATTTTGACATTTCTATCCCAAGTTATGATCATATTAGTAACCAAAGGTTAGATTCCATCAGAACCACTGTTTCATCTTCTAAGCAGAATTTGAGATCCTTAGATTCCGAACTGGGCTTTTTTTTAAACATGAAAGTTGTAGGGATTTTTCTTAGCTTTGAAACCATATAAATAAAAACCCAATCCAACATCTAGAAATCCAGATATAGCCTAAAATCTAAAACAGGGTCAAAATACAGCATTATCTAAAATATTTGATTTCATTTCAAATTCAAGACCCATTCACAAAATGCAACTAAATTTATTAAATTAAACAAGATAACATCCAAAAATGCATCATACAAGGAAAAATAAATATGTAAATATTTTACGTATCAAAATCAAATGTCAAATAATCAAAATATTAAAGCTTTATAATCTAGGAAGGCCTAAATCATATTATATTATAAAACTAGACATTTAGCTTTAAATAATTTAAACACCATTTTAAAGAAATCAAATAATGCAACTTAAGTATTTACTTGAATGAAACTTTGAGTACTGAAAATATTAAGCTTTTAAGATATTGATTTACTCTAAGGATACTAATATATCATTCTAGAACATCTATTTCTTATTTTATCAGTTCTATATCGGGTAAAAAGAATATAATAATAAAATAAGATTCTTTTTTTTTTCTAAATCCATCATAAGACAATTAAATTATAGAACTTTATGCTAATAAAACAATCTATTCACATTATTTTACGAAGTTATACATTTGATTTATAATATTTTTATCTATACCTTAATAAAGTGACCTAGTTGCAATTCTCATATCTAGCTCCAAGCCATTTTTATCATATTGGTACTATTTGTATACTAACAGCACAAACTGAATCACATTACCATATATATATATATATATATATACATATCATCTAAGTTTCATTTTTCATAGTATCTTAATCTCAATTTAGCCACAATACGAGGTAATCAATTCATTATCACAATCATCCTTATTCATAATACCATGACTCCAAACATATTCATATTTAGATACAAGTATACTCATTTATCAAATGGCTGTTTCGCAGTTCTCATGTGTGGTCACAAGCCAAGTACAATTGTAATTACAATCTCACTTAAAGCATACATTCTTTATAACCAAGGAATAACCCATACGATGTTGTCATTGCATCATTCATAAAAGGTCAATCAATGGTAATTAATGAAAAATAAATGGTGCTTTGGAAGCGCCATTACACTCCATAATTTTTATGATGATAGGAAACAATCAAGATCACAAGTTTTTCATACTCATTCATATTGATGTATAGATCTACACGCCATATAATTTCATATAAAATGAATAGAGTATAGGGAAATTAAGTAGAAAGGTTCCTAAGATAAAACACTCACTTAAGAATGTTTATTTTCTTTAAGTATCTCCAAGTATTCCACTTTCACCTTTTTTCTCTTTTTCCTATTTCAAAATTCATAAGGACAATTTATAAACATTAACATTACTCATTTTATGATCATCTTGTTATGTACTTATCATATAAATATCATAAAAACTTATCTTCTATGTTTAAATATCAAACACCCCATGTTGGACTCTTATAAATCATGAAAACACAAAATAGGATGGTATGGTTGATTATAAGATCACTATAACTGTGACCTTTGAATGATGTCCTATGAATGATTCAAAAATCATGAAAAAATTATTTGTAAAACTTATTTCATGTAAAATTAAATTCAATTATCTTTCCATAGATTACTTACTCACCTAAATTGGTTAAAATTTGAAGATGTTATACCTTTTAGAAGATAGATATAAAAAGTCCATTTTTCAAAATCTTGAATTTTTTTATCTTTATTCATTATTTTGATGATATCTCATAATATACGTAAGATTTTGATTTGAAATGAATTCAATTTAAAAGTAGACTTAACTACCTTTAAAACAATAGGTAGTTTGTTTAAAACGAATATAAGATAAAGGAGTTACACCCCCTAAAATTTAGCATAAAATTTTGGGCTTGGTGAATTGATTCACCCATGCTAGTTTTGCCTTTGAACCTTCAGAATCAATTGGTTACTCAATTTTGAAACCTAATTTCACTTCTAAACCCTTGGAATTGATCATTAATTGATTCATATGTGAAAATCTTAATTTTTTACAAAATTTTCACTGTATATCCAACTCTAAATGCCCCTTAAACATATATATTACACACTAAACCTTAATACAATCATTAATATACTTATTTAATATATCATATCACTTCTTTCCATCATTTATAACTTCCACCATATCAAAATAATCTAAATTCAAGCAAAATTATAAAACAACCCATATTTCACTAATATTATCCTATAATCACGAAATCTGTGGATTTAACTAAATTATCCATTCATCTTATACATAAGAGGATGCTAGAGAGAGTTAATTTAAAGATTCTTCAACCCTAATCATATCAAAATTCATGGATTCTAAAGTTAAGGTTTAAAATTTCTAATAAAACTAAATGGCCTCAAATCTCTTCATTAACCAAGAAGAAATAGAAATGATTCTTAATGAAAGTGATATCCTTACCTTGATTGAATGAGGAAATCAAGAAGAATGGACATTTTCCTTACTTGATTAAAAGAGTATAGTAGAGATTATGTAAAGAGAGTTGAGAGAAGTTAAGAAATGAGGAAATGAGAGAAGGTTAAAGGTTTAGGGCTGAAATAAAGTAAATAAGGCCCCAAAAGCATTTTTGAAAAGTTATTTTTAAATTTCTTTCATACTCACACACTCACTTATATCAATTCAAAACATTACACTTCATAGTTCTAATACATTTTTGTCACGATCTGTTCCTACAGCCATCGTGATTGGTATAAAAGTATCTAATTAATAAAATATTATCAATTAAATACCTTTATAAGCTTTATTTTATCACATTAAGTCATAACACCTAAATGTAATTGAAATTTTTCTTACATATATAATAAATTACAATAATACACATAATGTCACAAAACATGTATGCATATGCATATCAGGACATATGTACACTATGCAAAACTCTTTATACTTTTGACTATTGACTCACGGTGACAGCTAGGAGTTCAAGTAAGTGTCAAATTGTTCATGATGGTCCAGGTTCATCCTATGTAAAAAAAATCATAGAAAGGAATGAGTATTTAAGATACTCAGTGAGTAACAATTATTCTTTTATCGTATTATTCTTATATTTTAGGATTATCATTTATAACTAAAGATTTAATGTACCTTTACTCAATATCGTCTATTAAGAATCTTATCTAAAATATTCAAATAAGAATGATTAAACTGGATATTAACAAATGGCTAATTAGGCATGGGGTTTCTCTTTATATTTTCGGTTCAACTTTATCGCCTGCCACCAAGGCCAAAGCCCTTAACCTTATCCCTATAACTCTTATCATGCCTCTCCTTCATTTAGAAGGATGTAATACTTCCCTCATAAGTTATAGGAAACAAGACTTAGAAGTATAGCAATACTTCAGGATCCATTAGTCTTTCAAGGCACATATAAAATCATATCATCTAAGTATGGTCCAATGCACCTACTAGCCATTTAAATAATATTCATTTCTAATCATTACACACAATAACAATCATACATACAAAACATTCATTCAAACAAAAATGCAAGAATTAAGTATTAAAGAATTCTATATTCTAATACATAGGAGTTTTACTTTAATGTCATGTTCTAAATTTTTTATAATATCCAATTAATTTCATTTAACATTCCACTATCTAAGCATGTTATAATAATATAACAATGCATCATCAAAATGTTAAATATCAAATTTCCCTTATATTTTCTCACTCTAATTCACTGTTCATATATTGTTTTCTAGAACAGGGTAATAAGGAATATGTTGTAATGGGGAACCATTTATGGTATTCAAATTAACTCTAAAAATCATCGAATTATTCCAAGACATCCTTAATATGTTTATTAACGAAATTGAACTTTAGGTTTCACAAAAAAGTCTAGAAAATTTTCCTAAAAAATTCATAGATTAAACTCTTCCAAATCAGTTCTAGTACTAGACAACATTGGAGTTTTGAATTCTAAGGATATATTTGACTAAGAAAATGAACTTCAATTGTCACCAAATTTTGTCACAATTGGTTCAACATATTGAAGGGTTTCCAAAAAAATTTTTAGAATTTTTTAACACTTGCAAAGGCCTCAATTAATTCAATTATATAAGCAAAATTTTCCATCTTTCTCTTCTTAGCTAGTCTGGACCTATGCACATAAAGGTCCCTATTTTGAATTCCTAACCATCTCTAAAAATTCCCAATGAATTCTATATACATCTTGACATCATTGGAGGCTCAAGAATGAGTGGTTTGGAATTTTTAAGGAACCATAGCTTTCAATAAAAATTTTGTGACTTGTACTATAAATTCAGCAATTCCAGAAACACTGTCAGCAAGTTTATTCTTGCTAGTTTTTGCTATTAATCACCATATAAGACTATATAATCCAAGTTTCAATCACTCATACCTCTTAGTATCATCATATTATTACCAAGGAGGCTTCAAGAATGAAAAATTTTAGAACCATGCCTTCCATCCATGGCCACAATCATCTAATCCACCATAAGTTATTCTAAATGATATTTTATTAACTAAATTTGTAAAAATTACATGAAAGTGAAAGGAAAATTGTCACTCACCTTCAACTGGCAATCTTCTAAGCTTTAAACTCTCTTCTACAAAGATAAGTTTTTGGTTTTAGGAGGAAAGAGATGAGTTCTTCAAATTTGGAAAGATTCTTGTAAGAAAATCAAGAAAATAGGGTAAAGAAGGGATTTACCTTGAAATTTTATAATTAAATCTTCTTATTTGTGTGTTTAGATTGACTTGGAAGCTTGATTTCTTCCTCCTATTGCAACAAAGATTTCGGCTAGTTCAAAGGGAAAAGATGGTGCTAGTGGTTTCTTGAATTTTCAAGAGATAATCCTTAAATATTTTAAAAGGGCCTTTTTGAAAAAGTGAAGAAATTTCTAGATTTCTTATGATATTTTCTTTGATTTTTATTAATAAAGTTAGCAGTAATTTAGGTTGATCCAATCTCAGCTTTCCGTCCAAAATTTGGGTAAAAATTAGGCAAAATTAAATCTTTTAGAAAAAATTACAATTTGGCCCCACAAATTTTCATAATTCCACCTTTTCCTAACTTTCTTTGGTCATTTTTCAATTCAAACCTTGGGCTTATTTTTGAACTTTTAATAGTACTTATTGGACCTTGAAGAAACATACTAAATTACCCTCAAAGGAATTTTAAATAATTCACTTATTTTACTTAATTTTTCTTAAGGCTTTTTGGGGACTAAATTAAAAATTCTTTTCATTTGGGTGCCTCCTTTTCTCTTTTTTTTCTTGTATTCTAAAAATAATTTTTAGAAACACCATCTTGAGATATTAAAATTTTCCTAATTAATTTTTTTTACCAAATTCATATTCATATAGTCTCAATTTTTATCAATTTTATTTAAATATTTCACACATAAGAATCCTAACTTAATCAAATTTACTATTTACCTCAAATATTCTTTCTTACAAAAATAATTTCAAATTTATCATAATTTAAAGAAGGTGTAAAATGGTATTTGGTCTTTATTTATCCAAATATTATGTCAATGTAAACTCTTATGTATAAATTTACTTAACAAGTACCAAAATTAATAATAGCTCTTGGTAATATTCACCTTTGTGTCTTTCAGCTTTTTGTAATTCTCGAATCCTTCACCATTTTTCTTAATGGCCTCTATTACTACAACCTTCATGTCTCTTGCTTCTTTTCCACCATTTTTAAGCAAAGCTTGGCATGAAAAATAAAATCTTTATTCTTCATTTTCTGGTTTTTGTATAGCTTATTGACTTAATTAGGATGTGCAGTATTTATAGTAATTATGCTATTTTGCATTTGATCCATTATTAAATAATTTTTTAATTACTTTTGAAATTCATTTAATTAGTTTTATTGATTGCTTAAAAAACAAGCTTTCTCTAATAGGCCGAACTTAGTTTCTTTTTAAATTAGATATTTTTTCTTCTATCAGTGTCACGACCTAAAATTTTAAATTAAAAATCGTGATCGGTGTGAATATATCATAATCTTATGATATATCCATAAGCCTTTTTCAACTTTTCTCTTATCTCTAACCAGACACCATGATATTAATAAATTGATATATATATATAAAGGTTAATCACATTTACAAATCAAAATAAAAGTATTATTTCATAATTCATACAAACATCAGGGAGTACTCTTATTACTAAAATACTATACTCTAAACATCCAATAGTTCAAAATACATGGTATACCAGTAATTACATATGATCTGGGGATCCACCTATAAAGAAACATTAAAACAATAATGAAAGAATGAGTATTTCAAATACTCACTGAGCTTATTTACATTCCATTTTTTAGAATAATCTTATAAAGAATTTATCATTCTTCTCATAAATATTTAATCAACAGTAATTGTCTATCAATACAATCTAACTTTATCAATTTAACTGAATTCAAATCTAATATACAACTAATGTGTAATATATGAATGAGAATGGTCGGGAGGTATAGGTTCTACCTTATACCTTCTATTTCAGCCTTATCCTTCATGCCCCAACCTTATTCCTCCATTCTAGCCTTATCCCTCTCTCTAATGTAAGGCCCCCCACACGAATAAAATTTGCTTTTTTTATAAGGTCACCCTCTTTGAGGGGTTAAGGTATGGTTAATATACCTCTTACCAAAATTTTTCTATAATTCAAATATAACAATATTCTATAATTTTGAAGAAATTCATAGTTTATTATGCATAAGCATAAAATAATCATATACGCAATTTCAATCACAACTCATTTATTTATCACATTCAATAATTAAATTGGCAATCATATTGCTAATTCTTTTATTTACAACACTACTAACAATATTAAATGAAAATTCTAAAACTACAATCCTCAGTTTATAATTTCTCTAATTTTTCTAAACAAAATCTAAGCCTAATGAAAGTTATTTAAATTAAACATAATTATTAATAAATATTATATAAGAATTAAATAAAATTAAATTAATTAGAAATAGAGTAAATAGAACTCACCTCAATTCAAGAATACCTCTCTTTCTTTCTTTCTTTTTTCTTCCTTCTTCTTCTTTCTTTTTCTTTCCTTTTCTTCCTTCTCTCTCTCTTCCTTGTTTCCTTTTCTTTTTCTACATTCTTCTTCTTTCTTTCTGGCCGTTAAGGCCTCACCCCCCACTCATATACATACATACATATATATATATATATAATATTATTTAAAGGTGAATGATGGTGCTACCACTGCCATTCACACCTTATATATATATATATATATATATATATATATATAAGGTGTGAATGGCAGTGGTAGCACCATCATTCACCTTTAAATAATATTATATTATTTTTTTTAAAATCTCATTTTTATTTTCCAATTTTGCCTTTTGCCTTTTTATAAAATTACATTCTTATCCCCATAAAATATTTTTCAATTTTACTTTTTCACTCTATAAAAATTTACATTTTTACCAATATAATTACTTTTCAATTTTGCCTTTCTCCTTTTATAAAAATTTCAAATGTGTCTAAATATTTTTGAAAAATTATTTACTTTCTTTAAAACTTTACATTACAATACATTTGTAATATTTTATATTTTTATCTAATAATTTTATTTATAAATTAAAATTTTTAGCTATTACAATCATATTGCAACCTAAAGTATCTTAATTTCAAGCTTTACATGCCATAAGTAATTTAATCGCAAGCCCTATCTATTCTATTTACTTCATATTTGTTTACTTTAGGAACATTTTTTTTAAATTTGATTGAAAAATTAATCATGTCAAGTAACTATCAAATAGATACAAGTATTTCCTATAACTTGAGAAACAACAATAGTGTAAAAGAAATTACTATTGCATGATGACATATGTGATGTTAGATCATTATTATCTATACCCTTGTAGGTAAATTAATTAGTGCTATGATGATGTTGTAAGTGAATATTCTTAGGGTTCATCTAAATCTAAAGTCCAATTCTTAAAAAAAAAATCTTGAACAATGGATACTTCTTCTTTCATTTATAGTTATTAGTAGTAAAAGTCGATGTAGCACTACATGAATACATGACATTTTTTGTCATTTTGTTGTTGCATTATAAGTTTATTCTAAATTATAACATATCTTTTCAAATGGAATTTTCAATAATGTATTGCATGCTTGATTGTGCCTAAGATTATGGAGAAGAAAATAAGTATAAGTTACACACTCCGAGATATTATTTTGGCTTGAATTTTTAATATTTTTATATTTAATGATATAAATTTTATTATTTTAAGTAGGTTAAAATTGAGACGGTGGATAAGGTTTGTAATATAGTTAATAAACAATTAGCATTGTTAGATTATTGATTTGTCACTAAGGAATCCAAATTTATTGTACTTGAAGCTAATTTTCTTGACATGGTATTGCCATATCAATTATATGATTTATTATTGTGAGATAGATTTAGAAAATTTTCCTATTGTTTCTTTTCTTTTTGTTTTTCCTTTCATTTTCTATTTCTTTTGGAAAGGGATTCCGATGGTTTGTTATAGAAGTTAAGCTTAGATATCTCTTACATTGGACCTTGAATTATTGTGGTGTGTTTTCCTTGTTTTGTAAGAAAGACACACTTTTTGAGCTAATAACTTAAGTTTTAGTTATAGTAATGAGTTGACCATAATGATAGGGATTATGAAATTCTTGCTTTAGAGAATCATGACAATTCTTTAAAAATTCAAAATGGAGTATCTCATATTAGTGAGGCATGAGAAAATTTTCTCTTTAAATGGTACTTTTTTAGATTTTTGACAACTCTTATGCAAGTTTAGTGTTATGCTTTAAAGCTACCTATTTTAATGTTTCATAAAGTTACTCTTCTTTATATGCCATTTGTTCAGTTTCTTATCAGATACCTCACTATTAGTGTTTTTTCCCTTCCTTTTCCACTTAAATCTTATTTTTTTTAAAGTTCTTGATTAATTTTGGTTAGTTAATTTCTTTTGTTTAGTTATATTTTATTTTTTGTATATTTTGTATGATTTCATTGCTATATGAACATTTAATATTTTAATTATAGCATTTCAGAAAAGCTTCTCAAGTAGCACTTTGCTTACGGGTAGTAATTTTCGATAGAACATGAGAACATAACACGAATATAATATAAGTTACACAGGTTTAGATTAGTTGTAATTGAATTTAGGTCATAAATGGGTCAACTCGTTTGACATATAAAATTTATGTCGAGTTTAAGTTAACCTATTTATTTCATAATTAGGTTAGCAGACCAACATAACTTGTATAGCTCATTTTGTTAAATTATAATTATTAATTTATATATAATAAAAAATAATTAAATCAATCTAAATAATTATTATCATAATTATAATTTATATTACTATAATTATAAATTTATAATGATATATATATTATATAAGAAATATTATATAAATTATATAATGTTTGGATTAAACAAAGAAATATGATGATATATATTATATAAAAAATATTATCTACCAAATAAACAAAATCTAAAAATCAAAAGAAAAGTGAATTGAATGACACTATCACAATACCAACCAGAAGGTCCAAAACCAAGCAATACCTTTACCATCTAGCAATTAGCATTTACGACATTACAAGTTACAACAATATAAAGTCCATCCAAAATAATTAAACAAATAAATGAACTAACATTATTAATTTATTATTATAATAATTCTCAATTTATTTTTCTCACTAAAGTAAAACATTAAAATTCCACTCCACACTTAGTCCATAGTCTCCACTTCACACTATAGTATCATACTCGCACTGGCATAGCAGTTCTCGACTCAAAATGGCCAAAGCAAATAAAACCCTAGGTTGTAACCATAACCATCTTCCACCACTTGATCATTTGAAAATATGAAGTTAACGGTGAAACTCAACTCGTGAGGATGGTAAGGTGTAGTAGCTATCAACACTTAGTAGTAGTTTAGTAGAGTAATATCAATAATCTTCAAATCTCAACTCAATCTGTGTTTCATTTGAAGTCAAAAGCTTTCTAGTGAGTTTTTTTGTGATTTTTCTAAAGTAGTACTATGAATTTAGGGATGAGGCATGTTACTTTTATATCTGATCTTTTATTTAGGTGCTATCATCATATAATAGAATAGGTCATACCTCTAATCTAATTATCAATTTCTCAATATAAGATAGAAAAAGGTAGAAAGGTCTTTAGGGAATCCATAGCAAACAACAAAACAAATAGAAAAACAAAAAGATAAGGTTGATTTCGAACCAAAAGCTAGAATTAGATGTTATGTAGAAATATGCAAAATGAAATTCTTTTGAAGACCACTTAGCATATTAAGTATTATTTTCAAGACACTAACATTAAAATTAAGTGTAGTCCAATATTATTCTATTTTTAAAATAAGAGATTGTTTACTCTAATAAAATTTCATAAAAAGGTAGGAAACCTTATATTTATAAAATTTATAAGTTTTTATTTTTAAAATTATTTTTATATCTTTTTTATTAAAGTAAGAAAAAACTTTTGCTTCAAAAGTAGAACCGAAATTCTCCATCCATTTGACTTTGAGGACTAGGAAAGCAAATATTCTTAAAGTCTACAAGATGAAGAAACTTGAAACTTTGAATGCTATCTTTGTTATTTGATCCTCTATCTCCTAATCTTTTATTGTCTTATTTTTTTTATCTTTCTCCTCCCCTTCCCTTTTATCATCTTCCTCACATATGTAATCGTTATTCTTAAAATAATATAACTAATTGCCTATATAATACCAAATTAATTTATAACCAAAGAAAAAAATGATATGTTAGGTTTATAATATACATAGATGGATATTTTTGTCATGTAATATGCGAAAATGTTACATCAAATACAGTATATTCATCAAAAGTAATATAAATTATTGACACTTTAACAAGAGTAATATAAAAATAAAAATAAATAATCAAGCTTGATTCTCTTCCTAATCAAAAGAGTAGGTAAGGCTAGCCTTCTTTGTTTTCTTTCTTAGCTCGGCCAATCCACTTATATGATGAATATGGCAAGGGGCTAGTTCCCTTTGCAGGTGAATGCATTAAATGCAAGGCAAACAAGCCGTATTCTTTTATTTTTATTTTTTCAAATTTAGATATGTTCCAGAATTATAAGACTTAGGTTCTGTTTGTTCTACTTTTTCTACTAAGATAACATTTTTAATTCTTCGACATTGTGTCAATAATTGTTGACTTGTTGTAACATGTGCACCTTATGTTTATTATTGGATTATTGGTTAAAAAAAGTATTTACTCTTATTTTTTCAAATTTAGATATGTTCCAAAATTATGTTCCACTTAATTTTTTCTTCCATTTTATGATTGTAAATTGTAATATTTTTATTTATTGACTTAGATTTAGATGTATTACCAAAATTAAGTTGCTATGATGACGTTATGGATGATTTATAGTATTAAATGTTTTATGAGACTTAGGTTTTGTTTGTTCTGCTTTTTATAATTGTATGCTTTAATTAAGATTCTTATGATATACTAAGTGGTATATTGATATCATTTAATTATTTGCTATTTACAATGACTTCTTTTTTAATTGTTGTATGCAGATGAATTTAGATAGCATAACTGAGTACTTTGATGCAACTCCAAGGTTAGATGATTCATTTCTAACTATCAATAAAAATAAGAAACAAATATAATTGGAAAAAGTTGAGGGTTCAAAAACTATTATGGGAGCAAATGGAAAGCATAAAAGAAAGCGTGCTTCTTCTATTTTGAATTTTTTTTATATTTTTCATGTAATAGATGGAAAGAAAAGAGCAAAATGCAAAGCTTGTGGGCAAGTGTATATTACTAAAAGTACATATGGAATTGGTAACATGAAATGATATATAACAAAATGTTCAAGCCTAGGCACACATGACTTTGCTCAAATGATCATCAATGGAGAAAATGAGTAAGCGAGATTAGCTCCAAGTAAGTTTGATTCTGACATATTTAGAGAGTTATGGATTACTACAATTATAAAGCATAATTTACCTTTTCAATTTGTTGAATATGAAGGCATCATGACAACACTTAAGTATACACATCCCAAGATAAAATCTTTGTCCAAAAATACATGTAGATATGATATTTTGAAAATATACTAAAAAAAAGGTTAAGGTTAAATCTTTGCTAGAATCAATT
This sequence comes from Sindora glabra, assembly GCA_020226215.1. Taxonomy (NCBI): domain Eukaryota; kingdom Viridiplantae; phylum Streptophyta; class Magnoliopsida; order Fabales; family Fabaceae; genus Sindora; species Sindora glabra. The sequence goes on along the minus strand of CM035232.1, from coordinate 12,090,619 downwards.
CCTATTAGAATTTCATTAATATCTAATTTGTAGAGCTTTATAACTATAGATGGTTATATTTGTTTGATGACTTATTTCATCGATAAAGATTAGATGCTGCATAAAAAGATTTTGAACTTCACATAATGGCATAAAGCTTGCATTGACTTGTTGATAACACAGTTTAATTTGACAAATGCACTTCCTTGTGATGGTGAATATTTTCACATTCGATGCTATGCTTATATACTTAATCTTGAAGTGCAAAATGGATTGAAAGATATAGATGAATCAATATGTAAGATTCATGAAAGTGTTAAATATGTGAAAGGCTCACGAGTTAAAAAGCAAAAGTAGTTAGATTATGTTAAGCAATCAAGATTAGATAGGAAAAAAAGTCTGAGGCAAGATGTGCCTACTAAATGAAATTTAACTTTCCTTATGATTGAAAGTACTTTATATTACAAGTGTGCTTTCTAACATTTAGAAATACTTTATTCTAGTTACACTTCTTATCCATTTAGAAGTGAATGGGATAAGGTGGAAAATATGAATAAGTTTCTTACAGGTTTCTATGAAATCACTTGTGTTTTTTTTAGAACTAAGTATCCCGCTTCAAACTTGTATTTCCCTTTTGTTTTCATAGCTCACTTCACATTAAAGCAACATATGAAAAGTCAAGATGAGTACCTGAAAAAATGGCTACTTAAATGTTTGAAAAGTTCCAAAAGTATTAGGCTGATTTTAGTAGAATATTAGTTATTGTAGTCATATTCGATTCTTGATACAAAATTTGGTTTGTGGACTTTTGTTACAAGAAGTTTTATGGGATTAGTAGTTCTTTTGAATTTACAATTGTTCAAGATAAACTTTTTTCCTTTTTCAATAAGTATATGAAAAGTTCAGTTATAAGAAATTCTTCTTCAACATTTAATAAAGGTCTTGGTACCTCAAGTGGATGGGAGTCTTTTAATTCGAAAACAAGAGATGTAATGAATGTAAGTTATTATTCCTTATTTATTTATGGTTGATTTTCATTGTTACAAATTCATTTTGATTGTTATTCTAATGCATTATTTTATTCAAATGTAGGAATTTAACTCTTTTGAAAGTGAGAAGTTTTGTGGAAATGTTTTAAAGTTAGAATTGGGACTTTATTTAGATGAATAAAAATTTAATAGTAAAACTCAATTAGATATCCTCTCATGGTAGAAAGTAAATCAATTTCGATATTCTTAAATTTCTTCCATGGCTTGTGACATGTTAAGCATTTTTATTTCAACTGTTACCTCAGAATTAGCTTTTAGTGTTGGAAGACGTATTCTTGATCAATGTAAAAGTGTCCTTAAACCTAAATGTGTTAAAGCATTAGTTTGCACTAAGAATTGGCTTTATGAATATACAGTAAGTATATTTAAAAATATGAATTTACAATAGCTTACTTTCAATTTTATTTGCTAATTAGTTTTTTAGTTGTTTATGACATTATAAAATCTTTCCAACAAAATTTGGAGAAGCTCCTTCAAGACATGATGGATGTGAAACTCAATAAGAAAGAAAATGTTTCAGGACAATGAAGCAATGTTCTTGGTAACACTCAAAGTAAGGTTAACTAATAAAGAAATTTATTATTAAAGTAATTGATCTAATAATATTAAATTATTTTTTTAATTTGAAAGTTTTTACTTTAAAGTGTCAGTTTACTACAAATAAAGGAGTAAAAAATTCTTAATACTATTGATACTGTAATAACGAATTTACCTTTTGGAACAGTAATGTTTAAAAATAATAATTTATGCTAATTGTTCATATTTTTTACATTAAAAAATTTATTAATACCCTAATTTTCAAAATAATTGATCAATTTAATTATTGTTCTATCTAAAAAAAAAGGGAAATGGAGTCTTCACCAAAAATAAACAATACATTGAAAATGTAAAAATAGATATAGGATTCAAGAAGTTAGGAACAGACTACGACGTTAGCGGTACGAGGCCACCATGGCCATGTGCTTCTATGTGACGCTTTTTCAAATTGTCATGTTTCTAATGATTTATAAGATTTTGTTGCTAGGTGTTTTATATTGTTCATTTCCTCTAACGCCCATTAACACCATTACACATTTTCTCTTACCTGCATTTTTTATTTACTTTTGTTAAATTAATAAATATTATTAGAAAAGAAAAAATATATTTTATTAATCTATCTTTTATTAGGATAAGGGCTGAAAAAAGGGAAAGTGAATGGAGGAAGAAAGGAAAGAAAAATAAAGAATTGGAAAAGGTAACAGTAAGCAAGCATGACAGGCGACAAATGGAAATTGTGGTTGGAGTTAAATTTTGATAAGAAGCAGAGGATTGGTGGCTGGGAAGCAGAGTTAAATTCTGATGGGCCTTCATGTTCTTTCTCCTTTTAAGGCATTTAAATCTTAGGATTTTGTAAAATATGCATCCAAGCATCCAATGAATCCTTCTCAATCTTAGGCAAGATTAATTGACCCCAGATGACGTGTTGTTTTTCTTTTTCAAGTTGGAGGGAACATATTTTATTGCTCATTGTAGTGTGGAAATTATTTTAATTTAGTTTTATGTTTATCCATGATGGTTATTAGAAAAACAAAATGGCTAACAATAGCTTATTGGGGTCGCATTTCTGCAATATATTTGTTTTACTGCAGAATTTCTAGATTTCTCAAAATTGACATTACAAGCTAGTAGCTAGCTCAAAAAAATTTATGCTTCATTACTGCCTCCCCCAATTCAGCTATACCAATAATTTTTATTATTGTTTGTTTCGGTTAGGATGAATTGCATATAAGTATAATGTATATATTCATGGAGTGAGCATCATCATGAAGCCACAAGTCGATACAGTCATTTTATTTTCATTATAATTTGCAAAATTAAACTTATAATATAAATACTTCTTTTGTAGGTAGCATTGCTACAGAGAAGAATCACCAAGAAATAATGGAGGTTCAAAATTTCTAGAATGTAACATTATTATTGATCACAACGAATCATTATAGTGATTTGATTTGTTAGTTTTTATTAACCGTATTTTTCTTTGAATGTGTGTTTTATTTAGTTTGCTAGCTTCTGGTAGTGGGATTTTCCTTGAATATGTGTTTTATTTAAATATGTATGCTGAAGACATGTTAATTATGATGTTAGAATTGCAATATTTGAGTTTGTTTATTTTCACCAATAAGTTGGAATTTCAATTAAACGGCTTGAAAATTGGGTTGACATTAAACGGTTGTGTCTTAATTTATCTCTGCAAACCAGGTTTCCCATAATTCGGGTTAAACATGTCGTATAGTATCAATTCGTTTATTTATTCGCGTCATGTTCAAGTTAATTGTAAATGAATTCAGGATGCCCCTCAACCCAACACGAACACAACCTATGGAAGAAAATTGCCACTCATAACTTTGCTTTTCGACAAACACATAATTGTGTTCTATAATTTTTTTAATGAATATTCATTAAAAACTATTTACCTTGCTACTGGTTCTGTTGTGGAGGTAATATGATAGTATATTCGTAGTTAAGGATTTTTAGATTATGAATTAAACGGGCGGGTGAGAAAAGATCCTGGTATGATCCTAGCTAAAGTGCGTACAACAACTCTTCTACTAAAATTGCTATGCCACTATAGCATTTGAAGCAAACCTACAAAGGTTCTCTGATGGTCATGTTTAGTTGCAGGATCCTATTGCCATTTGGGTGATTTTCTTTAAAGCTTTCTTCATTTTAGTATCAACTTAGCCTCAATAATTTGCATGCTGACAAGTAGTTGGACATATATATGATTGACCAATTTTTTACCTCGGGAATACTAAGAAAAAAGGAGGTCCTGTAATTCATTGCATGTATAATTTAGCTGACAGCAACTTGGTATGACTTATTATCTTCCCTGATGGTGGCATAATTTTAGCTTTGGTTCTTTTATTTGCTGTCAAATTATTGCAGATTTAAGATCTTTCATTTTTTGTCATATCCTTCATTTTTTTGTGTTTAGTTGCATAACATTGACTCAATTCCTGATTAGTCTATTCCAAGTTTCTATTTTGCATGTGTCTTTTATATCTTCTATGGCAATAGCAGTTCAATGCCCATCACCTGTTTGTAGAAATGTATCTGAGAGAATAAGGAATTTGAGAAGCAAATGATATAGGAAAAAGGAAGACAGGATATCATACAAAGGTAAACAAAAATTTAGTACTTCATCACAGCTCAATATTGGCCAATAGATTTACTATAATGGTTTTACAAAATTTACAGCTTAATTGCCTTTTTTAACCACTAATGTTTTGTCACATTTTTGTCCATAGGCCTAACATATTGAGAGATGGAAATAGCTTCTCCTGTCATGGACAGAGTAAACGAAGTGCCTTCCAAAAATCAGAATCTTGCTATTTAACTTTTGAGACTCTGGAAGCTATTGTTTGACATTATGTATCTATAATTTGGCTTCATCTTTTGGTCTTCCTGGAATTTGCTCCCATATGGTTCCAAGATTCCTTATTGGTGCAGACTATGATTTGTAAACTAATGAATTATCAGTTTTTCTTTTACTGTCAGCTTTAGAAAATAACGTTGCCTTCCGAAGAGAAGTGGCTTATTAAAATTTAAATGGTTTTCTTCCATTATATTCTTAGTAGCATGTAAGTTTTGTCTGCAGAGCACCCAGACAAAATTAATTCAATTAGAACTCTGAAAATTGTATATGCCATTTCTGTCTCTGTATGTGTGTTGCTGTGAATTTCAGAACAAAGGACTTCCGAGTGAAGCATATACTGTTCTATGCTTAGCTTTTGAGATCATATATTTAGCTTTCTGACAAAGATGGAAACATTTTTATGTCATAAGCATCTACAAGAGTATATGTGGAACGATTATAGCTGTTTTAGCCACCAGGACAAAATCTAGAAATCACTTAGTCTTGCCAATTTGACAATCAAATTGCTGCATGGAAGTTGAAATTTATCAGAAAGCTAATACAACAAAGGCCAAGTTAGTCATTTGTCCTAATCATTAGCTTGTCTTTAGAAATTTGATTGACAGATAAATAAATTTGTTAATTCACTCGAAGTGTTAATTAATTGTGCATCACTTTGGCTTTTAGTAAGACAAATGCAAGAACCATTTTAAGACACAGAATCAATTAACATTTGAATTCAAATTTATTTATTAATTTGTTAAGAATTGTATGACTATTTATTAACAGTGAACACAATAATAATTGTTTTTGAATTTAAATCTACCACCTTACATTTATTTGGCAAACAAATACAATTATTTCTTAAATTTTGAAGATAAATTTATGATCATATTCTTTAATACTTGAAGTTCTAATAGATTCGTGCATAGCACGGGCCAGCAAACCAGTAGCATATTGTTAGATACCAAAGTCCAAACACAAAGAAACCCAATGTAAAGGCTAAAATTATCGGGAACAGAGACTTACGACTCTTCGTGGGCACTCTGTGGGCGGTTGTATTCCCACCATCTGTGACGTTATCAATGAACTTTGGCAGCTCCAAGAGGGGGTCACCGAAGTATGAATCTATTCCAAAAGTAACTAATTGTCCTGTTGGTGGGATTACTCCAGAAATTAAGGGATTGTATGAGATGTTAAATTTACTAAGATCAGTCAAGTTGTTCAGGCTTTTGGGAAAAGTCCCAGAGAAATTGTTGCAAGACAAATCCAGATTCTGCAGGCACTTCAACTTTCCAATTTCCATTGGAATTTCACCTGAGAAATTGTTTCTAGTCACATTCAAGACTACAAGTGATAAAGCTCCGATTTCTCGGGGGATTTTCCCGGAAAATTCATTAAATCCCAAATGCAACATACTAAAGTCCATCATCCTCCCAATTTCATGAGGAATTTGACCCGTCAGCTGGTTCCCACTTAGCTGAACATAGCCAGATATCTGCTGTAACTGGGAAATTGATATAAATTCACACATTGGGAAAATGCCGTACCCTTTAAGCAATCTGTCCCAAACACTTCTGCAATTCTTCTTTGTCAGGATTGTATACACAAAGCTGAATGGGGGGTAGTCTGCAGGTATCCATCTCTCCATTCCCAAGCATTCACTGGATGCAGCACTAATTCTATTATTAGTTCCCCGATTCGATTCAAACGTTGCCATGGAATTTACCCCCATATATGTCAATTCAGATGGAAAATTCCCAGTGAGCTTATTGTTTGCCAGGTTTAACCACAATAAGCTTGAACAATTTCCCAACTCTGGTGGGATTTCTCCAGTTAATGAATTATTTGCCAGCATCAGCCACAACAGAGAATTTAATTTTCCAAAGCTCGTTGGGATTGACCCATTTAGCCTGTTGAATGAAAGATCAAGTATTTGCAAGTTTGCTAGATTTCCAAATTCATGGGGAATAGGCCCACTGAAGTCATTGCAAGCCAAACTTATAAACTTCAAACTTGGCATTTGAGATATTTCAACAGGCAATAGACCTGAAAGATCATTATAGCTTAAATCTAACTGCAAAAGGTTTGGCAATCGGAGAATTCCAGATGAATTTAGTCCTCCAGTGTAATTATTTGAGTGCAACACCAGGGCCTTTATCTGCTTAAATTTCCCAAATATCTTCTGTACTTCTCCACCAAAACTATTTCTGCTCAAATCCAAGAAAGTTAGCTTTGTCAAATTCAAAAGGGCCTCTGGGATTTCTCCTGAGAAACTACTATTCCCCAAGTACAGTGCCTGAAGACCCGAAATCAATCCCCCATTCAGGGGGTATATCTCCAATAAAATTGTTGCTAGAGAGATTCAGAATCACTAAATTTTTGCAGTTTGATATCTCCTTTGGAGCCATACCAAAAAACCCGTTTTCTGAAAGATCTAATTCCTCAAGATTGCAATTCCCATCAGTAAAAGCTGAGACAGGAATAGACCCAAGAAGACCATTCTCTGAAACTGAAAACTCTTTCAGCCTTGCAAAGTTCATCCATAGCTCTCCACTCAGATTGTTAGTACTCAAATCCAAGTACTGCAATTTGTAGCATTGATCAAATACATTATTATCAAACCCACCAGTCAGATTATTCCCAGAAACATTCAAAGTCACCAGATTGCCACAAATGGCCGGAAAACTCAGCCCAAGTTCCCCATAGATTCTATTAACTGATAAATCCAAAGTTTTCAAGCTTTTCAAGCCAGTCAAATTTAAATTCCCCACGAGAATATTATGCGAGATATTGAGATAAATAAGTTTCTGGCACAACCTTAAATCCGCTGGAATCTCTCCGCTGACTGTGTTTTTGGACAAATCAAGGTTTGTGAGCTCGGTGAGCTGCGAGAAGTTTTTGAATATCTCGCCGGAGATATTGCTTTCGGAGAGGTCTATTCCGGTGACTCTAGTCCTGTTGGAGCTGCAGGAGATTCCTGACCAAGTACAAGGATTTGTGCTGATTGTCTTCCAGGTTATGTGTTTTCCGGTGTCTGCAAGAGTTTGATTGTCGAGGTACGATTTCAGCTGTAGCAGAACTTCTCTGTCTGTGTCCAGAGAATCCTCGGCAACGATTTTAACTATAGAAGCATAAAAGACAAAACAATCAGAACCGTGTCGGTAAACGCAAACGACAGCTTAGTATACAGAATCAATCTCGAAAACACAGAATAAAATAATACTCCGAAACTGTGTAGAGAATCTGAAAACAGCATATTTTGCTCGGTTTGAGCCTTGAGACCATGAATTATATTAAAGATATACGACCATATTAGATTAACTCATCATCCTCAATAAAGAAATGAACCATGAGCATTTGTGCAATGAGCAAACACCAACCAACCCCCCCCCCCCCAAAAAAAAAAAAGCTTTTTTCTTTTCCAAATTAATACCTGAAAAAAGGATTAAGAAACAGATTGATAGGAAGCTCCAGGAATCTGTTTCTTGCTCTGACATTTATGTTCCTATTTAAGAATGTCCTTGTTCGTCCTCTTCTTGGTTCTCCTCTGCTGACTTTTTCTTTGAAAAACAACTCATAAACAGATGATGATGATGATTATCAGAGTAAAATATCACCAAAAGTTAAGGATGAAGTTTTAAAGGGTTGGGAGATATTTGAAAGTTGAAGTCGAAACCATTGGGATGTCTGGGATTAAGTAGTAGCTTCAAGTAGACAGGATCGAACATGGAAAAGAACGGTTCATATCCTTGCTTTCCAAAAATTTGTCATAAGTTGAGGATTCTATGAAATGGGACATTAATTAATGTAGTTTGATCATGTACTAGTAATTGTTTTTTCTAAGGGAAGAAACACACAGTCGCAGCGACAAAAGAAGCACGGCCCAGTGTCACAAGTCGGCCTTGTGAACCAAATGATCAGGCAAATGAGCTTCGTTTGGGATGAAACTTGGCAGATAAATCAAACATATGATGGAGCACTTGTAGCCCAAACACTTGTAGCCCAAATTTGGGACCAATCCGACTTGTGTATTATTTTTCCTAATTTTTTCCATTTTGGACTTTGCTTGTACTTTTGACCAAGGAAACTTGTCCAGTGCGAGTAGGAAAGCACTTGGCCGTCATCCTTGGATTATTATCTTTCTATCGGTGTATTTTGGTAGCAAAATTCTACCCGGCAAGCCGAAAAGCCCTTATGACAACTCGGAAAAAGTATGTCATCTTAGTCAATTTTGAGTTTGGCTTATAATGCTCTTTAAGGGGGGGAGTGCCTGGTGACTTTGGTGGAAGCCCGGCACTAGCTTAGGGGATAGAATGTGCGGCTTAGAATGTGCGGCTTGGTGCCTCCCTTGCACATTTTCAATGCTGTAATGAAAGATCATAATAATAAAAGAAGTAACCCCTCTTCTATAAATCGATTGTCCCGACTTTTACCGTTTTTTGCTGCATTTGCCCGCATGTATCCGAATTGCATTTTATGCACCATTGTTGCCTTTCTATATGTATTGGTTGCCTTTATATGATGCTTATGTGCTTACGGTTGCCCCGATTGTGCTGTGCTTATATGTTTGGCCCGTTTATTCTAAGCTTGGTTGGTGTATTAACCGGTAGGCTGGCTTATTCCTCAAGTAGTGAAGGTCTAACCGCCGCACGTCCCGACTATTGAGTTGCCGGTCCGTGACACCCAGCCACCTTTTCTGACTGGTTCACGAAAATTTGGCTCGCACGGATTTGACCCAAATAGGCAACGACCCTTCTCTGTGTAATGTGGTCATGAATTCTGGGGGACGTTATTTTCCTTTTAAAAAAATACGGCGTTATTATCTTCTTTTTAATATTATTATTATTATACTGGTATTCTCTCCCGCTGAAACTAGATAACAAGTTATCTTATTTCGTGACAGTACGAATGACTAATATAGTAAATTCATTTTAAAATTTTTGAATGAAATTTGAAATATAAAAGAAAATAAATCTCTTATACCAAGGGGTGGATACAAAAAATTTAATTTATGAAAACAATATATACATATAAAAATAATAATTTAAACGAAAATTAAATCTTATTTTAATTTTTAGCCTTCCATTTATATATGTTAGCATCTTTAATTAGTCGATTCCATATATGTATAATTTTTTTTTTCTAAGGGCAATTAAGCAGATCACCCTTGTTGACACTATATTTGAGATAATAAAAAATAAGATTTTCTTTCAAGTGATCAAAATATTTTAAACCGTTCCAGTTAATCAAATATGAGATTGATCAATTGAAAGTAATTAATATGCTAATATCAGTCAAAATTAGTAAAAAAATTTGTAAAATTCAATTAGTTAGTAATGATTAAAAAGCTCTTAATCACACCATATCAATACTAATTAAAAATAAAAAAACAAAATTTAATTGATTACCTGGGGGTTCTAAACTTTTTTTTACTATTTTTATTATCCAAACTTCATGTATGAAACCAATATCATATTATACTTGAATAAAAGTAAAAGTTCATATTTTATGTTTAATAATCATGTTGTTAAAATTAGTGGCTTTCATGATCATATAAAAGAGTGTTATAATTAGGGTTAAATTTCATTAATTATTATGACTACTAGATAATAATTACAAAACTAAATCCTATTAAATATGTGATTAAATCTTATTAACTATAGAATTAAATTCTATAAAATATAAGATTAAATTCTATTAATTATGTGACTAAATCATATTAATTATGTGGTCAAGTCCTATTAATCACAAGCTTAAATTGCTCATTAATTAAAGTTAGCGGTACTCTTCATATTTTCTTCATAAAAAATGAGTAATTTTACTATTTAAATGTCATTTGAAAGATCACTTGAAATAATAAATTGAATTTCTTAATTTAATGAATGAAATTAAGAGCCATAACTTTGATAGGTGAAGTCAAAGCTCTATATAAAGGTTCTTGGTCCCTTTCTCTCCACTTACTACAAGTTGAAAATAAGGTAAATTTAAGAGGTTTAGCAAAGATCAATGTACTTTGCCCAAGGTCTCAATTCTTATGATTCAAATATATCTTCTCAACTTATATGCTTCTTCTATAGTTTATGAATGAAGATGAGAAGATGGTAAAATTTTTGTTTAATCTTTTGCATAATGTAATTAAAATTTTTAATTGTATTTTGTGAATCATGACATAACAACCCATATCTAAGTGTTGTTAAAAAATTTTTAATACATATTTCTCATTTAATGTTGAAATTGTTTTTTATTATAGTTATTTACTCATGAAATTATGGTTACCAAGTGTTTTTAGGCCAATTTTTGCCATTGAACTTATAATGAAATATAATATTATATTACTATAATTTATTAAATTTTAATTTATTGGTGACAAACTTTAACTAATCGATACCAAAATAATCGATCAAATCTAGTGAAGATTTTGTAGTCAATTGGTTTTAGTTGCCAAAAAAAAAAAATAGTAACAATCAGAATTGATCGATTAAGAAAACATCTTAACCACTCTTAATTGATCGATTTGTCATTTATGATTTAATTTCAATTTTAAATTCAAAATTTTTTGGTAATTCAACAGGCTAAAAGGGGTTAACTAATCTACATACTTATTTTCTTTCCTATATGTGTGATGAAACACAACAATTCAATTTTGATTTAAAAGATCAACACATCTCTGGATAAGAGAAAAAACATGTAGTGATAGTATCTTCCCTTCCTTTAAAGACCCCACCAAAAGTGTGGAATTGGATTCCAAAATAAAATATTTATGTTTTACTTGTCAAGTTAAGAACGATACGTGGAATGCACCTTAAAACTCAAATTTAAAGTCAATTTTTTATTACAATTTTAAATATTATATTTTGATTAATTTATAACTTAGTAGCATTTTTATTTTAATAAGAAAATGAAATAATATAAAATTAAATTACATTAACAAAAAATAATTAAAAATATCTATTATTTAAATATAGTAATAATATTCTTATGAATAATTTATGATATAAAAATAAATTTTAAAATTAACTTTAGTAATGTACTTCTGTTCTTTTCAAAAGTGTAAAAAGCATAAAAAATCTAAAAATTTGTATCATCACCACAACCCAATCAAATTATTATTCAAATGAAGGGAATTGAGATGAAATCATTAATTTCAATTTTTTTCATTTTAATTTCTTTAAATTTTATAAATACTCTACTCAAACACAATATTTAGAATTGCTTCCTTACACACAAAATAAATTGCCATAGTAAATTATTCTTCCTAACGACTAATTTTCTTGTGAATTTTTTGAAAATACTCAAAATTATTTAGTTAGTAATAAGTAATTGATACTTTCAAAAATTAATGTTCCATGCTTCATTCACTTCAACTTTAAATTTTTCAGGAAATATTACTAAAATAATTACTATATTCATCAAAATTATAATAATAAAATATTTGAATTTTAATTATCTTCGATTCTCCTTGTTTTTAAATCATGTTTCTAGTTGTTTTTCTATTATAATTTTTATAAACTTAAATTTCATAAAAAAATAATTAATATAATAAAATTTCATAAAAATGATAAAATTACAAAATGAGTAGAATTATTTTTAGCATAACCCAAAACTTGGGTGAAAGGAACTCTATAACAAGTTATAGCTTAACTTCTTATAAGTTAAATTTAGCAATGATAATTTTATATTTTTATCTAATCGAAAAGTTAAAAAATTCAACTTAACAAATGAGAGTAGGTAAGCAATTTTTCTCATTTTTTTTTAAATAATGGCCAATTAAATTGTTCATATATTTTTTACTCCTCAAAAAGTTACATTTTTATGTAACATTTTTTCAACCAAACAACCCTTTGAATTAAATTTGTTAATTATGTAATAAAACAAAGTAATATTATATAAGAAAAATAATATACTTGATATTGCTTTTTCCTTTTCCATTGTTTGGTTGTTTCAAAGGTGCCTTGCCTTCAATACCATGGTTTAACGAGAAGATGGTTTGAGACCAAACGAATGGCCGTCTTCTTGGTTGGGCAGATGCTTTTATGAATTTCGTGGAAAAATTGGCTACCATTTAGATATCTCCAAGCCTTTGTAATCATCCATAAGTTTACTGTTAGATATTCAAACACATGAAATTGACTTCGCTTACCCCATGCTGGTTGTTTCGGGGGAGGGGGGGAGGATTTAAATTTTTGAAACTTAAAATTTTTACTTACTTGAATTAAAGTATAAAAAAATAAAAAATTAGAAAGATATAGGTTGTGTTTGGCAAACGAAAATTTTCGATCAAACAGCTATTTGATCGAAAACGTTGACCTTCGCAACATTTTGAAAATGATTGTTTTATATGAGTTAAACAATTATTTTTCGGTCAAACCCGCTAAACGCCAGCGAGTTGCCAAACGCAGACATAATTTATGGTTAATATTATTTTAATATATTAAATTTTAAATTTTTATAATTTATCTTATAACTATATAATTTAAAGTTTTCTTTTCTTTGCTTTCATTTTCCACTCATCTAGAAAATGAAAGTTAGAAAGAAAAAAAAAAGGCTGAAAATGATTATATGTTAAAAAAAAAAGTGAAGATGATTTTATCTTGTAAATAGCACAGTTCAGTTTCCACCGCTAAAAGGTCCTGCAATTTTATTTTTTTGATATCGTGCATCACTTAAAATTGGTGTAAATTTATACATTTAATTTAAGAATGATATTTTAAATTATGAAATTAAAAAATTATTTTAAAATTAATTTTAAATAAATTTAAGTCACAGATTTAATAATACAAATTCATTCTCCTTTATTATTGATGCATCACACTTGATTCATTTGATCTAAATATTTAAAGTAGAGGTTATCATTAGTCAATTAATAATAGTTAAAATTATTTTTTTAGAAAATCATTCTTAATTAAAAAATATTTTTAACTGAAATTATGTAATTGCAGAATCTTAAGTTTAATTTCAATCAGTTTAAAATTTAAATTTTTTTAAAATATTCAAATAAATTAATTTAATAGTTAAAATTAGCCTATAAATACCTATTAATATCATAATTCCTTTAATATAATTATAATAAGAAATAATCAGATATTAAATTATAAAAATAATTAATAAGACTTTAAATATGAACTTTTAACTATATAAATTAATATATATTTTGGTTAATATAGTAGTTAAAATTTTTAAATTGTAATTAATCGATCACCTAAAATTTATAATTTTTTTTTATTTTTAATTGATTATAATATATTAATTACTTTTAATTGAACAATTTTAAATTTAATCGGTAGATCACTTGACTTAAAGTAAGGATATAACGAAGTAATTTGTAGGAAAAGATGGTGTTTGAAGCACATTCAACTCTCACAAGATTCATCAATACACTTTTACATTGAGCGCTTATTTTTATTTTTATTCAAGGATTAGAATATTAATATATATTTATATTTATATATCACATTAAGCTTACTATTTTATGAAAGAACGTCAGTAAGTCACTAGATAGTATATTAATAATGAAAATTTTGGATATTAAATTAGACGCTTTAAATTCAAACATTCTTTTTACCAATATAAAAAAAAAAATCTAAGAGAACGCAAATGAGGAATGTAATCGCTCAATATTGTGGGCCAAACATTAATTTATACGGAAAGATGGCAAATTCAAATTTAAGAAAGCGACATCAAATAGGGGTTATTAAGTAAACTAATACAAGTTATTTAAAGTGCACTTCACAAGATCAATTTCTTAATATATACTTTGTGTTTGCAATTATAAAAAATATAATTCAATTTGTTTAGTATTAAAGTTACATGTAAAATTGATATAAACTTAATTTTAAATAATCTACACAAAAAAAGTACAATCATTAACCTTTAATTCTGAAAATTCAAAGTGCGATTGCAAACCTAATGGAACTAATTCTAGCTTTAAGGGTTGTTTAGCATATAATTTTTTTAGAATTAATTTAATTTTTTTAATGGAAATTATTTTAATTCATTTAGAGATAAATTTTATTATTTGGAAGATTTGCCAAGAATAATGATTTTAATTCATTTGAAAATGAATTATTTCATTTAAAATATATTGAAGATATATGAAATTCAATTAAAAATAAATATTAATAATATCACAATAAATATAATGTTAGAAAGAGAATAAATATTTTAAATAATATGTATTTTAGATCAAATAAAATAAATGTAAATAAAATTCTTACTAAATTTAATAAATTTTATGATAATAAATATATAATTAAAATAAAAAATATAAATAAAATAAAATTTTATTTTTAATTATACCAAATAAAGGATAAAAAAAGAAAAATATTTTGTTTCTATAAAGCCCAATCCATCTTGTCTCTCAATGCAAAAAAATAAAAAAAAGGATAGGAAATGATAACCGTAAAAACCAAAGGTTGAAAATGAAATAATTGTCTGTGATCAATGTGGAACATTGAGCAGTAGATTTTTATGGTGTAAATAGGGCCGGAAATGAGCTGAACTAACTTGTAAATCACTCATGATTCAACTTAAAAATTAATTTGATGAGTTAAGTTCATAAACTAAGTAAGCTGAACTTGAATCTAAAATATTAACTTGATTGTTAAATGAATCAAATTTGATTTCTGATTTTAAAATAAATTATGATAATAAATATAATATTATATATTACATAATACATTTAAATAAATTTAGAGATCAATTTCTTAAATGATTTTAAATTAAATCAATCAAATGAACAAAATTAATATACTACTGATATTAACTGGCTTCTTTCAGTTTTATTCAAATTTGTTCATTTGAATTTTTAATTCATTTATTTAAATCAAACAAGTTATTAAATCGAATCAAATTATCCATGAACTTAATTTGAAAACAAAATTGAACTCAAAATTTTGATTCGTTTATATACAAGTCAAATTTTGAACTAAATTAATTTCATTCAAAATAATCCGGTCTGATTCACAATTCAACTAATTTGACTTAATTCCACTCATACCCGTCCTATGAGAGATTAAATATTATATATTTCTTAAATATATTATCTCCACTACTCATATTAATATTATGATCAAACCAATTTCAATCAATAGCAGAAAGCATAAGATAGATTCCAATCCTACCATCAAGGGGGGGGAAGGTACATGATGGATTGCCTCAAAATCTTTAATTCGTAATCTGCATTAAATCATTCATTTATTCTAATATTAGTGTTTAGTACCTGGTAATATTCGTTTTCTAGGGTTTTAATTAATTAAAACATGTATTAAATATTCGTAAAAATAGAAAAGCACAAAAGCAAAAATAAAAGCACAAAAAGTGCGGAAAAGACAAAATTAAACTGAAACCAACACCACTGCAACGGCTCAAAATCAAATGCCCCGTGCGTTAGGCCAGATGGACCGAGATAAACCAGAACACTTTAGAATTAAGGATAAAAGATTCGATATGTGCCTCATTAATTAATGGCTGGGACAATTGATGACAAAAACAGGCAGCGAAGTAATTGAACCACATAAAAGTAATATATTTAAAAATTATAGAAAATAATTATATAACTAAATTTAAAAATTATTATTCCATCATACAAAAAGAAGAGGGATCTTTAGATTTACCAACTTATTAGCGAGGTTGTAATAGTAATCTCATTTTTTTTATAAGTAATTATGGATCATGGCTTAAATCCATCATTTTGCGGTATGAAAATATTTTTATTATAATGCATAAAAAATAATTAAAGCCGGTCACCTTTTTTTTAAATATATAATATTAACAACTAGTTTTAAATGGAAAAATCTATGAATAATAATGAAAAGAAGATAATTATCAATTTCAACATAATACTTCTCACAAGAAAAGCATAATAATTTATTCGGCTTTTTTTAATCAAAAAATTATGTAATCTGATAAATCAATGGTCTAATTTTCTCTTTTTATTTTTTTAATCTCAATCTTACGAGTCAATGATCATTATTATGCTCTCGAAATATTGAAAACTATAAGTCTCGTGCTTAATTCCTACCGATAAAATTAAATAGATAATTTTTATTTCTCCTGATTTAAATCAATGATCTCCTCTATGTATACCTAAAATATAATTTTTTCCTACCAGTGAGTTATTAATTAAGTAAAAAATATATTGAACTATATGAACCTTATTTATTTCAATTTCGAAAATGATAATATTTATTACAAGGGAAAAAAGCTCTATTAAATGTGTGTTTGATACAACATATAAATTAATTTACTTGTTTAATAAATTATAAGTTAATTTTAATATTGTCTGGCACACTATCTTATTTGCAAAAATAAAATATTATTTAATAAATTTTACAAGATAGCTTGTATTTGTATTTAACACAATAAATAAATTAATTTACAACTAATTAACTTCATCAATAAATTATAAGTTAATTTTTAGAGGTGTTTAATGCATAAAAACCTAGTAGCTTTTCATTTTTTTTAAAATTTTTCCCCCTTCTTTTAATTAATTAACAACCTATATCATAATTATATAAATAAATATTTAGCATACCCTTATTAATTCAATATAAATAAATAATATGTAAGCAAGCAAATAAACATGTGATGTCATAAATTTTGATTAATTAAATTTTATGTAATTATACTCTTACTTTTGAATATTTTGATTACATTAATATAATTTAATATCAAAATATATATGAATTAATTTAATTGATATATCTATTTATATGGACATGCTTTTCATATCATTTTTTATTTTTTAATTAGTTTAATAATTAATTTTGGCTAATACTTCTAATATAATTAGTTAACTTATTAATTATTAGTTATAAACTATATTTTACACAATAAATAAGTTAACTTGTAACTTATTGACATGATCAATAAGTTACAAACTCATTTTTAGAGGTATTTTATGCATTAATTTATTAAAAAAAATTAATTTTATAAGTTATCTTGACAAACTTATGAGTCTATTTTACACAAGTAATTGATAGTTGCTAACTAATAAATAATAAGTTAATTGATAATTAATAAATTAATTAAATATACAATAAATATTTTATAAAATAAATTATTGAAATAACTAAAATTATAAAATAATATAAATATATATATAAATAGAAATAGATATATAATTAAAATAGTTCATATTTATTTAAATATTATATTATATTAATATAGTTAAGAAGTTCAAAATAAAAATATAATATCTAATATTTAATGAATTATATTTTATGAACTTTTATATTTATTTACTCAAAAAAGATTTATTTTATTATTATTTATAATAGAATTATAATTACTTAAAATATAATTAATTATATTTTATAATATTACATATTTATTTGTATACATATTTTATATATTTCTAGTTTAAAATTAAGATATAATTATATTAAAATTAAATTAATTATACTTTGTAAAAAATAATATGTAAGTTTATATTATGAAGGAAATGGGTTATAAATTAATAAAAAGAATAAATATAAATTTAAAAAAATTTAAAGAGATAATAATATATAAGTTATAAGCTACTTAAAATAATTTATCAAATTAGAACTTTTTTTAATAAATTAGTTTGTGAAAGACATATAAAAGTTAGTTTATAACTTATTAATTAGATCAATAAATTATAAATTAACTTATTTATTATACAAAATAGAGTTTATAATTTATAAACTACTACCTTATTAATTTTTTTTTCAAATATATGATTATTCTTTTTATTAATTTACAACAAATGCTCTTTGTTAATATGAATTATATTAATTTATACATCTATTTCTACTAATATATTCTTTTATATTATTTTATAATTTTAGTTAATTTAATTGCTAATTTTATGAAATACTTCTTATATAACCAACTAATTTATTAGTTATTACTTATAAACTATTAGCTATTAGTTAATTTATCAATTATTTATTAATTTATCAATTATCAACTAACTTATTAACTATTTGTACAAAATAAAATCATAAGCTTTCAACTATCAATTAATTTATTAACTAATTACATTAAACAAAGCCTTATAAAATGACAATTTTTTAATACTTTTTCAAATTTATTCCTCTTCTTTTAATTAAATAATAATGTAAGATTAATTATGAAAATAAATATTTGATATATTTTCATTAATTCAATATACATAAATAGATATATAAAATCATAAAGTATAATTGTTAAATTTTAAATTATTAAAAGTTTATTCTAAAAATAAATAAATTGTGATTTCATAAATATAATTCATTAAATTTTTAGATAATTATATTCTTATTCTTATTTTGAATATTTTAATTATATTACTATAATTTAATTTTAAAATAAATATGAATTAATTTAACTCATATATCTATTTATATAACACAACCTTTTATGTTATTTTATATTTTTTAACTAATTTTTACTAAAGACTTATAATATATTTAATTAATTTATTAACTATCGATTATAATTTTTAAATTATTAATTAATTTATTAATTATTAATTAATTTATTAACTATTCATACTAAACAGAGCTTAAAATGACACTTTAGATGTAAAGATTTATCTTTTAAATAAAAATAAGATAGCAACTTTTCTTTTTATAATTTTGATTCAAATGAATGAGTGTGCGTACGTCTTGCACTAACCATGAAACGAAGATCATGAACTCCAATCCCATGAGCACTTCCAATTTCTTTAGTTAGAATAAGCAAATGATTGATCTTCTTGCCTTGAGCTTTTTGAAACATCTAAAAGCATCGACCATTGAAATACTCCACTTTCAAAGGTGACTCCAAATATGCTTTTTCAGAATTCATATTTAGAAATTTAACTTTCCTTCAATTATTATGTAATAATTTTACAGAAAGCTTGAACATTAAGTGCATCTGACCTTTTTGCAAATTAATATCAACTTTTTTTTTCTATTTTCTTTTTCCATAATTAATGGTCAAAAGAAAATGATGTATTGCAGAGAGAGTAGTTGGATTCCTTCTTGAAATTGTTGGCTTGTCTTTAAGCCAAGCTTAAGCTTCAGAATCACTATTCTTTGTGTGGGGTCCACTTCCAAAGCTGATATTGCTTTTGTATGAATTGATGTCATTTTCACTCCCTCACAGTTTCAAGGGTTTAATAAATTTTAGACTTTGCTACGAGTCGTCTTTGACCAATACTTAATTGGTTAATGACAAAACACGTGCCACCTCACGTGGGTATAATTCTTTGTTTTGGCTTTAAATTATATAAATAAAAAAGTAAATATATATTTTAAAATAGAAAGATAAAAAAAATATAATTAAACTAAATATTTAGAAAAAGTATAATTTATTTTCATTTTTTATGTTGAAAGATTTTCAAATGATGTTGCGAAAAATGTAAAAGCACATTCCCGTAAAGATTAAAAAATAATAAAAATATAAAAATGCAAATAATTAATATATTTTCACTTTTAATCCATTTCACGGACAAAAATATCTTTTAATATATATATAATTCTTTAATTACTTTTAATAATTTTATCAAGAAATTAGGATTCTATTTATTGTGACAAAAATATCTTTTTAAAATATAACTATAACATATTAAGATGGAAAAAATTATTTTATTTATTTAATATTAAATATAAAAAATTTTAAAAAATTAATTTCTTCGATTTGAAAAAAAGAATTTGCTCTCTTTCTCTCTCTACATATGCAAATGACAAAAATATCTTTTAATATATATATAATTCTTTAATTACTTTTAATAATTTTATCAAGAAATTAGGATTCTATTTATTGTGACAAAAATATCTTTTTAAAATATAACTATAACATATTAAGATGGAAAAAATTATTTTATTTATTTAATATTAAATATAAAAAATTTTAAAAAATTAATTTCTTCGATTTGAAAAAAAGAATTTGCTCTCTTTCTCTCTCTACATATGCAAATGACATTTTTTATGAAAAATAATTTTTGAAAAAACAAATGAAACCTAAAAGTTAATGATGAGATATAAAGTAATTCAAAGAGATTATAAAAATAAACTCTTACCTAGTTTCAAATATTGCATAACATAAACATTTGTATTCTAAAATCTAAAATTATTATTAAAAATAAGTCTAACTTGATTATAATATTAAACAATGTAATATATTTAATTTGATCATAATTATTATCTAATTAAATTAAAAATTAAATAAAATGAAAATAAAAATAGTATTACTTTTAAAAAACAAAATTTATGTAAAAATCCCAACATCTTAAGCCATAAAGTTAATTTGTACTTATTTTAATTGATTCATATGTTAGAACGAGTCAAACAAGTTATTTATGGTTGAATTAAGGAATTTATAAGAGAATTTTTCATAATATATTTATATTAAATTAAAATAATATTTACAACTTACAAGAATCTAACCTGCACGATTGCCTTTAAAAATGGATTAAACCTCAAACTTATCTGTAAAAGCCCATTTGGTCAAAGAGATGAGTATGCTTTGTCGAGGATTATGTAAAATCTGACATAGATAGGTCTGTAATGTTGGCTTGTTCTAGAATACTTAGAAATTTTAGGTTTAGGGTTTAAAAGGTCATCAAGTTCAATATATGTTCTTTAAGAAAATTGTCAAATCGTGTGTTGTTAAGTATTGTTTGCATATATAAGCTGTCATTATTCTTATGATTTCTTTTTGAATTTATGTATCAATAATATTCAAAGTTAATGGCATGGGCATGTAAGTAATCTCCTGTGAAAAATGAGTGATATATTCAAGAATTAAAATTTTTACTCGAGGTTAAATATCAACATTTTTATTAAAATATCTGATTTTTAAATTTTTTTTAAAATTAATATAAATTATTATATATGAAAAATAAAGATATTAAAATTTTTAAGAGTCCTGATGATATATAAATCATGCCTGAAAATAACATATAGGAAGCAAGGGTATTTTTTTCCCTCCACGAAGAATTTGGTACAGTGGTTGTTGTCAATGGCGTTTAGGTATGGTCGGGGCAAGGGCTGGATTGGTCCATTTATAAACCGGTCCAAGCGATCGACCTTCAAATAGGTTGAGGGGATATATTTGTACTTTGTAGACCACCTACAGAGACGTTTTACTGTGATTCTAAAAAAAAGCTCACGAGTAAATGGGTGGGTTGGTGATTTTTTTTAAAATAAATTTGTAAATAAAAAAATTTAAAATTATATAATTTTAAAAAATATTTACATATTAATATAAATTATAAAATGCTTATAAAATAGAAATATTATTTGAAAATAATTTATAACACAATCTTATATAATAAAGGTGAGTATGATTTTATATAAATTAAAATTTTATATATATATATATATATATTAAAAAAATTATGAATTGATAAAAGTATTTTATGAGCCGACCGGTTGTTAATTCGTGCGGACCGCAAGCCATATGATCGTAATCGAATTTAACCCACGTCTAAACAAGCTTCAAATATAGAGGCTTGCAACCGTGAAATTCCACAAATAAATGGCCCGACCAACAAACTAAATCAACAGCTTTATTTTCAAGTAATCTTAAAGGCATAAAATAGTCAAATATGACCAACTACAAATTAGTCGCACATGATGATCTCAATTAATTGCTCTTTTTAAATACTTGATGTCACCGGCAAGCTGCTGCAAATTCTTTACAGACAATTGTACCTTTGAAAAAGTTTTTTTTTTTTTATATAACTATGCACAATAAAGCAAGCTTTGAAAAAGACACCAGATTTAGAATACAAACAACAGAAAATATACGTAAATATATTTTAGAGGAATATTAATTAATTAATCGTATACTCATTGAAATTTTTATATTAGATCAATATTTTAAAATTTAATATGGCCATTGATTCAACCATCCAAGATGAGTAAATTAAGATTAGATTAATTTAATCGATTAAATCAAATAATTGAATTAGTGTTTATATATTTACTGTTTTCATATATAATAAAATATATATTATATATATGTATATAAAAATAAATGACATAATATAAATAAATATTAATGTTATTATAATTAAAATAATCATCCAACATAATTTTAATTTAAATAAAGGATAAATGAAAAAAATTCTCTCTTTATAGGAAAACTAATATCAAAAACTTCCAAAACAATTAAAGTATAATGCCTTGTGCATATTTAGTTGTAAGGTTATTATTTGTTTGGAATTTATATTTCAATGGATTCAACTTCAAATATACTGCTAGAATACTACCTCTCATATATATACACTAATATAAAATAAACATAAGAGTAATTCATATTGTAATAAATAGATGATAAAATCATATCCCTAAATTTTAAATAATATGAACACTATCTCTTATATATACTTTAATATAAAGTAAATATAATAATAATTACATTAAGCTTTTGGATTAGATTTTGTCAAATTAAAAAAAAAAAGATAGTGATGGACCCACAAAATTTTGAGCAATATATATAAATATATATTAAATACTCTTATCAATGTATTTTAAAAAAATATGAAAATGCAGTTATAATTATAATTAGTCTCTACATGTTTCCCTAAATACATATGTAAATTTTTAAATGATTGATTGGTAATTTTTAAATGTTTTCTCATTTTCAAGCTTAGAACCATAAAAGCCTCCCTTTCTATGTAAATTATCAAGCAATCATTTAAAAATTTACCAGTTGCGCATGTGATTTTTTATAATATTAATAACATATGAAGTTGTTTCAATTGTTGGGGTACTAAAACTGTGAAAATTGGAAGATAAATCAATGAAAGATAAAAGATAGAGGATATAACAGACGAATGAAAAGAGGAAGAAAAAATGATTAGATTAATTAATAGAATAAATGAGAGCATAAAGAAAAGGAAAAAAAAAAGGAAAAGGGAGTGGTCAAGCGTATGATATGAATTTTATAAAATTAAGAAAAAATAGTAAAGAAAGAAAAGAGTGGGAGAAGTAAAAAAAATTAAAATATAAAATAAAAAAGGAGTATATATATATATATATATATATATATATATATATATATATATATGTTACTTAACAGTAAAAGAAACGAACCTTTTTTAATTAAAGTAAAAACACACAATTAAGTGTGTTTGATGTAATTGAAAACTACTCCAATAGGAATAATTGGACCACGTTAAGATAAATTATGAGGGAAATAACCTGAAGAAAATTTTAAAAAAAGATTGGCGGGAGTAGCTATGGCCTATCGTGCTGAACCGTCCTAAGGTAGTCGGGATATTTTGCACAAAAAAGGATAAAAATGATTGAATATGTCAATCTATAATATTTTATAATTAATTCGGTTGAAATAAACAATACATTGCACTTAATATTCTAAAGATCTATATCCAATATATTTTTTAATATATGATACAAATATACAAATATTACACAGACTTATTTTTTCTAATAATGTTAGAAATATGTTTACATATAAATCAGATGATCAGCTTCTAAATATAAGAAAAGATATAAAATTATTAAAAAAATATCAAATATCATTTGAATTAAATACTTCTAATTAAGAGTAAAAATACATTAGGTCATCTATTAGAAATTTACATCCTAATGTATATTTAATTTAGTCTAGGCTAACTTTTATATTTAAACATGTGTTGATAAATAGATTTATATAGACAAATAGGTTAGGCATAATTACTTAGTTTATAAGAATATTAGATCCACCTATTTAATAATTAATATATTTATAATATAATATAATATCATATATGTAATATATGCATTCATAAAATATATACAATTTTAATATATATAATTATAAATAATTTAATTTTATTATTAAATTATTTTTTATTATAAAGTCCCTACATATTAATTTATTTAAACATTTATTTATGTAAATTTATTTAAATAGTCTCTACCTATTAATTTATCATATCAAACTTTATAAATAGATTGAGTTAAATCCGAATTTTAATCTTATAGAGAGTAACAATCAAATTTAGATCAATAATTTACAAAATAAACTTAACTTATTTAAAGTGAAATCTAATCTCTTTTAATATATTTTTACTCGTGCTCGGCAAGTACTTACTTATCAATATGATAGATGCTCCAATTGATTTAGAAAGTAGACGAAACAAAAAAAAAAGAGTGATAATTAATTAAAATTAACATGAACAAGCCACTTTCTTTTTATGAATTGTCTTTCTCGGTCCATTTTTTAAAATTAATTTTATTTTGCAACATAAAATTTAAACGTAAAACTTTCCTTATGGAAAATGAGGAAACAAATTTGGATGTGGAGAATGAAATCAATACTCCAACTTGTCATAACTCATGAAACCTGTATTAAATTAATAATATTATTCTCAGTCTTTTCTCATTAAAAAAAATAATTTTACTTTGAGTTTTACATTCTCTATTAAATATTTACATTTAAATTGGATGTGAATTATGCATTTATTACACTAAATTACTTAAACTGTCCTCATCATGATCAAACAGATTTTTAAGCTTCTGTTGATACTAACCAGAATCATAGAATTTTTTAGTGTCCATTCCTAACGCCAACTTTTGAAATTTAATTGAGTTGTATTGATGTTTTATTAAGGCTTTGTTTTGTCGGAAATTATTTTTCACATTATTTTTTGTAAAATATAATTATAAAAATATTAATATAAAAAATATTTTATTTATTTAATATTAAATATAAATGGACGAAAGTAACTTCTCTTATTTTAAAAAGTAATTTATTTTTTTTCATTTTCAAATTTTTGTATATCATTTTTTTTTACTCAGCAATGTAAATAGTATATCATTTTTTTATTAATTTATATACAAATGATATTTTTCTATGAAAAATATTTTCTGACAATACAAATGCAACCTAAATTTTATTATATTTTAGTTTTATTTTTTAAAAAATTAAATTTAATATATTATATGATAATAAATTAATAATTGAATCAAATAATATATTGGTATGCTGCAACATCAATGATGCAGTGTAAAATTTCTTTTCCTTTACGATAAATAAATAATTTAGTACGTTTCTTTAACACAGAAAATTAATTAATTTACCGTAAAACTGGTCAACTCTCATATGCCTAACTCAACATTACTACCGAACTTAAGCAGTGGATTAAATCTGTGAATTAGCCCTAATCTTGTGGGCATAATGTCAGGAGACTAACCGGCCATTTATTGTCAGGTTTCCCTGTATGATCTCGGTCTTCAAGCATGAAAATGCTTATATATACATCTATTTTCATCCGGTAAAAAAAAAAAAGGCAATTGTGATTTTTAATATCTTGAAAAATTTTAAATTACAAATTTTAATATACATAAATTTCATAAAATTGTTGTACAAACAGAAAAGTGGACAACTAAGTATATTTATACTAAATTAATCTCTTCACACATGCTTTCGTACATGTTAGAGGCTTTTTTTAAAAAAAATTGAAAAAAATTAAACATTATTAGTAATAATTAATTTTAAATATTTTTGTATCAAGAATGAATTGTAATTATTAATAATATTTAGTATTTTCAATTTATTTAAAAAATAGACCATTGAGCGTGGGCGAAAAGGCATACAGAGAGGCTAATAGAAAAAAGAAATATTAATTTACAATATTATTATTGTATAAATAAATACTGACACAAAAACAAACTCATATAAAGTCAGAGTTTTTTTAGTGGAAATAAAATAGATGAATTAATGCAGGAAACTAATTCCTATAAAAGATTTGAAAGCTTTTCCAATTTATCATATGAAAATAAAATAAATGAATATAAAAATTGGCATAAAGTTCCTAATTATAGTAATAATTAACAAAATAAATATTTATATTTTATCAAATTAATGTTAATATTATTATTTATTAAAAAATATTAATTTATATAAATATTATCACTGTTCAAGTGACATGTAGTATTTTAATTAATAGTTTATTTATAAAATTACTACCAAAATAGCTGGTTTAATGATATTAGATTATTATTTCATATCAATGTTGAGAAATTATGAGTAAGAAATTATTTTTATTCAATCAAATTATGTAAAAAGAGATAATATGCATACAAACAAAAGTCTATAAAGTTGGATAAGAAATAAATCATGGATATCTTGCTGCTCCGTACTTTAATATGGAACACAATCAACTCTACAATCATATGATTACCCTTACGAACATAGGTCATCAAATATTGGTGAAATTTTTTTTTTATAATATATGTCTTTCTTTTAAGTATAGCTCTTGGTTACAAATCTGGCCTTATGTCTCTTAATTTCACTTCTAGCATTTTTATTGGTTTAAAAGACCAATTTGTAGCCAATTCACTTGTAATTTGTAAGCAACTCAACCAGATCCCATTCCTTATTCTTGTGCATGGAGGCTAACTCACCTTTTATGACACTAATCCAATCTATAACATTATAACTAGAAAAAAATGTCATAGAATCATTATCATCATTATTGTCATATTAATGCTCCTGTTAGTAAGCTAAGTAATCATTTGAAATGGATGGTTTATAAGATTTATAAGATCTTTTTAAGGAAACTACTTCAATAGGTTATGCATCTTTAACCATTGGTTACACTAGATCATCTTGTTGTATGACAAAAGATGACTCAATCATCATTGATGTTAATGGAACTATTATTATCTCATCTATGATGTTAATGATGTATAGTGTTTGACTCCCATTATCCCAACCCATCATAAAAAAAAAGGTTAGTTTGATTTTATAACTCTAGTCAAATGAGTCAGATAGTAAATTATGTTACCTCTTGAACCACTATAGTACCTAATAAAATACCCACTAATTATCTTTTAACAAAGTTTCTTTATAGATGGTATGTAAAGTTTAATTTTAGCCTTACAACCCTAAATATGGAAATGCCTTAGACTAGGCCTTTTACCATACAATAATCATAAGGAGTTTTAAGTATTAACTTATTAGGAACTTGATTTAAAATGTATGCAACAATTTTCAAAGCATCACTGTACAAGTATTCTAGTAATGTAAAATAGGATAACATTCATTTCATTATGTTTATGAGTGTCCACATTCTTTTTTTTACAATTCTATTTTATTTTAGTGTCCTAAGCATATTATAAGTTACTTTAATTTAACATTCTTGTAAGTAGTTAGTAAAAGGACTAGAATTTATTGTTATCTCATCATACTTACTGCAATATTCTCCACTTTTATTAAAATTAACATATTTAATTATTTTTCCTAAGTTAAGTTCAACTACTGCCTTGAATGAAATGAATGCATCCAGATATTTAGACTTTTCACTCAACAATATCACTCATCCAAACATGGAATGATTATCAATAAATCGACAAAGTATTTGTGAACACCTATAACACTTGATGTAATAGGTTAACTAATATCTGTGTGGATTAACTCCAAAGGATCCCATTTTTTGCTCTTTTCCCATTTCTAACTCTAGTAGATAATTTTTCTTTAATGCAATTAACACATGTTAAAGTCAAAGAAATCAAGATCATGAAGAATTTCATCTTTATGAGTCCTTATATCCTTTCCTTGAAGATATTCCTTAATTGTTTGTGCCATAACATAAAAAAATTCTCATTGTTTCTTTTTCTTTTGCTGCCAATAATGACATTTATTGAATTAACAAGTTTAGATCTAAGTCAATTTTATACAACCCATCACATAATAAACCAAAATCAATAATAAAAGAATTATAAATCAAATTAAAATTTTCATTTCTAAAATAATAAGAGTATCCAACATTGTCCATTATAATTATAGAAATCAAATTCTTTCTCATGGAAAGTATATAAATGACATCTTTTAATTCCAAAATATAATTAGATGATAGACTTAAGGAGACCACTTGAACATGCTTCATTTATATTTTGTCTTCATTTCAAAGACTAATGACTAATTCATCTTCATTTGGTTTCCTTAAGTTTTTCAATGCTTGAAAATAGTTCATTACATGAATAATGACTCTTGTATCCAACCACCAAGTATTTGACAACATATTAACAATATTAGACTTAAAACTTATTTGAGTTAGAGAGGTACCTTTCTTAACTTTTTTTTTGAACTTATAGCAATATGTTTTTTTATGCCTATACTTTTACTAGAATTTACAATTTCCCTTGAGAAAGGCTTTCTTGGGCTTATATTATAATTCATTATTTCACTTTTTTACTTTTCATGAGTAAATTTTCCTTTATTGTTCCTTTGATATGATCTTCACCCCTTACCCTGTAGTCAAATCATGAAATGTTAAGTTAATAGCATGGACCTTCCCCTTTTATATCCTTCTTAGCTTGATTGATAATAAATATCAATTCATTAATAATCCATTAAGCCTTTTGGGTGCTATAAGTTGTCTTCAGAACATTGAACTGTGATGATAAAGATTCCAATGCTCACTAAGGATTGGGAAGTACAAATTCAACACACCTTCTGTGAAGGGAATACTTGTGCAGATGAATTGGCTAAGTTAAGCATTGACATGGAACTAGAAACTCATATTTTCCATAGTCCTCCTTGCCTTTCAACCACTGTTCTAGCTGATATGTTAGAAGTCACAGTGACTCGAGTGATCTTCATTTGTTATTTTTCTTTTTTTGTTTTTCGGGTCAGATGATCCCTTCTATCTACAAAAAAAAAAAAGATTCCAATGCTCATTAGATCAAGTAATTATTACCTAATTTAACCTTTATAGTTTTTAACTTATTATAATAATTTATTAGTCTCAATGTATGGTCTCATACTCTACTAATACTATCATATATTATTTCTTAAGTAACAAGAGAAAGCGTTCCTTCTTAATTTTTTTGAATTTGACATACATTCTAGCTACAAAATTGAGAAACGTATCAATATTTTTATTTTTAGGAATTTTTTTTATGACTTTATCCATAGTATATTTCATTGCCATCAAGCATATTTCATTTGAATGGGTCAACTTCTTATATCTATTCTTCTATTCCGTAGTAAACTTAATGTCAATAAGGAGGCCATTACCTTAACCAAATATAGATGGTAATTGCGAGTTTTAATGATTTAGTTTGATCCTTATAATTTATCTTATTCAATGTTTTAATATAATTCAATTGCATGAGTAATGGAGTTGAGGAAAAAAAATTAATACGTTAACACATGTGTGAATTGATATATTTTATTTTTGTTATAAAAATATTTTAAATAAGATGATAGATTTAATTTAATTAAATTACTTAACTATATATATTATTTTTAACTTTTATTTTACAATTCATTTATTATTTCTCTTTTTTTATTTATTCTATTGTATGTTTTTATTTTTTTATCAATTAATATTATTATTAATTGAAATAATTAACTATATATAATTAACTACATCTTTTTTTATTTAATAAAAATATTTAAAAATTAAGATTATTCATTTAATTTTTTATATTAATTTTCACCTGCCACATATCAAATTAAAAATATACCAATTGGAATTTTTTCAAGATTTTAAAACCCACGTGTTGTTTTACTTCCATTTATTTGTTTCATTATAATCTTTTTCCTTTTTCTTTCTGTTTCATTCATATTACTTACTAATTAAATGTTAATATGATTAAATGATATAGATATAGAATGATGTATTTTATTTACTATAAAATATTAAATTAAATTAAATTATTTAATTGTGCATTTTATTTTTAACTTGTATAATACTTTATACTTTATCTTTTGTTTCTTTTCTTTTTATCAGCACAATTGCATTTTTTTAATTTAATATCTATTACTGTTATTTATAACTTAGATACTAATAACATTAAGTGGTATAAATATATTTGTTATATTTAATCTTATTATAAAAATATTTTAAATAATTTAAAATTTTAATATAATTAGTACTAATTGAAATAATTAATTACATATTCAATTATATAATAGAAATATTTTAAAATTAAAATATATTTATCTGAAGTTTTTCAACATTAAGTATTTTATGACATATTTTTTATATACACTCTTATTCTTTGCAATTCAAACGTTGATATTATTGAATTATATAAATATCATATAATATACTTTATTTTTAACAAAATATTTTATTTAAATTAAATATTTAATTTAATTAAATTGTTTAATCATATATTTTATTTTTAAATTTTATATTTCTTAACATTGGAACCACATTCTCTTCTTTTTATTTATTTCATTACATTTTTTTCTTTTTTTTTAGTTCATATTCATTTCTGTTATTTATAGTTCAAATACTAATATTATAAATAAATTCAATATAGAAAGTATCAATCAAATTATATAATTATATTTTTAATAAAAATTAAAATTAAAATTAAATTTTGCACATATTTTTTGAGATTTTGTTAAGATTTTATTATTCATACACTTTTTTATTATTTTATCTACTTTATTACATTTTTTTATTTTTTATTTATTCATATTATTTACAACTTAAACATTAGCATCACCAAGTAAAATAAATATAATATAAAATATTTTTAAATTATAAAATTATTTTTAATAAGCAAAATATATAATTTAATTACAAATTATTTTAATTTTTATGTCATATTTAAATAAATATTACTTATCTATTTAAATATATAATTATAATATACATATAATATATTTAATTTTTTATTTTATTTATACACAATGTTCTTATATTATGGAAAAAATAAATATTTGTGCAAAGTACGAGTAAATATACTAGTGATATTTATAGTAATTTAATATTCTTTTTATCTTTTATTATCTTTCACATTTTAAATAAATTTTTTATTTATTACTTAAAATTTTAATAGAGTATTAAATAGTATTTTTTAATTCATCCCTTTTTCACTAGTAAATATTTTATTATTCTTCTTGAAATAATCAACATATTTATTTCATCATAATTATCCTTTTATTTTTAATTGTCTTGAATTTTATGTACAATAAAAAATTAAATAATAATTTTGAAAAGTATACTAAAATTAAATAAATTAAACTATTTTTTAAATATTTATGATAAATAATAAAAATAAAGAGAATAATATTTTTAAAGATATATAAATTAATTAAAATATAATACTATAATATTCTTAAAAATATTTTTAATTAAATCAAATATAATAATATAATATCAATTACATTCTTGATAATAATACTCCCAAAATATTATAATTTAAAAAATGTATGAGTTGACTAATAAATGGGCCGAGGAATGCTACATATAACATTCATTATTCCAAAATCATGGCCTATGATTGGAGCTTAACCCTAAATTATCCCCCACACGTGTAGACTTTTTTTTTTGGGGGGGGGGGGGAATTCTTGACCTCGACATTGCAAATCAAACAAAATCGGCTCACGGCCTCACGCAATGCCCTTGTTCAAACCATGCCCAAATGATCTAATGACATCATCAAAATAGAATGGGATTTAAAATTAATTATGTCCAAATGATCTAATGGCAACATCAAAATGGAATGGGATTTGAAATAAATGTTTTTAACTCTCCAATCAAGCATAGACGCATAGGTATTCCAACGACTGGGCTTAAAAAAAAGCATAATTAAAGAATTTTGCTTTTTTTTTTTCGACAATCAAGAATTCCTCGAATTAATATTAATTTAATTTGTACGTCAGCATGACCGATCCCCCCTCCAACAATTTTAAGGGCCCGGCATCCAACGTCCATTTGATGTATCCATAATTTTAATCTTTCAATACTAAAATCGGCTAAATTGCAAAGTTCCTATCTAATAGGGTTATGTATATATATATATATATATATATATATATATATATATATATATATATATATATATATACAAACACCGGAGATCATTTCTCTTATGATTTAATTTAATTTATTTCTTTTAAAATATAATATAATTATAATCTCACTCTTTTGATTGTTTTTCTAGATTTAAATTTGATTTAATGACATTATAAATTAATTTCAATCTATCAACTATTCTTATATTATCATGTTAACAAAAAAAATTTAAAATTCTTTTATTATTAACACCTTTTTAATTATGTATCATTTTTTATTTATTAATTATATAAAATATTTTGTACTGATAATACATCAAATTTAAACTCTATTTTTAAAATATACATTAACCCTTTTCTTATATTTTAAACATGTATTTATCTCTTCTATAAAAAGAGACAGAAGATAGGTGTATGTTTCTTTTTTTTTTTTTTAAAGATAAAAGTTAAGTAAAGTTCTTTAAGTATTAGTTATCAAGTTTTCAATCAGATTATAATATGTATATTAATTGTCTCATTTAAAGAAAATAATTTCAACATTTACAATTATTGTAATTATCAAATTATAATTATTAATTATTATTAATAGGATAATTAAGATTGAAAATTCTCATGGCAAATATCCTTTTTGATAATAGGTAGAAGGAATAATTTATTCAAGGTAAACATATAAGATTCTGAACTCCAATCCAAATATAATGAAAAGTGAAACTTTTAAAATAATATTAGATATTATTATATGTATCTGATATATGTTTTTTGAAAATAAGGGAAATATGAATTTATTTAAATTACACATTGAGAGAGGTGATTACTGTCTGTTCCAAAGCTACTCGTGCACAAATAATATTTGGAGACACAAATATTGACTGGAATGTCTCTATTTTTTAATGAAAATTTTGGTCTGGTAATAAGCAGTGAAAATCAAGTGTTTTAGAGAAGACCCAGATGAGTGCAGAGGTTAGTTTGAGCACTTGACCTACCAAGGCAAGCAACACACGCTTCTGGAATATGTAAACCACGTATCATATGATTCATATCCTTAAGTGTATGCCGCCCATTAACTTGCTGAGAAGGCAATGTTTTTCCTTGTCAAATGTGGACCAAAGACTATATGACAAGAGAACAAAAGTGGTGTGTTTGAACCGGTAAACGTAATTATGCAGGTCAAAGAACCCACTAGATGGATGATGACTAATTAGGAAGGACTGTCGACACTGAAAGCAGATAATACCTAAATCAAATTCAATTTTTTCTTTTCTTTCTTTTTTTTTGGTGAGGAGAAGTTTCGCAATCCTGTCAAATGCTCTAATAGCATATTGAAGTTGTTACTAGGGACTCATTCAAAAATCATTACCAAACATAATTGATCGAGAGGCAGCAACTCGAAGTATCTCTGAATGCTAGGAAGCTACAGTCAAAATGATGCTGTAGAATATATATAAAGTTCACAAATAGAGAGCAGCAAGACTGTAAAGAGGGACATGTGAATCCTAGTGGAATACATCAACTGCTACAATTAAGTATTAATAAATGTTGTCCTTTGTGGAATATTAAAGCTTGTTTCCACGGATAGCAGTTGAAGAAAAATACAGGTTTATTTATTTACTTGGTACATTATAAAATGAGAGCCCAAAATTTTTATTTCAATTTCTGCATAGGTTGACAGAAGTACAGCTTTTAACACTTTCTAACATAAGACATGAGTGAGAGCAGATAACCATTCACCGGGCTTTCCTCTTGATTAAGGCTTGCCATAGGCAGCAAGAATTCTTATAATTTTAACCACTATGAAGTTCATTGGGCCTAATGGAAAGCTTTTCAGCCAGTCTCAACAATAAACCCTAAAATCCTATGATAAATCTAACAAAAAAATGACAATTTTTTTTTAAAAGAAGGACTTTCCTAAAATGCTTGTTGCACTCTCTAAAAAGAGAGTGATCATTCACTCCTCACCACTTTCCTTTCATAAATATTGAAACTCACAAAATTGTGAATCTAATAATCTATAAGGAGGAAGTAAGTACAGAAAAGCAAAAGTAATATTACTCTATTTGAAATCTCATCAAGAGTTCAACATGAGAGAGATGTATAGACATGCAAATGTTGCAAATGGCCTTGATATAATGCATACCAATGTACTAACGTAATGACTGAAGGAATAAATATGATATCATCCACAACCCTAACTTCTTAAACAGGTAAACTGCTTGCTGCTAAGATATAATTACAAAGTGATATATGGACCAACATATATTTCCCATTGCCCTCCTCGCCTAGTATTCAGCTGTAGTCTGGGACAATCACATAATTTATGTAAATACAAGTAACACTCCTAGAACTTCATATTTAAAACTTTACCTAGTGGCTGGTATGTTTTAGGTGTTCCATCAGATGTTGAAGGACTAAATTGTTTGGGGGTACATTCCTCCCCAAGTGCAGCCAGAGCAGCCTTCCTTCTATGCCTCTGATCCCGTTGTCTCTTTATCTTATCTTCTAGTGCTGCTTTAGCTTTCTCTGCTAGCTCAGCCCTACTAAGAGCCTGTTCTGCACGAGCTCTGAGCTCCCCGATTTTTGCCGTTGCAGCCTCCAACTCCTTCTTCAAGAATGCTACATCTGCCCGGCTTCCAACTTCCTCTACTGATGCTGCAACTTCGTTTCCCTTCTCGACCTCTCTAAGTAAGGCTTCAAATTCTTTCCTCGTGATCGTTACGTGGTCCTTGTTTTTCTCATTATTTATCATCCCAGCTTCTGGCTTTGAGTGATCAATTTGGGAATCTACCACCTTTTGAGAAGAATTCCCAACTTTATGGGGCACCTGATTTTCTCCTTGTTTTATAATATGATTCTGCCTTTTCACTTTCTCTATGTCATCAATACCAGCAAATTCTAATCTGCCCGGGTGAAGCTGGGATTTCAGGAGTGCTATCTCAACCTGGGCTTTAATTTCTCTATCCTTGATCATGTGCATCTCTACTTTTGCCTTCTGCAATTCACCCGTGAGTGACTCCGTATTGATATTCAATCCTTTTATTTCCTCCTTAGCATTCATAAGTTCTTGTTTTAACTGATTTAATTCCATTTCTAAAGCCTCAATGTAGACAGATTGATCTGTGATGAGTGTTTCCTTTGGTTTTATGGCAATAGAATCAAATTCCTCCAATGAATTGTGTAATTCAGTTGCTTGCTGAAGTTCCAACTTAAGAGGACCATCCAATTTAGACTTTTCCAAACCATGCAACCGTTCTAGTTGCATTCTCATATCCTCTAACTGCTTTTGCGCTTCTGCATTTGCTTTTGTAGCCAGCTCAATCTCTGCATCTTTTTCAGATAGTACGGCAGACTTCTCTTTCTCCGCCTTAATGACAGCAAGCTTCAACAAGTGAATAGCTTCACTAAGCTCCTGGACCTTCTCTACAAGTTCATCTTTCTTTCTCTTTTCCATGTTAACCGCCATTTGCATCTGCTCTGCCTTTGTTAAGGCATTCATTTCTGAATCTCTAACGGCAGCCAGTTCTGTTTCTTTGATAAGCAGCTCCCTCTGAGTAGCCTTCAATTCGTTCACAACATGCCTGAGCTGCTCCTGCACCTTTGCATTTTCCGAAAGCTGACCAGCCATCCCTTCCATCTTTGATTTGTGCTCCTCAATTTGAGCCTTGACCTCCATACATTCATTCAAGTATTTGTTTCTTTCACTGTCGGATTTTTTGAGAAGGGTGGACAATTCATAAGTCATTTTTTGGTACTGTTCCATCTTAAGAATTGCCTGCATGTAAGCAGCATGCTTTGCTTCCGATTGCAACTTACAGTTTGCCAATTCTTTTGACACCTCCTCAAGCTCTTCCTCGCACTCATGCTGGTGACAATATAAAGCAACGGAAAGTCATCTAATCAAAATATCGAACTCTGATAGTCCAACAACAGCATAAAATGAACAGTTCTAAATGACTCTATTTTCATTGATCTCACCTGGCTCCTGGGTTGGTATTTCTTCTGATCTACTTTATCTCCAAATAAGGAGAGGGCGCTCCGGACTGACTCAATTGGTTTGGTATCAATTTCTGCCATAATCTTGCTAGAAAACTATAATTCAAGCAGTTTCCTGAGAAAATCAAGGCCTCACAATCTTCAGGGAGTAATCTGAAACAGCAACAAAAGTAACACAATATAGATATTGAAATTCAAAGTTGCATGAGGTGATTATCCAACTATCCACATTTGCCTGTCCATAAATGCGCCAAACAACCATGCCACGGAGGCAAGGTAGAGAGAGCATCAAACATAAAACTCATCAACATCGTTTTTGCATATTTCATGTCAAGTGTACTCAGATTTGAATTGCATTCCAAAAGAACGGAAAAAGGAAATAATCACATTGCAATAATGGAGAAATATTTGATAGAACGAAGCTAGCAGCCAATCCATTGTCAGCTAAAGTAACTAAATTTCAAGTTTTTACGCATTTTTCACGGACTACTACCTACAACAGTGGCCACACAAAATCTGAATCCTTTAATTTAATACCCCACTTGTTCAAATAACACGAGATAGTCAGATACCTGTGATTTTGGGATGTAGAGTTGGCTGGAAAGAAGGGAGCAAAAATCAGAGAAAATGTGATTCAGGAAGACAAGATGAAACATAGGATCATTGTTTCAAAGCTTAATATTTTCGATAATAGCGAGGCAGTCAATTTTGTCAGAGCCGAACTGGCCCCAAAGAGTAATATTCCATTCGATATCTACATTGAAGTTGTCAGTGGAAGAGGATGCACACAATCAACCTGTGTATTTCTCAATGTTTACTTAAAATATCATTTTTGTTGCCTCTGTGCTTGGATTGACACAGACTGGCAGGTAGTGCCAGTTGCTCTCTGCTTGTGATGGAAACTTCCTGCTTGGCTACTTATACGTAGTCAAAGCCCGTCCATATGATGCATGTTTATGTTGCCGGGCAACATGTTACATTGTTTTATCGTATTATGGAAGCTAACAACATTTAAGGCTCTCTGTCTTTGTCTGTCTTGTTTCTCAGCGTAATTAAGATGAGCTTTGGATTTGATTATGTGAACTCCAGACCTTTGCCAATTTCTCGTAATCAAAACTTATATATGAATTACCATCAAGTAATTGGATTAGTAATATCAGATCATTACATCATTTTAGAGGTTATAAGTTGAACACAAGATGTTAATTTGTGACTAATAAGGAGGTTGAGGACTTTGGGAACCAGTAGCATTTTAGTGGAATTGATATCATGTAATGAGCGAGTGTTTCTATAATAATATTTAGAAAAGATAGTCAATGTTGGCTGTCCTGCTCTATCTTAGTAGTTGGATAATAAGACAAGCTAATTTTAGTATTATCCATGAATCTCTTTGGTTAGATGGCCTTCTTAGTTGTCATTTGTTGCCATCCGAATTGGAAAACAAAGAATATATAAAGAGTGTTTGGCAAATAGCTTATTAGGTGGCTTTTGGTTGATTTGATTAAATCAACTGATTGATTTGTCCCAATAAACTATTTTTTATATTCGATAATCAGTTTATTATCGTTAAATAAACTAATTTCAAAACACTAGGAAGAGCAGAGTTTTGAAATAACTGTTTCATAAAAAGACTATATTACTTCTAATTATTTCATAAAATAATTATATTACTTCTAATTAGTTTTTATATTTTTAACTTTATTTTTCCTATAAAAATTATAATATTATTTTTATATGAAAATTAAATAATTATAACTATTAATTTCTTAAAAAATTAATAACTATAAAAATTATATTAATTTAATATATTAATTTAATTTTAAAAAAATATTTAATATATAATAATTTATAATGATATATTATTTATAAAAAAATTAATATACTCAATAATATATATAATATAAAATATTAAAATAAAATACTATTCAAATAACTCATAAAATATACTATGTTCTTATTTGTCATTTATATGTAAACAGTTAATTTTATCAAATATTTTTATTCAAATAATTAATATAATTAATTAGTTAAATTATTTAATATAATTAGTTATTAATTAATAATTATTCAAATCAGTTAATCATTATAGTTATCAATTAATTGCCAGGCATAACAAAAATGGAAAGGGTGCCTTCTATGATGTCTTTAGGAGAATCCTAACTTTGGAACCTTGGACAAATGATAGTTTTTAATTTGACCACATAGTAGTTGTTGTAATTGAAAATTATATTTTAAGTTATAAAGTGATTTAGGTAATATTATAAAAATTGGCCTTATCTGAGATGAATAGAAAAGTGTGGACACGTGACCTCATATGTGGCATAGTTACTTTTACAGTTGATGTCCCCATCAGCAAATGATTTAGAAAGGTTCCAGGAAGTCCATCTTAACAAATAAAAATCAGAAGAAAGCATTGCTGTTGAAAACCTTTGAACAACCTCCCTACTTATTCTTTTGAGAAATCCTCTGTTTTGGTATTGTTTAAGAGGCCTTACAATTTAACCTTTGTCTCTTTAACTTGAAAGCTGAGCTTCTCCTCTTCCATGGTGGATGGTCCAAAAGCTTTGTTTGTCTTTAGATGATGAAGCCAATCAACTCCAAATCAAGCAAAATTATAGCATGTAACATCTCTCTTCATTTCCTATCTAAGAAACCATTTATTTAATAAGTCAATGGACATACCTTGGTTTCTTGGTTGCGTTCCAAGTTTTGTTATCGAGTCTAGATCTAGGGTAATATCAATAATAGCAACCAAATAGAATGTCACGCCCATTTATGAGTTTTGGTCTTGCTCAATGAACAAGGCCTCAATTAATGGCTTCAAGAAAGAAGAAAATGGTTGCTTGGTAATATGACCCGACAATGCCAAAACCGAATTTACACTGGCACATCACATTGATGAATCAAGGTTGTGGAACTAGTGAACTATATTAGCTAAAATTTTGGAAAGATAAAGAAAGAGCGTGTTGTCATGGGACTCTGAAAGAATCTCCAAGACATGTACACATTAATTCCAAAGTGGGGATTTATTTAATGCGTTAGTGGAGTGAATGCAGGAAAGGAAAATTGAAACATTGTTTAGGTCAAGGTTTCGAGCAATGGATTCCAGTTCAGTGGCAACAAACAATTGAGTGTCACGGTCGAAAGCTTGGTTAGGCAAATGAATATGTGTTGTTTGATGTTCTGGAGTGGAACTGAAAAAGGAGACATTGTAATTCAACTAATGCTGGAACTTCTTGACAGGATGAAAAATTAGATTTTTGCAGGCAAAGGAGTTAAAGGCCAAGAGTAGGAGCTTTTGGGATTTTCGGCAATATCATTGGAGCATCAATGACCCTTTTTTGCTCTATTTTTTGGTCACCCATTTAGAATAGTCATCCTGCTCCATTCCCCTCCATCAAGCCAGCATTGTTTGTTATTTCCAATTTTATTGCCTAGCTAGCAATGATGTGACTAATCCATTCTTATTATTTGGATTGAATCAATTTAATTCTCATACTTTTTTATAAATTTCTCTTACTAGAAAAATTAAAATTTTAAATTGAAGGCTATGATTATACAAAGAATATCCTATAATTTTTATTACGTTACGGGTTAAAGTACCGTTTTATCATTTTTTCGTAAACTTATTTCCGTTTTACCGTAGTTTGGAAACATATTACCAAAATACGTAAGGCGCCAAGTGGGTTGGCGCTCACGAGGTGGGAGGCGCCACCCAGGATGGCGCCTTTAGTGGCTTTGAGGGCGCCACTTTGAATGGCGCCCTCGCCCTCTGTATTCCTTTATTTTTTTCTTATTTTTCCTTAAAAAATAATTCCTCTTTGCTTATTCCTTTTTTTTTATTTTTCCTTAAAAAATAATTAATTTTGATATCAATTCAAAAAGAATTTTTATAAATAAATAATATATGATTGTGACTAAAAATAAATTACTTATTTCATAGTTATATTTGATGTCATAGAAAGATATGTTAACTCCACTTTAATATTTAATACATAAATTTATTATAAGAATTAAATAAGAAATTAGTTAATGATAATAATATAAATAAAAAATATTTAGTAAATAATTAAATTTTTTTAAAAAAATATAGTATCAATAAAGAATAATTACTTAAATAGTGTGAATGTCTCTCAAAATTTGATCCAATGACACTTAATATTTATCAATTTCCAGAATTATAAACTTCCAATGTTCAAAATTATATTATTACAAGTAATTATTTAATACATTATTACACATAAGCAAATTTATTGAATTATTCAATAATATTCTTTATATACGAAGTTGAAGAATGTTAAAAATGAAAAGAAATATAATGAAATAAATATATATTTTTTATTTTATATTTATTCCCATAATATTCTTGCTGCTTTGTATTTATTTCAATAAAATTATTTTTATTTTGTAACAAAGTAAATATGAAGTGAAGAGGTTGAAGATAGTTGAAAATTAAAAAAAATGTGGTTATTTAGTTGCAATAATCTTTTAATTTCGTAATGAAACTAAAATTGTAACATGAATTAATTCTTTTTTATTTCGTGACAATGGTAAAATATTTTGGCAATGAGAGGCAGAAATATCGATTAGCTATCTGTTAAGAAACTTTTACTCGTTTTATCGTTCGTTTGAATCATTTTTTCAAAATACGCACAGAAGTTACGGACAACGGTGGAGAGACACAAGACGAAATGGCGTCGTTGGCGCTCAAGGGAACGGAAGCCAGACGAAATGGCGTCGCGCTCAAGGGAAGGGATGCCAGTTGGAATGGCGTCGTTGGCGCGCAAGGGGTGAGACGCCAAGCGATATAGCACCTTT
This sequence comes from Sindora glabra, assembly GCA_020226215.1. NCBI lineage: Eukaryota > Viridiplantae > Streptophyta > Magnoliopsida > Fabales > Fabaceae > Sindora > Sindora glabra. The sequence continues at coordinate 12,049,687 of CM035232.1, read as the reverse complement.
GGCCTACGGCAGCTCACTCCTCATTTCTAAGTTAATTAGCCGCTGACCGTGTCTATTGTGAATCCAAAAGACTTGAATTTTGGTATTGTATATGGCCAGCATCCCCATCTACATTGATAATGGTGCTACGTATTTTTATTCTTAAACACGGCATTTAGTGTCATTTACAAGAATGATGATTATTTATCCTTCAAATATTATAATTAATATTATTATTTTTTTAATATTTATTATAACTATTTATTCCTTTCTTCACTAATGATATTAAAATAAAAAATGAGAAAAAATTTAATTTAAAAAATATATATTTTATATTATGAAGAAAAAATTGTATAATTTATTTTGATGGGGTTTATTTATTTTAACACAGTAAATAAATAAAAGAGTAGATAATTATAAGAGTTGTGAAAGTAAAAAATTAATAATGTTAGTTATTATATTTCGGAGATGTCATCGTCATCATTTAAAAAAAATAAATAAATATTGTAATGATTTTAAAGTTTATTATTAAAGATAGAAGTACCTATGCAAGCAAATAAAAATGTCGTAATAATTAAAAGCATCCTAAATGTTGATGTTTGACAATAAAGTAGTAAGATAGATGTACATAAATGTACAATAAACATGGAAAAGAAAGCTAATGTCTACGTAAGTGATGTCCAGTCCCACATCCAGGATCGGTAATGTGGCGGCCATATCTACTGACCCTCTGCGCAGGCTTGGGAGTCACATCCCCGGTGTGTGTGTCTCCTCTACCTCTAACTCCCGCTCTGCCTCTGCCCCTGGCTCCCGCTCTGCCTCCAGCTCCAGCTCCACCTCTATCTACAAGCTCTGAGTCATCTGCCATCATGCTAGGAAGTGCTGATCCCTGATCTTGAGTCTGAAAATCAAGTGCAGGACGATACGGCTGTGATGGACCAACATCACCGGAAGGAAAGGCACGGAATGAAGATGAAACTCCTGGTATGTGTGAAAATATCTGGAATGAGGATGGAACACCAGAAGTAAACGGGTACACCTGGGATGGTGGTGGACCATATAGTACAGCCGAGAACATGAGGGAGGATGAAAGATCATGAGGTGCAGTAGGGTACATATGAGATGAAGCAGTAATATCAGGCATCGTCATCGTGGTCTCCTGGGCAGTCGATGGTGGAATTTGCTGTACTGTCGAAGCGGACGAAACATCAGCCTGTGACGTATGTCGTGGAGCAGTGCGATGTCGTCGACGAGAGCGAGGCTGGTCATGGTCACCCTCTGCAGGATTTGGGATATGATGGGCATAGGGTGCTAGCTCCACATGTGAGTCAATAATCACATGATCAACCTCTTGAATGGCGTGAAGGATAGACTCCGTCGCTGATCTAAGCGCTTCGAAGGTGAACCTAGCCTGCCCACCAGGTGTAGTGTAGTCCTGTAGCGTGGACACCTCATCTACCTGTGCAAATTATTAACATTAAAGTTAGTTACAATACTAATGCATTTAAAGAAAATCAGATACAGAAAACTGGCATGCAATATTACCACAAGGTCTAGCGCTCCCCCAACAGGTGTAATACACCGCCTGGTAACCTGTCTGTACCATGACATGTAATCGGATCGTGAGCCTAGAACTAGTCGTGCGGTCGGCTCGGCGATAGCGCACAAGTCTCGCCAGATATCCCACAGTGCAATATATGGCTGATGGCGGATGTGCCACTCCTCATCATGCCGACCGGACAAGTGAAGGCAATGGACCTCCGCGACTTGCTACGGTGGCTCAGGAATAGCCTGACGTAGTCCGAACTGTCGCAAAACCCTATCCGGCTGGTGCCACTCGACAATCTAGAAGTGAATGAGCGGCACCACTGCTGTCCACATGTCACTTCCGTGAAAGCAGTACTGAGGCAGTGATGCGGTCACCTCCTCAGTGTACGGGATCCAGGTGATCTGAAATTATACATTTATTTTATCAATTAAATGACACACTGAAATGGGCAAAACCCTGGAATAAAAATATGCATTATCCCCTACATACCTCGTCGAGTCGAAGACGGTCCAACGCGTATCTATAATAGGGGAGGCTGTGTGCCGGACTATCCTGGAATGTTTTCTGAAAGTGCCACCTACCAAGTACAATAACTAAGTTAAACAACTTCAAAGTCAACTTAATTACAAGTGCAAGTAGAGAAAATTTCTAACCTGCGGGCTAGGGGGCCAATCCCTACATCCCCCTCTGGTATGTCTGGGATAGTGATCGCGGGGGCGATGGTGGGAAATCTATCCCATGCCCACAGCTGCAGTAGTAGACAACACCCTCCTATCTCCTTGTAATCCGGAGCAGTGGCCTTGCAGAGCTCTCTGTAAAGATAGGCCAGGCAAGTAGATCCCCAACTGTACCTCCCAGCCTCATGCAAGTGTCCGATCAAGGGTAAGTGCATGAGGTGGACATATGTGCCGAAGTGGTCCGGAAATAACATCCCACCGATGAGATGCAAGATGTATGCCCGGGTGAATCTCTGCACTGTCACCTCATCCGCATCATCTGGAAGATGAGTGAAATGCCTCTCCAACCAACTCATCCTCAATCGCCCCCCTATGAGGACATTCTCGTCCTCCGGTAACTGGAGTCCCAAATACTCCTCTATCAAGGCTCCCCATCCCCAGACAGTGGGTCCCGTCACGGCTCGACTGTCAATGGGTAGGCCGAACTGAAAAGCAACATCCTATAGTGTAATAATTGTCTCTCCCTGCGGCATGTGAAAGGTGTGTGTCTCCGGCCTCCATCTCTCTACCAGGGCACTAATCAACTGATGGTCGATCAGTACATACTCGTACATCGTCAGGCCGTAAAAACCTACCTCTCGTAAAAAGGGGACAATCAACTCCAACGGCTGCTGGTGATGGTAGTGATGAGCCCATCGGATCTTAAGCACACGGTCAGGCTGCAAAAGGGAAAAAAAAGTATTAGTAATGGGGTCTGATAATTCAGTAACTGTTCAACCAACTTTATTAAGTTCTAACTATTTCCATACATGGCCTGCCCAAATGGACTGGGATATATGCGAGGTCTGGGACGTCAGTAGTGAATGATCCCGTGGACCAGGATCAACACGTCGCGATGTGGATGCCATCTACCATGTGAAAAGATACGTGTGCATTAGGATGGAATCTAAACATATGGTTCTATAAGGTTAAAATACCAAAATATGCAAATTTCATAAACTATTTTTCGCTTTATTGCAGTTTCGAAAGTATTTACCGAAATATGCAGGGCGCCATATCAAATGGCGTCATTGGGCGGGCGTTGAAGGCGCCTTTCAACATGGCGCCTTCGTTGCGCTTGCCAATTTTCATCGCTGCGAATTTGGTAAAACGTGTGGGGCTGGGAGGCGCCATTTCACTTGGTGCCTCCCAGCCACCTTAGCTTTCATTAAGTGAATGAAACTTATGGGGCTGGGAGGCGCCAAGTGAAATGGCGCCTCCCCAGCCCCATTATAAATTAATAAAATTTTATAAATTTATATATTTATTTATATATTTTTTATTTTATTATTATTCATAATAAAATTATTATTTTTAAAATATAATTAATTATATCTTAATTTTAATTTATAATATATATATATAAATAATATCATAAAATATAATTAATTATATTTTAAAATTTATAATTTTATCATAAATAATAATAAAATAAAAACCACACTTAAATAAATATATAAATTTATAAAATTTTATTAATTTATAATGGGAGTGGGGAGGTGCCATTTCACTTGGCGCCTCCCAGCCCCTGAAAGTTAAGGTGGCTGGGAGGCGCCAAGTGAAATGGTGCCTCCCAGCCCCCGCGAAGGTGCAGCGAAGGCGCCATGTTGAAAGGCGCCTTCAGCGCCCGTTGTGCTCTGCATATTTTGGTAAATACTTTCAAAACCGCAGTAAAGTGAAAAATAGTTTATGAAATTTGCGTATTTTGGTATTTTAACCGTTCTATAATATACATGTGCAAATTATCTACAAAGATACACATAAGAGTATATAGCACTTGATATTTTTAAGTATCTTGTTAACATTACTAGAAATGGGGTCACGTATATATACATAATGGCTTGCAGTTTTACAACAATCAAACAAAATACACCATTCGATTGTGACATTTATGACATTGCGCAATATATTTCATAACGTACGCCTGCATAAGTAAAAACCAGGATCGGTGTCAAGGTGGGCTGTGCTCTCCGTGTAGTAGTGGGCAGCGCCTACAGTTATGACCTTCCGCCTTACAAAGATCACATTTTTGCTTCACACCACTCTCCTGAGGCCAATCCATCTCATTTCTGATCCGGGTCGACTTCAGTCGTCCCTTTGCACGCAATTTTCCATAATTTGGAACCAGGACCGGAAACGGTGGTAAGTTATTCCATTGCGACCACTCCCCGATCGGCCACTACTCAGATTTATAGCAATTGACTAGTGTGTCAAGTCTGTATACAGGATCAACATATGGTTCCCACGATATGTTGACTGATGCACAAGCAGCAATAATATGAGCGCAGGGATACTTATATGCTTGGAACTGTCCACATTCACATTGCCTTTTATCTAATAACACTTGAACGACCTTTCCACATGATCCCCTGGCCATATCAGGTCCCTCCACCACCTCAAACCTAGTTCTTTGTCTATTATGAGCACGAACGTGGTAAGAAGAAGCACGTGACTGGTTAGTCGCAAGCTCCTGTCTAAATCTGCTTGCGTATATGTGACCTTGTTGTAGTTCAGCATGTGTTTCTTTTGCCCTCTCCACAAAGTACATGATACATCTATAGTATGTTTGTTGAACAAGGCCTGTGATTGGTAGCTTCCTTAGTCCTTTGAAGAGGCCATTGATGCACTCTACTATGTTAGTCGTCATATGACCATATTTTTTGCCTTCGTCATAAGCAAGCGTCCACTTCTCCATCGGAATAGCCGCCAACTTCTTGTGGATCTCCTCATTGACTTTGCCAAGGTTCTCCAATCTCTCCATGGCCTTTTCCCAGCTGGGCTCATATGCTGAACAGAAGGAGACAAATAGATCAATCGGGTTGAATTACTAGATACACAAATTTACATATGAAAAGGATCAACAAAGAAGTTGCGTTGTAATATTTACCAATCTTAAGGACAGCTTTCTTGACATTATCATCCCTGCACTTCTTGCGAACGTTGCTGGCAATATGTCTGATACAGTACCGGTGAAATGCATGAGGAGGCTGCCATCCGAGGGCTTCATTGGCTACAGCATCTTTTATAGCTCGATGCCGGTCTGATATCAGGCATATTCCTTGCTGGTTCGTAACATTCACCCGTAGCAAAGCTAAAAACCAACTCCAATTTTCGTAGTTCTCCTTGTCAACAATGGCAAAGGCAAGAGGAACGGGACATTTGTTACCATCCTGCGTCGCAGCAATCAGTAGCATACCTCTGTACTTGCCGTACAATTGCGTTCCATCAACTTGTATGAATTGCTTGCAGTAGGGAAACGCGGCAATGCACAGCTTGAAAGCCCAGAAAACTCGGTTGAAAACATGTTTTTGTGGATCAACACGGTTGTCAACAGTAACAAATTCTCCTAACTCCATCTTGAATAGAGCTTGGTCACAGTACCCTAAGATGTCCAACCATTTGGGCAGCACTTCATACGATTTCTCCCAATCACCGTACACCTTGACAATTGCCTTTTGTTTTACCTTCCATGCTTTTCTGTACGAAATTTTATACCCGTACATGTCTTCCACCCTCTCTTGTATAAGCGACACTGGGATATCTTGCTTCACTTTAACCATCTCCAGTATCAAGGAACTGATATACTCGGAGTCAAGAGACTTGTGATCCTGTGTCAAACTGACATTAACACATGTGTGAGGCCCTGAAAATCTAGTTATTGTCCAACTGTTACAATTCTTCAAAGTGCTCACCCTGAGACGGAATCTGCATTCGTCCCCGTAATTATCACACTTCACGCTCAATCTTCTGGTATCCGACTCCTCTACGTAATAACTGTGGTGCCTTCTGATATGGTAATGCTTGATTGCAGCAATTAATGCCTCCTTGCAATCAAACTCCTGTCCAACCTGTAAGTCATCCATGTCATAATCATAACTCGGTTTCATTATTTCCGAAAATTCATTAGGATTCCTTATGGCATCCCAATCAATGTGAGAGAAGACAGTAGCCTGAGGGACATCACATGATGTCTGTGCAGCATTGTCACTCCTTCGTTGCCGGGTTGCAGCACTGTCTCCATGTGTAGTTGCTCGTTCTTCGTCATCGGTGTCACGATCATCATCGCTACTGCAAGACACCTCATCATCCTCAAAACCAGACTCAAGGTGAGCATCCATGAACACAGGATTAGTGGATTCTTCCTCTACGACTGGCAAGACACTTGTTGAACCCATCATGGTATGTGATATATTTCTTAGGAAAACACCGACAACAGACGAGTCCAATACAGGAGTATAACTATCAGAAATATGGAACTCCATTCCACCCGTGTAAGGAAGGCTTTCCCGCACCATCGAGCAACTAGTACTGACATTAGGCGTTGGAACGACAGGTGATCTAGCAGTTGGAACTCTTTCTTGTGAACCCAGGTTGGCAGCGTGCAGTTCGTATGTGATCACCTCCGTGTACAACTTCATTGCTGTCATCGTCGGATGTTGTTTGTAGCTAGCTATGACACATGCTAAGTCTTCATCGTCGTCCAATTCGTACGCCATATACTGCGCCTCTATTTGATGCTGTGGAAACCGGTAAATAATTTTCCCTACGGCTTGATCTTGACGAAGCTTCAGTCGGGCATGAATTCTCTCGCGCAAAACATCCATAGTGCTGCATCCTCTCAATTTCAATGCCTTTGGGGGGGTCCATCGTACATTACGCCCATCGATCCCTCAATCATTGTACCATTCGAATATATAAAAGCAATTAAACTTTTCTTCATCTTGTTACTTTTAACTGCAAAATATTCACTGTACCCTCACAACTGACAAATATTACCATATACAATTTCTATTCTTATGAATGAATGAACTACTATTTGAAATTAACCATAGAAATAAACATAAAGTATTATAATTTTTTCGAATATGTAGGTTGATCATGCATTCATAATATCTACTATTTCAATAGAAAAATATTCATTTTTACAATCACCTCCAATATTTTTTAAAGCTTCTGCTTATATTTACACATCCTAAGATTTTATTTTTATTACCTCTCTCATGCCATATTAAAATTTCACATTAAAAAATTCTCCAAATATGACTCTCACCTAGGCCCTAAAACTTATTTTAGAAAGTATTTTATCTCGTTTTTTCTTCTTTTAATACCACTACCTATCACAGCACATATAAATTTTTACGAATCTTTTATAAATTATGATTTCACATCTTAAATTATACTTTCACACCCTAGACCATAACAATCAATATAAAATTAAAAACTCATATTATTTACATCATAATATTTTAAATAAATTTCTGTACCACTATCAAAGATATTTTCATGATGACTAGTAAAAATTATAATATAAGCACAAAATTTATAAATATACTAACCGGTAAGTATTAAGAAAGGCAAACAGAAAAAAAACCTCTGCATGAACAAAAAATTTGTTAGATATTTTAATAACTTTTATCTCTAAGTAAAAATTGTTACATATTACTGTATCAATAAAAAAATTATGCAAAAAATGTACTAAAATAAATATACTCTACAAGACTATATATAGAAAGGAACAAATATAATAATCAATAAAAAATTTAATTAATGTTTATTTAATTTTAAATATAGTAATTAAATTTTATTATCACCAAAGATATTATAACATGTATATAAATAAAAATTAATTTAATTACTAAGTATTTTTTCTTACATTTAATATAATATTTTTTTATTTTTAACAATAAAATGCATATTAAAGCTTTAATCTATTTAAAATATTATAATAAGCTAAAAATACATAACTTATTATATTTATATTAATTAATGATGTCAATATTTTAAATCATAAATAATATGGGTGGATATAAAAAATAATACAATAGAGTAAATAACAAGAAAACAATACGTACGGTATAAAATAATAAAAAATTTACTGTATAATAAATTAATCAATTAAATTAATTACATAATTTATGTAAAATACATCTATAATAAAAAAAATCATAAATCTTACTGTTAAAAAATAGAATTTTTACAAAATATCCTCAGTTGATAGTTACTTATTTTGACATATATTACTCTAAAATTATCCCAACAATATTGATTAATAGGGTAATATATCCTCGTAATAATTAACATATAATAAAAAAAATTCTTATTTCTATCATATCCTATATCCTAAAATATTTTATACTTTAAAAATATCTAAATATAATTTTTACCTACTTTGTAAATTTTATTTTAAGATACTTTCTTTTATCCCCCTTGTTCTTCTTTTAAAATCACAAATCATTACAAATTATACAAATTTGTTCAATTTTTTCCCTAAATTCTATATCATAATTTCACAGCATTAATCATAATAATAAATATAAAATAAATAATTTTTTTCATTGTGAAATCTATTCTTGTAATAACTAATACACATTAGAATATAAATACACAAATTATAGAAATATTAACTAGTAAAAATCATCAACTATCACAGATCATATAAAACACCACAAATTTTTTCTGGATCCTAAGTCATAATTTTAAAATATAAATAATAATAATTAACAAAAAAAAATCATCTCCTACTGTAAAATATATTCTCATAATAACTAATAAAAATTACCCTATATATATGAAAATTATAAAAAAATTAACCAATACAGATCACATACTAATTACAGATAATATAAAGTTTAGCAAACTTTTCCAATGCCTAATATCATTTTTTCATATTATAAATCATAATAATTAACAAATAACATAAATTTTTCTATCAGTATAAATATAAAAATTATAAAAATACTAACCACGGAGAACAGCAAGGAAAGAGGACCGGATCTGCTCCTAAGAATAAAATGTTGCTGAAAAATATTGTCAACAAGAAGAATGGTTGCAGAAAAAATTCAACAACCAGCGTGCAAAGAGGTTATGAATCAGGATTGGGTTTGAGGGGGGAGAGTGGCTGCGCTGCGCTAAAGAAGAATGAAGGTTTGATGTCATGCAATGAGGGTTCGGGTATTTAAAGGCGTCCGAGCAAATTTCAAATTTTGAAACATGCTTGAAGGCGCCAGTCAACATGGCGCCTTCCAGCATGTTTCAAATTTGAAACTTGCTTGGAGGCCTCATGTTGACTGGCGCCTTCCAACATGTTTCAAAATTTGAATTTGCTTGGAGGCGCCAGTCAACATGGCGCCCTCCAGCATGTATCTGTCCCCAATGACGCCAACCAACCTGGTGCCTTGCGTATTTTGATAAATTATTTTGAAACAGCAGTAAAACGGAAATAAGTTTATAAATTCTCCGTATTACAGTATTTTACCCTACGTTACGTGACCCTGAATATTAAATCCCCAAGTGCCTTAAACTTCCCCAAAAGGAAAAAGCGAGTTTTTGGATTTCGAAGAAAGCTAAGGAGGAAACTCCAACATAACCAGGGACATATCTGCACGTCCCTCCGAAAATTCCCATTCTTAGTCTTGTACTCCTGTGTCATCTATTAAATTATTCCTTCTGTATCTAATCTAATCCATTTCTAACGATTAATTATTGAATGTTTTGACGAGCAGCCGCATCACAAATCAATTGGATCATTACCAATTAGTTCGTACACAAATTAGAGAGACATCACATGTTCATGTGTCACTTCAATATTAGCCTAAAAACAAACTATCTACAGAGCGGCGTGTTTCCCACCTGGGAGACCTCATTCAAACCAGTTGATCTCTCACCAAATACTATAAATAAGTACACGTCTCCTTTTCAGAAGACTAATGTCCAATGTATTATAATTCTATTATATTCTGACTTATGTTCACTATTATAGAAATACATTTTGGTGTTAGCCAATTGATATCGATTAAATTGGAAACTAATATATATAATGATGAAATAATATTTATGTTGACTATTAGAAGATCGATATCAAAAGGGAGAGAAAGAGTTATTTCAAAAAATTTGGATATAATTCATATATTTATTTCGTAATAGATTTTTATGTTGATTATTAAATAACTAATATAAAAAAAAGGAGAGAATCAATTTAGAGAATTGAGATATAATTAACTTGTTAATTTTTTTAAATAAAATTAATGTTTAAAGTAATGTCAACTATTAATGTCTAAAAATGAAATTGCCTAAGTTGCCATTTTTTTTATGAATAATCAACATGTTTTCAAATTTTAGATGTTGATTCATAAAATAAGCAACATTTAAATTTATAAGAACACTAATATTTTTGTATTATTAATAAAATAAATCTTATTTTTTTTTCATTATCACTTTCACTCTCTTTCTTAACTCATTCTTTGTCCCCGTTTATGTTATAAATAAAGCAAGTCTTATTTTTTATCTTCATTGTCACTTTCCTTCTTAATTCATTATTTGTCTCCATTTGCATAGCATTATATCTCGCTTTATTTTCCATCACACATCAATATATTATCAATACTACTTTAATTAACATCGAGTATGAAGCAAGCTTAAAACATAAGAGACGTCTTTCTTACTTCTACTTCTCATATCTTTGTCTCCTCTATTTCTCTCATTTTTTACATAAGTTTTTAAAGAGATTTTCGCTAGTGAATTACTGATATTCCTTCAATTAATATCAAGTATGAAGCGAGTTGAAAATATAAGATTATTCTTCTTACTTCTATTTCTTATATCTTTCTCTCTTCTGCTTTTCTCATCTTTTATACAAATATTTTAAAAAAATTATTCGTGTTTCATTTATATAACTTTTAAGATTGTATTTCATTTTTAGATATCTATTTATATTTATTTAAATATTGTAGATAAGTTTGAAGTCGGCTAAATAATGACAAAAAATAAAGAAAAAGTGAAAAAGTTCATGAAAACAATTATGAAATTAGTCATTTTTTGAGATTCGAAGGCAAAATGCCTTTGTCATTTTATAGATTAATAGATATTAAAAAATTATATAAAATTAACATAAAATTTGTCCTAAATGAATAATCGAATGCAAAATTATAAAATTTTCAATATTTTTAATTCAAGATATATTTTAATATTATGTTTATTAAATTTATATTATAAATATTCTGGTGGAGAAGTGAAAAATCTAAATATTATATATTATATCATATTATATTGGCCATTTTTCAAGATTCAAAGGCAAAATGCCTTTGTCATTTTGTAGATTAATAGATATTGAAAAATTATATAAAATTAACATAAAATTTGCCCTAAATGAATAATTAAATATAAAGTTATGAATTTTTCAAAATTTTAATTCAAAATATATGTTAATATTAGGTTTATTAAATTTATATTATAAATATTCTAGTGAAGTGAAAAATATACTTTAAAAGAATATTATATTAATATTTTACATTAGTACATTAGTTGTTTACTAAAAATTGATATGAAATATAAAAAAAAATATGTTTAAAAGAATAAATGTTAATTTTTTAATAAAAATGATGTGATAAATTTTTATCATGTTAATTATATAAAAAATATGAAATAATTTTAAAACAAAGATATTCGTACATATATATATATATGTTAATTAATAGTTAACGTCTAACATATTAAATAACGGATGAAATTTTGTAGTGATCATTACCACCGGACGTTGCCAATTCTTTGTCACAGACTGGCCGAATTTAAAGCGGACGGCTGCCGTTCTCTGATTTTTGCGGTTTTGCGCTAAGGTTCTTGAGTTTCCTTTTGAAGCTTTTCATATGTTACCGGGGGTATGGAAGAAGCCAGGAGCTGCATCTTTTTACGTAGGTGTGCTATTGGGTTTCGTAACTTCGTAAATATTGTTTCATAATAAATTTAATAATATTATAATATTTTTAAGTTATTAATAATTAATAATATTAATAAAATAATAATATTAAAAAAGTATTAATAATTAAATAAATAATAATTTTATTTTTAATAATAATTATAATATAAATAAATAAATAATTATTATATATAAATAATAATATTATTTTTAATAAATAAATAATATTCTTAAATATTAAATAAATAATTAATATTATAAATAATAATTAATATTATTATGATAATATTAATTATTATTAATATATTAATAATAATTGAAATTATATGAGTAATAATAAAAATAATATTAATTAGATATTAATAATTAATATTAAATAATTATAAAAATTATAATAATTATTTTAATAATAATTATAAGTGAATTATTTTTTAGTGAAATAATTGTTAATAAAGTAAATTAAAAATACTTAATTCCCTTTCTTATTTGAATCAAATAGATTGGGTAATCAAGAGTCATTCCTTTTCTTTCCCTCTAATCCCTTTTCCTGATTCCATTCTATTTCTCTAATTTAAACCAAATGACCCCTTATTTATAAACTATGAATCATAGATATTATTATAAATTTATAAAGAATCGTGCGGTATTAGTAATAAATTTGGATACTTTTCAATTTGTGTCGGAGAAAAATTAGAAACTTGAATTAATTTTTATTTGATGAAATTTTATTTGAATTCTTGGGCTTTTCATGTGAGGTTTGTTTTATCCTTTACTTGCTTTATAAAAAATGGGTAGAAATATCGAAATAAAAAAAAGGGAACAGAAAATAATAATAATAATAATAATAATAATAATTTTTATGCGGTGATTATAAGAATAAAAAAATGAATGAAAAAGTCATCTTGGCATGTATAGATGGAGAATGAATAAAAAATTGATTTATTATAATTTTTTTAATTTTATTTAACTTAGAAATTAACTTATTAATTTGAAGGATAAATTTATTATTCAATTTAATATAATTTTTTTCTTACTTTTTCATAAAAAATAAGTAAAAAAATATGTATTCTTCCTCATTTTTTTTTTCTCTTATTTAAACTGCATTCAAATAAGAAAAGATAAAACTCTTTGATTTTTTTTCTTCACAATTTTTATTTTCCTTTACGACCAAAAGGAGATATCAAAGGAAAGGTTAGTGTTGCAGGCCATAATGGTGATGGTGTGGGTCAAATTGAACGGTGTTGCTAAAAAAATCTCCCAAAGTGACCCAAACATGTCCATGAAATGAAACGCCCCCGTATGAATTTTGAGTCCACATCATTTTTTTAACGTTGAAGTTGATTGAGTTTTTGTTGGGCTCAAGCCCATTTTAATTATGAAGCCTTTTACCGTCGACTAAGGACTCGTTTGGTTCATACGGGAAATAAGTTCCCATGAGAAATGGAACTTCACAGGAAGTTGATTTCCCGTATGAACTTCCTGGGATATCTGAATTTTTGTTTGGTTGACAGGGAGCAAGTTCCATTTCCCGTAGCAGAAGTTCCTACGTTTTTGTTTGGTTCAACTTTGTATTTCCTACGATATAACAATGAAATGACGAAAATAACCTCCAAAATAAACATTAACAGATATTAATTGATTGAGTTATTTTTTTATGTGGAAAACACTGTTCTCCGAGGCGGAAAAATGAAAGGACACGACATCGAAGCGACAAAACGCAATGGCCTGAATACGAAACGACGCACGCGAAGGGCGTTTCGGCGGGGACAAAAAGGCCGAAACAGTAACAGTAACAACACTTCGCATTCCATCTCAAAGCTCACCAGAACCAGTGATCTCAGGACGCAGGAAGACACCGTGGTTATCATCGCCGAATACACCAAGAGAAGATACCAAACGACTCTGAACAACCGTATAATCTCATTTATCCACATCGGACGCTGAAAGCAAGATCAAACAGCAACTCCGAACAAATGGGTCGTCCACAGGTAAACCCACCTCCTCTTTAGCATTGACTCTAATACAGGCATCATACTTCAGTTATAAGTGCAACGAAAATGTGGAGTTGCTTGCTTGGACTTGTGTTCCTACGTGAGTTGAAGTGAAACCCTAGCAGTTAGTAGGATCACAACATGCCATGTATTTTGTTGCATGTTACTGTCACTCCACATAATATCCGTAAGACAGTTATACTACGGTTATAGGCTCATGTTACTGTTTCTCGGTGAAACAGTAACACCCCACTGCGACGATATTGCATTGTTATTCATACCTCACAGAGTGGCACTTACCCACGAGTTTTGTTAAACGTGTATGTCTCATTTTGTATCTGATGTTACTTTTTCTTGCTGAAACAGTAACACCACTAGGAAGAATTGGATGTTGCATTAGTGATCATACCTGGTTGTGACTATTTATGCTTGATCTAACTCTTGATTTGACGTTTACCCGAGCAGAAAGGCGCTAAAGCACTCTCACAAGGAGACTTTTCTGATGAAGAAACCCAGAAATTCCAGCAGTATAGGTCCAATCTCTTGGCCTACATTAGGCAGGTTGATCAGCTTCAGTTGGATGACAGGCACACGACGGTGCTACGACACAACCCATTCTGGGTCCTGATAAACGCAATAATAACAAAGGAACTGGATCGCAGCATGTGTCGTAAGAGCGATGTTGAAATTCAGTCCATAATTGCTACCTTCTCAGACAAGAATAATTATTTCAACATCGGGGGCGATCATCTCAGAATAACACCAGCATCAGTGAAGCTAATCTTTGGAATAAGAGATGGAGACCAGCCCATCCAGACAACCTCTGGCAAGAGGACCTTGTCAGACTTTGATGTTAGATGTTTCCGTGGCAAATCACGCCCGAGCAAACCAATCATATTCAAAGCTCTCCAAAGAGCAGTGCGGGGAACATCGGAGACTGATGTGCAGGATGTCTCCCGCCTCATGACGTTGATGCTTCTTGTCACCCTCTTCGTACCCAACAGGGCCCACACAATGGGTTGGTCGTATATCAAATACGTGGAGGATGTGGACGAAATAGCACAATATGGGTGGTCACAACACATTCACGACCAACTCATGAATTCTCTCAAAAAGGACAGCACCCCCAATGTAACCGGGTGTGTCATGCTATTGCCAGTAAGTCAAAGATGTCAAAACTGTTCTTTACTTGGTGTCCGAATCCTTTACATTTTCTTCATTCATATCCATTCATTTGAGTGAATGTTCCTGTCTCTTGTTGTATGTTTGTCGCAAGGCTTAGCTCATGTTGCTGTTTTAGGCTAAAACAGTAACATGACCCTCCTTTGTCTCTTAGGGGTTGCCCCAGGTTTTATGGCGTCTCTATTGTTAATGTGATCTCATTAGACAGTTAGTCGTGAGTTCTTAATCCCTGTTGTATGTTTCTTGCACTGGCTTGGCTCATGTTGCTGTTTTAGACTAAAACAGTAACATGAGCCTCCTTTGTCTCTGAGTGGTTGCCCCAAGTTTTATGGCGTCTCTATTGTTAATTTGATCTCATCATACAGTTATTCTTGAGTTCTTAATCTCTGTTGTGTGTTTGTCGCAAGGCTTGGCTCATGTTACTGTTTTAGACTAAAACAGTAACATGAGCCTCCTTTGTCTCTGAGTGGTTGCCCCAAGTTTGATGGCGTCTCTGTTGTTAATGTGATCTCATTAGACAGTTATTCGTGAGTTCTTCATCCCTGTTGTATGTTTGTCGCAAAGCTTGGCTCATGTTGCTGTTTTAGACTAAAACAGTAACATGAGCCTCCTTTGTCTCTGAGTGGTTGCCCCAAGTTTTAAGGCGTCTCTATTGTTAATTTGATCTCACCAGACAATTATTCGTGAGTTCTTCATCTCTGTTGTGTGTTTGTCGCAAGGCTTGGCTCATGTTGCTGTTTTAGACTAAAACAGTAACATGAGCCTCATTTGTCTCTGAGTGGTTGCCCCAAGTTTGATGGCGTCTCTGTTGTTAATGTGATCTCATTAGATAGTTATTCGTGAGTTCTTCATCCCTATTGTATGTTTGTCGCAAGGCTTGGCTCATGTTGCTGTTTTAGACTAAAACAGTAACATGAGCCTCCTTTGTCTCTGAGTGGTTGCCCCAAGTTTTAAGGCGTCTCTATTGTTAATTTGATCTCACCAGACAGTTATTCGTGAGTTCTTCATCTCTGTTGTGTGTTTGTCGCAAGGCTTGGCTCATGTTGCTGTTTTAGACTAAAACAGTAACATGAGCCTCCTTTGTCTCTGAGTGGTTGCCCCAAGTTTTATGGCGTCTCTATTGTTAATTTGATCTCACCAGACAGTTATTCGTGAGTTCTTCATCCCTGTTGTATGTTTGTCGCAAGGCTTGGCTCATGTTGCTGTTTTAGACTAAAACAGTAACATGAGCCTCCTTTGTCTCTGAGTGGTTGCCCAAAGTTTTATGGCGTCTCTGTTGTTAATGTGATCTCATTAGACAGTTATTCGTGAGTTCTTCATCCCTGTTGTATGTTTGTCGCAAGTCTTGGCTCATGTTGTTGTTTTAGACTAAAACAGTAACATAAGCCTCCTTTGTCTCTGAGTGGTTGCCCAAAATTTTATGGCGTCTCTGTTGTTAATGTGATCTCATTAGACAGTTATTCGTGAGTTCTTCATCCCTATTGTATGTTTGTCGCAAGGCTTGGCTCATGTTGCTGTTTTAGACTAAAACAGTAACATGAGCCTCCTTTGTCTCTGAGTGGTTGCCTCAAGTTTTATGGCGTCTCTATTGTTAATTTGATCTCATCAGACAGTTATTCGTGAGTTCTTAATCGCTGTTGTATGTTTGTCGCAAGTCTTGCCTCATGTTGCTGTTTTATTGTTCGCAGTATTGGCTATGTGAGATTACCAACGTGCTGGGCGGGCACCACATCGAAAGAGTCCCAAGGTGCCTCAAATGGGACCTGAAGCTCCTCACACGCCAACTAAGGGATCAACTTATCAGCCAGCTTCAGGTAACAGTATGAAAATATCAACTTATTACGATGCCCGATACATGTCAGTGCAGGAAAGCATGTTGCTGTATTGATACCCATTGCAGCAGTTTACTTTGTTTTATGCGTGGTGTTGCTGTTTCATAACAGACACAAGCATGCTGTAGTCACAATGCAACATGTTGCTGTTTTCTCTAAAAACAGTAACATGCCGAATTCCCACACTAACAGTTGAAATAATGTTATGCTTCAGGTCGTAAACAGGGAGATTGAGCCCACTGCACATGAATATGATCTCCTGTACACAGATGAGACAAATCTGCGGTTGATTGAATTCGCTGACAAAACAAAGTCGCGCGACACACCCTCCCAGTCGAAGGACTCGGAGGGCGATAATGAGACAGCATCGGCCCAGTACGTGATCTAACCCCGGCCAACAAAGCTGGACCAATTCGCCGATATTGCGCTGTCCCAGAAGGATCAACAGTAACAAAACAACGATGAAGTTCTGCGGCTTAGGGATCAACTCACCAATGCAAACACAGAGCTACTCAGACTGAAGGATGAGTTGACGTCCCTCACTGAGAAACTTCATTGGTTAGAACAACAGAAAGAAGAAAACGCCGGGACAATATCGAAACTTAAACACGATAACGCACTGCTACAGGAGGAACTGTCCACAGCAACAAGTGAGGCAGAAAACCTCAGGGCGGTCAACATTACTTTGGAAATGGTTAATAAACAGCTCAATGCACAGGTATCAGAACAGATTGTGCAGGTGGTTGAACAAGCTGAGGTAGAAACCACCAGAGCTGAAGACCAAGTTACACGCGAGGCAAAACAGCGATCAATGATAGCAAACATAAAGAAAAAACCAAGAAAAATAAAACGGGACGAGGAGTTCACGTACTTGGGTCCTTTGAAAAAACGAACGAGACAAGCATACGCACGTCAGCAGATAACAACCGCTGAGGAGCTAACAACCGCTGAGGACGTCTACGGGCAGATCGAAGAGGCCCCCGTTGTAATTGAGGATGAAACACCCATAGAAAAAAACATTAAAAAGCAGTCTCAGAAGCCATCCCACAGTCCAAAGTTTCCAACTTCAAAATACCTGACCAAGGATGTCAGGAGTAAGATGATGCGATTAAAACTGGCAGGCGATCCACAGTAAGTCATGTTCTATTTTGTTGTGGATGCTTTGCATTTACTAGGAAGTTTTATCTGTCGCCTCATCTAATCCCCTTGCCCAATCACCACATGCAGTATTTTTGTCTGGTCAATCCCCCAGCAGGATTTGTTCATCACATTTGAGGAATTGATGGGAGTTATGAAGGAGGAATCAATCACGAACAACGTATGTATCATCTGGTCGTTGTTCATGCATTGTTGTTTTGTCATTAATCACACCTCTGTTCCTGTTACTGTTTCTTTCCTAAACACTCAATGCAGATCATAGATGCCCATGCCTACACTCTGAGCCTGGCTTCCAGGAACAGTGAAAGGAAGGTATTTGCCTTCGACAGCTGTTGTTGGGTAAGATTCTGAATCCATCTCGCTTATACGAATCACAGAAGGTATCATTGATTCTGACGTAGGTTAAAACTATGTTGACAGTCTTACATTGTCAGCGACCTCAAGTTTCTCCAGGAAGCCAGGCAATACAAATTCGATGCACACATGGAGGAGGCAATGGCTGCCGATGTTGTTATCTTCCCACTGAACTCCACGGGCGTCAATGACTTCAGCAACCCCAACCACTTCACTCTTCTCGTCCTGGATAATAAAGCGCGCAGGTGGACGCACTATAACTCGATGCGGCCGAGAAGAGAGGGGACATCGGATCCATATTTTCGTGATGCCACGATGGTGGTGAGTGATACTAACTACATTGTTATTTTGTTGACGTCACTCTCTCCATCAGACACAGTAACATCATTGTAGACAGTTGCATGGAGTTTTAACCTTTCATTTTTGTTGGTTTGATAACAACAGAAGGACTACTACGAGAAAAGGATGAATGAAATCCTCGCACGGGGTGGAATGGATAAGAGGGTAGGGCGAGCCACCTCAGGTCCACCGTTTGATATAATATCATACGAACGGTCACCTCAACAGGCAGAAGCATCGTAAGTAGCAAGGTCCTTTCTTACCGAATGTTAACATGGCTAGTGCGTACCAAACTAACTCGTTACTATTTTCCAGGCAAGACTGCGGGATAATCGTGTGCTTCCATATAGAGAATGTATTCAACAATAAAGAGTTTCAGGAACAATTTCCCTTGGAAGAAGTGAGACGATACAGAGCAAACTTAGTTAATAAATTCCTCCAGGATTTCACTCTTCCCAGCTGAAGTTGTTTAACATGCACATATATAACAATAAAGTTGGTTATTATGCACATATGTAAAACTAAATTCATGTTTTATCCCAAAGTATTAATATTTAAAATTCAAGTGTATGTATAACTCAATTGTAAATGTAATTCTTCTGTACAGATTAATCTTATATCCAGTTTATGTTAGCACCCAGACATCAGGTTGCCATGTTGCTATTTTATGTTAGCACCCAGCAGCCAGGGCGATGTTGCTGTTTTATCCCAAAACAGCAACATCCCACACGAACACGTTTCTTGGACACACCGAGGAGAGGAACTCTTCAAGTGACGTGAATGACAACCTAGACCCGCCGCCCAGCCAACCTTAACCTCCAGGGAGCAATACCCAGCAGCCAGGGCGATGTTGCTGTTTTATCCCAAAACAGCAACATCCCACACGAACACGTTTCTTGGACACACCGAGGAGAGGAACTCTTCAAGTGACGTGAATGACAACCTAGACCCGCCGCCCAGCCAACCTTAACCTCCAGGGAGCAATACCCAGCAGCCAGGGCGATGTTGCTGTTTTATCCCAAAACAGCAACATCCCACACGAACACGTTTCTTGGACACACCGAGGAGAGGAACTCTTCAAGTGACGTGAATGACAACCTAGACCCGCCGCCTAGCCAACCTTAACCTCCAGGGAGCAATACCCAGCAGCCAGGGCGATGTTGCTGTTTTATCCCAAAACAGCAACATCCCACACGAACACGTTTCTTGGACATAATCAGGATAGGAACTTGTCAAGCGACGTGAATGACCACCTGCACCCGCCCTCCAGCCCATCATAACCTCCAGGACTCAAAACCCATCAGTCTAGGCGATGTTACTATTTTCGTCCAAAACAGTAACATCATCTAATACATTAATTAGGAGTATCAATGGAATTGCCATGAGAAAAAAAATGGAATGTATTGTTATATTCAGCCACATCATCTAATACATTAATTAGGATCCGATGTCAGTGCCCAAAAAATAGGTGCACATACAGAAGTTCAACAGCATAGTATGAATTTAGTCAGTGTCTTGGTTCCTATTGACTACTACTTTTCTAGAACTTCACTTATCTGGAAGTAACAAACCATGCACATAAACAGATCTGTACTCCTCTGGAAGGTTAAAAAAGAAATCAACTTCTAGGGGGTTGAGAGCAATCTTCCTAGCCGCAGTCATAACTTGGGTAGGAGTTAACCTGTCAATCTTCATAATCTCACTTGTCACTTGCATTCTTCTCCCTGCAGAATCAGATTCATGTTGGAAACAAGATGCCAAGCGGCCTATATGTTTACTTGCATCCTCCATCACATCACTCATTCGTGCAAATCTAGAAGAGAATTCTCTCAGAACTTCTGAATTTTCTATCTTTGCCTTCTTTGACCTACGGTTTACTGGGGTGGTTGAGGAAGAAGTTCCCATTGGGGCACATGGAGGGACTGGGTAAGTGTCCTCCGCGGAAAAGGCAGGAACATTTTCTTCTTGCTCTTCTTCCTCTCTGTCCCTTACTTCGTCTTCTATCCCCTCTAATGCATCTTGGGGATTTACAGCCTCGTCTCCAATGGCTCTATCCTTCCCAAATATTTTGGCTAAATCATCAAAAAATGGAAATGGCTTGTTTCTTAAACCCACGGCATTTTTGTGGCTCTAGCATAAAAGAAGGGAAAACATAATGAGAGAAGGTAAAACTTCAAAAGCTGTCACCAATAAATAGAATTATACACATTTACACTTATGTGCATAGAAGAAAAGGCATAATATAAAATATTACCTTCACCCATTCATCCCACACTGGCTTTGAGCAAGTTACGTACTTCTCTTCATCATTCCATCCAAAGCCGCTAGCAGCTGGACCAAGCATCTCCGCAATAGCATTATATTGATTTCTCAAATACTTGATACGGGACTCGATGTGTGGCTTAGCCTTCATACCACACCCAGGAATCTTCTGATCCATAAGTTGTTCCAACCTGTTATAAGCTCCATTCTTGAACTGGCCATTATCCGTTTTCCAGCCACCCAGCTCCACAAGATCCATCATTGCACCAATTAGTGCACGATCCTCAGCGCTTCCCCATCTTGTGCATCCTCTAGATGGGTTCGCACCCTCACCACCTTGGTTGGCATTTCTCTGAGCTTTTGGTTGACTCATCTGTTAAGAACGAAAGATGGAAAGACAGGAAACATAGGAATTCGTTAGAGCGGCATTCTGCTCATGATTTAGCAATTTAGGATGGTCATACTACCAGTTCAATAAAAAGCGAAGTCATTACTCCCATCTTATTACAAATTCAGATAAAAATATTACAAGAATAAAGTGTATATTATCTACCAATCCATAAATGCAATACAAGTGAAACACGCTACATAGTTTTAGCTAAACCCTATTCAATGACGTGGTGTCATGTAACCATGCATTGTACATCTCATTGGCAAGATCATGTCTGAAGGTAGTCCATGCAGCACTAGATTCCATAATTCCAATATTAAGTTCACCATTGTCTTCTTCCTCACCATCCACAAGCAAGGGCTCCATGGGATCCACACCCATGAATGTTCGAATGAAATTATGCATCAATGCGCAAGCCAGGATAATTCTACCCACGGTTTTCCTAGGGTACCAAGTTGTACATCTTAGAATACCCCATCTCATTTTTAACAATCCAAAGCACCTCTCGATAACATTCCTTGCTTGCGAATGCTTCATATTAAAATATTCCTCAGCAGATACAGGTTGCGCACCACTCTTCCACACACTGAGATGATATCTCTGGCCTCTAAATGGTGTTAGAAAACCCTCACAATTCATGTATCCGGCATCACACAAATAGTAGTTGCCTATAATTAACCAACATAAGTGTTAGGTACTGTCATCTCAAATAAGCTCCTTGGTTCAGATTGAGCAATGTCAAGGTACCTATGGTGTTACCTTGTGGAACTTGCAAAGCATTTTTTCTAGAAAGTGCATCTCGAAGCACTCTATTGTCATGTGCGGACCCCTCCCAACCAGGCAATATATAAATAAATTGCAAATCCCGCGTGCAAGCAGCTAACACATTAGAAGTGAGTTCTCCTTTTCTATTCCTGAATCTAGCTTTATCTTTATCCCTAAGACGAACCTTAATATGAGTTCCATCCAAAGCACCTAAGCAATTCTGCAGTGTGTATATATATAACTTGTTAATAGATACTGTATATATTTATAAATATTTACGCATTCACCTAATCTTCCTAGAAATTCTAACTTACCTTAAACCATTTCCACCTCTCATCTTGGCAATTCTCAGTCACTGGCTCAGGTTTCTTTAGTAGAATATCATGGCATCTAAGGACAGCGAGGAGAACTGAATTGAAGTGCCTAGATATTGTCTCACCACTTCTCCTAAAGTACAATTGAGTTCTTCGATTTTTTGTGTCATGAGAAAGTGTGAATAGAAATAAAGCAACCATCTCCTCTAAACTAGTATTCCTATTTCCTTGTAACTTACCGACATCTCTAAGCATATCACATAACTTAGAAAAACAGGCTCTATTCATCCTAAGGTTGTCCAAGCATGCTAAGTCACTTTCTTGAATCATTGGCCTGAGATTCAAAATCCTAGCATAATATCTTTCTTCAGCACAACTGTCAAATATATAGGACATAGGCTGAGGCAATCTAATGTCCAAAAAGGCCAAAAGATACAAGAATTCAGAAATAGCCTCCAAAATCATGAGCATCATCTGTGTATATAATGCAATACATGTAGTAGCAATCTTCTTCCTTTTACTCAACGGTAAGCGAGCCATAACTGTATGACATAGGCAAATTACATGCAAGAATGTTATAAGTTAGAAGAGCAATAAAAATATGGTCAGCCACTCTGAGAAATTTGAATGCAACAAACTCTATTCATCTTTTTCAAGGTAGTCAACAGGCAAACAACAACGATATTATATCCAGAATCTCTTAGAAGCTCTGCCGTCATGGTTGGATTAAACATACCAGTTTGCTAAACCATAAGCACACCCTTCTTTGTCAAATTCCACAACAAGAGGAAATATAACGAGCACTGTCGTCAAGGCTTACCTTGAATCGCTAGTGCCGTTGCCCGGAACTGTTGCTAGGGTTTAGGGGAGATGGCAGAAGCTCGAGAACCAGAAATCGCTACTACCTTTGCCGGAGACTGCTGCTAGGGTTGAGAGGCGACGGGAGATGCTCGACAAACAAAAAGGCATACAGGAAGAAGTGAATCCTTTATATTCAAATTACAAGGGCAAAATTGGTATTAAGTAATTTTAGCAGGGTCATTCTTGTCTATAAATTAGTTGAAAACGCAGCCAATAAAACTTACCGAGGGGGGTGGGTAAGTGACCTCCTGCGTTTTATGGGAAATACAAGTTCCCGGAAAGTTGTTTTTCTTCCCATTTGGGCAACCAAACAACTCTGGGGTCGTTTATTTCCTGGGAAGTCCAGTTTCCCACGTTATTGCTACGAACCAAACGAGTCCTAACAGAAGGGGATTTATTCACAACCAATGGTAATACTACACTGAATCCCACAGTCCAAAATGGCTCTGGGCCCTCATTTAGATTTGTGAGATTTTGACCAATGAGAAAGGAAACCCTAGATAGCAACAGCCTTGAGAGTGAGATTCATAAATCCATATATTTCCTTCTGGCCTTCGTCATTTTCGCTCCTGGACTTTCAAACAGTCTCTATCTGATTGCTGATTTGAATTGGTTAGTAGCCAACCGGTGGAACCATGTCGGACGAGGAGCATCACTTCGAGTCGAAGGCCGATGCTGGCGCCTCCAAGACATATCCCCAGCAAGCCGGTACCATCCGTAAGAATGGATACATCGTCGTCAAGGGCCGCCCTTGCAAGGTCCCTTTCCTTCCTTCTCTGTCTCATTTCATTTCATTTTCCTGGATAAGTTACTGTTACTGAAAAGTGTGTGTGCTGTCATTTTTTGGTTTAATTTTTTTGAAATGATTGAATTGAATACATATCGGTTTGAGTACACTAGAGCTCAATCTAAGTGAATATTGAATCAATTTTCTGGTTCTGATTTTGAAGTAATATGATTGTTAAATTGGATTTGACTTCTATACTCACTGTGGTCATATGTAAGTTGAGGTTGATTGGCTTTGATTGGGGGATCGGTTTTATGTGTTGGATATGAGTTGATGTCTAAGTTCGATCCAGGGATCCTATAGAATCTATTAATTGACTTGCCCGTGTCTCTGGATTTACACTTGAATCTATTTTTGCTAATTGATAGTGATGTTCTGACTTTATTTGTGCGAACACATGCAGCTCATATGGCAACCAATTGCGACATTTTTTGTGGAAATAGGTGGTGTTATCTAGGCATGAGATTCTAGTGAAGAGTTTGTTTTTACGGTGGCATTGATGGCTTAGTATCTTTAACATGTTTTTTACTGGTTTTTGAACACTTCTGCTTGAATTTGTGCATCTGCATTGCTATAGATGGAGGCATTAATATGCCATTTTCCTCATCTTATTCTATGCGTTCAGCTAATTTAATGCGGTTGACTGGAGTTAAGGCTTGATTTTTTGAATGGAATTCTAGCTTGATGCTTGTATTGATGCTGATTTTGGTGTCTGATTTTTTGCATTTCTTATTGACTAAACATTGTTCCTGGGACTGTGGTTCTGCTAGTCATAGATGTTGATGTGCTCAGTTTTGTCACACTGCTTGATGAATATCACCTTTTCCCCCTCTTTGACAGGTTGTTGAAGTTTCAACCTCCAAGACGGGTAAGCACGGTCATGCAAAGTGTCACTTTGTTGGAATTGATATTTTCACTGCCAAGAAGCTTGAAGATATTGTGCCCTCTTCCCACAACTGTGATGTATGCACTTAAATATTTTGAGCTTTCTACTGCCATTCACTTCATTTATACTATTAATAGAACATATGACTCTATTGTTATTTTCCTCTCCAGGTTCCACATGTTACTCGTACTGATTATCAGCTGATTGATATTTCTGAGGATGGTTTTGTAAGTTGTTATCTATGTCAACAATTCCTTTGCTCGCCTCAATTATCTTGCTTCTGGTTTCTCAAAGTTTGGTGCCATGTTACAGGTGAGTCTGCTGACTGAGAATGGGAACACAAAGGATGACCTGAGGCTTCCTACTGATGACAATCTGCTTTCCCAGGTTTGTTGGAAGCTCATATTCCTTCCTTTGTATGATTTATCTGTTAAATTTACAGCCTGCAACTGATGTCCCTTGTTGTTTATCATATGTCAAGATGTTATTGTCATATATATATATATATATATTTGTCCATTTCCTCTTGTAATACCGTTGATGGTCTCTTACAGATAAAAGATGGATTTGCTGAGGGAAAGGATCTTGTTGTTTCTGTGATGTCTTCCATGGGGGAGGAGCAGATTTGTGCCCTGAAGGACATTGGACCAAAGTAGTTATCCGGATTATTAGCAGTTTGTTGTTTTTCATTTGAGCTAAGGTATTTTTTGTAAGCTTTTGTAGCATTGTCTTTCCCGAGACCGAGCTGTTTAAACTTCAGTCTTGCGGATGGTATTTTATCGATCCATCACAATTTTTCTCCTGAAATTCTTGAGAAATGAGTCCTCTATCAGAAATCATCCTTATTATTGCTGCAACGGAAAACGAGTTCGGTTAGAAGGAGAGGAGTTTTTTCTTTTTCTCTTTTTTTTTTTTTTGGGTCCATTTTTAATGAAAATCACCAATCTTCCCCCAATAGTGTTGGCCAGCACCCTAAACTTAGGAATTCGGCTTTAGAAGGATAAGTGCATAGTCACAATTTGATATATAAAATTAAAGCCTCAAGGTTTAATGAATAATAAATTATTGAAAAATAATTTTAAATTTATAATTATCTATTATTTCGATTTTATAATTAACAATTGTGTTGATCAATTTTATTCTTTTTAAAGTGTATTTGACACTTTAAAAAACTCTATTCATCTAGGATGGTTTCTAAGGTACTCTGTACTCAGTAAACTCCCAAAACTGAGTTGGTCTACTTGCGTGTAGTTGCGTACCATCCAAGTGGTTTGATGTTACAATTTTAAAATAGTTTCTAAATACTATATTATTTATAAATTTTGATCCAATATAATAATTGCAATTATTTGTTGTATTTGATAGTGTAAATTAGTGGATATGTTGTATTTTCATAAATCCTTTGATGATTTTTCTTTATCACAAATCTTTTATTTAATCTTTAATTAGTGTGAGATTTGTAAAAATCACTCGTTTGAATGATTAAATATAATAATTGTAAATATTGTTATTACTCAAAAATTATAAATAATTTAATTAAATATTTAAAAATTATTTAAAATAAATTTATGACAATATAATTAAATATTAAAAATTATTTAAAATAAATTGATGACATTGTGTACTTAAGAATTTTTTCAATTGAAGACACTGTTTCTGATCTTCGAGAAATGTAACTCAAAAGGTATTAGTTATTTATTCTAATCATTGTCATGGAAGAACTTGTAGGAGAATGTTCAGCTTTTGCATCTGAAGAAAATTACCATTGTATTTGTTTTTTTCAAAAAAGTCGTTACGAATTATATCCCATTGGATTAGTAAAATTTATAAATAATATGATGCGATTGTATACATTGTTACAATAATATTTTTTTATTCTTCCCACATAAAAATTGTGTTTTCTCTTAAATATCACTGAAATGTTTATGACAATTTTTTGTTGGTAAAATGCAAAATCTTCCCCTAAATTATAAGGCATGTGAAAATTAATTGGGTGACAATTTAGCACTTTAGGACCAATTTCATTCGGATCAAAACTTTCTGCGATCTAACTCACGCTACGTCCCACAACTGTGAGATTGCCGTTAATTTATTAGACTGAGGTCTTTTTTGGCACTCGACTTGTAGTTCAGCGGCTCAATTGTATTTTGCCATTTAGCCCCTTATTTCAAATCGATGCTTGTGAATCGGACCAATGACATGGCTCAGCTCGGGCCAGACTACCGTTTTCACCCTTCACCAAACTGGAAATTGAGTGATAGGGAGGAGGTATGAGTTCATCAAACGATCGTTCTCGCCACGGCGGCGGCGGAAACGGTGAAAACGGAGATAGACCAAGGTTCTTTGACTGGAAGACTAAAGCCCGCTGCTGGGCCAAAGCAGATATATTGGCTGGCCGTCATCCAGAGAGGTGGCGCAAAGACGCTGCTGGTAACATTGTCTGCAAGCGCTTCTGCAACTGTCAGGGCTGCCTCTGCTTCGAGTACGATCACATCGTTCCTTTTTCTAAAGGTTCGGTGTTTCTCTTTTCTCTACTCATTTCGCATTCAAATTAAAACCAGTTTTTTTTAGTCATTAAATGACATCATTTTAATCGTTCCGAAGTTTAATTCTTTTTCGTTGATTACTCTTGGGTAAGTTGTCACTGTTGTAGATTGCTAAAGGATAGTGCTCTGAATGTGGTTCATTTCGTTTTGTATCGTGGAAAATTTAGTTGTTCGATGGCAGATAATTGGGGAGCTATTTTGATACCAAGCACTGTCACATTAGTTGTTAATCTATCAAATTAAAGTGAAATCATTGTTAGTTATGACTTGTTATTCATTGTGTCATAAGATCCTCTTGGTTTATCATCAATTTGTTGAACAATGTAGTTTGATGCTTCTGTTATTATGTATTAGTAGTCTATAATGACGTGTGAGGTTGTGCTGTAGGAGGTGAGTCCACGGTGGATAACTGTCAAATACTTCAAACAAGAGTGAACAGATTCAAATCAGACAAGGATCGGATTGATCCAAATCAACTGAGAGGCTACTCATGTGACGTTAATTTTACTGGTATCTCTTTGAACTCAACTGTTAGTTGGTATTACCTACTATTTGCCCTATTCATTGATTTCATATCCATTAAAATTGATGTTGCTCTAGAATATAAGAAAAATATTTTTCTGTTTGTCTTCCTTGCTGTTGTTTAATGTTGAATTTACTCGATGCTTTTTTAATTTGTGTTCTTCAAATACAGAGAATCAGATTTAGATGCTGTCAGTGCAAACCAGAAATGATAGAAGCGAAAAGGATAGTAGACTATTGATTGCTTCAGTTTGTTTAAGAAATAATGAAAATACCTCAGATTCTCTATTCTATTTATGCCTCTCGTGTTTTGAGAAGGTAAGTCTGAGTTTTTTTAATGAAACTAGTTTTGAAAGATAAATCAGTCATTACAACTGGAAGCCTGCCGTGTTCCAACTTTTTCCCTGGAGCTTGTTTCGAGTTTGGTTAATTCTACCATGCATTGAGTTTTACTCAATGCATGCATGAATATTTGGTCTTGTGAACTATCCTTTATTTGCTATTGGATTATTGTTTCGTTTTATATGGACTGCCTGGGTCGTAAACTAACTGATGCCTTCCCTAATAATTCTTACTTCCTAATTCTTGTACCTTTAATTTATTTTTGTATTTATCACAATTCTATTAACAGTCATACAACTGTATTCATATACGTGATTATATATCATCAGGCAATTACATATAGATATCAAACAGAGATGCAGTAAAAGGTCAGATATAATTTATAGGGGAGTTGCTTCATTCATGGATGAATATTTTCATTTGGTTAGAAGGAAGAATATATTCATTTGATTAGGCATAAGTATTCTTGTGGATACTAGAAAGATAGATTTGAAGATCATGCTTCATTTAAATAGTGTCCTTTGAATTATGGACCACCATTGTGAGAATCATCTATGGTAACAGCTGATCTATTTCCGATGGATATTTTGTTCTCTGCCACTGGTTAGACAATTTCAGTTATAAACATAATTTTAAATGATGATCCACAACCTCAGGTTGCACAGGGTATCATAACTACAATTTATTGCAATTTTATTATGTAACTTCTGTATTGATTAGCAATTATAGTCAGTGGCACGCAATCACAATTTATAAAGATGGTTGGAAAGCTTAGATCTTGTTGTGTTACACACGCAGAGCGGACTTATTGTTGACTTGTGTCAATGTATGTATTAGTCGTGTATCTGATACATAATTATTTTTAGATGTCATTTTGTGCAGCTCTGGTGTAAACATGAAAGTGCTCATTCTCGCAATTCATAGGTTTATTGTTTGTTTCATCACATAATCTTGTGTTATTGAACAACTGACAGATAGGGAGCTTGACATAATTGAGATGGCTGTTTATGGGGATGTGATCCGACCCGGAAACCAGTGTCGTTGCCGAACTGTAGCTGAAATGCTTGGCAAATACAAGTCAAAAGACGATACAGCTGCTTGCAAGTTGCCATAAGAGGATCATGAAGCTTCGGGGCAGTCCATTCTTTGGAAGACCAAAAAAAAAACCATTTCGTCTAACATTTACAAATACTGTGATGAATGTTGCTACTGACGTATTACAATCTTGATATTTTGGACTCCTACCTATTATTAACATGACCCAGTTCTGTTGTATCAGAAGTTCTTGACAATTATAAAAATTTCTATATCATTCCTCGATAAGCGAGGTTTCTTATTGTGTAAGATATACAACTTTGTGATTTAGAGGGATTTAATCTTATACTTGGGTTGGACCTACTCCGTGGGATTTGCTTCAGCACCCTGGAAAATGGGCCAAGGACTACCTGTGTGGCTTCGACCGCTTCGTACAAATTTTCTTGTAAAAATCTTTTTTTTTTTTTATAATGAGTTCCTGCAATTTTTTTTCTTTTTATAAAAAGATTGCAAATATTTTATTTATAAGATCTTGTAATTTTTTTCATAAGGAATAGTGATATGACTATGTGCATTTTTTTTTTCAAATAAGATCTTGTACCTTTTCATGAAAGTTTTCAACTTTTCCGCACAGAACCTTAATATTTATGTGTTGTAATTATGTCGTAAGATTTTAAGATAAAGTTGTACCTCATATTCTAAATACCTGCATGATTATATAAGAAAGGTGTGAACTTTTTGCAAAGAGTTACAAAATTTTCACAAAATCTGGCAATTTTTTTCGGAGTCATCCCGATCTCTTCTCTCTGCTTAAAGTGATTAATTCTTTAACTCGAGAATTAAGATTGAATGTCTTGTGCGTTACTTGCAGTCTAGCATACTCAAAGGAACGAAAAGTTGGAAAGATAAAATCTTTAACCCCAGTGTGAAAACCAAAACATGAGTTGTAAACTGATATCTAATTGACTGGTATGGTAAATAATGATGGAGTTATATATATTTTAGTGTGCTCATGTGCCTCTTTTAATTTTTTTTAAAAATATTTTATTAATATTTAAATCTTACTTCAATTAAAATATTAAAATACAATTATGCCCACCGGCAGTAATATGCTGACTCTGTCACTGCCTTACAAGTCTACATGTACATGTTCGTCCTAATCCCCGAAATACATTGTGTTAGATATGAAAGGAGGAGAAAAGTGTAATTCAAGTATACACAAACAACGCGTGGGATCCTAACATCCCCTCTTCACATGGTTGCCATTAACAAACTGTTCTCTTCTGTATCAACCAAAAAGAAAAAAAAAATATTAAAAACAGGAGAAAAAAAAAAACAGTTTCATGTCTTTGAATAAGTCAAAGCCAGCGTTGCATGGGGCTCACTTAGTGTTAAACATTCATCTCCATTTTTTTTTCTTTTTATTTTAAAAAAATTGGCTATATCCAATCATTCAATTTTATTTTTTTTCAAAAGAAAGAATAGTGAAATGGACAGCACATTAGACATTGAAACTGACACAATTTGTTCATAAAGCATTATAGTAAGATCCTTCCCTGAAAGATGCATGCTATAATGTGGAGATGTTGACATGAGGTGTATATGATGTACTCCGATGTGTTCTGTTCCCACAGAGATTATACTTTATTAATTTGTTTTAGAAGTACTAATTTATTTATCATAAAATGTGAGTATGTGAAGCTTTCATTGCTAATATTAATGTATATTTAAGTAATTAAAAATTTTATTTTCGAACCTCAATGCAATATATATATATATATATATATATGTACCAAAATCTATTGATGAACTTTGTCACTAATATTAATATGCATTCAGCTTTTCTCTTTGTCGGAGGCCATCTATATATATATAATTTGTTTTGTGTGAGCATCTATCATTTTAAGGGCAGCCAGCTACATCAATAATACAGCAAAGAGTTTGTCTTACTTTAATTTGATTTTGGCTTGTACGGATTAAATGTTTGCACAACTAGGATGGTAGGTACCACTTCTAAATTTCTTAATAACATTAATATAGTCAATTTTGATCATCCCATACCCATTCTTCCACGGCACCCATCTTTGTGGTTATCGTACACATTTGGGAGATTCAATAACAAAAATATTATAAATATGGGAAATGGAATTTCGAGATTGATTTTTTTTTTATAGTTATTGAATTGAATTTTATAAATTTATTTTTATTTTATATTTAATAATAATTATTAATTTACATTTAAAATTAAATTTCAAATATCATTTTTTATATATATAACATTACTAATTCAATAATGTTGTAACTCTAAGATTATTATTCACGTTTTCTCACATTTATAATCAACTCTACCATAAGTTTCATTATTTTTATTTAAAGTTATAAAACTCACATTCAAAGTAAAAGTGAATCTATCATTACAAAAAAGAAAAGGTAAATTTATAATTTTTATTGCACTAATGTATTTTTTTAATCAATATATATATATATATATATATATATATATATATATATATATATATATATATATTAGGAAAAAAATTCTTTATATCGAAATAAAGGAGTATTATATGTATTTATAATTTACAAAAAAAAATACTTAAAATTATGATAGTATAAAATAACTTTTTTAAAAAAAAAATCTTCCATCAGATCTTTTATATTCAATATTTAATATATAAATTATTTTTTATCATCTTAATATTTTATAATTATACTATTATAAAAATTATTTTTGACGAAACAAGACCCTAAAAGCTTCTTTCCTAATTTTGCCGTAGACTTGAGATCCAGTAGAGACTATGGAAATATTAATATTAATAATGATAACTTAAGCTGGCAAAGACAATTGTCAACAGTATCCCAAATTATACTCCATTGACAAAGCTCTTGATAGGAGAGCAGGCAAATTTTATGTAAGCAATAGGAATAACTTAAACCCACCCATTAGCCCACACAAAGGACTATTCTGTTTGCATCATAATCATAATAATAATATGCATTTCTTAACCCAACCACCACTTTTTGCCCCTCTCAAAACCCTAAATTACCATTTTTTTTCTTTATTTTAATGTGGATTCAATTTTTATGTGATATATAAAAGAAAGGCTTCATTAACTAAGTCAGTTGAGCAAAGGACCTAACATTATCGGTGCTTTGATTATAGTAGTCTTTGTTTTCAAAGAGGGTGGATGCCCTTTTAAATGTTCTTAATGAGATGTGTACAAGGAAAATATTGCATAATCCAAATTCAAAACTAACAAAACACAATCTTGAATTTAGAAACGAATCCCAAAACATTCTAATATGTACTTTGTTTATTTTATTGAATTAATTATATTAGATACTAATCATCATTACAAATATTGAATTATATAATAAAAATAAAAGTGATATTTGAACCAAACTATTCAATCACTCAACTAACTCAATTTAAAAGTGATATCAATTTATTTAGATTAGTGACTTATTTTTACTAAATTTGAATAAAAAATTAATTTGTTTAATAATTTGAGCCGAGGTTTGAATATAATTTATTTTTACTCGATTCATTTAACACACAAACACCTTATTTATATTTATTGTTCTCGTATATTATAATTTGATCTAATATTATCTGAATCAAAGCAAGTAAAATTCGATTCAAATCGCATTATGCAAATAAAGTAAGAAAAAGTTGTAAATGATTATAATGCAAATAAGATTGCAAATGCTTGGTCCAACTAAAGCATGGATAAAAAAAAAACGATGCCGACATGAAACCCCACTTGCGTTCAGTGAAGCTGCTAGACATTAGGACGGTGACACCATGCGACCAACCTTTGACCTACTTCACCCACCTCCTTTCTTCTTCTTTTTTATTATTGCTTCTATCTTCAATTAAGCTCTTCAATTATCTTCAGCGGTTTCTGGCTTACTCGCCATCCTCCTTTTTTAACTATCAAGAAAAGGAGAAAGAAACTAGGGTTACATTTCTTTTGTTGGAAACTATTTTTTTATTTATATGTATATTAAAATAAAGAAATGTCATATAATATATATTTTGTATTTTAAAAAATAATATTTAAAATTATGATAATAAAAAATATTTTTTTTAAAAAAATTGCTCTTTTAATTTTTTATATTTAATATTAAATAAATAAAATATTTTTATTTTAATATTTTATAACTATATTTTATAAAAAATGAGAATGAAATTTCATCCAAAGTTATAGTCAAAAACATGTTTGAATGACTGTTTACAGCATAGTGCATAAGCATTTTGTAGCGTCCAGTTTTGTTAATCACATTTAGCAGAAAAGTTGGATGATTAAGAAATTCATTAATCAGTTCTATCTTGATTAGGTGGCCTTATACGCGCGCTTCCATTCTTAGTTTCTTGTCATTTATCTAAGCTGAATTTTAAAAGACACCAGTCTCAATAAGACGTCCTACTTGCAGGGTTTGTCTTTACACTTACGCCAAAACTTAGTCAAAATTGTTTAAAAGTCTTAACAAATGCATAATATATAAATAAAATAAAGATATTCTTTCTGCCCAATTAGACATAAAAAATAGAAAGCGAAATTGTCTGATCCTAGACCCTAATCATAAGTAGAATTGAAACTTTTGCCCTAAATTTTAAGCATTTTGATTTGTTTAATTTATTCGTTTTTTGTTTCCTAACCTTGTAGGTTTGTGTGTGTGTGTGTGTGTGTGTGTGTGTGTGTGTTTGTTTGTAAGTATGATTGCATTCAAGTGCTGTTCTGCTCTCAAAGAGAAGTTGATCAGATCATGGGAGGCAGCAATTATGACTTATCATCATTAGTAAGTGGTTGATAAAGAGATACTATCAGAAACACAGACACACCACATGCAAAAACTGAAAAAGGGGAAGTCTATAACTTGATAATTGGATAATTGATCAACGGGGGCAAGGAATCTAGGGTGCAACATATTTGTCTAAATCTTAGGAATTCATATCATCTTCTTTTAGAAGGATGAAGTGGTTTCATAAGACATATGGAGAGATAAATATAATTTTTTTCACTTGAAATTGTGAATTTCAATAAAAAATTATAAATTATATTATTATTTTCTAAAAAATAGTAAAAAAATAGAGGAGAGGATTCTTATCCAAATTTTCAACAAGAGTCTTATATAAATTATATAATACAATTCATATCAACTACTATATTATGAATGGATATCTATAGATCTTGAGTTTAAAGATCAAGCAAGCTTCTGCTTCTAAAATTAACTGAGTAGTTTTACTCTGCTTTCTCATATATTCTTTTTAATATATTTATTGATGCGCTCTTTTTTTAAAAAAAAAAGTGAAAGATTATTTTCCTCTAATAGATAATAAATTTCACACAGCTCTGAATCTCATATTCTATGATACGAGAAAAGAGTGAACAAAAAGTAAGTATAGAAAAATAAAAAATATTTAAATAGACATATTTAACATAAATAATAAAGAAAAATAAATATAATATACTAATGTCATAATTTTTATATGCTACTCTCAATATTTATAATATATTTTTTATTTATCTCTCTCTCTTATTTGT
The DNA here is from genome assembly GCA_020226215.1 of Sindora glabra. Lineage (NCBI taxonomy): Eukaryota > Viridiplantae > Streptophyta > Magnoliopsida > Fabales > Fabaceae > Sindora > Sindora glabra. The sequence continues at coordinate 12,014,636 of CM035232.1, read as the reverse complement.
TGAGAAATAATGTGCTAGGCCATCTCTAATTAAATATTTCTTAAAAGAATAAATAACATGGACGTTATCATTTTTAGGTAAGATGCTTAATTATGTATAAGCTTTCCATAATTGACTTTGATTGTACTAATTCCAGGATTAGCCCATACAACGCTCTTTTGCTAATATTAGTCCGTGTAAATCTTTATCGGATTTGGGTCTAATGTTTTTCTATAGCAATCTAATTGCAGAGTCAAATGTTGAGATTAGCAACTGATTATTCAACAACACATGAAAGGCCGCATTTAGACAAGTTCACTGATCATGAAAAGCTGCGTCAAAGTCAACACTGATAACGAAATTTCTTGTGAAAGGAGCAAATGATAGTTTAGAGAATAAAACAATAATTCTCTCCTTGTATAATAACATTTATAAAAAATTATACTTTATTCACTCATAATTTATTTTAATTTAACATTCTTAAAATTTTAAGTTTCATAATTTATTTTCATATATTTTTAATTGTTAATATTTTATTTATTTAAATTATTCTTTATTCAAATTTAATAAAAAAATTAATGTGTATTATATGTAATTTTTACTTTTTCAAAATTTGACTCAATTTTGATGCTCATCAAGCACACTCTTTCCCTTGCCATATATCTATTATAGCAAAAATAGAAAAAGTATTGATAACTTGCAAGCACTTGAAGTAACTCTAAGCAAAATCTTTAATGCAATAGCCAAGCAATACAAGAGTCATAAAAATAGAGAATGATTAGAAAATGATATAAGAAATTTTCTCAATAAAGAGCAGCATTTGGCTTTAGAATATGGAGATGCTAATGCAATACTTTAACATTTTATTCAAATGCAACAAGAGAATCCTAATTTCTTAATAGAAAGAGTATTGATAACTTGCAAGCACTTGAAGTAACTCTAAGCAAAATCTTTAATGCAACAGCCAAGCAATATGAGAGTCATAAAAATATAGAATGATTAGAAAATGATATAAGAAATTTTCTTAATAAAGAGCAGCATTTGGCTTTGGAATATGGAGATGCTAATGCAATGCTTCAACATTTTATTCAAATGCAACAAGAGAATCCTAATTTCTTCTTGTAATGGATTTAGAAGATGAAAAGCACCTATTGCGAAATGTCTTGTAGGTTGATGCTAAAGAAAAGGAAGATTACAGGAACTTTAGACATGTTATCTCATTTAAGACAACTTGTACAAGAAATCATTATAAAATATCATTTGCTCCATTTATAAGTGTCAATCATCATTTTCAATCCACTTTACTTAGATGTGCACATCTTGTTGTTGGAAATGCCCAAACATTTATTTGATTCATGAAGACATAGAATAAGGCAATAGAGGAAACATCTTGATGCAATGTTGATGGATCAAGATAAAGTAATGAAAGTGGCTATTGCAAAAGTTTTTCCAAATGCTTGATATCATTATTGCCTTTAGCACATATTGAAAAAATTCTAGAAAAATTGGTCATGTAATAAAAAAGATCCTAATTTCATGAAAGAGTTCAACAATGTATTTGCAAATCATGGACGGAGGATCAATTTGAGAAGAAATAGGTAGAAGTAGTTGAAATATTTGAACTTTAAGATGATACATGGTTTGAAACTTTGTATCAAGATTGGAAATTTTTGGATTCCTACCTTTATGAGAAATAAATTCTTTGAAGAAATGTATACAACCTAAAGATCTGAGCTATAAATTCTTTCTTTGACAAATGTGTAGAAAAATACAAACAACTTTCCAAGATAAGAAAAAGGAAAAAGCATAAGTTGAGTTCAAAACATGGCACCAAAAAAAATGGCATTGAAACCGCCTTCTTCATTTGAGAAGCAAATGTCAGTAGTGTATACACATGAATTATTACACATGAATTATTCAAAAAGTTTCAAGTGTTGGTGGTTGTTATGTAAAATAACAAGATGACAATGAAATGGTTATGCATTTAAATGCATATGATTGTAGGAAAAAAAGATAGCTTTACAATGATTTAGGACTACATAAAAAGAGCAGATTTCTCATTTATGATGATCTTTTGAATATAATGGATATCTTTGTAGGCATGCATTATTAGTGTTTCAAATATCAGAAAAATTTAATATCCCCTCCAAATATATCTTAAAATGGTGGATAGAAAAATACAAAAAGAAAACTTTATAGTGATCAAATATCTAAACACACTTTGATAAAGGAATAGAAGTTTAGGTCTTTATGTTTAAAAGGTGTCAAAGTAAGTGATGAGGCCTCATTATTTGAAGAAAGTTATATGTTTGCTTATAATGCACTTGAAAAATTCGTTTAAAAAAATGTAAGAGCATGAATGATCCAATTAAAAATAACATTCAAGTTAGTTATGGTCAATTTGATAAAGAGAATTATAATGATAACACCATTCATCTTTTATTATTCTTGATCCTCGAATATCTAAAAAAAAAAGAGCTCTTAAGAGAATAAAGCAATAAATTGAAAGCAATTTAAAGGAAAAAATGTCCAAAATTAATGAGAAAGGTAAGTAGCTTATGCATATAAAGATATAAGGATATTCAATAATTTAATAATATCCTTGTTATTTACTCTTTTATTGTGATTATTTTCATCATAGGTGCTTGTTAAGAGGGATCTGCCAACTTTACCTACATATCGTTTTGAAGACATGTTTAAATCTTTTTTTTTAGCTTTTACTTTCAAGTTATAAAAATATTATAATAGTTTATGATCATTTTACTATATATTTAAATGTATATGTACTTAGTACTTAGCAGACCAAATTATTAGTCCTTCTATACAATAGTCATGGCAATATTTGGTATTGATATTAACTTTATAATGATTAAAATATTCATTCAAAGTTAATGTAGTTAGTCTCTAACATTTTCTTCCCTTATTGTATTTTAAAGGCTTAACACAATCTCACAAATATGGATTTTACTATCATGTGTGAATCTATTGAAACTTTTAATGGTATATTTATATTTTTCTTTTGAAATTTTGAATGAACTTTCACCTTTTAAATTTAAAAATAGTTTCATACTTTCTTTTTACAAGATCAAGTCCTACTTATCCAATGTGAGAGCATCACAATTTATATGTGTAAAGTTATGCTCTTGATTTATTCAAAATTTTTGTATACCTTCCTAGCTTAAGCATTATAGTTGAGATATTGGAAGGTTATTTGCCTTTGACTTGATCAAAAATTTCTAATGGATTATCCATGATATATTGAGAATAGTATCTTAATCACAATATCTTTTCTTATTAAATTTATAATTTTTAATAGATACTTTTTATTATGAATTTTATGATTTGGTTAGTAGTTTGAAAATAGCGTAGAGTAATAGGCTGGCATGACATTCAATTTATAATGGACTCATGAAGTTTTTTTTAATTAAAAAGAGTTAGAGTGTCAACGTTACTATTTTGTATTAGACATGTAAAACAAGCTTAGAGTTTGTGGGCTTCACAAGTTACTTATAATCACAAGCTAATCACGGATAACTTATGTGCAACTCATTTGACAATGGGTTTATGTGGATTATTCATATAGTCACGGCTTTCACAGGTAAACTCGCAGGTACCTAGGAATCAATTTTTTTAAGTATTTTAAAAAATTTTAATCTAATTTACTCTAATGTCTAATAATCTAATATAATTTTTTTAGTTTTACTTAACTAATTTATGATAAAAAAATAAAAAAATTTAATTAGCTAATTGTAATTTATAAAAAAAATTAATATTTCTAATCAAATTTAATTTAATGTTCTCTTAAAGGTTTTATATCATTCAACTTATTTAGAATTTAATCCTCAATTTTTATGTGTATATAACAATCTAATCACTTTTATTTTTTTTTAAAAAAAAGAGGCAATATATTTGTGAGCTCAATCATTTCTATCCATAAAAAATGCAGGCTTACATATACAAGCTCGCAAGAGCTTGGTCTATTTAGCCTACCACGCTTTGTTACATACCCCTATGATATATATATATAACCTAACCTTACCTTAAAGTAAAATGCATTTATGTATCAAAACTTTTAAGATTATTTCAAATGATTTTGGAAAAGAAAAACAAGAAGTTGAAAAAGGATATTTAAACAGTTAAAATGAGAATAGTTCACAAAATTTTGACTTTTTGTTTAATAGTGGAGAGGAAAAAGGAAGCTAAACTTTTAATTGAAATTTGCAATAGTTGGTAGTTTAGATTACACACATTAAGAAATATTCCACTTATTTAAAATAAAAGGTAATATTTATTTACACATTAAATTTTTTTATAAATTTTAACAAACTTTTAATGTAAAAATAGTAATTTTTGTGTAAAATCTTGTAATATTTTACAAAAAGGTTGCAATATTATACACATTTTATGTGTAACAATTATATAAAAAGTTGTACTATTTAATAAAAAAATTTAAAATTTGGAATAACTTTCAGTAAAATTATAAGATTATATATTGATATATTATTTATTATTACAAATAAAAATAAAATCTTTAACTAAATAATGTCATTTTAGTTTAGATTATTTTATTTATGATGGTTAAGTGGAACTATTCTGTTCAAGGATTCTTCAAACAAGAGTTATCTCTTGAATTTGAACTTATGTTTATTAACAAATAAAGTATATTCAAAGTTAGTATGCTTCTTATTAAACTGAAATCTTGTTAATAATTAATAAACTATATTATTTGTATATATGTGAAAATATGGATATGTATTGGGACTAATTTAATTTAAATTATGTCCTTATTTAATTATAAAATAAATAACTTTTAATTATAAAAATGATATTATTAATATAATATAATATAATATATAATAATTAAATAAATTTTAAATTCTTAATCATGATGATAAAATTATCATACAAAAATGAAACTTCATAATAAAGTGGACTCTTTTTTTTTTGTCCAATAGTAATAGCAACTATTATATAAAGTATATATACAAACCTGTTGAGAGAATTTCAATAATCCCATAGGTTTTAATCCCATTAAAACTACTCATGTTAACCTAAAAGTTTAACTATTTATCACATAAAACTTCAGTTGGTATCCTTGCATCTTTAGCTTCTATAAGTCCTCCTATATTCCAACGTGATGCCCAAGATTAATCCTTTTTTCTAGACATACTGTGTGAGAAATTTTCTGGAAAATAAATGTTAAAGATGTACCATTCATTAGTTTTCTAGATCTCCTTATCCAGTGAATCCATTGATGAATTGTAACTAACAAATCCATAAAAATTGTAATTAGTACTCTTTTATCCTTTACAACAGACCAACAAATCTGATTTTGATAGACAATCAATAGCTTGAGATTTCTTTGATAGATACCTTAAACCATCTTGACCTTTATGTTAAAGTGTAGAAATCTCCTGATATGTCTTGCATGTTTTTGATTTCTTCCTTTTTGTAATTTGTTGTTTTGGATGAGTTATTGTACCTTCTAAAAGTTTTTGATATATTTTAGAATTATTTATTTACATTGTGAATGACTTGTATATGATGTATAAGTTGAATTTCATATATTTGAAGATTTCTCATCTTCAATATACTTTACAATATGATACAAATTTGTTATAGATGCATCATCTCCTAATGATTGTTGTGTTTAATTTTGTCAAGATTATCCACTAACCATTCTAATAAATTTCCCCCTTGTAAATAATCTAATCTAAGAGAGAAAGGGAGATTAAACTAAATCACTCTAGCATAGTTGCAAATCAAAAATATATGATTAATGTTTTTTTCATGATTCACACACATTAAACATAGTGCGTCATTTGGATGTGATGATTTTTTAATTTAACCTTCACTGGTGATACATTATTACATAATCTCCAAATAAACATGTTAATTCTAATAAGTAATTTTAGTTTCCATAGATTTACCATGGCTTTCTTTCCTTATATATTTGATATGTCATTACTCAGTTCTCTTTTCACAAGGAATTTGTATTTGTAGTTAATAGTATATGCTCTACTTGCATGTCTCATCCAAATTGGTCTATCCTTACCTTAAAATGTTAATATAAGGGTTTTTAATATAATATCCACTATATCTTATGGATATAATAGTTTAAGGATAGGTAAACTCCATGTCCTATTTTCCATATTTATTAACTGATTAATTATATTTAAGTTTTGCAGAATCTAAGTTACAGGCTCTTACCAAAATTTACTCTTTAGACTAGCTTGTTGTCTACTAATACAACTTAATTTGATATCCAGTGCCAAGAATAATGCTACCTTTACAATTCCTTTCCAATGCCAATAATCTTTATTGGAAATCTGGATGATGTTTTCTAAATTTTCTTTTCCATTTTGAGCAATTATACATTTGCTTAATAGAGAATCAGGATATTAAAACACTCTCTAAAATTGTTTGGCCAACATAGCTTTATTTATAATATCCATTTTTCTAATACCAAGTCCACCAGATTTTATTAATCTACATAATTTTCTCCACTGCATTAAATTAATTACTTTTTTATTTTCTAGTTCCAAAAATTCATTATAGCCATATTCATTTGGTGAGTGTATCTTCCTAGAATTTTTACACTAGCATCTAATATAGAGATAAGTTATTAATCATTGATTTGCATAGAGTAAGGTGTCTAGTCTGGATAACAATGACATCTTCTAATTTTGGATTTTTTCCTTTATTTTATTTATTAACTCCAAATAAAAACTATTTCTTTTTTTTTCTTTAATTATTAACGGAGATCCTAAATAATGCTTTATTGAATTCTCCACTTTAACTCCAAGTTCTTTTATTGATAAATTTTTAAGTTGCCTAAGAGTATTGTAGCTAAATACTTAACTTGATTTATTTCTATTAATCTTTTTTCTAGATAGCTTTCATAAAGATCTAATATTTTCCTAGCCACTTCGTATGATTCATTTGTAATTTTAAAAAATAGAATAATATCATTTATATATATTAAATATGTGATTGTTAGGGTTTATCTTATAATTTTAACACCATGTAATTGATGTCTATTTTCTACTTTCCTGAGAATGCATGATAAAACACTAAAGCACATAATAAAAACAAGAAGGGATGGAAGATTATCTTGACAAATTCCTTTTTATGGTATTATGGCTTCTAACATTTGTCCATTGATGATGATTTTATATGTGACCATAGAAATGCATTGCATAATTATTCTAATCCATAGTTCTAGAAATTTCATTTCACAAATAATCACTTCAATACATTCCCATGATAGGTTATCGCATGTTTCTAAATATCTACTTTGAGAGCTTCCCAAAATATTTTCTTAACCTTGCTAATCTATATTATATGCATCATTTTTGTAGCAAGAAGTATCTTATCATGTATGCTTTTGCTTTTAATAAACGCACTGTGGAATGGAGAGATGATTTGATCTATTATTGGCTACAATCTATTAACTATTATTTTTAAGACTATCTTGTAAATAACATTTATCAAGTTAATAAGTCTAAAATCCTTAGCTATTTCTTGGATTTTTTTTCTTTTGGAATTAAAGAATAAAGTGGGCTCTTTGTTGTATCATTTAAAGGAAATAGAAATTACAATTGCAAATTATACCAAAACACATGGCCCTCTGATAAGGCAAAAATGCAAATGACTATCATTGGTACTGTTCTTACAATTATTTAGATAAAATGATAATTAATAAATTAAAATTTGTAAAATACAATAAATAAAAGAGTATCAAATTATTTTATAGAAAATGTTCCTTATAACATTAAGTCAAATGGGGGTTTATATATATTTTGGAAAAAAAAGTATATAATTTTGATTAAATTTGAGAAAGGTATATGTATTTTGCTTTACTAAATATGAGAAATAATATTTTGATGCCAAAATAGGAAGAGGTGGAAGTTTTTACTAGGAATGACAATAGGTTGAATATGTGTAGACTCGACCTTAACTTGATTGGATCTATATCTATTAAAAATCCATTACTTTGGATTCATTGAGGATCTAACAAGACTAAATTGAAATATCCAAAATGGATTCATTCAAACTCATTAATAAGAATTTAATTTAATTTATTTAAAAAAATGTATAAGTTATTTTTTTCTTATTGATAATAATTATACATGATAATTATGAATTATATTTATTTTTTCATTTAAATGAATTTTTTTACTCATTCAAACTATCCATATTAGTTTTATGGTAATATATGATTTATGAAATATTTTCTACATTTTTTGAAATATTTTAAGGGAATATAAGATTATTATATTTTGTTTAAATTTTAGAAAAAAATGTTCATATTCTTCAAAATGTTTTTAACTTAATATTATCTTAAAATATTTCCATAAGGAGACATGAGTATCCAATATTCTCAAGCTGTGAAAATATTTTAATGATATAAATAAACTACTTTATCTACTTTTTTATTAAGACATTACCAATATTAACATTTTATTTTATCATCACTTATTATAATTAATCACTGTCAATCACTACCTTTTGCTAATAATTACCTTTAACCATCATCTACTACTAGTGACTGCTATAATTGTTGCCATTGCCCATCATCAGTAACCTCCAATAATTGCTACCAACTACCATCCATTACCAGTAATCACTATTGATCACCATTAGCCCAATTAATTATTTAATTTTTAATGAAATTATTTTTAATAATTAATTAATATTTTTAAAATAAAAAATGTAAAATACACCTTTTGACTTTAAAATGATTGGATTTTGCTCATTCAAGTTTAAAAACTTAGAAATCATCTCTTCAAATTATACAAAACTTGAAACTAACACATATTATTAATTTAATTTATTATTTTATTAAATTATATAATTTTTAATAATTTTTTTAAATAAGAATCATTATATAATAGTATGTTAGTTTTTTTTCTTTAACAAATAATTTTTATGTTATACAATTAATATAAATTAAATAGATATATAGCATTTTAATTAAATAATAAATTATAAAATTATATATGAAAAATATTAAAATAAATTAATATACTATAATATTATGAGTTTTGTTTAAAAATGTTATTAAAAAATAATATAATTTAATAAAATGATTAATAAAGTTAACAATGAATGTTAATTTTAAGTTTTATGAAATTTAAAAAGTAATTTTTAAGTTTTTTAAAGTAGAAGGAGGCAAAATTTAACTACTCCAAAGTTGAAGGTGATATTTTATATTTTTTAAAATGATATAAATTAATTAAAATATAATATTATAAATTTTCCAATGATATTTTAAATAAATTGATTACACTTAAAATATATTATGATTATTACAATATAAATTGAGATGTTGATCCCTTGAGGAAAAGCTTAACAAACAAAGTTAGTAAAGAAAACAAACAATATTAAACTTGATTAATGTGATTTATAGGAAAAATTGATTTGTATAAGTTTTAAATATAATAAGAAATTCAATAATGATAGGACAAGGCATTAAGAATCATTGTTATGTTTCATATATTTATTCCTTACTTTGATTCGATTAAATCTCAATTATCGTTTCACATCTCAAACAAATAATTGGAAAATGTGTATTTGAAGTCCATGTAAAAATTAATTGCATTGGATATGAACAAACTCTTATTATGTTTAAAATATGTAAGAATTTTATTTTATGTCATTTAAAATTAACAATATATTAAATTAATAATACTACAGTAAAAGACCAATGTCCAAAACCACTCTATCAATAACAATTATATTCTAACAATATTGCATAAAAAAGTTTAACTAAATTTATATGAAACATAAAAAATATAATCTTTGAATTAAAAAATAAACAAAGAGTAATGAAAAGTTTTACTATAAACTAATTTATAAACATTACAATTCTTGAAAGAATCAAAGTGGAAAAATAAAAATAATATATATAAAAAAAGATCATTTTAAGCCTCATAAAAGTTCTAACCTAACTTATAAATGATTCTAAAAAATTCTAGAAAGAAAATATAAGAAAAATATAAGACTCAAATGAAAGATAAATGAGTTGAATGGTCGATAAAGGCCTTAGTTTATAATGGATAAGATCCTAAGAATTTCTAAAATTAACCTTCATTCTTTTAGATGTATATAGATAATTACTCAACCATATTTGTTACTAACTCATAGTTGAGTTAGCTTCCTTAAACTTATAACTAACTTATGATTGAGTTAACTTCCTTAAATTTATCTTGATTAATTATTGACACATAATTAAGTCAACTGTCTAAAATGTATCAAAATAGCAGCTTGACTAGATTTGTTATTAACTTATAGTTAAGTCAACCTTTAAGACCTAAAAATAAAAAAATTAATAATAATATTTATGAAATAATTACATAATAATGTCATATTTATTTGTCATAAATATAAAATAATGCCACTAATAAAACTAATTTAACTTTTATTTTTATGCAATTATCACAACCTTTAACTAACTTCTTGCTAATCCTATAACAAATTGAACAAAGCTTAAGAAACATAACATGATGGTAGATTAACAAAAAACCAACAAAATTGTCTAAGTATTTTAAGCACAAAGTTAGTAAGAGATTATAAATGTTATCCAAATTATTTTAATTTAACTTACAAAATTATAATTATGCGTATGCTAAGCTGTAACTTTCTTATCACAGCTTACAATACATATAATCTCAAAATCTATTCAAGAGAAAGCCTTAACCTTATATTCTCTTAAGTAAGTATATCAAGATTAATATAAAGAATTTCACACATAAGGTTAGAAAGCAAATGAACACCCAAGAAAAAGCTACATTTTTTTAGGAGAAACAAATAAGTCAAACATTAATTATAAGATAAATGCCTTGATTACTTAGAATTTCAATCATGCTTACCACAAAACTTCCCTTTCTTTATCAAAATTGAAATATCTCTTTTTTTTTCTCTATCTAATTCATTTTTCATCTTTTTTTCTTCTTTTTGCTTTTTTTATTTTTCAAGTAGGGAAATCTTTGTAAAATTTTCAATGCCAATAAAATAAAATCAAGGATAGAACATTTAATCCTTCAAATAGAACATATTATCTCTTGGTTAGCCACATTAAAAATTATGAGATCATATTCTAAGCAACAAGCCTACGAGTTCAAATAATTAATGCAAGCTCACAAGCTTTTTTCTTATTCCTCTCTATTCATTCTCAAAAGATGTATAAGAAAAAAAATGCACGCTTTTTGAACTTCAAAATTTTTTAGTTATATGTACTGAGCATCAATCTTACCATAAGACTTAGAAATGCATAAACATATTTCATAAATTAATTTCTAATAATCAAAATAGAAAAGATGATTTGAACTAAATAATTTAGAATTATACTTAGATAACAAGGCAAATTTTCCATTTTAAACTTGTCAATCATATAATACTCCAAAATTTATGCTTAGCTAAAGTCTTAATATACAGTGGATGGGATCCTAAAATTTTCAAAATCAACCTACATTCCTTTAAATGTATTTAGATAATTACTTGATTATATTGTTAACAATTGCTTGACTATATTTATTATTAACTCATAGTCAACTTTTACAACTTAAAAATAGATTAATATTAACAATAGCATTTATGAAATAATTACATGATAATATTATATTTACTCCTTATAAATTCAAAATAATATCACCAATGAAACCAATTTAACTCTTATGTTTATGCACTTGTCATAAAACAAACATTGAAATGTGGCATTCCTAATAATTAAATTTTCAAGAATATATGATTTCAAGAACCAAATATCATTTATGGTAAATTTGAATTGCATATTATTAACTGTAGTAAATAAAGATTGTATTGGGCTAATTTATGTTATCTATTTATATTTTTATGAGATAAACTTTTATTTTATATAAATTAATATTATAAAATAAAAAATATTATTTTAAAATATATTTACAATTCAATGTAAATTTAAGTATTTTTAAAATTATTCTTCTTAAATAAGCTTTGATGATATTTTTATATATGTGATAATATTGATTTTTATATAATAAGTAGTTAATTATAGAATATATTATTCAAACAAATCTAATGTGATATTAAAAAAATATAAGACCCATTAAATATTTATAAGAAATATGTTTATACATTGTATAAACTAATTTTATAAAATAAAAAATTATATTAAAATATTTTTATAATTTAATATAAATTTTAATGTATATAATGTAATATGCAAAAATGATTTAAGATCTATTAAATATTTAATGATTAGTATTAAAATCAAATAATTAAATAATGAGTCTAATTTAAATAAAAACTCATTTAGTAAATATTCATAAATTTAGATAAGATTTATTAGATATTAGTATTTCTATCATCCTAAAATTTTGCATAAATAGCAACATCAACTGTAGTTAGGATAGGACATTTGATTCTTAAAATAGAGTATGTTATCTCTTAGCTAGCTACACTACAAATCATGAAGTCATATTTGAAGCAAAAGTTAACTAGATTAAATAATCAATGCAAGCCCGTAAGTTATTTTCTCATTCCTCTCCATTCATTTGTAGATAATGCATGAGGAAAAAATGCACGCTTTTAAAAGTTGAAAATTTTCTTAGTTATATGTATCGACTATCAATCCTATCAGAAGGCTTAGAAATACACAAACATATTTTAGAAATTAATCTTTAACAATTAAAATAAAAAAAATAATTTAAATAAAAAATTTAAAATTATACTTTAAAAATAAAGTAAAATTTTCATTTTAAACTTGTCAATCATATAATGTACCTAAACTCTCTTTTGTTTTTAGAAAAAGAAAAAAAATACACAAGAGCTTATCATTCCTAACTTAAACCAAACTATGTTTTCACTATCATGAAGAGATAGAAAGCAAAGAATACATAAATAAAGAAGAGGATTTATGAATCTTATGTGTAAAATGAAACAATTAGAAAAACTATACAAGAAACTAAACAAAGAGAAAGGAAAATATGAAATGAAATAAAAGAAAAGAAAGAAGAAATAAAAAGTAAGAAAAGAAAAAACCAGATCAATAATATGAGTCATATTAATAAAAATCATCTTTTTTTGTCTTTGTTTTCTAATATGGGAAATGTTCATTCCCAAAGCCATATTCCTAAATGAAAGTTTTAGAAAACTATTTCTACAGTTGATAAGAGCATTAATTATGGCAGTAAAAGGTCTTCCTAATATGAATAGGATCTTTAACCCAACCTCAATTGTAAAATGAGTATCTAGGACTAGAAAGTTAATAGGATAAAAAAATTTATCAGTTTGAAGTAGAACATCTTTTACTATTTTTCTTGGTCTTTTTATTAAATCATTAGTTAACTACAATACCACAAATGTAGGTTTGATTTCTCCAAGTTCTAAGTGTTAATAAATTAATAAGGCTCGAGATTTACATTTGACCCTAAATATAATAGAGCTTGGTTGAACTTTTGTATTCTAATACAATAAGTAATTATAAAACATCCTAGATCTTTATACTTCAGTGGTTTCATTTGTCTAATCACTGCATTCACCTTTTTTATTGAGAATGCAATCTTTTTAACATGATATTTTTTCTTCATAGTGCTTAAATCTTTGATTACCTAGGCATAAGTCAATACTTACTTAATCATATGTAATAAAGGGAGGTTAATCTTAACTTATTATAAGTGTTCTAGCATTTCACCTTGGTTCTCCACAACATTTCCTTAAAATTTAAGGACTTAAGAAAGTGGGACTTGAATTGGAATCCTCTTTTCCATTTCTCCACTTTTAAATGTAATAACATAAACTTCCTTGATATTTTGAAAGTTTAATGTAGAAGTTTGTTCCATTTGTTGTCCTTTTCGGTTGGATTAAGGTTGGAAAGAAAATTTTCCTTATTCTTGTATAGCAAGAGCACCAGTTAGTTTAGTTATCTAACTCTTAATCTCTTTGTGCTCTTTTACTAACTATATGAGCACATTTTTGAACTTTTGATTAGTTTTATTTTGTGTTTCCATGAGTTTTTGTAAAGTTTCTTCCAAAAAGGAAGAGATATAGGACCTTGTTACTTATACCTTGATTTTTTTATTGGTTTTTAAATGATGTAAGTTAGTTCGAATTAAATTTTTAGCTAAAGTTTAAGTGTTTTTCCAAATCTAGGATTGTATATTTTTTAGTGGGGTGAGTAAAATTTTCTGAATGCCTTTATGGTATTATATTATTCCTCATATACCTCTCTCATCTTATTTAAGGTAGGATAACTTTAGTATAAATGTTTTATCTTTCCACAAATAAAACATAGACCTTATAACTAAACCTTGCAACTATATGAATGACTCTACTATATCTGATTTTTAACGCATCTAACTCAATAATTAATATTGCTACTTGAGTTTTAAGGTTATCCTTAACTTAAAAGATGCTAGATTCCAATTGCTAGTGGTCTATAAGTGCTATTAGTAGCATTAGGTTCAATTCAAGTGTGCACTTTTTTAATAAGATAATTAAGGTATTTTATAACTTCCTTAGATTTTTTTGAAGGAATTTACTATTACACATTATTTCAATAAATTGATGCTTTCTAATAGTAATTTTATAATAAAAATAGCTAATTAAGCACCAATTTTCATACCTATAATGTGGACACACGTTTAATAACTCCTTAAATCTTCCCAGGTTTGGTAAGTCATTATCATTTTAGGACAATAAGGAGATTTATCTTTTTAAACTGTTGGTTTTATAATGTGAGAAGCATTTATTAAAAAAAATGCTTAAGTAATTTCTGCCTAAATGCTTATAGATTTTAGTTTTGAAGAATATAACTAACTTTCAACTTTATCTTTTAAGGAGAAGGAAAAAAATTTTATCCAATAATATTAATAACATTGGGTTGATTATGAAAAGCGATCACTACCTCTTCAAATTTTTTAATATGCATATATGGGTTTTCACTTTTTAAATAATGAAAAGTAAGGAAAAGTCAAATCATTCTATGTTTAAAATCAAATTATGGTGTATTAAGGGAAAAATGATACATGAAGGTATAGCTATACAGGTAGGGTGCAAGTATCTCTTAAAGACCTAACAAGATTGTCCTCATGTTGACTCATGGTAATGTTAAAACAAGAAGAAGATGAAACAAATAAGGTTTTTAGTTAGTTTTGTGCCACTTTAAGCTCAATTCTTGTAAGGAAATTTACAAGTTTGTTACTAGGATGATGTATATATTTTAAATATTATCTTTTATTTTCTTTCTTTTCTTTTTTAAACAAAATATTAAATAAAACTTGTGAACAAGAGATAAAAAATTTAAAAAAATTATAAAAAAAAGTAAATAAATTAAATAAATAAATTTAATTTTGATAGCACTTCCTTAACAATGACATCAAATTTTGATTATGCTCAAAATATGTCATGATTGTTACAGTATAGATTGAGATGTTGATCCATAAAGGAAGAGTTCAACGAACTAAGTTAATAAATAAAAGAAATAATATTAAAATTGAATAATATAATTTACAAGAAAAATTGATTCGTATAAATTTTAAATATAATGAGAAATTTAACAATGATAGGACAAGACACTAAGAATCATTATAATGTTTCGTACATTTATTCCTTACTTTGATTTAATTAAATCTTAATTGTGATTTTACATCTCAAACAAACAATTGGAAGATGTATATTTGAGGTCCATATAAAAATCAATTGTATTAGACATGAACAAGCTCTTATTAAGTTTAAAACATATAAGAATTATCTTTTATATTATTTAAAATCAATAATATATCAAATTGGTAATAATGTAGTAAAATATCACCATATTGAACCATTCTACCTAATTTATAAATGTTACCATTCTTGAGAGAGTATCAAATTTAAAAAAAAAATATTATACATAAAATATGATCTCAAGCTTTGTAAAAGTTCTAGCCTAACTTGCAAATCATTCTCAAAAATTTTAGAATAAAAAAATAGTATGAGAAAGATGCAAAACTCAAATGGGAGAAGGATAAGTTAAATGGCTATCAAATGTCTCAATATATAGTGGATAAGATCTTAAAATTTTTCAAAATGAACCTTCATTGCTTTAGATATATTTAGATAATTGCTTGGTCATATTCTTTGCTGACTCATAGCTGACTTAGCTTCCTTAAATTCATAATGAACTCATGATTAAATTAACTTTTTTAAATTTATTTCTAATTAATTGCTGACATCTAACTAAGTCAGCTTTCTAAAATATATCAAGACAGTAGCTAACCATATTTATTATTAACTCATAACTAAATTAACTTATGCAACCTAAAAATAGACTAAGATTAACAATAGCATTTATAAAAATAATTATATAATAATATCATAAAAATCCAAAATAATGCCTCCGGTAAAATCAAATTGACTCTTATTTTTATGCACTAATAATAAATCAAATATGGTAATATAATATTCCCAACAATTAAATTCTTGAAAAAGCATGATTTCAAAAATCAAACATCATTTATGATAAATGTGGATTGTATCATTGTTGACTTTATTAAATAAAAGTCATATCGAGTGAATTTATGAATAATTATTTATCTATTTATATTTTCATGAGATAAACTTTTATGTCATAAAAATTAATATTATTAAATAAAAAATATTATTTTAAAATATATTTACATTTTAATGTAAATTCAAATATTTTTAAATCATTTTTTAAAATAAGCTTTGACAATATTTTTAATATACGTGATAATATTAATTCTCATATAATAATTAGTTAATTATATAATATATTATTCAAACAAATCCATTGTGACATTAAAAAAAGATATAAGATACATTAAATATTTATAAGTGATAGGTTAATACATTGTATAAATTAATTTTATAAAATAAAAATTGTATTAAAATATTTTTATAATTTAATATAAATTTTAATAAATTTACTATGATACGTAAAAATAATTTAAGATTCATTGAATATTTAATAGTTAATCTTAAAATCAAATAATTAAATAATGAATCTAATTTAGATGAAAACTCATTTGCTAAATATTTATAAATTTGAATAAAACCCGTTGAGTATAAATATTTAAGGTCAATATTTAGATAATTGCTTGGTCATATTCTTTGCTGACTCATAGTTGACTTAACTTCCTTAAATTCATAATGAACTCATGATTAAATTAAATTTTTTAAATTTATTTCTAATTAATTGCTGACATCTAACTAAGTCAGCTTTCTAAAATATATCAAGACAGTAGCTAACCATATTTATTATTAACTCATAACTAAATTAACTTATGCAACCTAAAAATAGACTAAGATTAACAATAGCATTTATAAAAATAATTATATAATAATATCATAAAAATCCAAAATAATGCCTCCGGTAAAATCAAATTGACTCTTATTTTTATGCACTAATAATAAATCAAATATGGTAATATAATATTCCCAACAATTAAATTCTTGAAAAAGCATGATTTCAAAAATCAAACATCATTTATGATAAAAATGGATTGTACTTTATCAAATAAAGGTCATATCGAGCGAATTTATGAATAATTATTTATCTATTTATATTTTCATGAGATAAACTTTTATGTCATAAAAATTAATATTATTAAATAAAAAATATTATTTTAAAATATATTTACATTTTAATGTAAATTCAAATATTTTTAAATCATTTTTTAAAATAAGCTTTGACAATATTTTTAATATATGTGATAATATTAATTCTCATATAATAATTAGTTAATTATATAATATATTATTCAAACAAATCCATTGTGACATTGAAAAAAAGATATAAGATTCATTAAATATTTATAAGTGATAGGTTAATACATTGTATAAATTAATTTTATAAAATAAAAATTGTATTAAAATATTTTTATAATTTAATATAAATTTTAACGTTTCTGAGATATAAAAATAATTTAAGATTCATTGAATATTTAACAATTAATCTTAAAATCAAATAATTAAATAATGAATCTAATTTAGATGAAAACTCGTTTGCTAAATATTTACAAATTTGAATAAAACCCGTCGAGTATAAATATTTCTATCGTCCTAAAATCTTACATAAATGGCAACACCAACTGCGGTTGGGGCCGTAGCGGTGTTGCCAATGTCAGCCAATTAAAATGATGATAGACGAGAATGGTCCCATGGTTCGAAGTCATTGCACAAGTCAGCATCCTCATGAGTACGCCTTCTACGCACTTTGAAATATTCAATTCCTCCATAAGAGAAATCAACATTCAGTAACATGTATGATGTAACCCATATTTCCTTTCAGATGCCAAACCGTAAAGAAATGCTTAATTGCTTACCCACCATTATCATTCTTTTGTCCACCAAAATCAAACCCAATAATGTCGAGCTGACAACGACTCTCAAAACTATGGGGGCTTATGCCGTGCGAATTTCGCTACTCTAAAATAATGTGATACATTTTCAAAAATAAAATGAATAATTATAATTATTAATAAAAAAATTAAAAATTAAGAATTTAATAAATAACTATTATTAAAGAATTTTTTTAACTTGAGATTATTGTATTTTTTTTTAATTTTCCATTAATAACTGTAACCATCTACTTTAAAGGAGTTGGATATATTCTACCTATATGTAAATTGTTCGCAAATATAAAAAAGTGATAATTAACTTAAGGTCAATATTTTCATGATTTCATAATTTCATGAATTACACAATCTATTTTAAAAAATGCATGATACACTTTTAAAATAAAAAGTGTATTAATCATTTTTGTTTTTGCACATAATAGGAAAAAAATAATTTCTGTTTTTATATTTATGCTCAATTCACCTCATTTGCAAATAACATTTAGAAGAATAGAATTACTCTCACTTTTTTATATTTACTTGTTATTTATTTTTTGTTCATATATTATGAAATTCACACTTTTATAACTTCTCAAGTGAGAGGATATCTATTACACACTTTTAAATATTTTCCAGTTTAAAATTGAGTTTGATGTGTGTGAAAAGTATGGGTAAAGTAAAACTTCACATATAAATATAAATATGGTGTATGACAACTTATGTTTAGCTTAGTTGACAGAGGTATGGTTTGGTTTGATCAAACTAAGCTATTGACGTGGGGAAAGAATAGTGAAGTGCATTATCACGACTTAAATCCAGTCATGATTAGTGTGGAATCTATCACTTGATTTTCATCAACCTAATTAAATAATAATTATCACGATTTGGAATAATTCATTAGAGAAGGAGAAAAAGAACCAATGATAAATGAGAAGCATATAATTAATTAGCAAGGTTTTACTATTTGTAAAAAAGTTAAGGTTACTTATGACTTTACAAAGGAAGGATGAATCATCCTAACTCACCCAAAAATAAGGATTCAATGTATGTATCATTTACCTAAGTCTATGTCTATACATAGAATAAGGTCCTAAAGATATCTATATACACTTATAAAAATATAATATGTGTATTTCTTTTTTTACTTTTCTCATCTTATAAATTATATTAAACACAAGTTTTTACAACTACATACTATCTCAAGTAAAATATTTATTTTTATTGATTTAAATTTATTATTATTGATTTTTATATAAGATAAAATGAGAATAAATGAGATAATATTGTTTTTCTCTTTGTAATGTGTGAAATTATAAAGAAAATACATATTAACATCAAGTGAGAAAATATAACTAATAATATAATATATCAAATTTGAAAATGGGCTATTAGTATTAAGTCAAAATTATAATAATAAATTACCTATATTTTTTAATCTTTAATTTTTAGATAGAACATATTTGAATATACAATACTGGTAAGTATGTGTGTATATATGTTGGTTATTTACTAACAATATATTGATATCATTTGATTTTATATACAAATATAAATAATTAAAAAAATAAAAATTAAAAAATATTACGTTATATTAAAAAGAATAATAACATGATTTCTATTAAAAAATTTGACTAGATAAAATAAAAAATTTTAAATTATTTGGATGTAGTAATTAATGCCTAAATACAATTTTATTGCATTGTATATAATAATATTTTTTAATAAATTTATGATAAATAAAAATTTTATTATTAAGAAATAATTTTACTGATAAAATAATTAAAATAAAGTATTTAAGAATATAGAATATAGCTTTTTTCAATTTTTGGATAAATAACAATTTTCTTCATTTAATAAAGAAGTACCAAATTTTATATACATTTGTTTTAATATAAATGAGTGATATTAAATAATGAAAAGTAATTTTTTTATTTTATGAAATGTTTAAATAATGAATAGTAATTTTTCATTAAATTTTTTACAATAAATAATTTTTATTTTATTTAATAAAATAATAATTTTATTATATATTTTTAAGATTAAGTATAAATATGAATTTTAACAATGTGTGTGTGAAAAAAAAAAGAGAGAGAAAAAATTTGAAGTAAGAAATTTTTAAATTTATGTAATAAAAAAGTATTTAGCTTAACTTAATTTTTATTAAATTATTAATTTATTTAAAAAATTGAGATTAAAATAAAATTAAAATAATTTTGAGATCTGATTTAAAAGATTTATAGATAAATAATTAATCTGAAAATTTCTTTTGCATAAGTAATATATCATCTTTTTATTAACTTGTTAATTAGGGTATTAATACCTATAATTATAATTTAAGTATAAAAATTAACCTTTTTAAAATTTTAAAATAAATATGAAAACATAATATTTTTATAAAATATTTTTCAAAAATATAAAAAATATTTTATAAAACCAAACGCTTTAAGGAAAAATCTCCGTTCCAGAATTACGCAAGAATTAAAGGGGAAAAAAGGATACTTCTCGCAGCCATTGGCCCCCCTATCCTCACGTGTAGGTGTGAAGTGGCTATGTGAAAAGAAACATATCCAAATTTTAAATTGAGAATGGAGGAATTTGAAATTTGAAACACAAATTTGGTTTTGGATTTGGATTCGGACCCATATTAGTCAACAACTACCCATTTTCAGGGTAGAAAGCCCCAATAATGAGAATCCATGTCTGCCATTGTGAATTGATTTTTTTTTTTTTTGGTAAACATTGTGAATTGAATTTTTATTTTATGAGGCACTAACCACATTAAATTCTATGTCATGTATTTATTTATATGCCTAGTTAACAGGAATTAATCACGTAATATTAATGAATAACTGCAACGGCCGATAAGTATTTAATTTCATTAAAACACATAAAATTTTTAAAATTTCATATATCCGAGACAAATAAATTTTTTAAAGCCTATCCTGTTTCGAAGTTTGTGAGGCAATGAGTGAATGTTTTGCTGTTCATTTCGGATAGCCTTGCGTGTCAGGCGTAGACGCGCTTTCAATTGGTTAGGGATTAAATTAAACCGAAGCCCACCATTACTGATTCCATGCATATTTTCTGACTCTGTTTTGGCCAATACAGACAAAGCCTGTAACGTTAGGTTTTGGAAACCAGAAATGTAAACAGAAGCAGAGAATTAAAAGGTTTCAAACAGAGCGGTCGCTCAAGCTCTCATTTTTGTTTGTTCCCAAAAGACTAAGCCACAATTTTTAATCTTTCCGCTGATTTCGCTGTTCTGTTTTGCATGCGAGCCTCACTAAAATCCAATTTTAATATCCGCTGTCACCCGTGATTGTCGCTGCAGTGGAGGAAGAAGGAAAAGGAAAGCTGGAAAGTGGAAGAGAGAAAAGAAAGAAATTTATAGCAAACATTCTTCAGTGTCCTGTTTGGAAGGAGGAGGAGGAGAAGAAGAGTTCTTTCTATTTTTGCTCTGTAATTTTCAAGTGAGCTGACTTTGAGTCCAAGGATCTCGGGAAACGAAACGGAATTGACTGGTAGACGGATCTGGGTCGAACCCAGATACGCCATTGAATTTGTTGTTTGTATGCTTTTGCAATTGTGATCAATGGGTTGTGTCAGTTCGAAGCAGGCGGTTTCGGTGACACCAGCCATCGACCATTCCGGTGCGTTTCGTAGCAATGCGGGTACGGGTAATTCGGGAAGGAGTTTGGGCGAGTCAGTGAAGAAGAAGAAGAAGAATGAGTCAGTGGGATTGAGTCGAAGAAACGAGGTGGGTGAATCGGGGAGAGCCAGTGCGAATGGCGGTTGTGAGTCTCTGAGCTTCAGATTGGGGAACCTACATAAGTATGTGGAAGCAGAGCAAGTAGCAGCTGGCTGGCCGGCTTGGCTTAGCGCCGTCGCCGGCGAAGCCATTCAGGGTTGGGTGCCTCTCAAAGCTGATGCATTTGAGAAATTGGAGAAGGTTGACATTCATACACTATCCCACAATTCCATCTTCACTTTCATTTTGTTGAATTCATTTTTCGTTGCAATCGAAACAGAAATTTCATCTCGAATTTTTTTATTTTTTTTCCTTCTTCTTGTAGTTGATTTCAAAATTTTTCTTGTCCTCAAGGATTAAAATTTCTCGAGCTTGTTCTAATTATTTTTCTTTTTTCCTGATTTTCTTGTCCCTACCCTATTCTTATTTGTTCATAAACTGGTGTTTATTATGCTTTCGGTTATCATATTCTGATGATGCAAATTATATATGCATAATGTATAAACAGATTGGACAAGGCACATACAGCAGTGTCTTCAGAGCGCGAGACCTGGAGACTGGGAAGATAATGGCACTGAAGAAAGTGCGGTTTGACAATTTCGAACCAGAAAGTGTTAGGTTTATGGCACGAGAAATATTGATCCTCAGAAGGCTTGATCATCCAAACATCATAAAATTAGAGGGCTTGATTACTTCCAAATCGTCATGTAGCATATACCTTGTATTTGAGTATATGGAACATGACATTACCGGGCTCTTATCTTGTCCTGATATCAAGTTTAGTGAATCACAGGTATGCGAAGTTTCCCTTTCCATATAACGTTTTCTATGATAGCGTTTGGGGATGAATATATTTACTTAGTGATATTTTTGTCAAGCAAAATAAAGTGGCTAAAAGATTAGGATTGGTCATCCAAATTATTGTGCAAAAATGGCGGGTTGAGCAGTTTCGTATAGAGCAGAACGTGGGCATCATAATTGGGTGCATTTGTATAAGCTATGAAATTGTTGTGTTGTGATACCATTGTTGTTGTTTGTAACTATCTAGTAATGGATTGGGTTGTTTTATGGCCCAGATTAAATGCTACATGAAACAGTTGTTATCTGGACTTGAGCATTGTCACTCACGAGGTGTAATGCACCGGGACATCAAAGGATCCAATCTTCTGGTGAATAATGAAGGAATATTGAAGGTGGCTGATTTTGGGTTGGCAAACTTATCTAAAGCTGGTCACAGGCAGCCCCTCACTAGTCGTGTTGTCACCTTATGGTACCGTCCACCCGAACTTTTGTTGGGATCAACAGATTATGGTCCATCCGTTGATCTTTGGAGTGTTGGCTGTGTATTTGCAGAACTGCTTGTTCGGAAACCTATTCTTCAAGGGAGAACAGAGGTAATAACCTTTTCGGTGCATATTTTCTTTCTTAGTTCTTCGTAATTGTAGTGTAGGATGTTAACAGCTCATGTGTGATAAATGAATTTTAATTATAAAAAACCCCCCACATCCTGTTTAACTTTTCTTTAGATGCACTTGTGTTATACTTGCAGGTTGAACAATTGCACAAAATCTTCAAACTTTGTGGCTCCCCACCTGATGAGTACTGGAAAAAGACTAGACTTCCTCATGCAACTTTGTTTAAGCCACAGCATCCGTATAAAAATTGTCTTAGGGAGACCTTTAAGGAATTTCCCTCAAGCAGTGTGAATCTGTTGCAAAGTCTTCTTTCTGTAGAACCATACAAGCGTGGAACTGCCTTATCCGCTCTCTCATCAGAGGTTTGTTAATTAGAAGTCTTAGGTATGCATTTAGGCAATTTCAGGAAGGCAGCCTTTTTAGTAATTATTTTGACATGTGTATTCTTTGCTTTCCACTTTTCTCATTTTAAATTTCACAATTCATTATGGGCAATGAGCTTTTAGGTATTCATATATACTTTTGCCTTCAGTTCTTCCTTATTAACCACGGCACATAATACGTATCCCTCTCTCATCCTTGTGTGAACTTAATTAACTATGAGAGGTATTGATATATATGAATTGGGACTCTTCCATTCTTCTGATACAATAATCTTACTTACCACTTTCAGTATTTCAAAACAAAGCCTCATGCTTGTGATCCATCAAGCTTGCCAGTCTACCCACCTAGCAAGGAGATTGATGCAAAACAACGTGAGGAGTCAAGAAGGTGAGATCTCATCTTCACTAAATGATCTATGCAGAGTTATAGGAAAAGGAAGGTTTAATTGTCTTCGTTTCCATGCATTACTTATGTGAATCTCAAGTTAACATTTCGCTTTGAAATTTCAGGAAAAAGGTTAGTGGGAGAGCTCGTGGGCCAGATACTAGAAAACCAACGAGAAAACCACTAGGATTCAGTAAATTAGCCCCAGCTGAGGTTTGTCTCATTTTCTCATGTCACTTTTGATATGAATAGATGGTATTTTGACCATGTAGGGTCAACTATCATCGAATGGCTATTTTTTGTCTTACAGGATTCGGCGAGGCAAACTCAAAATTCTCTAAAGGCCAATGGTAGATCTGTTTGCATACTTAAAGAAGAGAATACCAGCATGGGTGAGGAGGCATCAAAGCAATCTAGTAGGAAACCAGAAGATGCTTCCCACATGAAGAATGCTTCCCAAGGAGATATCCCCTTCTCTGGACCATTGCAAGTTTCAACATCAAGCGGATTTGCATGGGCAAAAACGTACAAGGATGACTCTTCAGTAAGAACCCATCGGCGAACTATCTCGAGAGGACAAATTTTCAATTCATTAGAAGCTATTACCCCAAGTTCAAGGAATAAAATTGACTCCAAAAATCAAGAAAATAAGGAATTTTGTGGGGGCCGCACCAACTCTAGGGGTCGTGATCTACATGAAATTTCTAAGCTTGCAATGCAGAACCCATGGAGCAAGTTTGATCGCCCAGACTCATTTGATGCTTCTGACGAATATCACTCACAAGAGCTATCTATAGCACTTTATCATAGAGAAGATTCAGCATCCAAGCGAAGTAACCTGGTAAGTTTGTAAGTAGAAGTCAGGTTATATTAATATGATATTTATACGCTTTCGATGGAATATATGTGCCTTTTTTAGCACATTATGCTATCCCCTTCAGTAAGGCATTGTTTGAGGCAAGTGAATGGTTTGACTCTAGCAATGATTGCTCGAAAATATGAAAAAGTGATACTTTTGAGCTAGTTTAGTGATTCATCCACTGTCTTAGCTAGCCTTGGTTGAGTTCAACTCTTTGATCAGAAGCCAAAATATGCGATTTACATCCATTTCGTTGCCTGCAAATAAATCTTATTTATTATCCTTCTTTCAGAGTTATCAGGATCAAGGAGAAAAGGTTGAATTCTCAGGCCCCCTCCTGTCTCAAATGCATACAGTTGACGAGCTCTTGGAAAGACACGAGCGTCACATCCGCCGTACTGTTCGAAAATCTTGGTTTCAGAGAGGTATATTCTAACGGCTAGCAGCCCTTTCTTATCTTTCATCTTTTGTGGTTTGACCTCTTGTGAAAAAAAAAATGGGAGGGGATAGAAGAAGTATGCAAGCAAAGGCTAGATAATTTGGAAAATTATTGATAGCATGGAATACTCGGCTAACGTAGTAAAATACGGACTGCAGGTAAGAAGCATGACAAGTGATTGTAAGGATAATTGCTCTGAGAAATTCATTGGGGAAATAGACCTCAGACATCTGATCAGCTTATACAACAAAGCCATTCTCAGAAGGCCATCTTTATGCACGCTGCCAATGGTGCACAAGAGAATCATGCTAAGACGAAAGTGACAGTCAACTATCCAACATCCGCAGCATGATTAGTTACCTCGGATCGGAGCTGAGAAACTGAAAAACTCCGAGGAATATTGGCATTCATAATTCATTGATAATGAGGGAGTAGAAAATATGTTTTTGACTGAGCATTCTTTATTCCTTTTTTTGGCCAATTATAGACACAGTTGATGCCTTCGGCGTCTGATGGACAATATCTGTATGTAGATCTGCTGAGACTGGCTTGAGGCCGGTCTCCTTCATTTTTCAAATGCAACAACTTGTTCATCAAGGATCATCCTAGTAAGTAGTAAAGAAGGAGCTTGATCTCTCATATTCTCCAAAATTCTACTACTTAAATTCCCACTTTTTTTCCTTCAATAATGGCCTTTCTGCATAATCAGTACCACTTCACTGATGGCCTGGAAAAAATTTCTAGTTTTATCACGTGGAGATGAACAACAGGTTGAGCGGTTGGATTTTGGGCTGAGCCTTTCATATAAAATTATATGAAATGCTTAGTTCAAGCTTGAGCCAGTTCGATGAATCTTAAAAGAAAAATATTTTATTTATTTTTTTATATAGCTTAAGGCCCAGTTCAAAAATTTGAATATTAATATTTTTTATTTTTATATAAAAATAAAATTTTAAAATAAAAAATATATATTTAAAGAAATAATAAAATATTTAATCATATCAAATTATTTTTTATTAAAAATAATTAAATATAATTTTTTATAATATATAATTATATTATAAAAAATAAATTAATATAATCAGATTAGATTAAAGGCTAATTTTTTTATTTTTATTTTTATAGTTTAAGCTTAGTTCGAATAATAATTGCATCATAAAAAAAGCACAAGACCTGTTGAATTCAAATTTTATATATATATATTATTTTTGGGTCGGGCGGTACTGTATCATGCAGTCATCAGTCTTTTATGTATCGTGTCTGAGTTGGAAAAGAAAATGTCGGGTGCCGCATTAAAGAGAAACTATTAACGGTATGCAGTACAGTTTCTACCTCGGGCTACACATGGGTTATGGTAATATTAGGCCCAAGTTTACAACTAAATCCTTTATGGAATCCTAGGCTCAGGCCCACCCAATTCATACAACCCAACGAGAAATTAGTTAGTTATAATATGTATCGAGTCTTATCTATTTGAATTGTCAATTTTGCACTTTCATCATTTTTTATTATTGAAACGTCCAGTTTTTAATGTTTATGAGTGTAGTAGAATTCACAGTTCACTTTAGCTGATTGTGTAAAAGCATATATACATGTGTTTGAAGCATGAAAAAATATTTTAAGATTATGTGGAGAAAAAAAAAAGACCAATAACATCGGGGAAGTATTTTAAAATTATGAACAAAAGAATAAAACCAATAACATTTGTGGCATCCATTTGAATAGACCTCACAATAAAAAAGTGACAGGTCTATCTAAATGGATGGCCCTTGATTTGGAGGCACTAGTAATAAATATGCTGCCGAATTCTTTGGAATAAAAATCGAAGTGGAAGGTATGCTGGAACCAAATGTTATATGGTGGGGGACAAACTTCTTGTTTCATTATATTCATATTATTTTAAAATTTTCATTCTTTATTATATTTGAGATTCAAATAACAAATTAAAAGTATATAGATTGAATGAATTGTTATTCTTAAAATTATTCAAAAAAAAAGAGGAGAATTATGATTTTAGAGATAATTCTCTTTTTTTTGGTTTATATTTAGATATTTAAAAAAACATCTTGAAAAACTTCTCAAACTTGTGAATTGTGAAAAATAAACATCATTTTCTTCTTTTTTTTTTTTCTAAAACAAAACACTCAAACAAAACGAGATCATTTATTCTCTTCTTTTCCTCTTTAGATTCTATGCGAATCCACCTTCAATTCCCCTTATATTATATAATTGCTACTGGAAAATAATAATAATAATAATAATAATAATAATAATAATAATAATAATAGTAGTAGTGGTGGTGGTGGTGGTGGTAGTTGCATTGCTACTTGGATTCAAGTGAGAACTCAAGCAGAGATTGGATTTTGTGGTCACGTTAAAAATCCAAATACTCAGTGGTATTGGGTTGTTGTATCTGCAAAATAAAAAAGAAGATGCCATAATGCAATTGGAGTTTAGTTCCGGTCAATCAGAATCAGCAGTTAATGAATTTACGTCAAGTGTAAGGATTTTGGATTCTCTCCTTTTTTTTTCTTTTAATTTTTTTGTTATGTTTTTGTCATTTTTTTTAAAAATAATGACATAATTTTTATTCTAAAATTTACTGTTTCTTTCTACTGAAACTTATAATTTAAAAAAAAATTATATTTATTTTATCTCTCTTCAAGCTTTACCGCATTCTTTTAGGAGCAAGAGAGAATCATAATTCAACTATACAAGATGACATACAGTGGATGTATAATCCGATCATCTTGCTGGGACGACGCCTGAGATTTTCTTGAATGAATAAAGGCAAAATAATAATAACAATAATAGTCTTTTTGGGGATGACAGTTTTAAAGAGATGGGTTACATCACTCAGACTATCAAAGTCAGGGATGGACCGTGGGGCTATAAACGGGCCCCGTTCAATTCGTTCGCGCGGATCGATTTGGGTTCGGAACGTGAAAATTGCCGATTCCCTAAATGGAGTTTGAGAATTAACATTCGTGAATCGCGGATTCGCAAATCAAATTTGCAAAACATTTTTAAATAAATTTAAAATTTTTAAAATTATTTCAAGATTAAAATAATAATTATAAATTTAAAAATTATGTATAATATATATTTAATCTTTATCAATAATATAAAATTAAATAAATTATAATAGAAACTTATTCATTTAAAAATAACTTATTTAAATTAAATTGAGTTAAAAAATAAAGAATTGAATTCAAAATTGAATATTGAATCGATTGAGTAAAAATTTATATAATATATTAATTTAATTTAAAAATAAAAACATTAAAAAAATGCTAACTCATCTACAAATTGTTCAATCCATTTCTATTTGATCCAGTTCCATTTTAAATTCCACAATTCTTTTCTTTTTCTCTCTAACTTCGATGCAAATCCACCTTAAATTCCCCTCATCCAATATAATTGCTACTACAAAATAATAATCAGAAAAAAAAAAAATAATAGTAGTGGTACCATGGCTACTTGGATTGAAGTCAGAACTCAAAGTAGAGATTGGATTTGGGTGCAGGATTTTGCGGTCAGTTTCAAAATCCAAATACTAAGTGGTATTTTTAATTTGCACCAACTAAGACAAAATAAATTTTTAAGTGGAGATAAAATTAATATATTTTTAATTTCCACAAACAATATAAAATTAAATAAATTATAATAAAAATTTATTAATTTTAAAATTATTAATTTAAAAATAATTTATCTAAATTGAATTGAATTAAAAATAAAGAATTGAGTTTAAGATTAAAAATTTGTATAGTATATTAATTTAATTTAAAGATAAAAATATTAAGAAAAAACAAATCTAACGAATCAAACTACTATAAGTCCACGTTTAAGTAGACTTATATTTTATGAATTCTAATTCATATTTTTTGAAAGATCAATAAATCTAAGGACTCCAATCTATTTCAATGGTTCTAATGAATTAGTAAAAAAAATATTTTCTTAGTTTTGAAATAAGGAAAAAGTTTCTCACTAAAAAAAAAAAAGACAAAAAGAGAAATAGAAATAAGGAAGAGTTTTATAAAGTCCATCTGGTGACGAGTTTCATTTCCTTATAGATTTTTCCTTACCTTGGAACAAGTGACCAGAATCCATTTCAAGAGATAGCATCCCTCTGCTCTTTTACGTGTTAAATACCTAAAATTATCATCTAAGTGGGCAAAGTAAGATATTAAATATGTCAGAAAGATAGCAACCCTAATATATTAAACATGTCACTTAATTACTCATTCGAAATTCAGTCATGTCTAAAATTATATTCAAAATCATGATTACAAACATTAATATTATATCATTAATTTGGTTATACTAATTTAACAAATTTCTTATCACTATATTTTAACCATTCATATTGACATCATTGAAGTCTAATATTATTTATTTTATCACAAATTCAAAGTATTAATATTCAAAATTTTAATCTCTTAGAACTCTACTTTTCTTTGCAAATATTTAATTTGGTCTTAGAGTTTTAGCCTAAATTTTATGCATGTTAATTTTTTCTATTTTTATGTATTTATATATAATACAGTAAAAGATGTATTTGTTACTTGAATTCAATTCAACATTATTAATAAAAAATTAAATATCTTACATTAACTTTCATCTTTTAAAAAATGTCATGCATAGTATTTATGTCAATTAATAGGGATGCTGACTTAATCCATAATATCATCATCTTTTTTATAAATAGTAATGCTTGGATTTCAAATATAAATTAAGAACTATTAATTGAATATATAATAATAGAACATATTTATAAAATTCAATTCAATGAATATAAAAGATTTAAAACTTAATTTTGAATTCATTTTTTGTGTATATAACATTTTCTATATTTTTTTATTTTGTAAATCACAAGAAGACCAGTATTATATATGTAAGCCTTCTTACATGGCTACTCCACCAATTAACCACGAATACTAGTAATTCTAATTTTATTAGGCAGAATCAAAATGTTACTTCCATTTAAAAGTTGATCTTTATGATAATATGGTCCAACAGTAAATTCATTTCTCTTTGTTTAGTGTTGTATGATATAATGGAATGCAATATATTAAAATTTAAAAAGAAAAAACATTACAAAATAAAGGTAAAATCAAATAGAATGATCAATCTAATTATATTTAGTACTATAAAAAATGAAATTAATCAGTAAATTCAATAACGTGACATACACAAAATAGTTTACCTATCATTATTTTGTATTAAGGAAAAGTTCAATCATTTATTAGGAAGCTTATAGTTATAGGTATAATT
The DNA here is from genome assembly GCA_020226215.1 of Sindora glabra. Taxonomy (NCBI): domain Eukaryota; kingdom Viridiplantae; phylum Streptophyta; class Magnoliopsida; order Fabales; family Fabaceae; genus Sindora; species Sindora glabra. Next base: position 11,983,837 of record CM035232.1, on the reverse strand, counting down.
TTTTGGTTTTGTCCAAAACCTCTCATATCCGGTAGTTACATTTAGCTTTGATTAATTTAAAGCTAAGTTGAATTGGACCTTAATACGGGAAGAAAGCTCTCCCAACACTTATTTTTTTCATTCATAAAACTTGAATATGAGACCTTACTTAAGAGGTGCTAAGTTCCAACCACGTATAACAATAAGCATTGGTATTTATAGGTATAATTATTTTAGTAAAAAATATATATCTCTATAGTCTCTAATCCACATATATGTCATATACATACCAATTTTCTACGTGCTAAGAATAGAGGACATAAATCCGTACTTCTCATTAAATGTTTGGTGCATGGTGTGAAATAACTTGTAAACTAGTGATGTACTATAATATGGAGGTATTATCACTAAATGAACTCATTAATTATGTTATTCTTAAGAGGAATCCTTACCTATTTAGGAACTGTATTGTCACTTCTAACCTCTAGAAGCAAATTAGTATTCCTTAAGAATTGTGTCATTCTTTTAATCTTGAATTTTTTAAGTGGCTTAAATGCAATTGTAATACATTAACTCTCTCTATTCACATAAATATTCCTTGGCATGTTATGATTCCCTCTATCCTCTAATGTATATGAATCATGAGAAATAAAATTGTTTGTGGGAATTTGCCTTCAAATAAAATGTGAGGTTGTATTTTATTTGCTAAAAGTCAAATTCTATCTAAAACTACTAAAACTTTTGCTTTTATTAGTAAAGGTACTGCTAATGAAGCTAGAAAAATGATTATTCATTACATAAAATGGAATTTTCCCCTTAAAGGCGAGTGCACTCTAAATATAGATGGCTTTGTTACAAGAAAGTCTGGCCTTATAGGGGTTGTGGTTTGATTTGAAATAATCAAGGTATTTAGCTTGCTAGATTCTATGAAAGCTTGGGTTATGCCACTAATGTCATAATTGAACTTTTGGATTTGATTGAAGGTTTGAAATTAGCTATAAGCATGAATATTACTTATTTGAACATTGATTTAGACTCCTAAAGTGTTGTCAAATTCATTAATGAGAATTATTGTCATGGCCATCTTTTAACTTCTTATCTTTACAAGTGCAAGGCATTTCTAGAGAAAATAGCCCATAAAAGTGTTAGACATATATTTAGGAAGGTCAATCAATATGTTGACTTATTGGTTAAGATAGGGTAAAAAAATGAATCCTCATTTATTATTTTAAGTTATCTATTTGTGAACATTATTTCCCTTTTTAAAAGTGATGCTTCATGTGTAATATTTCCATGTTTTTCTATTTGTAATATAGATGTTGGATAATGACTTTGTTATGTTTTATTGCCTATATTAAAAGGCTCCTGATATATATGAAAAAAATACTTTTCATCATTAATAATCTATGATGATTAAAAATTGGTTGACTTAATAGAAGTAAGCTAGGTTTTAAGATGTTTTAGATTTGATAAAAGGTTACAAGTTTGATTTTTGGAGGCATTTTTAGCAGATGAAATTTACTATCTATTGCTTCCATCTTAAATAAAAATTAGTCTCATACTTAATAAAAAAAGTATAAAAATACCTAGATATTAAAAAAAAAATTTGCTGCCATTACTACAAAATTACCTTACAACATCAGCAAATCGATATCAATTAAAGTGAAAGCTAACATATATGATAATGCAATGGTATTTATGAAAATAAGTGTAATTTATCATGTCAATTCAAATAAAAAAGTCTATATTTTCATATTATCTAATGGCAGATGAAGAATTATAAAAATAAGTTTAAAAATACTTTCAACATTAATTGTTTAAAAACTTACTTAGAAAATAAAGGTGAATTAGTAGATTCGAATAAGACCCTAACATTAAACATTGGTTCCTATGTATAGTTAATGTTAAAAGTTTGCTCAACATGACATTTTTGTAATTTTGTGAAGAATATTAGACATTGGTTTTTGTAATAGCTAATATTGAATCATATAGACGTCAATTTTTTCTTTTGTAATCAACGTTGAAAGTTCTACCACTAGCACATCTTCATTTTTGTTTCTCATAATTGTAAATAAAATTACTAACAAACTTATTTCATATAGTAATTTGCCTTCCATTTTTTCATGCTCTTTACTTAATTTTCTCTAATGTTTGTTTAATATAATGTTAACCTTCTACTATCTTTAAACATCTACTCTTATTTTAAACATCTACTCTTATTTATCTGAGATATTTTTCTCGGTTCTTTTATGATTTACAAGTATTTTGTATTTTCATTCTAGTTTTCGAGGTTAGATAGATAGTATTATCATTTATTGTTAAAAGACTTTTATTTTTATACTTTAAAATTGCTTTTTAATCATTATTTATAGAGCTTAGAAGTATTATTTAACATAGATAGTTAATATACTTATATACATGTCTTGTTTTATGTTCATATTTCCAAAAATATTATTTTTACTTGGATGCTTGTTTTTTAAGTAACTTTCTATATTAGTGTGGCTCTATTGCTTGAATGCTATTTCTAAAAATGCCAATTTGTTATAGGTAAGTTCCATTTTAGGATTAAACTAAATGTAATAAAAGACCTGTAATAATTCTTCATTATTTAAGTTATCACATGTATATGCTTGGTTGTTTATTGGATGTGGTTTAGCATATAAATTAAATGTTTATGTTGAGTATGTTAAGACTCTTTAAATAAAAATAAGTGACATGGATTCATTTAATGTGATAAAGATGGTTAGAAAAGTAAGGGAGCTAGGAGTCTTATAATTTAAGGGATATTATTCTCAAGTATACCAAAGGAAAAAGGCAAAAAGTAGACTTCAACAATAAAGAAGTTACGTGTGGGCTTGTTAGAATTGAATTTAGTAGCTATCATACCAAAATGGCCATTAATGTTAAGAAATGGCACCAAGTGCAATAAGACATCAAAAATATTATCTAGGATGATGTATTGGCAAGAAACCTTAATACTTTTCTCCATTTTAATTTTTACATGTCAATAATAAGGAGTTTTGGATATAAATTATATTTATCATTCATTTGCAAGTTACCTTACAGATTACTTATAGTATTCACAAAGATTATAAAAAATACCTCTTTATATTAGCCAATAAAAGGTGGAAGGATTTCAAGCAGAAGTTAAAGAAGAAGTACATTGGTGGTCCTATAAGGATAAAGGTAAGGGTAGTAATTTCTAATACAACATAATAATTCGACACGAACTTGATATATTTATTCAAGTTCAGATTAATATGTTAATTCGTTTAAAAATTTATATTAAATTTTTAATAATTTTATTTAAGAAATAAATAATATTTTAATTATAAATAGATATATATAATAAATATATAAAACTATTAATTTAATAAAATAGTAATAAAAAATTAAAATAATATTTTATTAATAATTAAAAAATTTTCAAAAAAAATAATTAAATTTAATAAATAATTTTATAATAAATATTTTATTATTTAAAATTATTAAATAAGTTAAATAGGTAACTTGTGAGTTAACACGAATAATACGATTAATAAATGGATCGACTCGAATGACACGAATTACCACCCTTAGATAAAGGTGGACCTTCTCTTAGAAAGTATCACCGGAACAATGCCTATATGTAGGATAATTTTGTAAAGATATGCCACTTGAAAAAGTTCAAGGTAAATACAGTTATTTCAATAATGAAGAATGTATTCTCTCCACTTTTTTTTTTTTTTTGTCAATAAGCCTTAAGTGTATAAAACAAGGTGAACCAAGCTAAAAACATGTGTAAGCATAGCATAGGTTGCTTAGGCATGGTATATGAAACTCGAGAGAAAACTTATTAAGAAAAGGACCAAAGCTATTGAGGAGGCTATTAATCAACCTAGTAATCAACGATCTACCTTTACCACTCTTATACAATAATATAAGTTATGACTAAGAGTTAGAGTTAACAGGAAGGGTGAATTCATAATAAAGGAAAGTTAACAAGTTGCTTAATAAATAGTAAATGATGTTATTATTTTATTTATCAAATATGAAGTGTGTTGTTTATTTATTATCACATAAGTAACTATGTTTGATTACACCATGCTAAGTTAAGCTCACACAGTAGGTTATACAGGGAGAGTTTTAGTTAAGAAGGAAAATGAACATCTTAATAGCTACCTTAGGGATTTAAAAACATCTCGGATGTGTAAGGGGAATTGCAATATTAATAGGCCTTGAAGCTTACTTTGGGTCACTTCAAGATGTCTTTATAATGGAGGACTATTCAATAAAGATAAGGCGAAGCTCAAGGCTAAGATAAGGAAAGAGTTAAGGAAAAGCACTTTTATAGGATGTGATAACCATGCTCTGATATAAAGGAAGGACATTAGTTGCCTCAAAGAAGGAGAAGGAGGTGCAAACTGTGACTCTTTTGTCATAACAAGGTAATTACTGCCTTACTAATCTCAACGTTTTTATCTAATTACCACAAGTAATTTCTTGTCATTGCATTGCTTATTGTTAAGATTTTTCAATAATGATGCAATTTTACATTGACATTAATCAACCAATTTGTTTTTCAGTTTAAGATAGATGTAAATGTATACTTATGATTAAAGGATCCCCTGTCATGCAAATGGCGAAAGGTATGGTTTTCCCAAACCATGTGCTTCACACCGTTGCACTACTAAAGGACTAATGTATAGTCATGGTATACATTGTTAAGGATACCACAACTAAGGTGTTATTATTAATAAAGGAAGTGACCATGGTTGCTCAAGTAATTAGGGGTGCTAATTCGGGTTCACGGGTCGGGTTTGGGCATAACCCGAACCCGTTTATGCTCAACTCGAACACGACTCGTTTAATAAACGGGTTGACCCGATACGACCCATTTTATTAAATGGGTCAACCTGACACGACCTGTTTAACCCAACCCAAACCCGTTTATCAATCCATTTATATTAATTTTTTATTTTATATAAATTAATAGTTAATAAATTTATATATTATATAACAGGTTCACAGGTCAGGTTGACCCGTTTAACAACCTGCATAACTTAAACGGATTTAAAACGGGCTAAACGGGTTGACCCGAATCTGACACGAACTTTATTTAGGTCAGACGAGTTAACTCGTTTATGACCCGAACCCGACCTAAACCCGTTTAACTCGTGTCGTATTGAAAATTGTCACCCCTACAAGTAATTAGGACATAACTCTTTAGCCAAAGGCTTTAATTTCATTTCCCACGAATGTGACGTATCCCATTATTTCAAGTTTATTATTTATGATCAAATAAAATATTACCTAGCATGTATAATTATTATTTTCTTTGCAATCCATTTTAGGTATATATGAAGGGAGAAAAGGATAAGAGGTTGTTGGAAAAGGATAAGTACGAGAATGGCAAATCCAAAGAATTAAAAATTTTGGCAGCTTATCCTCAGTAAAAAATAAAGGTTAGCACATTTTGAAAGAAGCTCCAATCTATAGTGTAAAAAATTTTGGATATAAGCTTAGATATCTTAGGACATGAATATGATCTCATTCTCTTATCCAAGGATATTATATGAAGATTTGGATTATGTCTATTCATCTTTACCCCTCAAATCTATTCTAGTTTTGTACACATATTAGACATTATGAATTGTACTATTTTTGCATTTTGAAAATAATAGGTGCTTGCATCATGTCATTGAGGATAGGAAATTTTCCTATTCTAATTTTCTAGATCTAAATAGGATTCAAAAGGTAAGGACAACATTAAAATTTCAATACAAGTATATACACATAGCCATGTTAGTGAACAAGAAGTGACAATGTTACATGGTACCATACTACAAATGGTATAATGGTGCAAAAATAGGCTCTAGTTAATATTTGGTTATATTTTCTCCTTAACTCACTTATTTTGATATTAATAATATTATAAGCATTACTAAATGTTGAGTGTCATATATTTAAAAAAGAGGATGATTTACTAAATTGACTTATTAAGGCACAAACCATGCTCACGTTGAAAGGCAAAACTCATAAAAAGTAATGGACATACATTACAAGATGCATTTCTAATAAGACCAGCACTATTAAATGGATGCAAGTGGAGGAAATGTTCTTGTGTATATTTAGATATCTAATATAGTAATTGATCATCATTACATAAAATTAGCATTATTTTGAATTCCTTTATTATAATGCCACACATAAATAGGTAATGTCAAGTATGGCTACTACATAACAAAATATATGCTGAACATGGTCATACATATAAAGAGGAATGAAAAACTTGATACAATAATCCATTTGAATTTTAATTTGGTAGACACTTATGAAAACATGTAATTCTATCTTCTTATCCAGTTTTGTATGTAAATATACAATTTTTTTTTAGGAAATTGCCATGACCTTAACTTGATTATGACTACTATAAAACTTACTTCTCAATTTCTATTAGCTTAATTCATTTTAACTATCATATTTCTAAATAAGGAATATGTATTCATATGGAAAGGAAAAAGATAACCACTAAGAAAGAAATTATTTTATTCAAAATCATTAAAAGGGTTTACAAAAGATAAGAAAATTTCCTATGATAAGGATAAGCTAATTTAACTAACTTATGAGGAATCTAGTTCATATATTTCCTTTATGTAAGCCTATGAATAAAATAAGTCCTAAAAATAATTTCTATGTACAAATATCATATGCTACTATGTAACTAAAACAATAAGCTTCTATAGAACTTAGCTCTAAGGAGGAGGTGATGGAAGCTCGATGTAGGAATTTGCCAAATAAATCATGAAGGTGTAAGTCTAAAACTTAGTGAGCAAATACCCTGTTAAAATAAATAATACAACATAATAACTTACCCCTGGATCATCCTCTTGTGAGGCTCATCACATGATCATTAATATTAACAATTTCATTTTAATAGCCCTAAAAAAGGCTCAAACATAATCATTTTATTACAAACAATTTACATAAAAGTTTTTTAAGTACATCTCAAAGCAATAGCACAATTCATGCAATAAATAAGAAATAAATACATGCATCCACTTTATAACTCCCTAATTAAGCTTATCCTTACTTACATTTCACTAGGAATTAATCATCTATTAGTCTCCATCATTATTCTTATATATAATGAAGATGGCCTCATAAATTTCTAGCATTATGGCCATTTAGTAAAAATAGTCATACATTAACTTTTAATAGTAATTCATACCTTGTGACCTTTCTAATATTATGGCCATTTAATGAAGACAAGCTTAGGTGGGCCTCTACATATTTCATAATTCAAAATTTTTTTCATATCATATCTTAAATTATAGCTAACATTGTTTCATAATAACATTATGCCTTAATGCATGGCCATATACCATATTTCAATGCATAAATAATAATATAATCTCATTTACATCATGCATTATTCAACATGCTAGCTTGATTCAACTTTTCATGGTCATGATTCATGTATCTTATCATCACTCATCATACTTTATCATATCATGGTGTTTAGAAAGCATACATCCCATATCGAACCTTTAAATAACATGACTTTTCTACAAAATTTGAGTATAATCAACTATATACTTAAGTGCTAGAGTCCAAAGGCAACCTTGAGTATGTACTTGAGTATTAAGGTCTCGAGGTAATTCAAGATGCTCATGCTCGAATATTGCCATCTAGGGAGCACCTTATGGCTTCATAATTACTCATATACTTGAATATGCTTGTCCAGAATACACATTTTGGGCAAACTCAAGCATATACTTGATTATAGCTTAGGAATTTCCCACTTTCACTTTAAAATACATTGTTCATTCAAAAAAGAAAAAAGAATCCCTAATGAATTAAATCCTAACTAACCATTATGAATTGCTAAATACGAGGTATTGTCACACCATTAAACACCAATTAGGAAAATCATATTTCATTTATAACACCAATTATACTAAAATCAAGCATTATGGTCACAAAATCATAAACCTTAAAACATTGCATTCAATTCATTTATTCTCAAATTTAACAAGAATGGATTGAGTATTTACTTATCTTGTATGGAAGAGAGTAATAGAAAGTTTAAATAAATATTTCTTAATCCTAATCACATTGAAATTTGATGATTTTAGATTTAGGGTTTGAAACCCTTAATTGAAAGCAAATAACTTCAAATGTCCTTATCAGCAAAGAAGAAACAAAAATGATTCTCAATAGAAACAATATGTTTACCTTGATTGGATGAAAAAATTGAGAAAGAATGGAATTCCTTTACTTGATTTATTGAAAAAGTGAAAAGAAAGTTAAGAGAAGATGAGAAAGATAAAAAAAAGAGAAGGAATAAGGATTAGTAGCTAAAAAAATGAGGAATAATGCCTTCAAAGGTATTTTTTAAATTTTATTCCTAAATCTCTTCTATACTTACATATTCACTTATAATAATCTAAAACTTTATACTTTATAATTTCATTTAATTTTTTTAATCTAATTCTCATAAAATTCATATTTTTATATTTATTCAATAATTAACTTTATTTTATATCATAATTCACACTTAAATTTTCTAATTTTACAAAATTTATTAGTCATTACAATTATTTCTTATAAATTTCAATTTACTATATTTTAAAGAAGATGTAATAAAAATACAACATCCTATAATGCAGAAGATTTAAAAGCCTTGTAAAAGAAATAAGTTGCATATGTATTATGTGTATGTGTGTGTGTGTGTGAGAGAGAGAGAGAGAGAAAGAGACAAGTATTAGCATAAGGGAGACTTCCAAATATATAACTTATTAGATATTGTAAATGAAAATGCACACACACACACACACACACACACATATATATTTGTACTTATAAGACTTAGTGTAATTACTAAAAAATATATATTATTTTGTATGCATTCCTAAAGTTATTTATAAGTGTTGTTGTATGATTTAATATAATTTAAAAGATAATGCTCTTTGGCATTAGTAAGTGTGTTTGTCTTGGTATTTATGTAATAAGTTTGGTTTTTTGTCTTTAGTCTATGTTGATTGTTTATTAATAAATGATATGGATACTATATGATATCTAGTTTTTAAATATTCGATGTGGAACTCAAAATTAGGCAATAAAAAATAATAATTTTGTTAAAAATAGGATGTTAATATTATACAACATCAATCTTAATTTATAAATGGTATAAAATACTTAAACAATGTTATTTTTATTTCCTCAAAACTTGCAAAAACAAAAGCAAATGTTGAAATACAAAGGAAGTTTGTCTTGACACTAGATTGCAAAGTAATTTCTTCCTTGTAAAATTTGTAGTGCCTTATAAGAAATTAATCAATGAATTTTTCTTTGTAAGTAAGAAGCTCGCTATAATTTTTTCATGTAAAAGAATATCTCAGCTTAAGTTTTAACCACTTATTCACTCTCGTTAGTGTCTTTTTCTTAACGTTAAGGTTCATTTGAGGACCTCATTTTTTTTTCTAAATCTATTAAAGAACATCTATTTATTATATATTGTATTAATATATATGGATTATGTACTTCTAATTTCATTATTTAGGATTTTATGTAATGTGAGTTTCTTGAAAAAAAAAAAGGTGGTAGATTTCTTGATCATAAAAATAAATCAATGGATATTTTTATATAAAAGAGTTGGATGGCAAGAGCACTATGCAAACAACATAGAATATCATCAAAATTTAATCTAAGTCAATTAATAAATCTTTTTTTGATAAAAGTATATTGTATTAATGTTGTACATATAACATTAGTTCTGACATATTTATGCTTTTTTCTTTTTTTCATAATAAGATTCATAAAGATTTCTATCAATGATTGTGTCACCAAAAGAAAATGTAATTTTTTTATGCATTTAGAGGTATTATTTTAAGTTTTTATAATATGTACATATTATATATTTTCTATTATAGAAATCTAATTAAATATATGAAATTGTCATTACATATTTATTATATTTGAGATATTATTTTTTATTGCTTATATAAGAGTATGAGTTATTGGATTTTATGATTAGTTTCAGATACTAATTTGGGAATAATAGAGTTTAAAACAATTTTAATGGATGAAAGAAAAATCAATAAATGACGTGATTATCTTATAAAATTACTCCCTTCGTTTCTTTTTATCTGTCGTATTTTTAAGAAGATTTTTGTTCCTTTTTATTCGTCGCTTGTTGTTTTACAACTCCAATGAAGTATTAATTATTCTTTTTCTAAATCTATCATTCTCTTTTATTAATAAATGCTTTATTATTTTACATTATTAGTTAATTTATATTTTTTTATATTTTTTCTTTATTTTTAACTATCTTAAATTTTGTCTATAAAGGATAATATTATAAAACTTATTAAAAATAAAAAAATTTAATTACTTTCTTAAATATGTGAAATCGGTTAATAGCGATAGATAAATAAGAATGGAGGAAGTATCATTTTTACCAATATTAGATGTCATTTATTTAAAAAAATTAATATATTAGATAAAAATTAAGATATGAAATACTTATTGTTATAGTGAATTACAAGCCAACATTCTATATAAATAATAATGATTATTAAATTCAAAAACTAGTATTTTATTCAAATTATTTAATAACATACAAGAATTAAAAACCAATATTATCATATATTCTTAATATTAATCTAAAAATTATCGTTAAATGTACTAAATATATAATATTTATATATATACTTTGATAAATAATTAATACAAAATAAATTAAACGACTAACATTAAAAAATATTTTTATAATAATATACAAATGTGGAGTGCAAAGTGGACATGCAAGCCACCCGGCACACAAGTATGGGAGCATTTTCCAAATATTTATTTATTTATGTGACGTGGGTTGCGTAACGCAGTAGAAAACAGTACTATAATATTATATGAATCGGTCCGACAATTAACAAACAATGCGAGAATTTATCACATGGCAATCCCAAAAAGTCTGTTGCTCCCATCATGCTCATACATTCCTTTGGCAGAGATTGCTGGCTCCACATGGCATCCGTAGAGTGGCTGTTATCATTGCAAGGGCCCCACAAAGTATCACCATCCGATCTCACATCACTTTGACTTTCTCAACATCCACGTGGAGTGGAAAAGGCGATATTTCGGAGGCCGTAACGACGACTGCAAGTCTCCAAGGGAAATTCAATTGACGTTGTGTGGAAACTCGACCGATAAGATTTTTTTACGTTTTAATTATAGTATTTATTTATAATTTTAACTAATAAATAAAAATTAATTATTAAATTTTATGATTTAAGAGTTTAAGATCATAAAAATTGAAAATTTAATATATACATTTTGTAAAATTAATTAATAAATAAAATAATAATATTTAATTTTATTTATCAAGTAAGAGTGCACTTTATGTTACAATTGCAACTTATAAAAATTTCTTAGGCTGCTCTTTGATTTATGTTGGGTGACAATTTGATAATTTTTAATACAATACTAAGATGACATAAGTTATATGGACTTGAATTAAATTTAGATTAACTAACATAATTCTTTATAATTTATGTAATTTTATGGAACGTTATCCGAATTAATTCAATGTGGCCAATCCGTGTAACTTGCAATGAAATATGTAATTTTACATATGAATATATGTGATATTATTATTCATGATGTACATTATATAACATATTGTTAAAAAATAAATATTTTTATGTAAAATTAAAATTTTAATATTAGCATATTGTTAAAAATTAACAATATTTAATAAAATATGTGATAAATAAATTTATAATATATATTATTAATTAGAATTATTAAATCAATTTATTTATTTTAATATATTTAATAAATAAAATTTATTTGAGACAATTCAATTATCATTTGAATTGAGATAAGATTTAGCTTATTTAAATTGTTACTTTGTTATATGATTCCGAATTATCACTCCTATTTCTTGCTTACTTCTGGACCTCATCTGCAACAATGAGATTTTTTCTTTTTTTCAATGCTTTCACTGATACACGTCGCGTGATTACAGAGTATATAATTTCACTTTGAATGCACAAAACTAATAATTTAAAAATTAGTAATTTATACCCTATTTATTTTATCAAAAAAAAATTTTATAATAAAAAATATCACATATACACCTTAATTTAGTGGTATAATAAGATAAATAATTTTTCTTTAAAATAGAAGATATTATTTTTCACTATGTTATTTGGATTTAGTATTGAACAAATAGATTATTTTCTATTATCATAATTTTTTATAACTATATTATTACAAAAGATATGTTCCAATAAAATAAATAGTGCTTGATAACCATGTTTTTACTGTTCTTAAAAGAATATTTTTATATTTTTAAAAAATTTCAGTTAATAGCTATTTGATAATTTATTTTTAAATATTACAAGAAATTTTGTATTTAGCGATAGAATATAATGATGGACCGACGGAATTTTTGTTGGTAAATTTACCTATAAGGAACAAATATATGATATGATTTGCACAAAGGAAGTTCATCATTAATTTTTATTTCTAAAATTTTTCAACTTTAAACGAGATTTGTTTCTAAATATGTTAGTAGTTTATTGATGAAATTAGCAATTTTTTTTATTTTGAATTATTAATAGATTTAACAACGAACTTATATATGAAAATTTAAATTTTTATTTAGCAGTGCAATAGTTTTATTTTTTATCAATGATGAAAGCTATCAATATCCATTGCTAATTGAAATGCATAATTTTATTAAAATGTGTTAGTGGTGGAAATTTCTATTGCTAAACTAGACTTTATTCAATACTCAACACTAGACTCCTACTTTCCTCTTTCTCACTACGCCCTAAGGTGCTCCAACTTCCACCATCGCCATTAACTTTAGCTATTGTTAGCTTTGACTTCATTTGCTTAAGGTTCTAATTGGTAATTTTTTTTTTTTGCAATTGATTAATAGTTTTAGGTGGTTTTCAATTTTCTTATTTTTAAGGTTTAAGTTTAAAATTCTTCAATTTAGTCTACCTAATTGCAATTTGATTGATAGTTTTGTGATGTCTCTTAATTGAATATGTTACTCTTATCTCATTTTTAACCAAATGAATTGAAATCTTGTCTTTTATGGTGTAAACTACCAAAGTTTATTCATTAGTTTTGTGGTAGAAATATATGCGATAGATTACTGAATAAGTTCAATTTGTGTCTTTGAGTTATTTGTTTAATAACTTACTCATCATAGCTTATGAGCTTTTAATTGTGTAAATATTTGGTTTTATATTGCATTTCCCATAGTGCTTCTATTGCCAAAAAATTGAATTGATTGTTGAACTCGCACTATTAAACTTAAGGTTTGATAGATTGTGGTTGGGTCATGATCCATGAACCAGTAGAATTACTATTTTAATACTATTAGCATTTGGGTCCATTAGGTTTTACCATCATCATTAACAACATGTATATTTGAGTTAAATTGACTATAAAATAAGTGGAAGTTTCATTGTTCTATCTTATTCATATTTGCTTCAAAATGAAATTTAAAATCAAAATATGAGTTTGCAAGAAATCTACATGAACTTAAGCTTGATTTTATTGCTAAATGGTTTGAATTCATGTGAACTTAGGTTCATATGAGTTTAATCCATTTATGCTTGCTCCATAACATTGTGAATTTCTTCCTAGTTAATTTACCTTTACCTTTCATTTCAATTTTTTTTTAGAAAATCTCACCTTTATAGATCTATTAGATTTTTTTTCTTTTTTTTTCCCAAGTTGATTTACCTATCTAAAATCATAAAAGTCTAAGTAGTAAACAAAAATATGAGTTCTATAACAAATTAACTAACAAACAATCAAGAATGACACATGTTTTTGTAAATTATAGTTTCAATTTTCTTTTAAGATAACTAATGATTAATATTTGATCATATATTTTTTTAGAATTGAAAATTATCCTTAACACTCAATAAATGAATAAATTATTGGGACCTTTCACTAAAAAAATTATTGGGATCAAAATCCACCTTTAAATGATGTTGCTAATTAATGTTAAAATTAATATAATTTATATCATATCACATATGCAATTTACAGTGTTAATTTTCAAGCATTATTTATGAATCATTGTTTGAGACTTGTTAAATTTAATGCTTTTATAATGTGTTGACCTTTTATATATACGTTGCTAAAATGTATTATTTATGAAACTTTTCTCACATTTTTAATAAAGTGTAAGTTATGAAAGCCTTAAAAGCTGAAGCATATTATTTGTTAAGTGGTAATTATATTGTCTAATACTAATAAATAGCTATATATCTATGTGGATTGGATTCAATTCATTATCTTTGGCATATTCTTACAAATTGCTTTATTTATTTTAGATGAGAATGTCTTTAAATTCTTTAAATTATTATTTGAATATGTGATTTTTCAATACTTTATATATTCTTTTAAATAATGAATGAATTAAGTATAATGCTATGATTATATTGTGTCTTTGTAAATGAGATAAGTATAAGTAATTTTTATTGAAATTAATTTTAGTTATAACATTGGTATTAGAATTAGTTTTTAAATCAATTAGTATTTATTAATAAGTTATTTCATTTGATCAATATTATAAGGTACTATGTCAACTAGTTTGTGAGGATCTAATGGTTTTAATCCTAGTATGGGTGGTAGTTGTAGGCTTAGAGGCTATAGTTTAGGTTCATCCATTATGTTTTCCTTTGCCATGATTAGCATGCACCCATTCACACATAGTTAAACTAAAGAAATCCCTATAGTCACTTAGGTAGAAGTCCAAGGCTTTCCCGTTTCCAACCAATTAACATATCTTTTTCGATCCTTTTACCTAATACCCTACTTGGTAGGCTACATAATACTTGACTCTACATGTGGGACATCTTCTAGCAAATCCCTGAGGTAAAAACCTACCTAATGGTCAAATCTGGGTACTTTTGAAGAGTGACTTATAAGGATTGGTTTACATTTAATTTTTTTATTTATAATAATTTGTATTAATTTTTATTAATTTATATGAATATTTAATATTTGTGATAAATTAACATTAATTAATATATTCACTTGTTGCATTTACCTATGTTCCTATTAGGAAAATAACTAAATCATTCATAAGTACTTCATGGAATGAGCTTTCACCTTATATTTTATATTTTAATCATCATATATTTGTATTTATAGTTTAGTTTGACAATTATTAATATTTGACTTTTATCATTTAATATTTATAGGCCGTATACAAGTAACGTCTTGAAAATGTATACTTGGTAAGAAAAAATTTTGTTTATAAGGCTATAGTCAATTATAGGGGTTTGATGGATTAGACAAGGAAGGACTTATCAAAAAGGCTTAAGTGAATGCCCAAGCATATTTTTTATAAAGTAAAGAAAAAGTAGGCTAAAGATGCTAACTTCAAGAGAAAACAAAAGATTGAGAAAAAAAATAGAGCATCTACTACTGGAGGGAGCTTGCACACTAGCAATTCTATCTCTATTTTAGAACATAAAAGGAAGATAACAAGTTTTATTTAATTTTAGTTTAAAATTTTAGTTTTAGCATAATCATTTATTATATACCCTAACTTTATTTTATTTATCATCACATTTCAAACAATGAAAGTAGATTGGATACCTACTAATCTAAAGATCTCTTTCTGCACCCACACTCATCTTATGTTAGAGGGCACTAGAAATTTGTAAATGATAAATCTAAAAGGATTTGGGTAAAATTTAATTGCTATTTTGTCATCTGCATTACATTGTAGACTTTATCCATAATTTTTTTTTAATTTTTAAATTTAATTTTTTAGGAGGAGTATACTAGGATGGTAAAGGCGTAGTCTTCCTAAATACTTGTTAATAGTAGTGAGGGTTCCTCGATGCAGGTTAGCGAGACCTTGATCTTAGTAGAGGTAGTAGGTGACTGAAGCAAAAAAGTTCGCATTTATGGGATGAGATTAAAGGCACATAATGTTAATACGTTTTCATTTGCCATTGTTGGATTGACCTCATAGTTCGAGTAGGAGTAGTTATAAATCACCACTGAGCGGTAGAATACAAAGCTTGCAATAGCAAGAGAGATTGTTACAGCGGTTTAACAGTAGTTTCAAGTTGTGCTTGGTTAAATTGAGAAAAATAACAATCAAATTTAGCCTAAAGGATGGACATGGGTGGTTTAGCACCTTTGTTATCACTAGCTAACTAGGAACACTAACACTAAAAGGATGACCACTAGTTTTAATCACAATCTTTAAAATTTTATATTTTTTTATATTCGTACTTATATTGGATATTCTTAATTTTTAATGAATATCAATTTCCATTTTTTTATTATAAAAATAAAATATTAATATTTAATTTATTTTATAAATTTCAACTCTAAATTTTGATTATCAAATATATATTTAATTTTAAAAAATCTTGTATAATGTAGCATAATTGTTACTTGCCTTGCTAGTAAAATAGCTAGAACTTTAACAATTATTTATCAAATCACCGATGGATTTATGAATAATGAAGCTATCAATTTTATAGAAATTCCTTAATTTAATGATAGATTAACAATTAGTGACAAAAAATTCATTAGTAATATAAAGTTTGGTGATGATAAAGGTGTCATTAATTCTCTTTATCATTTCATCTTTGCTTACTGTGGGATCATGAAATTAGCAATGAAAATGGTGATGGATATTAGTGACAAATATAAAATTTTTATCACTAATTAAATTACCGACACAATATTTACCAATGCTCCTTAATCTGTCAATATTTTTCTTAGTTAGCAATGGATTTTTTCATTATTAATTAGTGCTTTTCTTGTAGTTAAAAATTATAACTTTAAATATGTAATATAAAAAAATTAAATACTTTTCAAAATTATTTTTATTTTTATGATAATTTATAATTAAATGAACTTTTTTTAACAATCACACTCTTTTTATTTTTCTTAAATATGAAAATAGTATTTAAAAATAATCTTTTAGAATAGTTTATAATGTTGGATAAAATAGATATGTCAATCATAACTATTTTTGAATTTTCATGATTATTTTATAATTTTTATAACTAGTATCTCTAGGGATTTTATTTAGTTTTTAAAGCAAGTTTAGTACCTTGTTTAGCATACTATATAATAGTACAAGAACTATTAAATAGTATAATATAATATTATCTAAAATAAAATAATATATTATACTATGTTTACTTTGTTATTGTATAAAATAAATGTTTATGTAAAATTAAGTTATCTTTTATTTGTTGTCATATTGTAGAAGAATGTATAAGGTTAAAAAGGATAATTAATTTAATTAAAATGCCAAAAACACAAAATAATTTAATAAAATTATTTTGAATGAATTTGAAATATATAATTAGACAAAAATATCATTCAACAATCATATATTTTAAGAAATATGAAAATATAAACAAATTAAAGGTTTACACTATGCTAATAACATAATATTACATGCTTCAGTAATACACATAAAAAATGCATATATATGCAAGTGTCATATATGTACACGTTGATATGTATATGAAGATTTTTGTATAACAAATTAGTAAAAAATTATAAAAAAATTAATTTAAGACTATAAAGTTTAATAAGTACTTTGTATAAAATCTTAAAAATATTTAAAAAATAATATACACTATTTACAAGTATCATAAATATAAACTAATATTGTAAAAATAATAAAAAATTAAAACATAAATATCAATATTAAAGAATTTTTAATTTTATAATAAAGATATATGAGAGAGATGTAAGTGAGAGAGAGAAAAATAATTTTAATAATTTAAAATTTATTTTAATATTATTCTATTGATCTTTATTCTCTCCATTATTAAGTGGATAGCTTTATATGAATTAGTTGTATAAGATGAGATTTTTGAATAAATTATATAATCTGTTTAAAACTTTTAAACATATTATAACCCTTGATTGGATAACTTATCCTATACTATTAGATCTTATATATTGTGCCAAATGAGGCTTATTATATGGATTAAGAGTGTTTTAGAAGAAATCTATTTGTTGAAAGAGTATTACCGTGCCTATAAATAAGGCATTAATATGTAAAGCATGAGACATTATATATTTTCTTATTTTAAAGATATCCAATAAGTTTTCCTTCTCTCCTTATGGATTCTAGAATTATTTACCTAGTGGATTTTAAGTCATCAACTAAAATGTTATCTAGTTTCTATGTTTATGATTTTGTTCTGCATCAAGTGGACTTGCCTTGCCTGATGGCTTGTAGTGGCAATTGTATACCAAGAAGTTTCTTATTTTGATGGGTATTTCCTTAAATAGGAATTTGTTAAATAGTTGGTGGATCTTGAATGCTACTTTAAGATTCAAGAAATTTCAATTCTTGATTGAGTCTAACTTACATCTTACAAATTGATTGATAATGTTGAAGATTAGTGGAGACAATTCAAGAAATATAGAGTTTGAGAAAGTATGAAAAAAAAAAAGTTTCCTCTTGGTCAAAGATGAAAAGGTTATTAACTATTAAATTTTTCTTCAAATATTATGATGAACTGTTATGTAAAGTAGAAAAATAAGTTTTTTTTTAAGAATTGTGTTAAGATTTTATTTAGTTATATCTATCTAAAGCTTAAAGTTTACAAGTCCCAAGAATGGTAACAACAAGCGAGATTGCAATTTCATAATTATAACCATAGGTAAGAAGAAAATGTCACACAAGAATCAATAATCCAAAAAGAAGACATTCAAGATGAATTTGAGCAAGAAAGATAAGAAGTCATCGAGGAAGCAAATGAATTTTCATAAATTCAAGTTGCTAAATGTTCACTTGTTGAAGAGCTTGTAAAAGATTGTTCCTAAATCATCAATTAAGAAGCCATTCAATCATTATAAGAGAGATAATGTATAAGATCAAAACTCAAAGATTATAAAAATTCCAATAAATTTCTCTAATGAAGATTTCCAAAGTAAATTGAATTAATTATTCAAGAAAACTAGATAAAAATGCAAGAAAATTAGATTATAATTTCTCAAATCATGAAGAGGCGAGTTGCAATGAATTTTAGAATTTTTAAATATTCAAAATATCTTTTCATATGAAATGGTAAGCATTAAGATCAACCTATTAACTTAAGGATGGAGTTTTTTGAAGAAGAGGAATATGATGGAGGATAAGGAAAAGTAATCAATCATAACTACTTTTGAATTTTCATAATTATTCTATAATTTTTATAATTATTATCTTTAAGAATTTTATTTAATTATTTAAATTAGTTTTAACATAAATACTATAAAATTAGAGTTCTAGTAGGATAATACATTGGTTAAGAGTGTTTTAGACGGGATATTTATTTATTGAAGAAGTTTTATTATACCTATAAATAAGACATCAATATGTAAAATAGGATATACGATATATTTTCTTATTTTAATAATATTTAAGGAATTATCCTTATTTTCTAGTGTATTTCAAAATTAATTATCTAATGAATTTTAGGTTGTCAACAATCTAATTTTTATATTCGCATTCCTATCCCATGTCAATTTCAAGAAAAAAAACCCCAAATACATCAACATTATTTATGTTACCTTTAGATTAAAAGAAAAAATGAATTTAAGGCTTTGTATTGATGCTATCTAACAGTATTATAATGTGCAGTGGCCACTAATTTAACAATGGATACTTCCTTTTTAAGATCTTAAAATTTAAATTTACCAATGCAGATAGAATAAATGCCACCTTTTATTGTCTAATTAAGAAAATTAAAAGAGCTTTAGTTTGCCACGATGAATAGGAATGATAAAATACCCCAAATTTAAAATCTTTTATACAAATTGTGTTGATGGAATTTGAGGATGATAATTTTTTTCTTTTTGTAATGCAAGTCATAGGATAAATTTTTACCATAAATAAAATGGTGAGATGGGGGTAAAAATACTTCTTCTTATATTATGAAATCTCGCTATTATAAAATTATTATATTTTTATCTTGTGTACTGATATATACACATGCACGTATATATAATTTTTTAGCTATTTTAATAATTAATTATTTAAAAAATAAAAAATTTATTAAGATTTCACTTAAAATGATATAGGTATAAAAATATTTTATTAGTAATGTATCAATTTATTTTTTAAGTTTTAAATCATTTAAATTAATTATATACAACAGGAGATCTATATTATAATATTTTGTTGATTATAAATAATTTATAATATTTAAATTTAAATGTTTTCCTTTTCTATTTGCAATGTTTGAAGTTACTTAATAATTACATATAAATTTATAACATTTAATTTTAATATTCATATTTTTAATTTTTCAAATTTTTTTTATCATTCTCTATAAGTCCCTATGGAATTTTATTTTCCCGTGAAGTATGGGGATAAAATAAATTTTATTTTCGATCACAAAATATAAAATTAAATAATACTGTATTTTCGATAATACTACATGAGATTAGAAAAAGCTAATTTGCAATTACTTCAGCCCATTGCCGATCATAATGATGAAGGCGAATTATCATGGTAAGAGACATTGTATTGAGAAAATTTTATGATATATTATTGATATAATAATATATTTATATATTATTATAAATAAGATCTCATTATAAAAAAATAAATTTACGATGTGGAAAAATTTGATAGTGTACCGAAATTCCTCCTTCTATGTATATTGTGGAAAGTAGAGCGGTGATAGTGTGTGTTCTTTTTGGAGGAGGAGAAAGCCGGAATACCATGATTGATATCCTCTGTTCAATACTAGTATAGTATAGAATATTTTGTTGAAAGTACTTGTACCCGGTGTTTTATATATATATATATATATATATGTTTAAAGGCTTGTGAAATCCATCCAAATCCTTCTTCACTTCCTTATTAATTATAAGTTGACGTTCTCATGAATTCGTAATATTTTTAGAGTTTCAAACAATGTTTGTTGGTATAAAATAAGAATGAAAAAAAATACATATTTAGACATTACTTTATATTTTGACCTGAAAGAAGAAGAATAAGGGAGAAGAAGAGAAAAAAAGTTATATCATAATTTTTTTTATTTTAAAGTTTGATTAAGGAGGTAAAGAGACTATAGATTTATAATTAATTATCTAAATTTTTTCAAAAAACAAGAAATATAAAATATTTTGTATTTTTTAATTTAAAAATTTTTAAATAATTTTTTTCTAAGTTTTTAAACAAGAAGAAGGAAAGTCTATCTTCACTATTTATCCTTCTCCCTTTTTCTTATCTTATTATCTTTCTCCTCACTCAATCTTTTGACTACCAAAGATGCTATTAAAGTTTTGTTTTGGGAGAATCAACTCCTTTTTTATTGAAAGTTAGGGGGAAAATAAAGTGAAAAATAATGAGAGAGAATATGAAGAAGAAGGGAAAGGGAATGTATTTTTAAATTATGATTTTTTGTTTAAATATTTAAAAAATCCTCTAATCAAATGAATATAAAATAGTTAATAATTACAAATTTTAAAAAATTAATTATAAATATCCCATCTTTCACCATCATTATTCAAACTCTCAAATGAAGAAAAGGTTGTAATATAATCTTTCCCTCTTTCTCTCTCTTTTTCCTTCTCCCTTTCCAAACGTAGCATTAAACTTTTAAAAATTATAAATCATATGCTTAAAGATTAAATTAATTACAAATTACCTTGAAGGCTTGAAGAAAATTATAAAAAAATATTAATGAGCTATTAACCAGAAAATATGTTGCATGTACATTGTTGGATCTTATTTCCTCTCCTCCTATGCATAAAATAACCCTGAATATTTTGATTATCTCTAAAGTTAGATCATAAAACTTATATTTTGATTATATAATAAGATATTTAATTCAAATTTCATGCGTTTTAAACTAAAAAAAAAAAACTCTCAACAAAATATGTAACACATTTATTAGTTTAGAGATAAAATTAGTAGTCAATTAATGTTTTCATAATTTCTCTAGATTTTGGGGCAATTTGTTTTCTTTTTTTAAATTTTAAAGTGTAATTTATAAGTTTTTAAAGAGGAAAATTGTAATACGGTAAAGTATGTATTCCCTGGAGTAGAAAGGGAGATGTAATGATTTATATACAAATGCAGAATTTAACCCAAATTTAAAGAATCCATTCGTGGAAAGTTGTTTGGTGGATAATTATGTGTAGGAAACATTTAAATTAAGAGTTGTGTAGTGCATTTGAAAAAAGTTACGAATTTCCATGGAAGTTTAAAGGGTTGCTAACCTCCCTATCTGGAGGTTAGCATCCTCATTTTTAGTTGAAAAAACTCTTAATATTAAAAAGTAATATAATAATTAAGGATATTTAAGTAATTTTAATAAAAAAAATATTTAAGTCTTAATTCTACTTATTCTTTTTCATCTTTATAATAAATACATTCAATGATTTAAAAAATAATTAGTGATAATAAATTAATTTTAATATATTTTATTATTTTATTATCATTAAACTAATAGTATAATTTTTTCATTCAGATGAAAAAGTTGAGATTGATAACCTTCCTATATGGATGTGGAGGTTAGTGATTCCTATATATGTATATAAGTATGTATGTATAAATTGATTATCAAATAGCAATATATTAAATTATAATTCTATAAATTCATGGTAAATGAGCACATAAATTTCAAGTGTTTTAAATTATATACACAATTTACTATATGGAAATAAGGCTTGGATCTTGTTTAACACCTCAAACATTCAAGCTAGTGAGATAGAGATGACAGTAAACATGCTAAATGAAGCCATCAGAACAACATATATAATAAAACTATAAACAAAAAGAAAGGCATCATTTGAAAACACTGTTATTTACTCTTTATTACAGTGTTACAAAAACAACCATTTTTCTACCAAAATTAGAATAGAAAATTTTCAATTAAAATTTAATAAATTGCACAATACATTGATTGTAGAATCTTAATCTTTCAATGACAAACGAATAAAAGGGAATGCAGATTTATTATTTTAGCACAACAGTAAACTGAAAAAGAAAATTAACTTATCTCCTTCTTGTGAATCTTAAAACAGGAAATGACTTTAAGACGTTATTAATGATCTGGACTTTATAAATATGTATGTTCACATAAAATGATACTATGTCTTATATTTTGGTGGTCTTCCTTGACACCCTTCAATTCAGAGACCTTAAAAATTAAGAAGAAACTAAGCCACAAAATTATCTCAATTTAATAAAAAGTATCAACACAACTCAGTTTAACCCAAATACCTATCAAAGGAATTTAAAATAATTGAAGATAAAAATTGAATTCCAAATAATAGAAACATAAATAAATTCAAAAACTTTTGATTTAAATTCGAATTTTTCACATTAATTTTGTTGCACGCAAAAAGATTATGCTATTTGGATTTACTTAATTTTCTTTCTCTAGCTTTTGATATTTCCTTTGCAATGTAAATTTTCATTTAGAGAATGATTACTATCTTACAACTGTTGGGAATATTCAAAAAATTGGAGAAATAAATAGATGAGAAAAATTGGAGAAAATAAATGTTGAGCAAGGTGTTTCTAGAAAAATATCTTTATAATAATAATTTTTTCATTTAATTGTATATGATTTTCATTAAAATTTTATCTTATGATACATTGTCTAACCAATAATAGAAAATTGCAATTTTTCTAATTTTAAAGCTGGAATCAACCCAATATGAATTTAGGAGGAAAATACACTTTTTTAGTAAAAGAAGAGAAAATAATAACAATTATTGGCTTTTTTTTTTTTTTGAAAAGACACAAGTTTTCAATTCAAAAACCACAAATTTTCATTTCAAAAGAGACATATTTTGCCAAAATTTATTAACACTTTTTAAAATAATTTGTTATTTTATTAGATAATACAAATAACTATAACTAACATATCAATGAAAAAATAATATTAATTAAGATTTTGAAATACAACAATTTTTGTTATTGTGATAATACATGAATAAGTAATACTAAAAAGAGATGGAGTTTAAATCCTTATATATAATGTGAATATATGAAATCGAGGTGTAAATGAATTAAGTTAAGCTAAATATCAATGTGCTTAAACTTGAATTTACAAAAAATAAATGAACCTAAACTTGAGTTGAGCATCAATATTAAATTTAAATAATTTGAACTCAAATTCAAAATTGACTCTAATGAGTTCAAAATGAGTTATACAAACTTACTTGAATAGTATATTATTAAGTCCTAATTTCTTATTAAATTTAAAATATTCAAATTTAAGCAAGGTGTTATTAGAAAACTATTTTTATAATAATAATTTCTCCATTTAATTGCAAATAATTTCATGAAAAATTTACCTTATAATACATTGACTAATCAAGAATAGAAAACTACAATTTTTTCTATTTTTAGAGCCAAAACCAACCTACCAAATACGAATTTAAAAGGAAAATACAATTTTTTGGTAAAAGAAGAGAAAATAATAACAATTGTTGGCTTCTTTGAAAAGACACAAGTTTTCAATTAAAAAATCACAAATTTTCATTTCAAAAGACATAATTTTATATTTCAAAAGAGACATATTTTGTCAAAAGTTATTAATACCTTTTAAAATAATTTATTATTTTATTAGATAATATAACATATCAATGGAAAATTAATATTAATTAAGATTTTCAACTAATAATAAAAGAATTTT
This sequence comes from Sindora glabra, assembly GCA_020226215.1. Classification (NCBI taxonomy): domain Eukaryota; kingdom Viridiplantae; phylum Streptophyta; class Magnoliopsida; order Fabales; family Fabaceae; genus Sindora; species Sindora glabra. The sequence goes on along the minus strand of CM035232.1, from coordinate 11,959,202 downwards.
TAACAAATTTTATTATTGTGATAATAAATGAATAAGTGATACTGGGAAGAGGTAGAATTTAAGTCTTTATATATAATATGAGTATATGAAATTGAGGTGTAAATGAACTGAGTTAAGCTGAATATTTACGTGCTTAAACTTGGATTTACAAAAAATAAATGAATCCAAACTTAAGTTGAACATCAATATTAAATTTAAATAATTTGAACTTGAGTCTAATATGACTTCAAAATTAATTTATATGAATTTATTGGAATAATATGTTATTAGATCTTAATTTCTCATTAAATTTGAAATATTTGAATTTAAATTCAAACTTTAAATGAATATGAACTTAAATAAATTTATATAACCTTTCTCAAATAATTCGTTGTTTAAGCTAAATTTGATTATATGAAATTTTATTTTTTATAAACAATTAAATAGTATTTTTTATTTTATTTTATTTATTATAATAAAATTTTTATAATCATTAAATTTATTAAAAATATCTATACAATTATTGCATAATATAAATAATTATATTTAATAAAATTAATTATTTCAATAATAGCATGATATTTTTTATATAATCTTAATAATTATTATGTAATTAAATTTTTAATGGATTATGTTATTTATATAATATATGTGAAAATAAAAAATATTATATATTATTTAGTTTGTATAGATTTACAAATAATTTGCACTAAGCAATATGAAATCCGAGGTTAATTTGTATATAAATTGTATTTGATTCGTTTTAACTCGATACATTTAAAGCCAAACTTAAATTGGACACGAATCAATTTTTAATCATTCACAAGCATCTTAACTTTCTTGCATCGGAAGTAACTACCTCTATAAATGTTTGGTGATACATTCATTACCATCTAATAACGGGCGACCATTATCGACGCAGGTTGTCTGTCAAGTCATGTTGGCCAGTGGCTACAAGACAATTCCTACCATACCATTAACTTATCTCCCCTGACTACGACTTCTATCAAAAGACGAAAAACGTTTCGAAGACAGGAAAATAAGGGGAACAGAAACGTTGAGAAACGAGATTAAAAAGGTCAAGTTGATGGATATTTTGTTTGTAAGGGGATGTCGCATCGTCCCATGAAGCCGGCCCCCTTCCCGTATGCTGCTGCATGGCTTTCATACTACGTCAAAGATTAGTGGCACGTTGCCTTTAATAATATACTTCGGACGTATATAATTTTTAATAATGTAGTAATATTTAATGTTATTTTTTTATATTTTAAATCCAAGTTTAATATTTTGCATTTTTATGCGAAATGATTTATTATTTTTATCATAAAAATATAATTTTTAATAACATATATATATTATTTGTATGGAGTCATGTAATTTAAAAAAAAACTGACAATTATATCAAGATTAAGCATTTTGCATGAATTTGACCACGCAACAAGAATGCCTAATCACGGCACCAACATTGTTGGTTCCAAGTTTACAAATCCTATCGACATTGGCTACAGGTTGCCATTAATAGAAAGCCTAATAATAATAATAATAATAATAATAATAATAGAAAGCAAATAGCCTCACTGATCGTGCAATTTTGTGATCCTAAATCCGAACCAACCATTTTAAAACAAATTCAGTTTTCACGTTTTAATACCAAAGAGGGTTACATTATATTTAAAAAATTAAGGATTATATTTTGATATGGTTTGTACTTGTGCAAGCACACGGCATAATATCAAATGTTCTTCTACAATTACGTTGAAATAATATGAATGTAAGAAAATATAAAACACATGACAGTATTTTTAAGGTCGCTTATGTAAATATAATTATAAACTACATGTATGGATTATGAATCTTTTAAGCAGCATTCTTTCATATTACCTTAGGTTGAAGTAGTATACATATAATTTTGTAAATTTTATGAGACTTAACTTTTTTATAGGATTTTGCAACTTGAAAAGTGATGGTTGTAACATGAAAAATTCACAAAATGTTGCAAAATTTTATAAAAAAATTACATACTTTATGTAAAAGAGTTTAAATTTATTACACATTTTATATTATTATTAAATAATATAAAATACATCATTAGAACAGTAAAAATAATAAAAAAAATTTGATTGTAATAAAATAATTTTAATAATTTTTTAATAACATGAGAATATATAGGCATGTAAAAATAATTTATATTGAAAAGTTTATGCGAGATGTTGTGAGCTTTAGTGATTGCATGCATATCTTAACTTGAGGTAGCATGGAAGAGGTTTTTATTTTTTTTAAAGAGAAATTTCAAATTGTAACTTTTTAAAACTTAAAAAAGGTAGCTTTCATGGCTGCCAAAAGGCCCAAGGAAGCCCAAATGTGGAAATGCAACCGTTACCCGCCTGACCAGTCGTTAGCATTACCACAAGGACAGCAACAGCATGCGATTATAATAGGAGCTTACCTGGTTGTCTGTCCGTCCGGACAACTTTCTCTTCCCCGAATCATCAAAAACCATAAAAGAAAGAAGAAACACAAATTCTTTCCATATCTTATGTTCTTCATGTTGTCGGTACAAATAAATATAATTAACAAAAAAAGATTTGCCACGTAGATTTGCGCCATCAACCTCGAGCTAGCTAGCTCTCGAGCCTAAAAACTTTCGTCATTGCAGAGAGATAAGCACGGTGAAAGAGACGACATTGAGGTACAGAGAGAGAAGTTCTAAAGTGTATTCTCATTTTCAGTCCACTTCTTTTCTCTCTTTCTCCATCTATTTCCATGTGAAGATTCAGTTTTCAATTTCCCATTTCCATGGGACTCTAAATTCTAATTCTTTTCGTCCTGCATTGTTAGTTTTCCTTCCTCCCATTTCACCTGGCATACGCGTACTTGTCACTTCACTTCAATTATCATTGCAAATTCTATTGCTTTCACTGTTGTTTCTGGATGCTTAGCTTTCAATTTGATCACCAACTGAATTCTTCCCTCTTAAATCAGCCTTTGCTATTTTTGACCATTTCTGGGTTTTGTTGGTATTTCATTGGATTGTGTAATTTGAAGATCTGCTGTGCGATTCACACAACGCAAAATTTTGATCTTCCTGGTGTCATATTGAATTATCGGTTTGGATCCGGTCGGGGTAGAAACAGCGCCATCTGATGGCGCTGTTTAGAAGGTTCTTTTACCGGAGGCCGCCGGATCGGCTTCTAGAGATCTCCGAGAGGGTCTACGGTATGCTTCATCCAATTTATTTTTATTTCTCTGCCTTTGCCTGACTTTTCCAATTTGGAAATCGAGCTCATACATTCATGACCAACTGCAAAATCCGAACCATTCTATTATCCTCAATCCAAATTACGGAACTTCTGAATTGTAACTTGGGATCTAAACTTTGGTATCGTCTTGGGATAATGCATATGCTAATATGTAAAATTATGGCTTTCTATTTAGTTTTTATCTTTCTCTTAATTCATCAAATAATGCTTCAAGCTTGGGTTAAATAGAATGTCTTCTTAAACGTTTCATTCTGTTTTTGACGTGGTTGCTAGCTGAGGGAAAACACTCATCTTCTGGTTAATTTTCAACTTGCAATAAAATGCATGGGTTATTGGGAGGATAATAGCGGAGGAGAGGGCAGGCTTGGGAATATCATGGCACGAAAGTTGACCAGTAAAATCGATGGTTTGAAATTTCAGTCTGCCGGTAATGCCTTGCGTCGATCTTCTGATTATGTTTAATATGAAATGAGAATCAGATACGAGGGGGAAAATATTCTGAGAACTGTAGCAAGTTAACAACAGAGCAAAAAAACAAAGTTGTATTGCAGTGTTAGTTCATCATTGGAAGACTACTAGCTGAGCCGCGGAAGGCTTTTCAAATTGTATTTTTTTTTTGGGTAATGTTTTCAATTTGTATTTATGCGTTGCTGCAGATGCTTTGTTACATTGTACTGACGATGGTAGTTGGCAGGGTGAAACCGACTCCTATGTTTATTATCTAGTCTCTTATTTCAGGTTTTATCAAACAAATCATCTCCCCTGCCTGTCCTTGTGGCATTGGTGTGTTTGGTTGTTGTTACTTCTTTTAAGAAAGAAGTAGGGTGTATATTGAAGTAGTCGATAAGCATTTTAATTTTTTAGACCTGTATCAAACATCAACAGATATTTGATTGGTTTTACGTCTGTTTTTCAGTTTTTGATTGTTGCTTCTCCACGGATGTCTTGGAAGAAGATGAATACAAAGTTTATATGGATGGCATTGTGGCTCAGCTGCAGGATCACTTTTCTGAAGCTTCTTTCATGGTGTTTAACTTCGGAGAAGGGGAGAAGCCCAGTCAAGTTTCAGACTTATTGTCTCAGTATGGCATGACAGTCATGGAATACCCTCGGCAATATGAGCGTTGTCCACTTTTGCCTTTGGTGATGATTAATGATTTCCTTCAATCAAGTGAGGGCTGGTTGTCCTTGGAGGGGCAGCAAAATGTGCTCTTGATGCACTGTGAAAGAGGAGGTTGGCCCGTGCTTGCATTTATGCTAGCAGGTCTTCTATTGTACCGGAAGCAGTATAGCGGGGAACAGAAGACTCTTGAAATGGTCTATAAGCAAGCTCCTAGAGAACTTCTCCATCTTTTGTCTCCTCTGAACCCACACTCTTCTCAGTTGAGATATCTTCAGTACATTTCAAGGAGAAATTTGGGTTCTCAGTGGCCTCCACCAGACACACCCTTATATTTGGATTGCCTTATTCTTAGAGACCTTCCATTATTTAATGGAGGAGAAGGTTGCAGGCCTGTTGTGCGTATTTATGGTCAGGACCCTACAGTAACTGCCACCAGAAGTTCTAAGCTTCTCTTTTCGACCTCAAAGGCTCATGCTCATCACTACCAACAGGTGATGTATAATTTATACTAATGATACGGACTTTCAAATTATCCCGGTAGAATGTTTTCTTAAGAAACTTTACCCGCAGGCAGAATGTATGCTTGTGAAGATTGATATCCATTGCCATGCTCAAGGGGATGTTGTTCTTGAGTGTATACATATGGATGAAGATTTTAATCGCGAGGAGATTATGTTTAGAGTTATGTTTCACACAGCTTTTGTGCGGTCAAATATATTGATGCTGAACCGTGATGAAATTGATACTCTGTGGGATGCCAAGGATCAATTTCCTAAGGACTTTAGAGCAGAGGTAAGTTACTGTTATTTTTCTCTGAGAGCCATTTTCTGAAGCTGTAGGAGTGAACGCACACTCATCTGTATCAGGTGCTTTTTTTGGACGCTGATGCTGTTATACCTAATCTAACCACAGTCGCAGTGAGTGAAGAAGATTCAAACGAGTCAGAAACTGCTTCACCAGATGAATTCTATGAAGTGGAGGAGATTTTCAGCAATCTAGTTGATGCGCAAGAAGGCAAGCAAGGGTATGATTCTAACGTGGTTCAACTTCAAGATCATGCAGCTGATGATATAAATCATAAAGAAGACTGGAGAGAGGATTTCAATCCTCCCAATGAAGTGGAGGGGATTTTCAGCAGTCTAGTTGATGCGCAAGAAGGGAAGCCAGGGTATGATTCTCCCGTGTTTCAACTTCAAGATAATGCCGCTGATGATATGAATCATAAAGAAGTCTGGAAGGAGGATTTCAATCCTCCCCATGAAGTAGAGGAGACTTTCAGCAATATAGTTGGTGTGCAAGAAGGCAACCCAGGGTATGATTCTTATGTGGTTCAACTTCAGGATAATAGAGCTGATGATATAAATCATAAAGAAGTCTGGAAAGAGGATTTCGATCCTCCCTCTTTTGAGGACTGTGGGCCAAATTATGGGAACAAAAAACAAGACAGAAGAATTGATTCTGATATTAATGCAGTGAAGGATATTACTGTTGATGATGTGAAGTACGAGCTGGTTGAGAGTGTGGGTTTTGATCCTCATGCAGTGAAGGACATCACAGTGGATGATGGAGAAATAAAGTCAACTTCTACAGTAGTCACTGCTGATGTGATGAAAACTATGGATAAAAAAGAAGTCACACTGGATGTGCTCGGGAAAGGGGATGCTACAGAAAGAAAACACGATGAAGGTGGGAATGCAACACAGAAGAAATTAGAATCCAAGGAAAGTGAGCAGAAGCCTGATCTCTCCAGGCAAAATTCTGATAATTTACTTCAACCTGCTGGACGAAAACAACTTTCATCTGACTCGAAGCTCAGTGAAGATACATTTGCAGCAAAACAGAAGATTAAGCAGCAAGAGACACAAGTTGGTCATGCAAAGCCAGCAAAGCCTAATGCAGTAACTAGGTGGATTCCTTCTAATAAAGGTTCTTATACAAACTCTATGCATGTCTTATATCCACCATCAAGGTATAATAGTGCACCGGCTGCTCTTGCAAATGCTGCTTCTCTGAAAGAGAAAAACACTGATGTCAAATTAAGGTCTGCTTCTGCTCCTGGAGTACTTAACTCAACTGATTTTACAACTGAACTGAAAAGTCATAACGTGGGTGCTTCAAAAACTTCAGACCCCATACCAGAAACAGACACAAACAGTTCACCATCGTCATTGCCGCCGGTTGAACAGACAGATCATCAATCAGCAACTCTAGCACCGCAGCTGAGCTCAAAGCAAGTCCTACGACCTCCTCCCCCACCACCTCCACCTCCATCTGTGCCAAATGCTAGAAAATCTTCACATGCTGTCGAACCATTATTACTACTGGGTGATGTCCCTCCTGCCCCTCTATGTTCAATATCATCATCATCTTCATCTTTGCGTGGAAAAGTATCCACCTTGCCGCTACCGCCGCTGCCTCCAACTCTAGCATCATATCGTCAGCAAAATGTGGATAGAAATTTACACCATGCAGCTTCTCCCCCTCCACCTGCACCTCCTCCATCACCATATGTTAGGCTACAAGGAGGGAGTCATTCATTTCCTCCACTTCCTTGGAAATATGTTAATTCATCAATGGCCATTAATGAAAAGGCAAGTGCTCCAGCTCCACCTCCTCCTTCCTTTGCTAGTGGACCAATAGCATCGAAAGTTGTTGGAGTGCCTAGTGCAACTTCCCTTCCTCTACCCCCACCCACACCTCTTTCTTTGAAGCAAGGAGATAAGTTTGCTTCCCCAACTCCTCACCTTCCCCCTTCTCTTCCTTCTTCCAGCTATAGGGCTCCACCACCACCTCCAACACCTGCACATGAGGCTCTTCCTCCCCAATCACCACCTCATCCAAGCAGTACTTCACCACCAACACCTCCACCATCGACACCCATTCCTCTTTCACATGGAGCTCCACTTCCACCATACTCACCTTCACCTCCATATAGTAGAATTCCACCACCTCCACCTCCACCTCTGCTACGTGCACCTCCACCTCCGCCTTTGTTAGGTAGAGATCCACCACCACCTTTGTCAGGCAAAGCTCCATCTCCACCTCCACCTCCTTTGAGCAATGCTTCACCACCTGCACCTCCTCCTCCGATGCTTAACACACAACTGCTTCCATCCCCATCACCATTACTAGAGGGTGCGCCACCTCCATCTCGTGAAGTGACTTTGCCACCTCCATCTCCACCTCCAGGGCCCCCGCCTCCACTAGTTCATAGATCACCAACACCACCACCTCCTCCAATGTGTGTAGCGCCACCTCCCCCTCCAATGTCTAGAGCACCACCTCCTCCACCTTTCCCTCCCCTTCGTATTTGTGAAGCACCACCTCCATCTCATGAAGTGACTTTGTCATCTCCTCCTCTAGGGGCCCTACATCCACTAGTTCAAGGATCATCACCCCCGCTTCTTACTCCAATGTGGGGTGCACCACCTCCCCTTACAATGTTTGGAGCACCACCTCCTCCACATCCCCATCCAATGTGTCCAATGTGTGGAGCACTACCTCCCCCTCGAATGTGTGAAGCACCACCTCCTCCCCATTCATTGGGTGGAACACCACCTCCTCCCCCTCCAACTCCAATGTGTGAAGCACCACCTCCTCCCCCTCTCCCTCCCCCTCGCTCTCCCTCTCCAATGTGTGATGCACCGTCTCCTCCACCTCCCCATTCATTGGGTGGAGCACCACCTCCACCCCCTCCCCCTCCCCTTCCAATGCGTGAAGCACCACCTCCTCCCCCACCACCTCCCCTTCCAATAGGTGAAGCACCAACTCCTCCACCTCCCCCTCCAATGTGTGGAGCACCACCTCCTCCACCTCCCCCTGGTGGTCTAGGGCCTCCTCCCCCTCCTCCTCCACCAGGTGTTGGAGGGCTGCCTGCTCCTTCTCCTCCATCTCATAGAGCCCCACCTCCTCCACCTCCACCAGGTGGTGCAGGGCCACCTCCTCCTCCTCCTCCATCTCTTGGAGGCCCACCTGGTCCTCCAGGAGTTCCAGGTGCTCCTCCTCCTCCTCCTCTAGGACGTCCAGGTGCTCCTCCTCCTCCTGGACTTCCAGGTGCTCCTCCTCCTCCTCCAGGAGGTGGTGGACCTGGACCTCCACCACCCCCAGGAGGGAGAGGACGTGGGCGTGGAGTTCCAGCAGCAGCAGCCAAGCGGTCCTCCTTGAAGCCTTTGCATTGGAGCAAGGTATCAAGGGCATTGCAAGGAAGTTTATGGGAAGAATTACAAAAGCTTGGAGAGCCGCAAATGTAATTTGACTTGAGTTTGTCTTATTCACTTGATTTTTTTAGTTATTATCTTGTCTTAGTTTTATTCTTGTAATGACTGGCTTTACGTTCTATCTTAGTGCACCAGAATTTGATGTTTCAGAGATAGAGACCCTTTTCTCTGCAACTGTTCCAAAACCTAAATCAAATGAGAAAGATCGCAAACCTGCTGCAGCTAAACCAGACAAAATTCAGCTGGTATTCTTTTTCAAAACTAATTGTTCTATACTTGAACAGGATTTTTATATAAACCGTGTCCAAGGATGGATATTTCAAATTAACTACTTTTTTATGTGTAAATTTTGAAATTGTTGAAAGAAGTTTCTTGATCTTAATTTGTGAAGAAAAGAAAGATATATTTTTCCTGAAATTTTATGGTCATGAAGAACATCCTGCATTTCTCGAAAAATATTGCAAATTAAGTTTGGGGTGATTTGCTTGATCTCACCTCTCTGAATGACATAATTTTCTGTTGGGGCTACCTCTATGCCCTGGAAATTTTAAATTTGGTACTTCGGTTTAATGAACAATTATGTGCATATTGGTGCTTCTTTGTTTGGGCTATTAGTGCTTAATGTCAACGTTTATTCAGAAAGCCATCAATTCTTTGCTTTTTCAGTGTCATTAATAATTTACATGCGTTTAATTGTAGGTTGATCTTAGGAGGGCCAATAATACTGAAATTATGCTCACGAAGGTTAAGATGCCACTCCCTGATATGATGGTAAGCTGGTATTTGGACATATCTTGATTTTTAGTAGCAACTGTCGAAATTTACGTACGCAAGCTGGGCGCTTAGTTAAGGCTTTCATAATGAATATGGAATAGTAATATTCTTTGGCAAGAGGCATTTTGATGAAAACACTCATTTTTATCTTTCAGTAGTTAAGGATCAAGTGCGCATGTGCTAGATATTCCTAGTAATAATATCCGACAATGCCATGTCTGTACTACAAACTCTGAGAGCTTAATGAGAATCCTCATTTGTAATCAGGAAACCAAAAGTTTTATCTGACAATGTGTCAATATGGATATTCTCAGGCTGCAGTACTAGCATTGGATGAGTCAGCATTAGATATTGATCAGGTGGAGAATCTTACCAAATTTTGTCCTACTGACGAGGAGAAGAAACTCTTGAAGGTGAAGCTTAATAGATTTATAACTGGTTTTTGCATTTTGTTGTGGCAATTATTGGTCCATTCCCACATTGAGGACCATTTTTGTTCTTGTGCTTCCTGTTTTACTGGATATTGCACCGTTTATACTTTGTCTTTTTCTTGTATGCGTCTTTAATTCTGCTTCCTCTTTGTGATTATTATTTAGGGATATACTGGCGATATTGAGATGTTGGGGAAGTGTGAACAGGTCTGCAAATGACTTACCTTAACAATTGCATCTTATATCTGATAGTTTCTTGCAGAGAAATGTTTGGGCACACTGAAATTGAATTGGATCTTTCTTTTGGTGTATATGTAACTGATTTTGTGCCTTGATGTCAACAAAATTTTATGATGAGTATTTAAGTTTAGTCTCGATGGTAAAAAATTTCCTAGACTGTATTAGCGATAGCATAAAGTGTTCACACTCCGATTTAAGATGTGAATTAAATATATTATAAACTATCTGGTCAAACAATTTGTTTGGTGATTGTTGCTTGCCTTGAAAGCTGGGAGGAAGATTAGAAGATTGATGAGAAATGGGGCAGTGGGTAACCTAAAAAGAGCTCTTTTAAGGAAGCTAGTGATGGGGTGTGATTTGATACTCCGATTGTAGAACTATGATTTTAGCTAGTCATGACAATTTACTAGATTTTTAAAGTCCATCTTTTAGTAAAACCGGAGTTTGTTTTTGCTGCTGGTTTGTGAAACCAAAGTTGTTTAAGTTCCATTAATATCCACCACACCCTTGATATATTGGATTTAAACCCCCCCCCCTTTTTTTTTTCAAAATCTTAGTTAATCTGAGTGCCTGTTGGATTCATTTTTCTCAAATGTATATGTTATTACAAATATGTGCTTACGTTTCAGTTTCTTTTGGAGCTGATGAAAGTGCCACGGGTGGAGTCAAAATTAAAAGTGTTTTCTTTCAAGATTCAGTTTTTTGCTCAGGTTTGGTGATATTTGTAATATTTTTCTGAAGTTTTGTTGGACCTGATCTTGTTGTTTTAGTTGTCAGACTTTCCTCCTTTTGCAGATTACAGAATTTCATAAGAGTTTAAACCTTGTAAATACTGCTTGCGAAGAGGTATGTTAGTTACCTGTGATATCAGAATTTATCCTGTTTTGTGCATTTTGTTGACCTTGCTCACTTCTCTTGGAAAATAGGTTCGCAATTCTAGCAAACTGAAGGAGATTATGAAGAAAATTCTTTATTTAGGGAATACATTAAATCAAGGAACAGCTAGGGGTTAGTATTTTTCATAATGGTTAATATTGAGTTCTGGGCATAGTAAATGTATATTGTGCTATCTCTCTTTATTACAAAACTTACTTTATGACTGGCCCATCTCATTTGTTATTATTCATTTTCTTTTTTTTTTTTTTTTTAACAATGTATTCTCTTGTATTAGAATGAAAAACAAAAATCGAGTTAGGTTTCAATAAGAAGTAATAATTATTTCATTCTGCACAGGATCCGCGGTTGGATTCAAGTTGGATAGTCTTTTAAAGCTAAGTGACACACGGGCCAGTACCAGTAAAATGACATTGATGCATTATCTTTGCAAGGTACATGTTTTAATTGCAACAAGAGAAAGATTTTTTGTTCTCGTGTATGATTTTCATTTCTCGGTTTGATTCAGGTCCTAGCTGAGAAATCACCCGGACTACTTGATTTTCACCGGGACCTTGTTAACCTGGAGGCTTCTTCTAAAGTAATAAACTAATAATTTTTCTGTAGTTCTGATGCTGTGTTTGGATGTAGGAGAATGGAGGGGAAGGAGAGGGAAGAAAGGTTACGTCATAACCTTCTTGGGAATTTTGATTGAGGAGGGGAACAGATTGGAAGTTTATATTACTAATCCTCCAAAGTCCTCTAACACCCTCCACTACTCATTATTTTATGTTCCTCGAATTTCAGAAACTTTGGAGGATTTTCTAAACATCCAAAAAGGAAGGCCTCTCTTAACCATCCATCCTCCTCTCTTTCCTTGCCTTTCATTCTCTCTCATTGTCTTTCCTTTTCTTCCCTTCTTAACTTTCAATCATACTTTTAGTGTCAATGTGAGGTGACAACTTCACAATGCATATTGATTTTGAAGTCGCCTTGTAGATACAATTAAAAGCATTAGCAGAAGAGATGTCAGCAATCACTAAGGGATTAAAAGAGGTTAAACAGGAGTTTACTGCATCTGAAAGTGACGGCCCTGTATCTGAAGTTTTCCGTAAGGTGTTTGCCATTATTTTGTTGAGTTCAAAATTCTGTTTCTTCAACAAAATTTACTAACTGAAATTGTGATTTGATTTTCCCATATCATGCATGTAGTTGGCAGCGTAACAAACATTATTATCCCCATTGTCATCATTAATTTAACTTTATGGTCAAGCATTAGAATTATGACTCTTCTTCCTTTTTTTTTCTCTCCTTGCTTGGGTTCTTTTAGAAATTAAAAGAATTTATTGATGTCGCGGAGTCAGAGGAGGAGTCTTTGACAAGCCTATATTCAGTGGTGGTAATATGCTTAACAATGTGTTTGGTAGTACATTACGCTCTGCCATAAAGAGATATGATGATCATGTATATTGCTTGTGGGCAGGGTAAAAATGCAGATGCACTTGCAAAATATTTTAATGAGGATCCTGCCTGTTGCCCATTTGAGCAAGGTAAGTTGTGGACAAACACTTATTTATTTTTTTATGTGGTTAACTTTTTACTAAACATCAATTGTTTTTTATGATAGTATACATATTTGATGTTTTTAGAGAATACACGTTTGCTTGACCTCTTTCTGTTGTTGCAATCTATATTGAGGACCAGTGTTGATTTTCTAGAAATTAAGCTAATAGAGTTATACAGATGAGGGGAGGGTTAAGGAAGAGTTTTGTACCTCTTTTGCATGTTTGCGGTAGAATCTGTTACTTAACAGCTTCTTTGGAGTGATAATGTAGTTTGAATTGACTGAATTGATAGAGATGACTCCCCTTCTTGTGCAAGCTTTGATAGTAAAAGAAAAGAAAAATACAAACAGTTTAAGAAAGAAAGAATGAGAAAGAGAAGAATCGAGGTATGAACAAAATATATATTGGGAAAAAACAATCAACCTCAGAGAATGAAGTTTTCAAAATTTTTGCATGTTTTGGCCTTTATATTTTACAAATGATATCGTAAAACCCCAGCTGACTTTGTACTTGCTGCTGGTTTGATGATTACAGTTACAGCAACTCTCCTAAATTTTATAAGATTGTTTCGGAAAGCTCATGAAGAAAATATCAAACAAGCAGAGGAAGATAAGAAGAAAGCTGAGAGAGAGGCTGAAATGGAGAAGGAAAAAGCTAAGGCTGAAATGGAGAAAGCTAAGAGTGTTAACTCGGGAAACAAGAGCCCGAGATAGGTGAATACTGCGTTGTCTGCTCCGTTGATCCAACACAATACCGTGCTCTTTTTAAAAGAGCGTATGCCTGCCCCCATGGTGGTAAGGGTATGCTGCTTCAGAGACCCAATTCAGAAGCCTCCCTTAGCATGATGATGCTGACGGTGTGACAATTGGCTGTTCAAGATATTCTATTCAAATTCTAGCCACATGTAGACCATTGGAGTATACAACAGGCTTAGAATTGATTTTTTGATGGGATGTTGTCGAATCAGGTTGTTATGGTCAATAGATCCCTCATGTCACAATACACTGAAGGGCCTACAACTTAGACGCTAAATAGATGCTTATCATTACTTGAGACATCATCTGCATCCACAAAATGCTACCAAGATGATGGGAGCTGGTCTCGGGGTGAAGAAAATTTGCAGGATGCATGTCCTCTACTGCAAAAGAGCTGCCCGTTGCTTTCCCCATTCAATTGGTATAGTTTTTTGCGGCACCAGAGCAGATGCTCATTGGATTGTAAAACACCAAAGTCCAACAGTAGTATCCATGAAACCCTGTACAAAGCTCTAATCCTCTCCTTTAGGATCTAAATCTTTCTCTTGTAACATAGAAATTAGTTTCTTTTCTTTCCTTTTTTCATAGAGATCTTGGTAGGAAACCATCAAGAAAACGTTGTATAGATGTCAGGTCAAGAAGAGAAATTAGAATTCAGGTCTTAGTATTGTAATTGTAGTGTAAGCAAAGAGCAAGCCATGTTAGAAATGTTTGTTTCAATTACTTTGTGAATTACACCCTAGTTAATTGTAAAGGTTCCTGTTCCACTTACTTTCATGCACGCTTCCTACCAACACTGTTGGAAAAACTAGAAGAAATATGAATCGATTTCATATCATGAAATCAGAACAGACATATTGGAAAATAGAGAAGAAAACACAGTAGAAAAGGAGAAACATAAAACATCATCCCATTGCATTTTTTACCAAATGTTGCTGCACTTGAAGAGTTTTCTCTCTTCTTTGAGAACTTCATTTACAAAAGATTGAAGAATGTCTATTTATAGAGATTCAATAGTAATTACAACTTAAAATATTACATTTCATATTTTATAAGGTAATCAAACCTAACACACATTTCTTTTCTTTTACAACACACCATCACCAACCTTTTTTCTTTTATTTGACAGAAAGTACAAGACATATTTTGTTAATGTTTTTTTTCTAGATCAGCTATTTCCAAGAAACACCTTTTACAAAGACAAAAATTTTTGAACAACGAGTTGGATTTTATACATTGATGTCCAAAAGCTCATTGAATTAAACCAGTTGGTCGTGTACTATACTTACATCATCATTTTTGTGACTTTGGTGTTGCCAGCTGCACTTTGCGATTGCATTATGAAAGGCCTAGTAGCATTAAATGGTTTTAAAGTTCGAATGGTCTCTGAATCTTAGCGAAAAGAAAGACAACTTTCTTGTTCATGTGGTCCGCAATGGTTATTGTTTGTAGTCTTAAAACCAAGTCTCGTAAACTGCAACTAAGTTTTCCATAAAGCACCGTTTCTCGAGTTCATTGTCCACCAAGAAAGACCGCACGCTTCCTGGAAGCGGCTCGCAGACTTGCTAAATTGAAAATGCTAGATTTACAAAACCAAAAAAAGAAGTGTCTCACTGTTTTATTTCTAGTTAGGGCGGAAGCAGTGAACGGCAAATCTCACCCGATAATGGAAATCAAGGCCCTTTGGACCTAGAAGGCTTTGAGATTCTTGCAGTTTAAAGGAGAAAAGAAAAAAAAGTGAATATTATTGTTAAGTCTACATATCTTGAATATCAAAGATAACAGGCCAAGAAGTTCAGTATTCTTCACAAAGTAAAATTTCCAGTTTACAAAATGAAAGAGATGAAATTATTAGGGTAACGAGAAAAAGAAGGACATTAAAGGACTGAATTGGAGAACTCAACAAAAGGACATTACGGTGAACTTAGGGCTGAGAGTCCCTGTTAATCTTTATCTTGAAATCTGCCCAGTTTCGTTGGAGTAACACGAACCAATTCTGCAAATACCTGCTTGAAACATTGCATAGACTCCTCCTCCTTTACGGTGTATCAAGATAGAAGCCTGACAAAATTGATGGTCTGCTACCTTGTACTATGGCATTTCTTCAAAATTCTCCATGCTCATGTGACCAAAATTGTCCTCTGAGAATTCAATCTTAAGCAAACTTTTGCCATCCTGATCATTCCATGTTCTTTTCTTGCAGTTTTTGCAAAACATGAAGCTCACAATTGTCTCAAGAACAAGGAATATTGAGTACAAGTAAGCTATCAAAATCCCCTCTAGAGCAATGGAGGGGCCTGAACTTTTGGCAAAAAGGTACATTCTCACTACCCGAAATTGAAACAAGGCTTCAATGGCTGCCAAGGCCACATTGACAAGCAGTGCCAGGAACAAGGCCATTGATATTCTTCCCCTTAACAAAATAAAAGCTTTCAGGATTGCCATGTAGCCCCCACGTCCTTCCATGCCAGATAGAATTAATGCCATATTGGAAATGACAAGTGCATTTGCAAGTATCACAGAAAATATAACGGCCCCAGCATAAGACAGGAAGATAAGGCAATTGGGGGAGAAAAATCCGATTCCTTCCGCAAAACTGAAGGTGAAAAATAGAAGACAAAAGGCAGTTGCATTAGCCGAAATGATCAAGTATGAGTTACAAATAAAGGTACTCAAGAGTGATTTGTAAAGTGACATTATTGAAGTGAATGAAGGTGGAAAAGCTGGTTTATGTTGATTAAGAGCCTGAATTGTAAATGCTTTAGCAATAAGTAGGAAAGTGAGGGCAAAAGGAAGGGTGAAGATTAAGGAGGTGATTGTTTGAGAAACTTTAAGGCTGAGAATGGTAAAAAATTGTGATGATGGAGGAAAGCCTGCAGCATCAAAAAGAGTCCTCAGGCGATTGTATATGTGTGTAAGGAGGGAGGAAGATGAAGGGACTATGGCTTGTGAGAGGAGCAATGAAGCTGAGAAAGGAAAAGCAAAAAGAGCTACGGTTATAGTCAAATAATGATAGTTTTGGAGGAAACTGTGGATTGATTTTCTGAGAATCTTGCCTGAAACTTCCATTGGAATTGATCCTATTCTCTGCTGTTAGAAGAGAGAGATGGTGATGAATTGGGAGGGTTCTCTCTGATAGGAGCTTCTATAACAGAGAAATTTGCGAGAAGTTTTAAGCTTTATTGAGCTTTGTTTAATGTGCTTTGGTCAGATTTTGGGGATGGTAAATTTGAGACTTTATGGGTTGAAGTTTTGGACGAATGTATTGGCCAACAAGAAGAAACTACAGACTGCTAAAGTACAGTTGTTTGGACATTGTTTTTACCATCTTTTTG
Organism: Sindora glabra; assembly: GCA_020226215.1. Classification (NCBI taxonomy): domain Eukaryota; kingdom Viridiplantae; phylum Streptophyta; class Magnoliopsida; order Fabales; family Fabaceae; genus Sindora; species Sindora glabra. The sequence continues at coordinate 11,942,650 of CM035232.1, read as the reverse complement.
GACCATGCAAGGATTTGATTCTTTTGGTATTCTAGGTAACCCCACAACCTAAACTGTTTTAAGAGGGCACACAAAGAATTGACGTTGGCATTTTGATATGTTAGCATACGGAATAAGTTATCAAAGGCTTTTGGTCTTTATCTTGCTGACGAAACTCTCCTTCCTTTCATATAGCTTAGCATGCAAATTCCTATTATTGCAGCCATTTTCCATGTCCAAGGTATATATATTTTATATTATGAGAGAAGTGCAAATTAAACTAGAGCTTGAAAGAGAAGGAAAGGCAGTTTTTTTTTTTCTTTATGTAAAGGAAATGAGCAATTTGATTTCACTTTCCCTAATAAATTAAGTCATAAAGTAGTAGGTTTGTTATGCATGCCTCTTTTGGTAGGACCATCACCTCAGTTTTGGTATCTCCACATGATGAGTGAACTAATTTCTTAACTTCCAAGATATAACAGTAATGATAATAATGATATGATATATAGAAACTAAATGGAAATGTAGAAAACAAGCTGTAACAAGATGTGGATTAGTTTAGACATCCATCATTATTAGATTAAAGGGACCTCATTATACGATTACTACGAATCCTTACCGTCTACTTAACATCAAATCAAATGCACCTCACCTCATCATTATATTAGGGTCCTAGAGCCACCCAACCTCCCCACTTCACTGATCATTCTAATGTTATTGGGTGGGAGTGGCTTCCGATCGAGCTCACACTCGGCCACTAGCGGGGCCCACGGTCCAATGAAGTGCAAATGCATGTTGTTAGTAGACGAAGCTTGGCCACGTTGTGGGCAAGCGTTGGAGTTGTGCGAGTGCGTGGGTACAACCCAGCGCTTGATATGTCCTGTAACCAATGGATTTTGGATTTTGTTCTATTTGCTTCCTTATAGTGGCAAGATATCAGAATATTTGGTGAAATTTAATCTTATCATGTGGGATACAAATGTGAAAGCTGTCCGTTATATTCATATAGTAACCGTAGGGTACATACACCATCCGTCAAATTAAGCTTGCTTTGACGCATCACCTCCATCTCATTTGTTCAATAAAATCAAGCTCCTCCTTCTGTATTCTGCCTGTGCAAACTAATTCAAAAGCACTAAAAATAGACATTCAATGGAAGCGTTTTGTACAACTACATGTACATAATGAAAATTTTAGGGTTGAGCCCTAGTTACAACAAAAAAGACCTCATCCTTTTTATGAGGCCAAAGAATGTTGAATGACATGTACATGGATATGACATCAATAAATATGCAATCACATTAATTATGTTAGCCCTCCACAGCTTTACTTACTGAATTCGACAGCCTTGTTCCTCTGCTCGGAGATATATCAGGCCTCGTCTAATTCTCTACAAGGAAATGGTGAGGAACTACAGTGAATTTTGAGGATAACTACGAATTTTTTCTTTCAGCAAATAGTATAGTACCCATGAATTCACATAAACTATATCCCATTCAATCTGTAATAGATTGAGTTGTTAATGCTTTATTACAAGAGACAAGTATCAAGCATAGGAGACATGGATAGTGGCTGTATATACCTCTTCGGTATCTCTCAAGCGCAACACATCCAATTTTTCTGAGGGTCTTCGTTTAGACAAGGTAGCAAGCTGAATCAAGCATTGTATTAATACAGCGCTATATTGATGAAGGAAAAAAAAAGTGGGGGATGTCTTGTCCCCATATATACTGAATGTAAAGAATAGATCATTCCAAAGAATGTCATACCCAGAAACTGAAACGCTCAGGATCCTGTGGTCTGGGCATCATCGCTTCAACATTCAGGAGTCTCTCAAGTGTTCTTTGATCTGAATGATTATTCTCAGGTTAAGTACTTCAGCAACTAAAATAATAAATATACATGCTAGTTTAACTATTGTACCATGTCTTGCTGCTTCTTTGGCCTTTCTTATCCATGTTTGTGCAAAGTCTGCTGCCTTATCCGTCAGCTGCTGTAACTATAGATAAACATAAAATTGAAAAATTAATTAGAAATTTATAAACATGAGAACCCAAAAGTAAAGAATATTTTATGCAAGGCTACACTATTTTCGTATGTTGGTCACAGGTTTCTGATGTTAAGCAGTAAAAAGCTACTGTTGCTAATTAAATTTCGAGGATTCCTTATCCTTCACTTTTGTATTCTCTCTTCTTTCTATAAAATTTTCCTTTTCCATTAAAAAAAATGCTAGGCTAGCATCTTAATGTTGAAGTTGCTACCAATCTCCAAAAAAGCCGAGATTTCAAAGCTTTGCATGTCTTTAGAAAATCATGCGTTTGTATGTCACCATGAAGTAGCCATGCTTACAAGTTGCAGAGAACTTACATCCTCCCTCTCTCTTGTCCCTTCAGATGGCATAATATCCTGTATCCATTCAACCTCTGCAACACGATATCTGCATAAAACATGAGGTACGTAAAATCAAATGCCTCAGAAAAAAATTCACCTAGATCAATAACTGTGAACTTGACAAAGTGAGTTTAAGACTCGCCCATCTTGATCCCAAGATTGTTTAATGCGAAACCTCCGGCGACTTTCAATCTGCACAACATTTAGTTTCCATTACAAGAGCGAGCAAGTCTAGTTTTATAGAATATCACCAAGATTAACAAGGACATCTATTGCAAGCCCCAGAAAAAACCTCGGACCATTATCACCAAACGAAGCCAGCTTACAATAGCAAAAAGCCCAACTGAGGTGAACTTATTAAATTCTCTTAACTGTCCAATACATTCATTTTACTTTTGCCAAAAGCACGATTTCAATTATCAAAACTAAAATGACTTCAATTTTTCTTAAATTGCTTTCCATATTAATCAAATAAAATGATGATGTTACAAAATCTCAAAAAGCTAGTGGTTTTATGAAGCATATTAGTCTGGTCCGTTTAGATAATCAGAGTTGTGGAAGAAAATAGATCCTTCAGTTCATGTGGAGAGTTTCATACACTCCAAATGAAACTCTAGTGCAACTTTCAGAAAACTACTGCAGGATGTACTTGACCTGATCCATTGAGGCCAATTCTGCAATATTTCATCAATTTTCTTATAGAAAAAAATTTTATTAGGAGAAGATAGAAAAGTACAAGAAAAGATGATAAGATATCCTCAAGACAAAGAAACAGAAAACATAATATATATAGGAAAAGAAAACTATAAGACCCCTCAATCAAAGATCTAAAAGGGGAAACCAAACCCATAGCATATCAGACAAACTAAATCCCTCTGTTTAAAAAACCATGATATTTTAGCCCAAAATTTTTGAAAAGATAAAACATAAAGCAACCCAAAAAGACCTGACAAAACCCAAAACCATAACCATTCATAATCCAGACCAACAACCTTCATGTGACAATTTTTATTCCCTTCTGCCTGTAAAGTCACCATAATTGATGGTGATGGCCAATTTCTCTAGCTCTATTTTTGCCTCCCTCTCTTTTTCTTTTGCCCTCTCTTTCTCTCCTGGCAATAGGTCTTGGAGATACTGTTACTAATATTTCTTGTCTAATTGAATTAATCATTTTAAAATCCAAATTACATATTAATTCTTGGGCATTCCAGTTATCTTCCCCAGACCCTTAAGGCTTCAAACTAAGGGTTGAGACCTCTTGAGAAAATGACTGAACTGTATCAAGTGAAATAGGACAAGCATGATAAGATTTGAAGCAGAATACCTCGCATGAAGAAGTTTTGGAGACTGTGACAACTCTTTTTAACATGGAAGCTGAACCAACTATACATGGTGGAGTTTGTGAGGACAATATAAAAAGCCTATGGGTACTCCTACATCAAGCTTCATGTTTAAAATAAGCAATTGCACTAGACGCTCTTAGTACAAAGAGAATGAAAACTAGGGGAAGTAGATCTCCACAAACAATAAAGAGAAAGCAAAACAAAGAAATTTAACTCTATTTTCAAGGCAATAAACTATAATAACTTGAGCAGAGAAGAGAACAAAATCAAGGATCTATTTGTTTTGTTGGAAGATATTTTTTGTAGAAAAATCTCATTTGCTTGTATATAAATGAAGGAGTGACATGTGATCTCTCTAACTTGTGATTTAGAAAAAAAAAATGATACCAAAGTCGTCGCAGTTGAAGAAAACAATTTCTTCATTGAAAAAGAGGAAATTATCTTCTACCAAACTTCCTATATTTAACATCGAATGTATAAAACATATTCCACCATCTTTATACTTTATAATTATATTTCTATATATTTTCTTTTAAAACAAATAGAGCCCAAATAGAGAATACAGAAATAATTAATATATCTTCACCTCTATATAGAAACGTCCATCTGGAAGCGGCTCACACCTACACAATAAAATGGCAAAACCATTCATTTGAAATATCTGACATGATGATGAGGTGTTTTCCAAGGAAGATTCATCCATGAAAGTTATCTGGGAAAAAATGATACCAAGCACTTACTCAGTGATTTCCACTTCACAGGCAAACTCAGCCAAGGAGCCTGTAGCCAAATCAATCATAACCTGCAAGATAAATAGAAAACACACCCAGTAACAGTAAGGGATATTGTCAGTCAAATATTTCACATAAACAGGTAAAGAAAAAGACCAGTGACAACAATCTACCATTCCCATGCGATGATTTCCTTCCATTATTCTTCTTACCTGATTTAATATACAGAAGTTTAATAAAATTAGAAACTTGATGACATTCAAACAATTTATAAATAAAAGCCATTGGTCATTACAAAAATAGCTCCACTGTATTTGTCATGTGAGTCAAAGAAAAACTAAATCACCAACTTGAACATACAGAATACATTCCACTTTTAAAGATTACTATGATTACCAACACCATCGACCAACTCACCATTAGTCTATACCGAGGTTCAAATATATGAAGTGGAAACTTTTGACATGGGATCACAACATCCATGACAAAAAGAGGCAACAAGTCTACACCAATGTTGGTCAAACTCTCATGTTCTTGCTTCCTTTCAGCATACTCCTCTGGAAAGTTTTTTTGTATGATGCTGTTCAGTGTCACACTGGAAGAATGCACAGTAACGTAGATTAAGAAATAAGAAAAGGAAAAGTATTTGAATCACATCCATTAGAAGAACTTTCAACCAGTCACAGCATCCAAAATAAACAGAATTTTTAGTGTCAAATTCTCATGAGCCTATAATATGCCTAATTGGTTTGAATAATAAACACTTGAAACAGCTTCACTGATGACCAAAAAGATTGGAAGAATGCATTTTTCTTCTATATTTTATGCTTTTGTGGCTTGAATATGACATTACCAATGTAAGTTGATCAGGAAAGTAACTCATTACTGCCGTGCATTTGTCTTGTGGACTTGAAGACTACCACATGCTTAAGAGCAAAATATTCTTCATGGGTTGCTATATTATAACAAGCATGTTATGTTTTCAAATTGTTAGTAGACAAGTAGCATTATATCCCACATCAATTATATCTTACGATATGTACTCTATATTATATTATACAATATATAGTGATTGCCTAATTCGATTGAAGACATGGCATTACAAATTTCCTTTAATTAACATGATATCTAGAGTCTTCTAGATATTCTTCTCTCACCCCGATTAAAAAAAGAAAGAGAGAATGCTCTCTCTCTCTCTACTTCTTCTTCTCCTTTTCTTTTTTATTTTTTATGCATAACTAAAGTCACAGTGGGGCCCACAACAATCTAAGCTATATAATCGTGGAAACCCAAATCTCAAAGGTACTGTATGGTGGCAATACGGCGGTGAAGGAGAGCAATAGAGGGCTATTTGGCACCATTGAAGCAGTTCCGGCCACCGGAAGGATGATCCAGGCACATCAAACAACAAATCGCTGTGAGGCGATCCAGGAGAGGAGGCATATGACTCACACACGCGTACTATACAAAGGTGCATGGGGCCTACTCATAGAGGAATTTGGAGGTGCATGGAAGCACGTGGAGGTCCAACCGGCAACAAGCTCCAGTGAAGCACTGTTTTGAAGGATTCCTAAATCATCCTGTGAGGTTGGTTTTGTGATTTTGTAACTTGTGTTTTCTATTTGTCATGTAATTTTTTGGTGTTTAAATTGCAAGCTAGATAAGTTTATTCATCATAGGTGCTAATTCTGGTTTCACGAACAAGTTTGGGGGTCCTGATAGTCCAAAAAAATTAGAAAACAATGGTAAATTACTATTTGATAGTGAATATATTGAGTATTTGTAATTGAAGGCCTTTTTACAATTGCCACCTACTCAACCCACTATCATAATAGTTCAAACTGGCAATCCCATTGCATGTCTCTCCAATTCCAATTCTAGATGAGTTATTGATCTTGGGGCTATTTATCATATGATAGGTCAAATAAGTATCACGTCTTCCTTTAATATCTCTCATCCTTGTCATGTTACTTTACAGTCGCCACCTACTCAACCTATTACCATAATAGTTCAAACTGATAATCCCATTACATGTGTTTCCAATTCTAAGTTTAGATGGGTTATTGATCTTAGGGCCACTCATCATATAATGGATCAAACAGGTGTCATGTCTTCCTTTAATATCTTTTATCCTTCTCATGTTACTTTAACTAATAGGTCTATTACTTCTATTATTAGAAGTAGTATGATTAATTTCACTTTTGATATTTCTCTATCCAATATTTTGTATCTCCCAAACTTCTCGTTCAATTTACTTTCAATCAGTCAAATTACCCATATTTATAATTGTGTTTTCTTCTTTCCTAGTTATTATGTGTTCCAAGATACGTTGACAAAGAAGATTGTGGGTACGAGATATGAACCTAGGGGATTATATATACTAGATAACAAAGTTACTCAACCAATTGTTGCTGCTGCTATCCCCACTCTACAACAATTGCATTGTCATTTTGGTCACCCTTCATTGATATTTTTACGAAAGTTATGCTCTAACTTAGAATCTGTTTCTCATTTGGATTATGAGTCTTGTCAATTTACTAAACAGCATTGTTAATCCCATATCCCTAACATTAATAAGCGAGTTTCATTCTCATTTAAGTTAGTGTATTTGGATATTTAAGGGCCTTGCCCAATTATTTCAAAATTTAGTTTTCGTTATTGTCTTTTGTGAATAATTATTTAAGAATGACTTGACTCTATTTAATAAAAAATTATTCTGAGTTATTTAATATTTTCCGTACTTATCATGCTTCAATTACAAATCTGTTTCACATAACTATTCATAATTTTTAAAGTGATAATGCTAAGGAGTATTTTTTTACACAATTTTCAACTTATTTATCGCAACATAGTAAATCTTCCTGTGCTATTACTGCACAGCAAAATGAAGTAACTGAATGGAAGAATTGATATTTAATGAAAGTTTCTTGTTTCCTTTTATTTCAAATGAAAGTTCTCAAAGTTTTCTAAGCAAATGCAATTTCTACAACTTATTTTCTGATAAATTACATGCCTTCTTCAATTCTTGATGACGAGGTACCCTTTTTTACTTTGTTTCCTTCTGAATCCTTATTTTCTATTCCCTCATGTATTTTTAGAAGCACATGTTTCGTTCATGATAATTATTCTCAAGTATTCAAATTGGATCCTCAATCTTGAAGTGTGTTTTTCCTGAATATTCTCGTACTCAAAAAAGGTACAGGTGTTTTTCTCTTGACTTAAATCATTACATTATATCTTCTGATGTTATATTTTTTGAAATTATCCCATTCTTCGGACTTTCTCCGTCTTCCTCCACCTTGCTAAATTCACATGTTGATGAATACTTTCTTGTACCTTCTCCTTCATAGGATTCACAAGTTTCTCCATAACAAAATTGGGTTCGACCTCTTATTAAAAAATTTTATTCTCGTAAAATGCAAGTACCACTAGTAGCTCCTTCACCAGACAAGCTACCATCATTTGATCAAAACTTCATTTCAAATGATCCATCAGCTTCATCTCCTGTACTGGCTCCTTCCTCATCAGATCCTCCTCATATGTCTTCTAATTTGGATCTACCTATTACTTACCGGAAAGGTACCGTACTTGTACTTAGAAAAGTAACTTTAGCCATCCCTATGCCATTTCCAACTGTGTCTTATTCTTCTTTACCTGCTTTTTCTCGATCATTTATTGCTTCCTTAGACACTATTCCTACGTCATATTTCGAAATTCTTTCTCATGACAGGCAGCGTGCTACTATGAAGAAAGAAATGATAGCTCTTGAAACAAGTTAGACATAGGATCTTGTACCTTTACCTAATGGTAAACAATCCATTAATTGCAAATGAATATTTATTGTGAAAGTGAATCTGTATAGTTCTGTTACTCGTTTAAAAGCACGTTTAGTAGCTAAAGGCTATGTTCAAACTTATGGTATTGATTACTAAAAGACTTTTTCTCCCGTGATAAAAAATTACTTCCGTTCAATTATTTATCTCTCTTAGTGCTACTAATAACTAATTTGTCCATCAGTTGAATGTTAAAAATACTTTTTTATATGAAGATTTATACGAAGAAGTGTATATAAAGCAACCACCTAGGTTTGTTATTTGGGGAGAGTCTGGAAGGTATTACATTTGAAAAAATCATTATATGGGTTGAAATAATATATTCGGGCTTAGTTTGAAAGATTCAGTAAAGTGGAGATAGAATTCGGAATGAAAAAAAGTGATCATGATCACTTTGTATTTTATAAGCAATCTGATCTAGGATGTATTCTTCTAATTGTATATGTTGATGATATTGTGATTACAGGGAATAGCAAACTGGGCATTTCACAATTAAAAATTTTTCTTTAGGCTAAATTTCAGACTAAAAACCTAAGAACACTTCAGTATTTTTTAGGCATTGAGATTGCTTAAGAAAGAAAACGAGATTTTCTTGTCTCAAAGAAAATATGTGCTTAACCTCTTGAATGACATAAGGATGATTAGTGTTAAATCATGTGAAACCCCTATGATTACAAACGTTAAGTTTAATCTGGAAGATAGGGAGTTACTTGAAAATCCTAACCAAGAAATTAGTGAGAAAATTGAACTACCTTATTATAACTAGGCCTAATATTGTTTTTCTAGGAAGTGTAGTTGATCAGTTTATAAACTCCTTAAGAACTTCTCATTGGAATGCTCTTACACACATTTTGAAGTATTTGAAGAAAACGTCTAGTTAAGGAGTTTTATATAAAAATCATAGTAATTGTAAAGTGGAGGCTTTTTCTAATGCAAATTGGACAAGATGTCCTATAGATCAAAGATCTACTTTTGAGTATTATGTATTTGTTGTAAGAAACCTTGTGTCATAGAAAAGTAAGAAACAAACAATTGTATATGGCTCCAATGCAGAGTCTAAATACCGAACTATGACTCATGCTACATTTAAACTTGTATCGGTTGCTTATCTTCTTCAGCAACTTGGCATTAAGACTCATGGGATTATGCAATTATGGTGTGACAATCAAGTTGTTATTCATATTAATTTAAACCTACTTTTTCATGAATGAATTAAACATGTAAAAGTTGACTATCATTTTGTTAGACAGAAACTACAAGAAGGAATTATTAATCTTAGACATATTAGAACTGAGGAATAATTAACTAATTAATTTACTAAAATTCTTCTAGGAAAACGGATTAATAAAATTTATAACAAGTTAGGCATAATTAATATTTATAGCTCAACTTGAAAGAGAGTGTTAGTAGATAAATAGTATTATGTCTCACATCACTTATATCTTATGATATATATTCTGTATTATATTATATATAATGATTAACTAACTCAATTGAAGATATAGCATTACAAATTTCTCTCTAATTAATACAAATATCAAAGGCAACTCACCTGATTGAACACGTTCTAGGACTAATAAACAGAACTGTCCGGCACAATGGGCATCTGTTACCTAACACAACAGAAAACCAATCAGCAGAATACAGAATGTACTGGGTCCCATGGACAATGAAAACAACAAGGGCAAGTCCTAACCACGGTCCATTGACTGAAAAAGACATGAACGACAAAAAGAATGTCCACAAGGGGTTGTAACAGGTTCATACAGTAACTTCAGGCAAAGAGTGCAATCAAACTCATCTGTACGCTTTGGTTGTCCATGTGTTCTCCTCCCTGTTGGACTAGTCAATACTTCATCCACAATTCTAAGAGAAGCCTGAAGAGTATTACTACATGATACCAGAAAAATGTAAAATTCATAGGAATGAGCACACATGGGAAAAACAGATAAAAGTAATAATAAGGACAACAAGAAGATCAGTACTCAACATTTGCAGTACCTAAATGGATCAACTTGAAGGCCTGAAAGTATAACATCACGAGCCTTCTCATATTTCTCCAACTGTCAATTTAAAACAAGGTATTATTAATTACGTAAAATGAGCATGGTAGAAAAATGGGCCAGAGATGCAAAAGCATTAAGCCCTATCTTGACACAACTATTTGAAGATCCAGCTCCTATATCTAAACCTCAGAAAATCACATAGGCGCAGGATTTCCATAAACTACAGGGAGATCAACCATATGGAAGACTTGCCAAAAAAAGAGCATTGGCCTTTAAAAGGTACGACTTTACTGAGTTACTTCGGAGATGAACAAGCTTCTCAGCATCCTTCAAACCAAGCTGAAACAATAGCCAACAGTTAACTTAGCAAGTAGTAAGCATAAATTAAGTTTAGAAAGTTCTTCAGCACATATAAGATGAAGCAGTCAAACATACTTCAGCGTGAATTGTAGGATCCAGCCCAGTCAAAGCTTTATACTCTGAAGCTGATGGAGATCTGCGTTTCAGATATTGACTGATCCTGGTTGAAAAATAATGTCATTGTATGATCACCACAGTTCAAAAAATTGAAGCAATATTCTTCAGAAAATAAATAAAACATGAAAGAATGTTATAAGTAATGTAAAAGATAATCGTTAACCAATGTTTCACCTAATATAAGCAGCACTTCGATTGCTGAGTATAATAGGGTCACCAGTTCTAATGTTATTCGCTTTTGAGTAAAAGTTGATTGCCTGAAAAGTAATCTCAATAGTAAGCAAAGCTGGAAAGAAAGACAAGAATAATGCATCAAAATTCCTTTTTTATTACCTGTTGAATCATTTCCATTTTTCTTTTCATTTTTTTCTGACTTCATCATAACAATTCATTAGGTTGGCTAATTTGTGAACAACAAAAGTTCATTGATAGACATAATAAGATAATTATAGAACGATATCGAATAAAATACCATTGTACATGGCTGCACCAGGAAAACCACTAGTTTAGAACAAAATGATCGTTCTTCACATTCTCTTTCTCACCTTTTTCTATCTACATTTGTGAAAAAGACCTTATCAACACAACAAGCCCCCTCTGCTACCATTTCAAAGGCCATGGGCTATGTATGACAAATCAACATTCCCGTTCTGACTGTGCAAACTCTTCTCACATAATAAGAAAGCTAAAGCTTACATCACTAAATAATCAACTACAAAAAACTCCAGTACTTTGATTTCTTTATTTTTATTTCAATCTTTCTTTCTTCTTTTATTTTTTTGTTGGTACGCACCTATCCATGATTCACTCACCAGCAATCATCCTACGTAGGTATACTGCATTTGAAAATTAACAAAATAAATATTAACAAACCGTAAGATAAAATACGACCTTTTCCATACGGTTCTCTCGAAATGCCACATTTCCATTCTGCACAAGTTCAAAAACATGGTGGAATGTCCCTGATGGCAATGTATCTCCTGCTTCATTGGCCTGCAATGGCCAAAATTGAGTTGTTAGTAAATAACAATTAACGCTTCAAAAAAAGGGGTTGATGTGCCAGAAGCTATATATATTAAATTAAAGAGTCAACTTTGAAATTTAATAAGCAAGCAAGGCTAAAAGACCATATTCCATCTCCTGTATTCCTTTTGCCAATTGGGACTCACAATAAGGGGAACAAAAATAATGCAAGGAACAAACCACTTTTACTGACTTACACTTCAGACAGCCAGACTAATGAAAGACTAAGTTTCCCATTGCTGAGAGGATAGGGTGTTTTCTCAACTTAAGTAATCAATATTTATAAATCAGAAATATTAGTAATCAATATTAAGAAAGTATCAATATCTCTTTGCTTTTTTTTTTCTAGTAATTATATCTTTTTAACTGTTGAAGCAACACATTTGGAAAACTAATGATCGCTATAGAAAAACAGCACAAAATAAACCACCATATTTCAGTTTTCTTTTTCCTGTCCTCGGATTTCACACCAAACAAATTATAGTGAACAGGAAAAAGGAAAGGAAGCTTAACAAGTAATTTGTCCTTTCGTACATTCTTCTTAGCTACCAGACAAACTAGATAAAGAGGCAAACACAAGAAACAGATTTGAAAGAAAAAGTTGTGCACATACATAGCTGTCTGGTTAGAACAGACACTACACTGGATGTTAGTCAAAAGAAGCGAAAATACTGTCCGCTGCCTGGAAACTCTTGAATTGCCTATCCTGATTTTCCAATAATTAGAAAGGCCAGGTACATCGGCAAAAATCGTTGTAATACTAGTCCAACGCTTAATCAGCGGACCTAAACGTTGAAATTTTAAATTTCACTTCTTGTAATTCATAATTCTATCACATGCCAGAGCATCCAGACACCATGAGCTAAAAGAGAAACAAGGATAAAAAAAATGACAATAACGATTGAAATCAATGGAGCATAAAAAACAGATGAACAGATGCAGACTATAAAAAATCAATAGCCGCGCATGTATTTTCTCAGCTACATTTTCGCAAGAAACAAACACCGGAGAAGAGAAAAAATAAGCTGAAGAATATTAGTACCCAAGTGTAATCTTCTACAACTTCCAGAACGTCCATTGTCAAGACAGCAGAAGAAGAAGAAGAAGAAGACGATTCCCCAGCCATTGAGACCGACTGATGCTAAGAGTCTCTAGTCGATGTTCTTCAATGGCGAAGAAGAAGAGGAAGCTTAGAAATTGAAGCGTTTTGGAAAGAATAGCATCGTGTTCGCTCGTGTGTCCTTCGTTGCATACACGGACGAAATTCCACTACGTATTGCGATTTCTCACTCTTTGCTCTATCTCTCTCCCCTCGGTCACGAAAGGAAATTAATGAATAAACAAGAAATTAGCACGAAACTTAACTCTGGCCCCTCCTCAAGACCCCCGCATATATATAAATATGTGTATGTGTGTATATATATATATATATATATATGCGCGTGCGTGTAGGGTAATGTTTAGATGTTGGCGTCAGCTGTAAGCATATGGGAATACTGCCATTCGAATTGAAACACGTCATCGGACCTAGCGTCAAGACTACACGTGTGCGTTTTTAACTTGCTGGAGTATGAGAGTGTGTGGGGCTGTACATTCACCTAGATCACAAAGATAGCAAGGAACTGCGGTTGAAATCGCGCTCTTTCACCTTTTAATAAGCGTGTCCACGGTACGCGGTAGAGGATCACTTCATTTTTCAAAAAGTAAAATCACTTCAAATCAATAAGTGATAACTATAATTTCACTTTTTCTCATCATTTGAAGAATTTTGCGTTAAAAAATAGCTTACTTCTTGCCGGAAATGCTATCTATATACTTAAAGAATGAAATCCAAGATTATTACTTAATATAAAGTGATTAAATAAATTTTCAAAATTCAATTTAACATATATATATAAAAGATTTAAATTTTAAATTTACATTTTACTTTTGAAACATATAACATTTATATCAAAAAATATTACTAAAAATTTTATATATGATTATAATATACTACAATTGTAATTATAATTTATAATATTATATATTAGCAATGAAAATTTAATACCATATATTATTTTTGGACTTGTAAAATGAATTGGGTCGTATGGATTTCAATTCATAAGAATTGATCTGTATAAATTCACTAAAAATTTATGAATTTTGATATGTATAAATTAATTTATATAAATATAATATTAAAATAAATCATATTTTAAATAATTTCAATCTGCTTAAGTTTATAAATTGGATTAAACTAATTATATCAGCGAATCATAAGTCTAATTATTTTTTCAACTTAACTATTAATATTGCTTGGAATAGAATTAATTATCGTAAATTTTAGGAGTTTCTTTATTTCTTTACATGGTTATAATTGTTTATACGATATTTTCTCTAGAAATGAGTTAAAATGTCATCATTCATTTGTAAATGACCTCATTATAAACTACTAATCGGAATTATAAGGCATGATGAAGCCGTCTGGAATATTCGGTTTGACTCTGAAACGGCAACCGTCGATGACGAGGGAAGCACTGGGTACAAACATTAAACGACAAAGTTTGCCATTTGAAGACGATACAATATTCGGGCACTTGATTTTTCTTGCTTGACGACTACATATCAGCGTAAAGCAAGATAAGCAAAGCCAAAACGGCGGCCGAGAAGCAGGAGAAGGAGTTTGTGGTTCTTGTTCCAATATGGATCATACCTAATGCCGTTGGTAAGTAGCAACGAGCCAACGACCACAAAACCTTTAATAACCTTGTGTCTTTGTCCTCTACTGCGTTTGCCGTTTGGTCCCTCAATGAGGATATGTGGCTATTTCCCCCGTTCATCACTCACACGTAGTTTTCTCGTTCAATTGTAGGGCCCTAAGCCTTATCTATCCATCATTATAGATGACATTATAATTTAGAATATAATAAAACTTTAATTATAATAATATTTCTCTATCCGGAAATTACAGTACGTCCATTTCGGTGAGCAGACTATTCTTTGAGAATGGGTTTAAACATTGACTCTTCGTTGTCTCTCTCTAAGCAAATGGAAACGTATTGCCTTTTGCATTTCTCCTTTTAATTAACAAAGGATAAATTATGTTCACTCTTTGTAATCACGTTTATACCTTTTTTTTTTATTTTCAAAGATATATATTAGCCTCTCTTTTTTTAACACATCCAGTTTTCTTTTTCTTTTTTTTTTCAACTTGCATTTATTATCCTTATTTTAGAACAATAAAAGAATGAGTACATATAATTTTTTAAAATAAAAAGGATAAAAACGTAATTAAAACTCCATTTGTTTTATTAAAAAGTATTTCCTCCACCTTGATATTTTAGAACTAGATTTTATAAAAATAAAAAAGGGCTTTCCATCGAAATAAATAGAGATTAAGATAAATCTCATCACAGGTGAATATAATTTTTCTTATAATAAATTATTTTGAATTTTAAAACTGTGAAAAATTATATGTTTTGGTTACTTTAACACACAATAGTAATTGTTTTTATATTTTTTTTTACAAGAAATATTCAAGAAACAGATTGATTGTCTCGCTATTAAAAAAAGAAACCCAATAATTAATGAATGTTAACAACAACAGAAAAAACTGGTGATACAATGATTGGAATCTAACGTTTCATGAAATAATTTAATTTTACTAATTGAAATAGTCTTCATTGACTTTTATATATGACTTTCATGAAATAATATATATACGTGTGTGTATAACTTGATAACTTAGTTGATGCATTTTTTTTTTAGAAATAATAGCGATGCAAGCACATGTCCAAATTACACCAACTTATGTGACCCGAGGGAAATTCGAAATTAGTATAGTTGGGTTATCAAGTTTACGATGTTAAGAATAATTTAATATAATGAAATATAAATATATATTGGCCGTAGTAGTGACTATATATTTTCAATTGATTGTATCTCTTTTATAAAGTGAGAATTTGAATGAAAGCTCTTGTCTCCATGCACGAACTTCGGCTTAACCGTATATGAAACAAGTGAAACCAAGGTGAAGTTTTTGTATCTTTCAATTTTGTTATTATAATAAATCAGGTGAATTCTAAGGTGCCCCTAAGGGTTTGATACTTGAAGTGGTGTGACAAAATACAAATCACTGGATGAGATTACTAAGTCAATGCTAAAATTTTTGTAATCTCATCCAGTAACTTGTATTTTGCCACACCACCCCGGGTACCAAACCCCTAAAAGCACCAATGAAGAATAATTATTAATTTTATATAGTTTATGAATATTAAAAATTTAATTTTTTAATTTTTAATATGTTTAAAAGTATAAAAATTAACAATTATACTTCATCTATTAATTATTTCTAAGAGCACATGATATAGTTAGGAAAAAAATTTTATACTTCAATTACGTCATGTATCTTAAATTACATTGTTGATATTTATTAGTTTAATGAGATATATGTATATTAAAATTTAAATTTTTAATTTTATAAAATATTGATATTATAGAAATTAATAAATTAAAAACACATAATATAATCGGAGTATGCAAAAATTTCTTTATAATCGAAGCATATGAAATTTTTTCGAGATCAAGACAGACTTCACATCGTACGGAGACTCCGACAGCTTCATTGGTCATCCTTGCAATGTGTTTGGCAGCCGAATTAGCAATAGTGATATACGAGTCAAGGATTCCACCAAATTACTAATATTTAACAATGAGGCCGTAAGGATCTGGTATGTGTTTGTTGGTAGCGTTGACTCGTTTTGTGTTGACACGTATGTGGGAGGGGCATCTTAGCTTTCGTTTCGTCCGACCAATTCTGATTGGTTTAATTTATTCATCCGCACAATTTCCTGGTAATTCTGTAAAGAAGTCAAACCGTTTTCTTTGTTAAATAACGGTCCAGTGAGCGTCCAGTTGTAGAAACTTTATATCTTTTGCTTGGCAGGATTTGCTGAATATAAGATAGAAGAACTGCCACGAAAGTGGGAAATTAAAAAAAGGAGGGAAGTAGAGAAGCATTGTTGCATGCGGAGTCTTTTGAAGACGTTCGGCGTTTGCCAACTTGAATCCTTCACAAATTTTTTCTCTAGGCTTATCTCTTTCGTTTGGAATGAAGTTGACAAAGTGCCAAACGTCTCTGCCTAGTGCTAAGATTGGATTAAGTAGGGGCACTATAACAAAGGGATATTGGCTTTGCCCCTTAGACACGGCGCAACTAATCTAATAAAGTACGGAAAAAATATGAAATATTTTTGAGATGATTGGATTTTATCCATTTCAATTTTAGACATTTGAAAATTATTTTTTAAAATTTTATAAAATTTAAAATTAATATTCATCATTGATTTAATTAATCATTTTTATCAAATTATTTTTTATAAAATTTTTAAAAAAGAATTATAATATTATAAATTTCAAATTTTATTTACAAGTATTTAATTATGATTCTTTATACATAATTTAATTTCTATTAATTGTATAATATAAAAATTATACATGAAAAAATGACCAAAAAATTTATTATACTATAATATTATGATTCTTGTTTAAAAACTTCATAAAAAAACACATAATTTAATAAAATAATTAATTAAGTAAATGATGAGTATTAATTCTAAATGTTATAAAGTTTAAAAGATTATTTTTAAGTTTTTGAAATTGAATGGGGCAAAATCCAACTATTTCAAAATTAAAGAAAGTAATTTGTATTTTTTTCCTAAAATAAAAATTATTTAGTCGTTCTATTGCATAATAATTTTATAATTCACAATGCTTTAAAGTATGACCGAATCATAATTGGTTGATCCCTTACCTACCATAGTTCAACACACAACATGATAACCTTATAACAAATGGCCTACAACTAGTTAATCAAGTTAAGGCTAACTTAATAACTTATCTATTCAACCTAGATTGAGCCTTGATGTCTATTATTAAGGTTGTGAAAGGCTAAAAACATTCCAACATGTTTAAAGCCTTATCAACAACATTTTTCCCCACGATAAGCCTTAGACTATCAAGATATCAACACTTCTCACCCACATTATGGTTATATAAAGGTCTTAAGTATATGTTGACAATCTAAGTGCAATTTTGTATTATTACCCTACATTCACTACCATTAACTTGGGCATTGAATCATGCTTAATGAACCATTTCCATTGTGTGCACCTAAACTTTTATTCCTCATGCATATAGTTTAGGTCGGTTAGATGATACTTCAACCAGTTGGACTAAACATAAATCATCATTTGGCATCATCAGTGGCTTTCCTTGCCATCATGTCTTATTGTGCTCATTTTGCATCCTCCTGATCTCAATGCCAAGAAACACCTTTCCAATCTTAATGTTAAGAAATAACTTTCTAATTTCATCACTAAGAATCAATTTTTGATAAACCAATTGTTGACATTATATAACCTTGCCACCTTCCATAAATCTTTAGCCACTCCTTTCATTAATTTTCAATACATCACCACCACCTTTACCAATCTCTTTAAGTAACCTTCTACGAATCCTAGCTACTGCTTCACAATAAACAATGGTTGAACCATTAATACTTTAACTCTAACAACATTTATTATTGTTAGTGTCAATGATACTATATGCTTAACTCATGCCCTTACTTAGACTTATGACCTATCCCTTTACCTCATAAAGGATGATCCTATCACTTTTTACTTCTTGATGTTATCTTGTTTCGAGCAGTCCTTATAACATTGCAAAAAGTAAGACTTATGTGGTTTATGTCATGACTCAATCTAATCATGATTAGTGTAAAATCCATTTTTAGTATCCATTAGCCAATTTTACTCTTAACATTATTATAATAAGTTATATATGGTATTTGAAGATTTATATTTTGGTTATAAATAAAATGAATAATGAAACTTAGCTAACATTTATGTTTCATTTTCAAATGATTTGGACCCTGACATTTATAATGAAATAACTAATGCTACCTAAGCTATACTTGATAGTCTTTTAAGGACTCAATACTGAGATAATGGTGGAGAAGATTTATCATAAAAATCTACAAAAAGAAAATGTACAAAAAGCAAGTATAAAATTTCATAAGCAAACATTTAATTAATATTAGTATTAACAAATTATGAAATATATTTATCTTTTATCGACTAAGCTTATCCTCAATTATCCATAATATGCAACTTAATTAACTCCACATTAGATGGTTAGTAGCCGTAACTTTATTACCCTAAACATAATGTTCACAATATCACTTGATTCTATATAAACAATTTAGCATACTAGGATATTTTTATTCATTTACACTTAATAATATCATTACTCAAATATAAATACCATGCAAAACACATATCACCCTTAAAAGTTGCAATAATGAGAAAAATGGGTAAATTTGAAAACTTAAGTCACACATAATATCATTAACATTTTCCTATAGCTTCAACATAAACAATGATAAACATCTATGCTCATTAATGCTAATATTCAACATACAACCTCATTATAGTTCATATATTATAACAAGATTAAGTAGACAATTAATTTTATTTTATAACCAATCACCAAATTTAAGTTTCACATATTACAATTCATGCGTAGCAAATATAGCCTCGTGAATGTTTGACAACATTTTTTTGGTGAAAATGACTATATAAGCTTCCAATGTTAGCCATAATATCTTTTAATAAAGATGACCCTACATACTTTTGATGTTATGGCTATTTAGTGAAAAGTTATGTGCAAGCTTTCAATATTATTTCATAGCTCGTGCCCTTCTAACACTATGGCCATTAAGTGAAAATAGACTATGCAAATGTCCATTTGACATTATTCTCATATATTATTTCATTTCGCATTTCAAATACACATATAGTTCAAATCATAACTTTTCTATGCCTCTTACATGGCTACATATATCAAATCATTCTATCAACAATACATATATAGATCAACTTGTTTTATAGTCTAACATAAGCATCACAATCTCACTATACATATTAGTATGACTACATATATCACTAATAACATTACAATACAATTTAATACTTAACTTACTACCTTACTAAGCCTCATTGCATTGCTATTAATCATATTAGTTGATTAGATGTAATGTAATTTTAGGAAACTTAAACATTTGTAAGAAGATTTCTAAGCTAACATTAGTGCCATTATGATTTTTATTCCAATTCTTACATCTAAAACTAGTAAAATCATTTAGTTTTTAACTATGCCAACCAAATGGGTCATAATCAATATCAATTTCCTACTTAAGAATATCCACTTGTACATTAAGCTTAAACTTTAAAGATGAGCCTTGAGGAAATTATCAAAGATTTAGTCCACAATATCATACAATTTCAACATAAAACTAAAGCTAGCTTTAATCAATTTCAGTAAGAGACAAAAGAAGGTATAAAGAATCTAGAAAATTAAATAGGCTAGCTCTCTAATTTTATTAATAAGTTGGAAAACCAATATATAAGCCAGTTACTTTCCATTTTTCACCTAACATTCGAATTCACAAAAGAAAATGGGACTCGCAATTCTTGTATTAAAGTGTAATCTATACCTAAGTCTAATTCTTTTATTTTTTTTTCCTCTTTTTCCCCATGACCTTAAAGATGCTAATAAAATGGAAAAAGAGATTTTAAAAACTTCTAGTAATATAGAAATTAACATGCCCCCCAAAAGGTGATTAATAGAGAAAAACAATAAAAAGAAGAAATTGATGTGGAAGATGAAATGACAAAAAAATTCAATATTTTCAAGGTTATGAAAGATAGTCTTAAAGTTTATTATATTTTTTTCTATTGAATCAGTTAATTTATAGTGTATAATGAATTTGAAATTTATAGAAAAAATTATTTAAAGCTTATATTTAGGAAAGAATTAATACATAGATAAATTTTGGAAGTGAAACCACAATATGCCTATTTAAAATGGGCTTCATTAAAATCATTTAAAGAAATTTCTTATAAATTGAAGCCAAATTAAAGCAATATGGTAACATTTAACCAAAAATGTTAAAAAAAAGATGCTTCTTAAGAGGTAACTGAAATTTTTAGATATATAATCTTTCCCTTTTCTTTATTTAACTTGTCTATGATTTTCTTTTCTTTTAATATTGATATATTTTTATATTGAGGATAGTGTAAGATTTAAGTGAGAGAAAGAGAATTCTAGAATTTCTCTTATGCTTTCATATTTCTTTTTATGTTTTAGAGTTTTTGAAAAAAATGTACTTTTAACTTGTTTTTAGAGTTTTTTTGAATCATTTTAGTTACTTTTCTTTGATAAGAATTTTATATTTTCATAAGCAGGAAATCTATTAAGTTTGATAAGTTCATAACATTATTGAATGAATTATTTTTCTTCTTGAAATTGATTAGTGTAGTAATAGATTTTGAATTAATAGATTAAATTTTTGTAGCATATATTGCCTAGTTAGTTTTTGAGCTTTTATGTAAGCATTTATGCTATTATCTTTCCTCTTCGTGTGTGATGTTCTTCTATGAATTATTTTTCTAAAACTTATTTTAATTCTTTTTTAAATTATATTTACACATACATGTACAAAAATAATAAAAATATTTTTTTGTTTGAGCTAGTTCCAAGTAACCAACCTTGAAATTTCATCTTTGTTAAGCCTTTTTTGGGCCTAATTACCTTTTCAATGACATTTTATCTTTGTTGTTTAACCCATTAATATATTTTTAATGAAAAAAAGTATATTTATCTAACCTTAAAGTTTAGTAAAATATTTGAAATCTTTTATAAGATAAGGTTTTTGAATAAGTGTGAGGATATATATAAACATGTGTGTGAAAAAAATATCATCAATTTTAATTTCAAGATTTAGTTAAAAGGAAAAAAATTAAAAGAATGATGAAAAAAAGAAAAGAACAAGGCAAAAAGAATTGGGAAATAAAGGAAAAAGAAAGAACTTTATTAGTATTTAAAATTAAAAATTAGGTCATTGTCATAATTGTAACCCGATATTAACCATTACAAAACCCATTTTTGGGTTTCCACTAGCCTATTTCTAATTATCTAACTTAATCCTGATTGGCGAGTATCATGTATATATAAAAGAATATGGCATTTTGGAAAGGGAATATTTATAAAAAATCATTAAAGTTTCTATAATAGATGAGGAAGTTACGTATGCTTATAGTTATCTTAAAATGAGGATAAGTAAGTCTAATTAACTTATGAAGAATCAGTTCAAATATCTTATTTATGCAAATCTATGGCAAAATAAAGCTAAAATGCACTATATATAAGATTCTGTATTACCATACTACCATCAATGAGCTCTCATAGAATATAGCTTTGAAAAGGTGGATGTAGAGGCTTAACCTAGAAATTTATAAAATAAATCATGGAGGAATGAGTCTGAGACTCAGTGAGTGAATAATTTATAAAAATAAGAATAATTCATAATAACTTACCGATTGGACTATCCTCCTTTAACAATTTATATCACATTTAAACATATTAGTAATCAAGAGCCAATAATAATAAGATTAAAACATAATTATTTTATTTTTAATGTATCACACAAGATTACTCATGACCAACTATACTAAGTTCATATCTTATTTGGAATAATAAATAATAAATAAAATATATTTATCCACTTTTTGTCTCCCAGGTCAATCTTATACATTTTACAAACTTTTCATCCTTATTCCTCTAAAATCTGCCTTATAGTATCATAAAAAAATTTTCATCTAGTATTTATAATATTACTCTTATCACATTTCTCATCTTTAATACCATTCTTAGCATAATTCATATTGCAATCACAATTTAATTTCAATGTACATCACAATACATGTTAACACCATTATGCCTTCTTGTATAATTATAAGCATTCACACATATTGTAGTAATCAATTCACAAAATATTTTTCAACAAATTTCATTGCATGATTAATGCAATAAGTTTATTATATCATACAACCTCTACTTTCTCATTTCATTATTACCCAAATCATATATTTATCTTATAATTGTCATAAGTCACTCTATCTTTAATGCTTAAAAACCCCATATTAGACCATTATAAATCATGAAAATATAAAATAGGTTAGGTATAGTTTACAATATGGTCACCATGATTGTGACCTTTAAGTAATATTTTATGAATAACTCAAAAATTATGAATATATTATTCATGAAACTTATTTCATGCAAAAATAAACTTAGTTAGCCTTTTATAAACTAATCAATTCACCTATTCTAAATTTTCATCTGCACATGGAGAATTAATTGTACATTTAATTCTTATACCTAGATTTATCTTTGAACCTTAAGAATTAATTATGCACTCGATTCACATATGAAAATTATAATTTTTTGCAAAAATTTCATTGTTTATCCAATCATAAATACCCTCTAAACACATATATTACATATCAAAACTTGATACAATCATTAATACACTTGTTTAACATATTATATCACCTCTTTTCAATATTCATTACTTCCACCAAATCAAAATAAATATGATTCAAGCAAAATCACAAAATAACCAATATTTCATTAATATCATCACATAACCACAAAATTCATAAATTAGCTAGATTATCCACTCACCTTATATGAAAGAAGATGCTGAGGAAGCTAATTTAAAAATCTTTCAATCTTAATTACATTAAAATTTATAGGTTCTAAAGTTAAGGTATAGAATACCTAATAAAACTAAATAAATATTAAATTTTTCATCATTTAAGAAGAAATAGAAATGATTTTTAATAAAAACAATGTTCATACCTTAATCGGATTAAAAAAAAATAAAGAAGAACTAAGGTTCTCCTTATTTAATTGGTAAAATGGTAAAAGAGATTCTTAGAGAGAGTTGAGAGAATTTGAGAAATAAAGAGAAATGAAGGAGATTGCAGTTTGGGGGCTGATAAGGAGGAAAATAACACTCTAAATGTATTTTTGAAAAATTACTCATAAACCTCTTTTATACTCATATATTTACTTATATCAGTACAAAATTTTATACTCTATGATTTTAATAAGTTTTCCTTATCAATATATTTTTAATTTGATTAAACTTATTTTATTTCATATTTTACATATAAGATTCCTAATTTTATCGAATTTATCAATTATTTTAGCTATTCTTTCTCATAAAATAATTTTTAATTTATTAATAATTAAAGAGGGTGTAATAATTATTGTATTGAGCTATAATTGTTTATAATTTATTCATATATTTTTGTTTTATGTGTTCTATTAATTTTTTTTACTTTTTTCATATCTTTATTATTTTTCCTTCCTTTTCCTTCTAATCTCATTATAACATTGAATAAAGTACTTTTGAGTTTTGTGTATATATGATTTGAGTAGTAGAGATTAAATGATGAATAAGCTTATGATAAGGTAATTTTTTAGAATAAATTTAAGTAAAACACTAGTTTTAAATAGTTGGGTGATGCAGAGCAAATTATGTGAAAGTTAATTTAATCTATTCTTTTTTAATAAAACTGTCATATTAAATAATGTTGAGTTTGTTAAGATTATTTGTCATGATGTATAATGTCTTTTGTTGTTTCTTACTTATGAATTTTGTAATTTTGAAGTAATTAGAAAGTAAGTCTTTTGTTCTTTAGTGTTAAATAAAGTTACATTTACTTAAAGATGTGTCAAGGTTAAGTATAGGGGAATTTGACATATAAGATATTGTTTATATTGTTTATTTTTATTTTATGCCTCTTAAAGGGGTTACATATGCTTAATTTAATAAAATTAGTCTTATTTTATAATTAGGTTATGAATTTACAATGTTAATAGATTACTCAATTAATGTTAAGATTTTGCACTATTTCAAGTTTCTGACTATAACTTGAGTTTTGAAAGTTTAAATTGGATGATCTTTGGGAAAGTTAAGAGGAAGCTCTAAAAATTTCATATTTTAATCGAAGCCTAATTTGAATATTTGAAAGATTAAATTTAATCATAAAGATAAAACTTTATTTCTATCTTAACTGACTTAGTCACTATTTTTTAGGTTATATATGCAACTTTAAAAGTTTAATTGAAATGAAATTAATGCCCATAGTTAGCTTCGATCTAGTTTGACAATTTTCACATTTGAGGTTTAGCAAAACTATACTATTTTTATAATTGAACTTAGGCTAAAAGCTGACTTACAAAAATTTACTATAATAACACTATTAGTAATTTAATTTATAAATTAAATTATGAATTTTCAATTTATATAAGGCACCATTTTCTTGTAACCCTAAGAGATATATTTACTTGTTTCATTAGGTTTTCTAATGAAGAAAATTTAATTTATTTAAGTTTTATGATTTAGAATTCAGATTTGGCAACACTCTTTCTTCTAATTTATCTTTATAAACCATCATGAATGGCTAGCTTTCTTTTATTAGTTCAAGAAAGTTTTATCCTTAATTCAATTTGATTTTAAAATTCAATCTTCTACTTTTATTTCTAATTTGATTATCTTTTAATTCTTTACTCTTTCTAGTTTATGATTGCTTTAGCTAATTGTTAATTTAGATCTATAAGTTAATTGTTTATTATGACCTATTGTTAGGTAATTAACTATGATGTTGAGTTGTCAATTAATTAATAAATGAGTTTTATGACCCTAATCCAATTGTAACTAACGTGAAATCTACTTTTTGATTTTTGCTAGCCTATTCTTAATTATCTAGCTTATTCTTGATTAATGAGTATAATGCATACATAAAAACAAATGGTAATTTAGAAAGATAACATTCATTGAAAATTATTGAGGGTTTTACAAATGATAAAAAAAACTAGATATGCTTATAATCCCCTCAAAATGAAGATAAGTTAGTTTAACTAACTCATAAGGAATCAATTTAAATATCTTCTCTACCCAAGCCTATGACAAAAATAAGGCCTAAAATATGTTATGTATAAGATTTTTTGTTACCATACTACCATCAATGGTTCCTATGGAATTTAACTTTGATGAGATAGTAAGAATCTATAAGATAAGTTATCAAAAATTAAGTTCAAAAAATAATAATTCATAATAGCTTACTTATTAAACTATCATTCTCTAATAATTCATATTATATTGAAGTACATTAGTAACTAAGCCAATAATATTGAGATTAAAACATAATCATTTCACTTTTAATGTGCCATATAAAAATGCTCATGAATAATTGTACTTAAAGTTACATCTTATTAGGAAAAATAAGTAATAGATTAAATATATTTATCCATCTTTTAACTCCTACGCTAACTTTACACCATACCCATTTGTTTCCATCTTTATTCCTCCCGATTCAACTTTATACCTCACTTGCCTTGTACTAGAAATTAACCATCCAATATGTAACTCACCTTTTTTTCTCATGCTTGATAATTCATAATAACTCAAGCAGTTTAAACTCACAATTGGCCATAAGTCATATTCATTACAATCATCATACCACATGCATAATCACATAACACATTTAATTTTGTTGTTAATGCAATAAGTTCATTGTAACACATATTATATCATACAATATCTAATTTCTCATTTTGTGATTACTCAAGTTATATACATATCTTATAATTATCATAAACCATTCTATCTTTAATGCTTGGAGACTAAACACTTTATGTTTAACTATTATAAATGATGAGAATAAAACAAAGGTTAGGTATAGTTTACTATATAATTATCATAATTGTGACCTTTGAATAATGTTTTATGGATAATTCAAAAATTATGAGTATATTGTTTCTAAAATTTATTTTATATGAAAGTAAACTCAATTAACGTTTCACGGATTAGTTACACAAGAAGTTCATTTTTTAAAATCTTGAATTTTTTATTTTTGTCTACTATTTTAATGATATCTCAAAACATGCATGAGATATTAATTTGAAAATTAATTCCATTTAAAAGTAAATTTAATTATCTTTCCAATAATAGATGATTTGCTTAAAATAAGTGTAAGACAAAAGAGTTATGTCCCTTTAAATTTAGCATAAAATTCTGGGGATGGTGAATTAATTATGCCATCAATTTATCTGCCTTAAACTTACGTCTGCACAAGAAGAATCAATTATACATTCGATTCTTGCACCTAAATTTGCCTGTGGATTATGAGAATCGATTATGCACTCGATTCATACATGAAAATCATAATTTTTTGCTAAAATTTTACTATTCACCTAATCATAAATGCTTTCCAAACATATGTATTACATACCAAATTTTGATACAATTATTAATATGCTTATTTAAATTCTATATCACCCTTCTTCATTATTTATTACTTTCATCACATCAAATCAAATATGTTTTAAACAAAATTATAAAATAACTAATATTTCATCAATACAATCAAATAATCATAAAATCCATAAATTTAACTAAATTATCCATTTATCTTGTATGCAATAGGGTGTTAGGAATTTAGTTTGAAGATCTTTAAATCCTAATCACATTAAAATTTAAGAATTCTAGAGTTAGAGTTTAGAATATCTAACAAAACTAAATAACTTCAATTTTCTTCATCAACCAAAAAGAAATAGGAAGAATTTTTTATGAAAATAATATTCTTACCTTAATTAGATGAAGAAATTAAGAAGAATTGAAATTCTCCATGCTTGGTTGATGGAATGGCAGAAAAGATGACATAGAGATAGTTGGAAGAAATTGAGAGATGAGGAAAAATAAGAGAGGGTTTTGGACCTAAAAATGAGGAAAATAGCCCTCGAAGGATATTTTTAATAAATTACTCCTAAATATCTTTGATACTCATGCATTCAATTATATTAGTGCAAAAATTTTATATTTCATAATTCTAATAAGTTTTTCTGCATCAAATTTTCACCAAATTTATGTTCCTATATTTTTAATTTTATCAAATTTATTTTATTCCTTATTTCACACACAAAATTCCTAACTCAACTAAATTTACTAGTTATCTTAGTCACTTTTTCTCATAAAATAATTTATAATTTGCTATAATTTAAAGAGAGAGTACATTTGGGTGAATTATTAGTTATTTAAAAAAATTAAAATCTTAATTGATAATGCAATGTTAAGTTAGATTGTTAATTCAATTTTAACTATTTCCTAAATTTTAATATTATTGTTTAGGTGTTGGGCTTGAATAATAAGGAATTAATTTAGGTGTTAGGCTCAAATTAATTAAATAAGGAATATTAGAAATATTGCTAGAAATTTTTAGGCTAATTAATCAAATTAAGAATAATTTTATAGGTGTTGTTTAGGATAAATTAACCAATTAAGGGTTGAAATATTTTTTGAGCTAATAATTCTATTTATTGTGATTTTTCCCCTTTTAATTTTACTATTCATCATTGCATTTTGTCCTGTTTAATTGCATTATTAAATTTTTTTCTATTTAGGCCATCTTTTAATCATCCAATCCCATAAATTTGACTTAAACTCAGCCTATTTACTTAGTAAACTAAGTTTAGTTTAATTTTTTCTATGAAATGATATGCATCAAAAGAATAATAAAATATTAGAGATACAGAGCATGTAGTAATGAAGTCTGAGTTGTAACTTTGACAAATGAGCCTTTCTTCTTGCTTAATATTCTTGATTTATAGTGCCAGCAAAAGTCAATTTTTTTCTCATTAATTGATAGGATAAATTTTTCCTGAAACCTCCCTCCAAAGGATTTCCAAGTGTATGCCACGTATCACATATATACGAAATGGAATAATTTGCCTATGACTACCTTATGATAAACAATTGACTTGTTATTAAACTTACCCGACTGCTCTGCTGGCGTAGAGGCTTTATACCGCCATTGGTTCGACTTAAGCTAAAATTTGACCTTGGCAACCGCTTGGAAAGAACTGCACTCCATGCTGAATAAATTGAAGTGTCTAGCTAAAATTTTATAATGGATGAACAAATAATAAAAAAATTAAATTGAAAAAAAGCAAGAAGAAAGAGCCCTCGCAAAGAAAATTATAACCGGATTCCTTTTTATACTAAAGTATAATGGTCCTAATAATTTGTTATCTCATTGGTGGCTGAAAATTAACTTGCGAATTAAGCCACTTCAAATAAATTCATTGATCTAGTCCACGATACGATTAATCCAATTTATCCAGCAGATATATTGTCATGTTTCAATTGGATATTTACCATATTAGGAATAGAGTTTATAAGATAATGATTGCTCTGGAAAGGAATTAATGGAAAAAGTGGGAAGTTGAGGGGAACACCCAAATACACATCTTATTCTTTTGAATAAGCTGTGGTATTTATTTCACTCAAGATTGGTCTCTGGAAATAAACAAGAACTAAATAAATTTTAGCTAATGTATTGAGGTTTCTCTGTACTAAATTCAGTTGCGGAAGACTTGAAGCTAAATTACTCAGTAAAGAAAATGTGGAAAGGAAAAAAAAAATCTCACAAAATGATGGCAGATTTGGGCTTAGGTTTCACAATCTACTGGGCTCTGATAAAAATGGCAAGCCCAGTGATCATTTTAGCTTGTTCGAGACATAACTTAGGCCCATTAGTTACAGCGCTTACCAAACTGTTTATTTTTCCGAACTAATTATTTTTCCATCCGGGCTGACGAAACTACGGGAACATTGTGTGTGACTTTTTCAGATGAAGTGAGGGATCGATGGAATTGGCGTATTGAAATGAAAACAACCTGCTGCTGCTTCTGACGAACACTTGTGAATTAGCTTTGAGGTGTTGGCTACGAAGATGGTGGATGATCTGATTTCAGAGAGTTTCAGGAACTGGGAACAAACCCAGTCCTCGAATCTCCTTCAGCATCTTTATTCTTCGGAAAACCAGAAAATTAAATTGCAACAATGGTCAATGGTGGCTATCAGAGATGTCCGAGATGACGATGAATGTTCCGTTTTTCCTCCAGTTAACCACGAAAATCTCGACATTCCTTCGCTCTCCCATCAATATGAGCATGCCCCCGAATCACCTTCGTCATCATCAACTTCTTCTTCTTCCTCCTCGTCTTCGAGGTCATCATTTTCTCCGTCCGATACTGATACCTGGGTTCCACCACCACCATCGCCTTCTCCATTGCATCAGCCGCCGTCCGATTCACGGGTACAGAAAACTGGCGACTTCGCTGGGTGGATGGGTATTGGCCTGCAGATTCTACGTTCGAAGGTTTTCGCAATGGTTACCTCGTGCCGAAGTTTTGTTGCCAGCAAAGGGGCAATAGGGTCAATTGCATCTTTAGCTACTGCGTTGATAACATTATGGTGGATGTATGCACGGGTTCGGCGATGGTTGAGGTGGAGGAGGCAGACACAGTGTGAAAATCATTTATTGACCATTATTAAACAGAAAGATGAGGTTAGTTAGTTTTCCTACATTTTAGATGCTCGTTATAATGCTCGAGTTAATCTTTTTCCTTTCAATTCTATTTCATGTACGACTGCATATGAAATTAAAAAAAAAAAAATGCTATCAGAGATATTATATTTTGTCGAGCTCGGGTCCTATGTACAATGTTTGGCTTTACTTTTTTTCAAAACAAAATAATACAGAAGTTTGTGGCGTAAAATGCTTGGGCGTATTATAGGTTGAGGCATGTATCAACGTAACGTAAATTAGTGGGTGATAAGCCTAAACAATTGGAAGAGAGAATGAAAGTGTTGCCAGAGACAGAGGAATCATCATGTGTATGCTATCAGAAACCTAAGAAATTGGTTAATGGAATTCAGACCACCCTTTTCTGGGTTTATCCTAGTTTTGGTATTCATGGCTACTAATTGCTGGTTTGAATATTGGTTTCTTACCACTTTGCATACGTGGTTTAGTATTTCTTCGGTTAGGTTTTGAATAAGTGGTATACGCCCCATGCATAATTAATACCCAAGTTGAAACTTAGTGCTTGAAAATTGGTTCTCCAACTTAAAGGTCCATATTTTATATGTTATTAGAAATAGGGTAGAATTTGAGAAGGGATTTAGTTACCCTTTTGTTAGCCTGAAGTCCGTTAGCCTAAAAAGGCAAGAGAAAAAGGGGGGGGGGGGGATGCTATTGTTTAGTTTAGTGAAGGCATTTCATTCTGCTTGGCCGTGGTTTCCTGAAGATTAAACATATATAGCAGGATGTTTTGCATGTTTGCATGGTTTATCTTTTATTTACAACTATGCTTCTTGTCTCAATTTGATTCTGATTGATTTGTATGTCCTATGTTGTTTCTCTAATTTTGACTATTTGTTACTTCCAGAGAATTGCGAAATTGTTGCACCAAATTGCACAAATGAACGAAATACTTGTAGCTCATCACAAAGCCTTGGCTGCAAAATTGGCAGACTGATTGGCTGAGCGTTGGGAAATTGGACTGCTCTTGTAAGTTGCTTCATCAAGAAGAGCACTGAGACTTTGAAAGCTTGACATGAACTGACTGCTATCCTTCCATTTTTTCTAATTCCATTTATTTACACAAGATTTTTTTCATGGCTTCTTCAGGTGCAAGTCAAGTTGGGGTATGATAAAAGTGCTCATTCAGATTCTTAGAAAATGTTCTAGTTATTCCAGAGATAGAAAGATCATTAGAACATGTATTCAGAAAGTGGCATCCCGTACTTAATCAAAGTATATGGCTGAAAAAGCAGCCCCCAACGTTGATGGACAGACAGTTTAGGAAGGAAAGCACAGAGCAGGAAAACCTGTAGAGGTGGCTCAGGTTGTACTTGTGCTCGACGAACTATTTCTTTGGTTTTTAGATAAATTAAGCAGATGAGGCATTTGTTCAAGCTCGTCTGATCTTGTCAAAACGTGGCCTAGTTTATTCTCAACTACTTCAAATTTATTTCATTCATTTTTGTATTTAGAATCTGCCAGTTTGGAATATATTCCCACTTATGCAGGACCCCTGCACCTTATTGGCAAGTTTGTTTTTGTAACCCGAACCTGCTATTTAGACCATATGGGATTTTCTCTTGTTATGTTATACCTTAATGTGCATGATCCCTGCACAATTAGGACGCATGGATTCAATGTATGCATAAAATACAAGTAGTCTTATTTTGCAGTGTCTTGAGGAACCAAAATTGGCAAATAGCAACTAGGACGAATAAAATGCATAGGATTTTTGCTTTACTTCCATGGGAAACATTGATGCTTCACAAAATTATTGTAACAGATAACATGCAATTTCCGTTATACTATAAAAATGTTTATTGATGCTGTCTTAAAACAGTAGTTTCTGATAGTGTGAGACCATCACGTCATGCTACTTCCATTCCCTGGTTCTTTCATTAGCTCTTTTGATTCTTACTTTTCCTGGACATATGCCTTTTGAAATAGTTGTTCTAGCATCAAATAGTTGTAGTATCGTTTGCAAAATTTCCTGAGTTTCACGTCAGTCAGTAAGGGAGGAATGTAGTTGAGAAATCTATTTTTGTTTACTTTTCTTGTTCAAGTATAGATATACATATAGATATTTATTTATTTATTTATGAAAAGTAAAATAGTGGAAGCACTGCAAAATGGAAAGCCTCCTGGAGCAGGCTATTTAACTGTCATGTTGCGGCAGCTGTCGTTAACAATTAATGGTGTCGAAGAAGCCGAGTGCTGGGATTCAGTCATTGTCGGATTTAATATGAACATCAGGCGGTGCCCAGAAGTCGGAGTTGCAGGTCATGTGTAGCAAGAATTCACTTCCAACTATTATTTCAGCTGACAGTTTACATGGATTATTGAAATATGTGCTAGGTGTGATATTCAACCATTGAAAGAATTAAACTCGCGACTGGAAATGGATCCATATAACTTGTAAATCACTCGTCTTAGATTAATAAATCGAATAATTAAATCTGAATATTTAGGGTCGGTTTGTTTGCAAAATGAATTTAACTCGAATTATGATTAATTTGATTCATTTAGTTCTGCAACTAATTTAATAAATTATAAAATTAAATATAATATTATATACTATATAATATCATTAAATGAATTTGAATAGTATTTCTATATAACTTTTGATCAAATGAATCAAGTGGGTTGAATTAATGAACTAATAATATATGTTAATAAAGTTCATTTTGATTTAAATTTACTCACTCAAAATTTTAATTTATTTGATTAGATCAAATGAATTATTAAATTAAGTTAAATAATTCATGAATTTAGTTCAAGTCAAATTTAGACCCAAAAAAAATTTAGATCATTTGAATATAAATCGAATTTTGAATTAAGTTAAATTTTTTCTAGTCGAGTCGGATTCCACTCTATTAGTATGCGCTCTTACTAGTGGCCATACTTCATATTTAAAGAAAATTCAAGTGGAAGTATTACAGGTATTCATGCTCCGTAAATTAGAGTACAATGGAAGCTGAGTATACAGATCAATAAATACATTTTGTTTATGGATTAACAAAGGTGACAAAAAGAAAAATATCTCATCTTCATGAAAGAATTCTATCTTGAAACTCTCGACCTAGCAAGAACACTGAAAGAAACAATACTAAAACTTATAACTGTAACCACATCAAATTCCATTCCTGCTACGGGATTACATGATCTGCCTATAAATAAATGTCACCCTCGAATGTGCTTTCCCCCCTATTAGCTTTTTGGTCCCCTGCCCTCCGAAGGATGCCTTCTTATATCAAACTGGTCTACAAACTCCAAAGGAGTAACTGTCTCATTCCTGATTCTCTTAATTTTGGGGCTTAATAATCCACGATGCCTGAAACCATAGAGCTTAAGAACTTGGTTGTCTGCAAAATTGAAAGCCCTCTCCATGCTACTGAGGCACCTCTCAACTGGATAATCTCCGTAGCTTCCACAAGGCTTGCAACCCACAAAATGTGTCACAAATGGCCATCTCTCATCGCCTAATCCCGGATGATACTTCTCAATCATCTCTTCATACCGATCAACCAAGCCTGCCCAATAACCATGCAAATAGTAAGAGTTCTCGAGGAAAACCTTCTCCATCCATTGATCCTTCTTTGATAGCAGCAAATATATCAGAGCAGATTGATCATCCGCCTCAAATGCTGGCCTCCCCTTCAAATTTGCCGTCAAAATCTTCCCTGCCTCCTCTCGAATAGGTCCCTTTGGACCCATCGGAGCCCACTCATCAAGCAAATCCAGTGACCATTGGCAATTCCTAAATAAAAAGCTTCCAGTATTCACCGCAATCCATGATTTTTGCTCAAATAATAGGTCAGGATACCCATGCAGAACCAAATTATACTTGTCATACTTAGACAGGGGAAGTTCAAAGACCATATCAGTAAAGAAGGCATCACTATCCATCCACCAAATCCACTCCACCTCAGGATGTGACAACATCAACCTCCGAATCATAGGCAATTTTGCCCAGTACCCAGCAAGTTCCTTGTCCAAATGTGCCAAATTATACACGATTTCGATCCCATGCAATCTACAGTAATCAATCTTGTTCTTAATCGACTTCAATAAATAATGATCCCCAATTGGATTATCACAAGGCTTCGGAGGCGAACCAGTAAGGAGCAAGACTCGAGCTTTACCTTTAATAAAATTCTGGTACTCCGGATTTTGGTCCAACCAGACCTTGCGTTCCTGGTCCCAATTGCTGATCTTCGGCCCCAAAGTGAAGGTGATATTCGGATTCAACTCGGTTTCGGTGGGCACGTCTGGATCGCATGGATCACTATCGGATCTGATCTCGGCCAGGATCCGGTTGGTCTCTTCAATAAGGTTCTGGTTAACAGAGTCGGCGTCTGAGCCTCCGAAATCAACTCCAATCGTGCCGCGAAGAACCAGGATGGTTACGAAGCCACATAGAATAGTGATCTTGATATTGTTGAAGGTCTTGTGGATCTG
The DNA here is from genome assembly GCA_020226215.1 of Sindora glabra. NCBI lineage: Eukaryota > Viridiplantae > Streptophyta > Magnoliopsida > Fabales > Fabaceae > Sindora > Sindora glabra. Next base: position 11,908,089 of record CM035232.1, on the reverse strand, counting down.
CCGGCCACGGGGTAAACCGGACAATGCCCGGCCTCTGCCGTTTCCGTTAGCAGCGGCGGTGGTAGGCAACCCGCCATTGTTACTTCTCCTCTGAGCCGTGAGAATCTCTTGCCCCATTTCCGTTTGAGTCTCTCTCTCTATCTCCGTTCGCGCGGAAAAAGACTACGAATTGAGCAAAGATAATTCTTTGCAACTCAAAATGTACGCCGTTTTGTGAAATTTCAAAAAATTTGGGTGAATAGTCATTCAGATAGCATGAAATTTCTCATATTTCCAATGGGAAATTGGGAGAAATTGAAGGAAAAGCAGCGGAATTTGGGAATATCTCTCTGTCTCTGAAGATTCTTCTTATTAATTGGCGAAGAGACAAAAGAGAGTAAAGAGACGGGCTGACAGTAAAACCTGGCTAGCTAGAGCAGGAAGATGGAAAGTGATGAGTTAGAAAAATTGGAACATGGGGGCATTACATTGTTGTTGAAGGAGAGAGCCCGAACAGAGATGTATAGAACGTGTCCATGTCCAACAATACCGACTGTTTAGGAATTTTTATTTAGTTTCTTTAATGATATGACTTTTGAGCAGACAATAATTTATTTATATCTTCACTTGATCTTATTTGGATACTTCTAATTTATTCTGTCTTGATTTGGATCCTTCAAATTTCCTTTTTTTTTTTTTCCTCCACTTTCAGAGTTAACGAGATGGGGTAGATTAAAACTACATTAATAATAATGACAGGATCCTAATAATCAGGGAAAATGCAAGTGATCTTGGTCTCCTTTTATGTAAGACAAAGGAAAGAGGCTAAGTCGACGCCACGATACATCATTGTCTGGCATGATCGTTGATTAAACGTAAGCCCAGATTGTTCCAAATTTAAGACATAACAATTTAATCATCCTAGAATGAGGAGGAAAAAAAAATGAATTTATGAAAAAAAGCGACAAAGGATTTTTGTTTTATTTTAGTATATTCATTTGTTGTCCAATTCAAGAGACAAAAACATGTAGATGGCATAGAAAGAGGGATATATCTGTGAACAACAGAACCCAGTTTTGTCGTTCTGGCAGCGGCCTCTTTCGTTGGCTCTGTCTCTATCTGCGTCTCTGCTCTGTTCTGCACTCTGCACTGGGGGCTGCTCTACCGAGTTACGTCTTTTCTTCAACGATCAATCTCCGGAGAGCTCCTCGTCGCCATTTCTCCCCACCCTTCGTTGGTTTTACAGTCCCTCTCCCCTCCGATCAATCTCCGGGGAGCTCCTCGTCGCCATTTCTCCTCATATTCCAATCATCCGATCAAACTTTGGTACTCTTTGATAATGTGCATATCTTCCATGTGCTTCTGCATAAAGTTGACATTGGACGACCCGCTTATCATGAATTGGTCAAACGTGTCTTGAATTTGGTTTGTTTAAGAAAAATCTATCTTTACAGCTGAAAGTTTACAGATTCGGAACAATAATCATTAATCGGATAAATTTTTGTTTTCACATTAATCTCTCAACTATTGGGGTTTGACTGTTTATAGGTGGAGAATCAGGAAGAATGAGTGAAAATTTCGAAGGATACGAGCATCAATACTGTGAGCTTTCGGCGAATCTGTCCCCGAAATGTGCTGCAGCTGCCGCCCTTGATGGAGGTAATGGAATCCTTCTAGGTAGACTTAATTTTCAACTTCCTCTGTTTGTCTGCTTTTTCTGCTATATTTTTCCCCAATCTTATTTGTTAGTTTATTGATTTTCAAATGACTAGTTTCCTGCATTTGATGGTCTTGCATGGGTTTACAATTGCCAAATGATGGAAAGAAAAAGAAAGTTTTTTTGGGTTCTAATTACTTGACAATTTGTACTGCAGAACAGAAGGGGCAGAAAATTTTTGAAATAAAAGCTGCATTAGATGATGCCGATGCATTGGTATGATATGAACCTGATTTTCTTACTCTTCTCATGCATGACTATTATATAATTCCCGCCTGCCTATTTTCAGCTCCGGAGAACGGACCTTGAGGCTAGGAGTTTGCAGGCAACTGTAAAGGCAATGCTTCTTGCCAAGTTACGTGAATAAAAAACCGATTTGAACAATCTGAAAAATGAAGTTAAAAGAATCACATCAACTGATGCCAGCCTTTCTGATCGAGATGCATGGCTGGAGTCAGGAGTGGCTGATACACTGGCGGTGTGTCTCTCCTCGTCCCTCCCTTCAATATTGACAATTTTCATTCTGTTGAGCTCCGATTCATGCATGGCATAGATATTTTTAAACCGAGCTTTTTTCCTATATATGAATATGAGAGTTGAAATCTCACCTGATTCTCTCGTTGCTATTCTACTTTTGTAGGTGCACAAATGTACTGAACATTTTATCCTCTTTTTACTTGTTATGAATTCTCATGGACAGCTTATAGATGATATAACAGATATCAGATGATCAAAAAAGGAAGACTTTTGATGTCGACTGAAAGATTAAATCAGTCATCTGATAGAATAAAGGAGAGTAGAAGAACAATGCTGGAGACTGAAGAGCTTGGTGTCTCCATCCTCCAAGACTTGCATGAACAGCTCCAATCCTTACTCCAGGCTCATAATGCCGTAAGTCTGTAACTGGATGCGTATCTTACACCTTGTGGTTCATAGGCTCTATTTGATCAAGCTGATCTGTTATGTAAATATTTCAAATCTCTTCAACTAGCTAATATTTTTGTTTCAATGTTGATTTATTAGTTTTTTTTTTTTTAATTTCTTTCAGCTTCATAAAGTGAATGATGATATTAGCAGGAACTGTAAGATATTGACTACCATGTCAAGAAGGATGAGCAGGAACAAATGGGTCATCAGCTCCATTATGACAGCTCTTGTCCTTGCAGTTATATTGATCCTCTATTTCAAGCTCGCTCATTAGTAACCCGTCCTATGTGTCAATCATTGCGCATGTCTCTGAAAAAGTGTGATTATCTTTGAGGATTTCTCTTATTACATTCATTATTCGTTAATTCTTTCCAGCAAATGTGAATATTGCCTTGTCAATCTTCATTTCCTCTTTCCAAATCAATGATGGAGTGAATGTTTTAATTAAGCAGTTAATTTTTTGACTTTTCAAGATTAAAAAATTGTAGAAATGAGATCTTCAATACTACAAATAATAATTAATAGCATTGAGACTTTTAGTACCATGTAATATTACAAAAAAAAAAAAGGACTTCCATTACTATGTAAGAGTGTAAAACGGACGAACCAGATACGAACTGATCCGTTTTACTTGTTAAAAAAATAGACTAAATGTTAAGAAGTTCGTATCCGGTCTGTATCCTTAAAGATACGGACCGGTCCGCGAACTTTAACTGTAAATCCGCGGACCGATCCATATCCGTCCGGTCCATGCCAATTTTAGTCCGTCCGGACCAGTTCGTATTATCTGTAAAAAAAATGGATCAAATTTTAGACGATCCAAGTCTGTAAAAATTTGGTCCGCGGACTTTGGTCTGTTTTACACCCCTATTGCCATGACTCATTTTCATTAAAAATCCTTCTTTAATTGGTTTTCGGTCTCTTGTTCAAATGATCACGTTATGTTCTGAAGGCAATTTTTATAAAATAGCCACAATAGCATTTAGTTGAACTAAAACAACCAGTAACACACAAGGAATCAATGTCACTCCCAACCCAACAGCTTGTAAATTGTAATTCCGAGAGAGCAACAACTTCATAGATCGTGTAAAATTTCTGTTTCGATAAAAATTTAGACAAGTAACTGATGTCTCGCTACAATTTTGAGGGGTCCGATAATTCTACATAAACACAAGGACAACCTTCTTCTAGCATTTTTCATTAGACATGAGACATGACGCTTTCAACCACATCGGACACAACTGATGGAAGGAATGAGCTCAGCAGGTTGCATATGTGATGTGAGGCTGAAAAAAATGCAGCGAGTTTGAACTTTAAATGATGAGGATGCACATTCGGTCAGAATCCGGAACATGCTTATAAACATGCTCATCAATCAATGAGAGGCAAAATATCTCTCTCAAGCAGAAAAACAGCAGCAGGTCCTTGAAAGGACAATGTTAGCACATGAAAGGATTGCAAGACCATTGCTTGTAGCAGCAATTTGTCACATTCTTCTCAAGCATCCTCAGGAGAAGAATCTCTTCCAGTAGGGTCATCTTCATCTTCGTAATCATCTTCATCGTAGTCAGTGGAAGCAGGTTGTCCATTAAGATCCACATTAACACCATTCAACTTTCTAACAAACTGTCCCCTCACACGGGGCCTCCTTTCTGCAAGTCGTTTCCTATTCACATACCTAATTTTTTTATCGAAGCAACGCTCTTTTCTTTTCTGTCTAAACTTCATCAGTGCTGCTTCTCTTCTATCGGCTTTACTTAGTTTTACTTCGGATGAACTCAAACTTCCAAATGATGGCCATGAATGACCTGTAGACGTCTGAGCAGGTTGCAAGCATATACTCATCGGGTAATAGGGGATGGATGTCATCCCTGTTGCATGAGGAGGACATTGGGGAAGATTATTGTACCGTGTAATCATAGCCGTACTAGCATGACTCTGCATGTCCTGGAGATTCTTTTGATACAGCTGAGCTGATGATGGCATCACAACATGATTGACAACCCCAGAAATATAATAAGGATAAGCATGTTGGGCATGCAAGCCAGACACTTCAAGCTCTGAACCATGGGTTCCATTTCTAGGATGAATATCACCCTGAGGTAAATGTTCTTCTTTGGAGTACTGCTGTGAAACCTCCGTTGATGCAGGTGGAGTAGAAGACCTCTCAATGGAGAAAGAATCAGGGATACTATGGCTGCTAGGTAATTCATCATGTGAATGGCTTTTGTATGTCTCTCCTCTTTCAAGTACTACACGGCCGTTACTTCCTTGTTGAGCACAAGCTCGCTGTGCATCTTCTACCCTCAGATGTGTGGCAGCAATGTTATCAACATAAGCAATCCCTTGGGAGATGCTCTTTGGTATGGTTGCTTTGACGTAAGTGAAGAAGGCCGATGACTGCCCAATCTTTAGTTCACTCTTCTTTGGAGCAGATGAAAAATGACCTACAAAATTGTTGCACAATCGGTGAGAATGAAACTGAAAAGCAACACTCAAATTGATATTCAACGTCAATTTAAGTTTATTATTATATTTATTTTCCCCAAATTTAACAACTTAGTGGCGAGGCTAACTTCAAATATAGATTGCAAAATAAGGCGTAAGCTACCATATGTAAATATATTGTGTGATCCTAGGGAAGATGCTCCTTAGTACCCATAAGTAATCCTAACGCTTGACAAATATATTTTATTAGTAGGCTTGATCCAGAGAAGATGTATACTCATTACTGGGTAGGAGGAAAAAAAGGAGGTAGGAAAAAATTAGAGTGGATGGAAATTATTATCCTTGACTTGTCTCATTACATGGTACTCAAACAGGTTTTATAATATCTGTTATAAAAGAGTTTTCCAATACAATCGTATAAAGTAACTAATTTGGCATTATGTTTTATATTATAAATTCAATTCAATATTCATAAAAGTTACATGTCATACAGAAAATTATATAGAATCTCAGATATTAAATAGCAGCTGAAAGAAGAGAAAGAGCCAACCTATTCGGCAATCACTTATTCCAGGCAAATCAGGCTGATAATCTGATGCACAAGCATGTTGAGGCTTCTCAACATCATCAGCAGCAACAGTAGCAGTAGACTAAAAAGTGAAATCATATGCATATGATCATGTAACATATAATTAACATACGATTGGAACATCTTTAATCTGACCTAGTGCCATTCACAGTTTTATAACAATATGAGCCAGCTCATAGCTGATTCTCCAGTAGCTGCCAGTTAAATTTCATGATTCTGATTTGATTTCCCTTGAAATATAGATTTTGTGTGGGTGCATGCGAGTGTGCACATATGCATTATAACTAGGAATCACGTGCCCTTTGCAGCCAAGTATCATTGCACTGAGTGCTTTATCTGACGTGGGATTTTAAAACACAATTTCTATAGCAGCATCGGAATTTTGACCTCAGTTGTCTTCTTTTCATATGGAAGGCAATAAAAGAAATAAGGCATTTCAGTGTGTTAATGAACAAGTATACAATCAGAAAGGTAAAATGGTTTGAAAAGCACCCGACAGTATCACAATTTCTTCAAATAATGAGTAATCCCCAGATTTCCCATGTGCAAAAGGTAATTAGTTTATGATGCTTGTTAACCGATTTGTTATTATTCTTCTCTTACCAGTCAAGTGTTGAATTTTAGACACATACCTCAGGTTCTGGTTGGGTTGCTATGCCTGTCTCTGGCTTCGGCTTGTCATCTGTGTCATCTGAGAACAAGGTAGTACTGTTTGTATTAGCATCACTTGGGTCTGATGCTATAAGATCAAAGTCATAGTTCAAGAGGTTCTTCTCTACAAGGCCAAGCTGCCGGCAATTAAAAATTAAAAAAAAAAAAAAAATGCTTCAGCATCAATTTGAGAAGATCTAAATATTGGAAAATTCACCAACTGTTTTAGGGTCATATGTGAAGGGCATGCGCACATGTATATACAAACAGCACAATAAGGCTACAGTAAAGTACTGAGGCCTTCCCAACATTCTATCTTACAAGTGTATTTTATTGATTAAGCATTGAACATTTTTTATATAAGTATGATATCTCAAATCTTTGTTGAAGGTTTATAATTTGAAATTTGTTTTCTCGAATTAATGACTGTGATGGTCTTCAAAACACTGTAAATTATGAACTTCAAGTCAAAATAATCACATAAAGACATCAGACATCAATGTGTAAGTTAGTTGTCACTTGTCAGCACCTATGTCCTCATGGCCAAAGTTTATGGTCAGTAGGTAGAGGAATATTTTATAGGATAAAAAAATAGAAAGCAGGAAACATCCATAAATATGGACTTATATAATACAAACCATGCGCCTCCTCCTCCACATGTGCGTCCACAAGTTCAATAGTTCATTGGTACGTAAAGGCTTCACTAGATAGTCTGCTGCTCCAAGCCTCAAGCACTTAACAACAATGGATACCTCATCTTGTGCCGACATCACTTATCAAACAAAAGACATTCAAAATATAAGATTTGCCATCGTTAGAGAGTCTTACTGGCTTTCTAGCAATATAACAGGACAGGACCAAAGCTTACTTATAACTGGAATTCGCCGTAATTCTTTGTCCCGTGCTATGTACTTCAACATCCTCATGCCCTTATTCATGGGAAGGTCCACTTCAGCCAGTATAATATCGATATCTTGCCCTTCTGCGTTCAGTGCATCAATAACCTGTCTAGCTGACTTTACAGAAGTAACTGGAAAGCATAGAAAACCAAGTTTACAGGGTAATCAGAGCAAAAACTTATAATCAAACAAGCCATACCACAGGGTCAAAATACATTCATTAACATTGCCATTCTTCACAGGCATTTTCACATATGAGAGCTCAAAAGGTAGCACGAACATAGAAAGAATCAAGGAGTGGGGCTGGGGCGTAGGGGCCTGCAGCACGCATTTTCACTGCAATACGATCAGCAGTGTCCCCCCCCCCCCCCCAAAAAAAAAATAATAATAAATAAATAAATAAAAACCTTTTATGCCCACTTCCCAGTTTCAAGATCAAAAAGGCCCCTCAAATAGTAACTTTTGGCATCTCAATTACCATGTTGAGGACAGAACCCAGTAACTTCTAAAGAAAAGAAGACATGGCAATTCAGCTAAATAAAATTATTGAAAGAAAATTTTTTAAGATTATTCTGCAAATAATTTAGAAATTTTCTGATGCCAGCTTGGCATCTCTGCTAATTCATATTTACGGTAAATATGAATTAAGATCAACTAACATGTTCTACGGACTATTAGAACCAAAGCCCATTTATTTTTCAATATTTTCTCAGAAATCAAGTTATTATTCTATAATGTCTATCATTTACTATAGCAAGCTAGAAAGTGAATCTCACAAATCAACAAAACAGACCAACTAACCAAGTGCCAGATTCAATCATCAACTGCAGAAAAAAATTAACACACTATATCAGCAGAAAGTTTGACGGCGTAAAACTACAGAAATAAAACTCATACCCCGATAAGAACATCTCAAAAGTAGAGTAAAAACCTCTTCAGAACTCCTGGCATCACTATCGCACAACAAAATCCTCACTTTGCTTCTATCAACGAAGCCATCACCAGTTTTACTGTTGTTTCCAGCACCAGCAGTAGCTGAGTCTTTGTTCAAATTAAGGTCCTCAGACTCCATAGCCAAGACAAAACACCAAAGCACTCTCAAATTAAAGCCTCAATAACCCATCAACATAACAGACAATCCCCATACAAAACCCCACCAAAGAAACAGAATCTCCCTCCTAACGAATTTAAATATGAGTATATCTACACCTACAACATCAGACAGGCCAATACTAGAGAAGTTCCATACAAAAACGTATACTGCAGAGCAGGAAGTAAATAGGATGAGCCCTCCTCAGGAAACCCCTTAATGGATAAAAAAAACACATCTCTGCACAGCCCCCATGCTCTCTCTCCCCCTCCCTCTCCCTCTTCCACGAACACACCCGAACCCACACCTCCTCCTTCAGAGCTGTTCTCTGTAACGGTCATCCATTTGCGCACTGTTGCGCCCGTTACCCCTATCCATAGACGGCAACCGCAGGATGTGAAGTTTCAATAGCACTCACCAAAACTCGAGCTAACAAGTTGTCAACTGATCAGACGGTGAAAATCAAACCACACAAGGAACCCAAGTAAATCAAAATAAAAGACCAGATTTGAATAGACAAAAAACAGTGCACGTTAGCATAAGCTCTAAAAACTTCGATCTTTCAACCTCAGAAATCGGCCACACTTAAGAGAAAACCAGGCACGGATGAACCTTTTCAAGCTCTGAGCTTATGATTGCATTCTTAGCTTTTGGATGTGAAAAAACCACATAAATTTGCAATTAAGAAAGTCGAATATGGCTACCGCTGGACACTAACATGCGCCGGCCAGCCCAGAAGTTAACGCCGCTGAGGTTGAGGGATGAGATTGGCTTAGGAGAGCTTAGTGGACAAATGGGGTAGAATAGCAGGGAGCAAGGACGTGGAAAGTGCAGCATACGAGAGAGAAAAAAGTGCAATTGAAAAGAGGGAGAGGGAGAGCGAAAGCAAGAGAGAGAGAGAGAGAGGAGGTGTGCGTGTGTTGGGTCTGGATAGTTTGGTAGAGATAGACAGAAGGCCACGTCACCAAGTGCAGATTTTTCTTATTGAAGGCGAAGGGCGAAAATCTAACCAAAATATCCCAATTACTCAGAATAAATCTACAATTTTTTTCTCCATCTTTTGCTCTAAATTTTCCTCAATCTGGTGCCCCAGAGACGCTATTTGGATTTTTGTGCCAATTGATGAAATATGATTTTGACACATGGCATGTCAGGATTTTAACACATGGCATGCCAAGGCTGCGAGGATTCTCATTACAAATTTGACGGATAGAAAATTACAACTTCTATATGTTATCTCTATGTTGGTTGAACGGGTTGTGATTATGAAAATTTTGAATATGTTTATTGTGGTTCTTCTTAGTTGTAATTTTGAATTTATTTGAACGTCAGATGATTTGTTGTCTTTTGATTTAGTTAAATTTATTAGTAATTTATTAATAAATTGTATTGACAGTCCTAATTGACATTTTATTTAATAGAATTGAGTAATCTCTTATTTCTACCACTTTGGATACTATCAAAAAATATATATGTTGTCTTTTCCACAATTTTTTTTTTGAAAAATATGCCTTTTATGGTAAAGGAAAACTCACACGTAATTTTTTTTTTTTTGTATTTTGCAATTGAATTATAAAATTCAAGTTACTTAAAATGTTTAATTTATATTTGTCTGTAGGGAAATACAAGACTAAACTATGCGTTGAAGTCTTTAAGGTTTGTTTGGATGTGAAAGAAGTTAGAAGAAAAAGAAAATGAGGAAAGGAAGGGAAAAAGAAAAAAAAAAGAAGATATTTTCTTCCTTATATTTGAATGAAATGAAATTTAAGAAAAAAAATAAGAGAGAAGTTTTGTTTTTAATTTGGTTAAATAGGAAAATGAAGAAAAAGAAAACTAAGTAGATGGAAATAAGGTAGTGTTTTGTTTGTGTAATCTTACATTTTTAGAAATATGTATACTTTCTTAGAAATTTAATTAATGGAAATGTGATATTTCTATATTTAATTCATTATAAATTTTTTTAAGAATATTTTGCTAAATTTCTAAATATATTATATTATTATATTTAGTTCATATTTGATATTCTTGAAAATCTTGAAATTATTTCAAAAAAATTCTTATCAAATTTTTTATTATAAAATATAATATCTTAAATCATATTTTTTATTTAAAACTACATAAATAATTAAAAAATTTTAACACCTAACGAATTAAATTTCAATATTTAACATCTAAAAATTTATTAAAATATATATAAAAATATTTTACACTTTATCATACTTTTTAATATTTAATGTATTATATTTTTATATGTTATAATTTATTACATTTTATTATTATTAAATCAATTTTTAAAATGAAGTAAGCATAATTTATTTAAGTTATTATCATAATATTAAATATACTTAATATTTCTATTTTTATAAAATTATAAACTTTTATAGTTAAATCATGTTTACAATTATATTTCGTATTGATATTAAATTATATATTATAATTTCTTATCTAATATAAAAATATTATCATTTTATATTTTTAAATATAAATATGCTTTTTTTTAAAAGAAACTCCAAGCCTTTTATATTATTTTTAATGAAAAATTTATATGTATATATAATTATATTAAAATAATCTTTCAAACATTAGGAAGAACAATAAAAAAGAAATTATAGTTAAAAAGTAATATTATTGTATTTCTTAATAATAAAAAATATTTTAAAAATAAAGTGATAATTATTTTTTAATTTAAATTAAAAATTACTTAACAAAGTAATAAATAAAAAAAATTAAATATGAGAATAATTTTATTCTTTCATTTAGCATAAATATTCTTATTCCATGAGAATATGAGATTCCAACCTCCCTTATAAGAATATTTTGGAGGAAAGTTAGGTAAAAAATATGATTTTGAACTAAATATGAAAATCTAAAATTTTCCAAAAGCATTTGTAGGACTATTAAAAACATTATGTGAACCAAATGTCACATAATAATAATATCTTCATTGTCACTTTAAAGTTAATTTTAATATAATAGTATTAAAGTATATTTTATAGTACACTTGGGAATTCAAAATTCAAGGTGATATAATAATTTTATAAATCATTACATTAAAATTATTTAATTATATTCATTAAAAAATAAATGGTTATGATTGAATAATTTTAATTCAATATTTTTAGAACTTGTCATGTTATTCTATATTTTGAAACCTTGGTATATCATACTAAGCACATAATAATAATAATGATGATGATGAAATAAATTAATAAGAAAAGAAAATGAAAAAAAATTACTATATATCAACATAATTCACGGTAAATTACAATTAACCGTACATTGCGTCCGTAATAATGAATTTTAATGAAGAATAAGGGTAGGAGTGAAAAAAATTTTGTTTCACCAATTTCTCTTCTATCTTCTCTCCTTTTTTATAGAGAAGAAATTCCGTCTATTTTTTTTTCTTTCCTTATTTTCTTCACATATCCTTTCTTCCTCCCCCATTTTCGTCGCAATTAAACAATCTTCATTTATTTGGCAGAAGGGGATGTTGCATTGCGTGTCAGCTAAGGGGGTAGCTATTCAGCAACGCAAGTTGATGAAAGTCTTGTCTTTTTTATTCAAATGGTTCATAGAAGCTGTTGGTCGGATGGTCATTCTTTCACGGATAATAAATTTAATGCAAATCAGCGTGAAAAGACACAATTAACAATTGTTATTAAAATTACATAAAATGGACAAAATAATTCTTAAATTATATAAAGTTATAATTTTATATAGAATAATAATTCATATAAACAATATTATTTTTCTATACAGATAATTCTATTCATGAACAATACAATTCAGAGATAAATCTGTATATATAAATTATTATTTTGAAATAAAATTATAATTTTATATAATTCATATATCATTATACTAATATTTTATAATTTCAATGACAATTATAAATTTTGTCTAAATAAAAAGAATGTAGGGTTCTAATAGGGTTACAAGGACAAATTTATCAATAATAACTAATCAAATATTTCCGGTAAAAAAAAATGTCTCAAGGACTTTCCTTTTATTAGTGATGAAAAGACATCTAACAATATATTATAAACTTTTTCCCATCATATTCTATATTTAATCCAATAATTATATAAAATGGTTTGCTATTCTTGTTAGGAAAAAGAAAGAAGAAATAATGGATTCCCACAAGGCAAAAGAAAAACTATTGAGTCAAACAAATTGTTAGGCTTATACATTAAGCCATGATATATTATTAGAAGCCATTTAATTTGCCTTAATAGTATGAAATGTTTTATTTCCCAAAAAATAGAAAATTAATAAGTTATTTGATTGATCATTATCTTACAAATTGTAAAAAATTATATTTCTCACAAAATATGAGAAGTTACTTACCCACCTCTCCTTCGGTAAGATCTATTTCCTATATTATTTATAAATACAAAACAAAATTATTTTCATTAAATTTAATTAATAACAATTAAAATTTATTACTTTATACTATAATAATATTAATGATATAATAACTATTTTATTAATACTTTTTAAGATATTCAAAATTAAACCAAACAAGATATAACAAGTTACTTCCGATACTTCCTATGTATTAATCAAATAACTTTAACCCCTTGTTTGGCAACATTAAAAACAAGATTTTATTTTATTCTCAAATAATTTTTTTTAAAAAATGGTGTTTGGTTTTAAATATAAAAGAATTTCAATTCATTTCATTTCATTTGTAATTCCTATTTTAATTACATTTGTACCATTATGAAATCCATCCAATTTAGTAAGGATTTCACTAAAATTCATTTTATTTGACTAAAAAAATATTTCATATAAAAGTTTTACCCTTTTTCTAATATTATATTTATTATACTACCATCAAAATTTACTTTTTAATTAAATTCATATATTTTTTAATACATTCTAAATAAAATAATTAATTTACAAATAAATTGAAATCATTATTTTTATAAAGTATTCAAATAATAGAATTCATTTATAAATGAATTGAAATTAATTCAATTGAAATGAAATGAAATTAATTCTAAAAAATTACATGCCAAACAAAGCATAAGTATTTTTCAGAAAATTCAAATAGAAAATTATTTCTTAAAAACTTCAATTTCCTATAAGAAATTACTTCCTGTGTCAATCAAATGACTCCTTAAAAACAATTGATAGATTTATATCACCAGTAAAAGTGATCTGATTCAATGATATATCATCGACATTCCCATATCAAAACACTGAACATTTAACAGAATACAGATATGAAAACCATGTCATTATGAGGAGCAAGAAAAGTTGATGCTAAAGTGTCATCTTTAGTTTGTAAAAACTATATGGAAAATAATGCAAATTATACCTTCTTGCAATAATTGAACTGCAAATGATCCACATGTTGCCGATTGGCTAAAATTCTTATTACCTTACGATCATGAATGAAATGAATTCAATCACGTGCTAATACCAAGACAAGAAAAAAAAAAAAATACAAACAATGCTGGGACCCAAGGCCACCAAACTTGTATGAAATGGAACGCCCTCTTCCCACCTTATAAAGACACAGCATTCCACAAGGTCCATAGCCACCTGTATTGTTTAGTATCATGTGAGGGCAATTAGCCCCGACCACTGTTTGATCGAAACCACATGGCAAATTCAGGTCTCATGAAGTGCCTTCGTTACGTAGTTTAATGTGGTCCTGGTTAGGCAATTGTCAGAGAAAGGCAACATAACATGAAATAGGGTTTACAAGGAATTTAATCATTTTTAATGTTCGCAACAAATTATTGTCTTTACCATACCAAACAAACACTTGGACACAGTTTAGGAAAAGCATGTGAAATCTTGATAGATATTTAAATGGAACCAAAAGAAAGCACAGTTCATAAATATCCCTAATCGGTCATGACACATACGTAGTACAAGAAGATTTTCTTTCTTGTGGAGGTAATCTTCCTTTTACTTGGAATGAATAGTCACTTTTTTGGCCACTAATTTAATCCCCGCATTCTGCTGATAATCATATGGATCTAAGGAGAAGCACACATCAACAAAAGTCCCAGGCGTGAACAGGGATCCAAGCTCTGCAGCGTCAAACTTACTGAAGAGAAGTCTTTGGACAGCACCAGATGAATCCTTTTTGTATATTTCTGTGGCATATATGGCAACATTCCCACATACTGCTGTTGGGATGCTGTAGCAGCAATATCATCAAAAGAAACAAAGAAATTAGTGAAATTTTAAGGGCTTGGTTTAATACTAGTTATACATCAGCTGTTTCCCAATCTGACACTCATCAGATCAGAAATTTTGGATCATGGAATTCACTATTCAATTGACAGTATTAAGTCACTTGAAAATTTTGTAATTTTAAATGAAAAAAAATTTGAAGAACTCACCTTTTAATTTTCAAACCAGATAAAGCATAAACAAGCATAGATTTTTTTTAGAAAAAAAATGATAAAACCAGCAGTATGGACAGAATTTATTACAAATCCTAGTCATTTCCATCCATCATAAGTAATATATATGCGCATATGATACATACATAAATGCATGCATGCATATATGTATGTGTGTATGTATATCTGCATTAACATGTGATGGTTAGTGACTCTCACTTTTTCATTTGAACAAAATATCCAAACGCTCTTTATTAGAACTCATACAAAAATGGTATTTTAGCAACTGTCCTGTTTATACAAAGGCACTCTTGACATTCCTTCCCATTTGGAAAATCTGAATTTCTTCCATTCCTTTGTTCTCTCTCTCTCTCTCTTATGGTCTATGCTTTGTGGAGACAAATTCGTAATACTTTCAGCAGTTTGTTTTCCATTTAGCCTTTATTTTTGCCCCTTTTTGAGTTCTTAACTTCTTATAGATTTATAACATGGAAAAAAAAAAAAAAGGACCTTTGCTCTTGATATTATCATCTTAATTCCATCCAAGGTTGTCTAACTTTTTAGAACGAATTGCAGTGTTTTTACAGCATATATTTGTTTATTGAAGTTGATGTCCTTAATTCTTAATTAGCATGTAATGCAGAAGGTGGCTGAAAGTGATTAAGGCCAAAAAGACCAAACTGAACAGTAAGAGTTTAATAACTAGTAGAATCAGCAGATTGAAGAAGGAACAAAACGAGAAACTGAGAGAGATATGAAATCATTGTGTATGGGGGAAAATGGGGAAGAACAATGATAAATAGCAAGGTTTGGAGAATAGACAAGAGGGGATATCAACATCAGGAGCTTTGGTATTACACTGTGGAAGTGTGGATAGCTTGACCTGTCCAAACTAGTCAATAATCAAATTCACAACAATGACATATTTATCTATTTAGTGGTAATGGCAAATTATGAGTTTTCTACAGTTTCTTTTCAACAACATGGACATCATATTTCCAGGGGTGTTATGGGTCATTGTTTTTGGAAGTGTACCTCACATTGATGAACTCAAATGGCAGAAGAAAATATTAATGGCTCTGAACAAGCTTTGAAGCTAAATTGGTTTTTATTGTTCTTAAATCCATAGAATTCTTAATAATAGACAAATAATATGGAA
Source organism: Sindora glabra (assembly GCA_020226215.1). Taxonomy (NCBI): domain Eukaryota; kingdom Viridiplantae; phylum Streptophyta; class Magnoliopsida; order Fabales; family Fabaceae; genus Sindora; species Sindora glabra. The sequence continues at coordinate 11,892,265 of CM035232.1, read as the reverse complement.
GGTTTCAAAAGGAAGTTAAAAACCCAGCTAAACTCAATTGTTTAAAAAATGCATCACACGACTTCATTAATATAGCATTTGCAGAGTTTAATGAACAAGTGCGAATTGCAGATTCAGACCTTCCAATAGAGTCCGGATTATTTCCATAAGACTTGGGACCAGTTGGATTTGAAGTGAGGAGGAGTGAAAAACCAAAGAGAGACATGTTGCGTGACACAAGGGGGTGGGGCGGAGATCTTCAAATGAGAATGAGGATGGAAACGATCCTCACACTTACTAAAATTACTTTTTATTTAAATTGACAGACGAAAAAAAGATTGGAATTTTCATCCAAATATAAGAGTAAGAGATCCTAACCTCCTCTCCTTATGAAGATGAGAAGGTTAGCAATCTCCATATGCATGCGTGAGTGTGGATGAGTGTATGTATATGTATAGGCATATATAAAGGACACGAACTTACTGCAATCTTACGGTAGGATAGTTGAAGAAGCCATCTTTTCGGGTAACAACTGGCCTCCAATCAGAGCTACTACCTGAATCAATAGACAGCTTTTGCACAACATTGTCACAAGCATCAAGAACATTACATAAACTTGATGATGGATCAACCACAAAGTTCAACCGTTGCCGGCCAGCTTGATCAACAAACTTTGTACTTATTCCAAACCGTACTTTCAGATGGGTGCAATAAAGCTGGAAGGGCAAACCTTTGTGCAATAATTCTATCCTTTGACTCCTACGAAATAATGGAACGAGAGATGCAGTGATAGAAGGGATGCATATTTCATCAGGCTCTAATACACCAACAGAGCTACTGCAGGCCTCGAGTGAAGCTGCTGAGGGTGACTTCTCAGGAGAATCATGCATTGATTTTCCATCCACATTGACATCTTCTTGAATGGATTGTCTTCTGATTTCATCACTAAGAGAACCCAAGTGAAAAGGATCAGGTCGAACCATATCATGATCTACCAAATTTGATACTACCTCGTTTGATGTGCCCATTGTAGGAGAAAGAATTGGATGATTTTCCTCCTTACTTTGATCTGCGGGAGATGATGCATGATCCTTTTTCATAAATGATGAAGGGTTAGGCATGCATGGACTTCCCCCATCCTCCCTTGTAAGAGAAAGAATTGGATGATTTTCCTCCTTACTTTGATCCGTTGGAGATGATGCATGATCCTTTTTCATACTTGATGAAGGTTTAGGCATGCTTGGACTTCCCCCCTGTCGAGATGATTTTCCATTACTACGACTTCTTGTCATAGCATTTGGAGAAATCCAACTATTTGCGGTGAATACAGCAGGGAGACTTGACTCCTGCAAGGATATGAGATTCTGAGATATAGAATACTATAAAGACAGGCAAGCCTTTTCACATGTGCATAAAAATCATGAATTATGTCATTTAAAAAACTAATGATTGAAAATATAGAAACTGAACCCCGATAAATGATGAGTTTTGTTTCTTAAAAAGCTCGGAAATTACCCATAATCTAGCTCAACCATTAAGGTTGCACCATCGAACATTTTATAGCAATCCATCAATTACTGTATCTTGCAAGTGCAACTTGTAGACAAGCATAAGATCAATAAATTTTGAAGTATGAGAGTCATATGCTATAGATGATTATAAGCAAAAACAGTAGAGTAATTACAGAGAAAGACATCCAGCTTCTTAAGAACTTAACATTTCAATTGAGTACTCAATGAGACATTAAACCTAGGAAAATAATGATCAACTTCTGCAACAGTAATTGACAATTACAGCATCTACCCAAGCCACAAATTAATGCTATACCTGCACTTGAGAAAGAAAAACTGAAATCTAACAAGGAAGCGTGATGAGATACTTGCACTAAGTACTACATAATTCCTAGTCCACGAATTCATGTAAATAATTAGGCAAATCTGATGGTCCTTCCCCTTCATTGACAAAGAAAAATGTAGCAAACAACAATAGCGCAACAAATATGTACGTATTGGAGGCTTTAAATTCCCAAATTACCAAGAACAGAACCGTAGAACAGTATTTGAGGACTTCTAGATTCATCCGAACATCATCTAAGCTCCTGGAGATTCGTTTCAAACATAAGGTTAGCAAAGGAAGAAATAAAAAACTTCCAAGGCAAAGCAGAACAACTGAACAAGGCATTCCTTGCACTCGAAGAATCACCTGTGAGTCTGCCGACCAAGCCCAAAGTATTTCGCAAGGGTGGCCATCTACAGTGAATATATCATATACGAACATATTACTTGCTTACATTAATTAACAACTGCAATATTAAAGCTTTAATCTTTTAGTTCCCAATCACGAGCGATACCTTCATGTCGCCAGCTCTTCTTCCAAATTTCTGAGTCAATAAAACTAACGAATCAATGCAACCCTTGGGTTCTGGAGCTGGCTGGTTTATTTCAGCAAATGCATCTCTGATCCGAACACAGTCAAACCTTATGATATTGTGCCCCGCCCAAATTCGTCCTACACAAAATTCAGGAAAGGAAGTTTAAATTTTGCAAGAAATGACAGTGACAATATATACGGCATACACACGAGCATTGAGCACCAAACAGCCGGGTCGCTAGTACCATGCAAAAGGTCATAAACCCTATCGGCGATGTCGCTGAAAGTAGGAGCAGAAGCAACAGCGTCAGGGGTGATGCCATTGCAACGATCAGACAAGGGTGAGACAAGAGCATCGTCAGCCGGTCGCACCAACGTGGAGTAGTTATGGAGCTCCGTCAGCTTCCACGGACACACCAGGATGGCTCCGAACTCCACAATGCCGAATTTACAGCCCGGTCGGGTCGGGACGGTGGTCTCGAGGTCGAAGAATACTATTTCGGACCGATCTTCGCTCGGACCCATCGTAGAGCTTTCATTGAAGAAAAAAGGCGCCAAGCGATACGGTATACAACGAAGATTCTATCTCTGTCACAGCACCAGCAACAACGTTAGAGTCCAAAATTGAATTTGGAATTCCATTTCGTACATTTTTGCAGCCCCAGACACGCTTGGTACGCCTTTTGTGTTGGTCATGGCTTCCTTCGTACGCTTGGTGGGCTGTGCGGGCCTACTTTCGGCCCAAATAACTCGGCCCGGCTTTCTTCGTACAGGTTACTAGTCTGAAGTCATGTTTTTTCCTTTCTGGGACTGCCATGTTTCACGTTGCAATATTGTGAGTGAAGGATACGGGTTTGAATCTAGGTATCTTGTGCCTTGCTTTGATGATGATGCCAGTACAACTTGGAGCTTCAACAACCAAAAGAGGAAGCAATACCTGTAGCAATTTCCAGCGAAGAAAATAGCTTGTGGATGGTGGTCCAGTCATACTTTGCTTTATTAACAAGCATAGCGTAGATATCCGAAGAGAAGGGAAAATTTTGGGTGAAGAAACCAGAGAAGAATCAAATGACTCATTCACATGATATGGAGATTTTCTTGTAGACAAAATGTAGACTAAGCTGTTTGTAAAATTTGAAGGTAGCAGCTCCTTCGATTGTCCACGCCATTTCGATGCTTATTCGGCAAAGATCCATTTCCATATTTTTCAAGCAGCCTTTGACAGTTGCATATCCTACAAACACCATTAACAGTTGCATCACTCATGACAAAGCCCTTCGGCAATTCAGAGACAAATCCGAAAGTGTTGGTCCAATAGAAAATCCACTTCAGTTTGCTGATATGATCCGAGACTTAGCGAGGGGCAAGATGGACAAAGAGGCTACTTGCTTGACAAAAGAACTCTTTCAGAAGCTTCAGAAGTCAAGGAAGTCCCGCCATGCGTTATATACTCTCTTTGACGCTTTCAACCTGTTAGACGACTCTCAGTACGCTCCACGTGTGTTTGGAGTGTTGTTAGTTGCTTGCTGTCAAATCGGTCTGGTTGAGGAAGCTTTGTGGGTGTATAAAAAGATAAGGGTTTTGCCTACGTTACAGGGTTGCAATGCACTTCTACACGGATTGGTCAAAATCGAAAGGTTTGATTCCGTGTGGGAGGTGCATGGCGACATGTTATCTCATGGTTTTTCTCCTACCGTCATTACGTATGGTATATTAATCAATTGTACTTGCAGTCAAGGAGATACTGCGAGGGCATGTCAGTTGTTTGATGAAATGCTCGAGAAAGGGATAGAACCAACAGTTGTTATCTACACAACTCTTATACGTGCTTTCTGCAGCGAGAACAAAATGGAAGAAGCAGAGGGCATGTTTATGTTGATGAGAAAATCTGGTGTGATCCCCAATGTGTACACTTACAATACTCTTATGGATGGGTACTGCAAGATGGCTAATGTCAAAAGAGTTTTTGACGTGTATCAAGACATGTTATGTCATGGCGTGCATCCAGATATTGTTACATTTGGTATTCTGATAGATATTCTGTCCAAATTGAGGCAATTGCAGGCTGCCCGAAATTGTTTTGCTTATATGAGGAAATTTGGTGTTTTTCCTAATACACATGTTTATAATTCTTTGATTGATGGCTACTGCAAAGTGGGCAACTTGCCTGAAGCAATGCTTTTGCAACAAGAAATGGGAAGGCTTGAAATCTTACCAGATGTTTTTACTTACAGTATACTCATTAATGGTCTTAGCGAGTCTGGTAGATTGGAAGAAGCTATTGGTTTATTGCAAAAGATGCAGTCAGAAGGCTTCGATGCAACCACTGTGACATATAATGCAATAATTCATGGATACTGTAAAGAAGGCATTGTGGAAAAGGCTATGGAGATATGTTCCCAAATGATTGAAAGAAGGGTGGAACCCAACAGCATCACATACAATAATTTACTTAATGGCTTCTGCAAGATAGGAAACATAAAAGCTGCAATGGGTTTGCACAGAGAACTGAAATTAAAAGGTCTCTTGCCCGATGTTGTTGCTTACACAACCTTAATTGATGGTCACTGTAAGGATGGGAACATGAAGGAGGCTCTTAGGCTGCACAAGGATATGCTAGATGCAGGAGTCACACCCAATATAATTACAGTTAGTTGTTTAATGGATGGCCTTTTTAGAGATGGAAGGACTTCTGATGCTGTCCGACTATTTTTGGAGAAAACTGGAGCAGGTTACGCTGGGGATAAGATGGATGAATTGGATAATTGCTTGTGTTGTCCAAACACTAAGATGTATAGTATTTTAATTCAAGGTTTGTGTAATGATGGGCAGATCTTTAAGGCCACCAAGTTTTTTGCAGATATGAGAAATCATGGTTTTCAACCGGATGTATTAGTTTATGCTACCATGTTGGAGGCTCATTTCCAATCCAAACACATGCTTCATGTGAAGCTGCTGCATGCTGACATGCTAAAGCTGGGTGTCATGCCAAGTACCTTCATACATGACATATTGTCAAGGGGCTATCAAGAGAATGGGGACATGGTATCAGCTCATCTTTTTTGTTCTATGGATTTAAAAGAATAAGATCTTCAGTGGTCAAAATCAAGAGGGTGAATGTGATCTTATCTGTTTCATTGGAGGCTAACTTCTCTTCTGTTTGTTAAATGACATAATCATGGGAAGTTCCGGCAGTGACTTTCATGACGGCCAAATATTAAACCATGAAGTGTGATGTTTCCGCATAGTTACAGACGATTTCTTATAGAAGATTTTCAGTCAATCCCTGGGAAGTATGACATTTTTTTTCTGGACTTAAAGATTTGCAGCGCATGAATTTTCCTCTTGACTGAGTTTGCAGTGGTGGGAATAAATGAATGGATAAATTCTGGGTTTTTTTTGTAGTGAACTATTAATGGATAAATCCGCTCACATATGAGCACAATACCTGGGGAGATCCTCTGTACTGTAACTTCTTCCAGTTGTCTTTAACGTAGCCAATGTAGAGGAACAGACAGCAATTTTTTCTACTTATGGATAAATTATTCATTTATTTATGTAATTTGAAAATTCTGGGTTCTTTACGTTGGTCTTGTATTGGCTTGATGACTCCGTGGCTGCGAATATACAAGATGCACGTAGCTTTCTCAAAAGAGAGAAAAAGAGCGTAAAGTTAGCATAGAACAAATAGTTCATCTACAAGTCTGTATTGTAAAACTTAGGTGTATATCGCAGACCAATATTTAAATTTTTATGTTCTGCCTTTTTATTGGCTCTGCTGCCTTTATGTCACTTAGATAATGAAGTATTCCATTTTGTGATCAAGACTTACTCAAAATGGTTTTCACTAATTAAGCGGAATGCTGTTAACAAGTTGTTTCTTCCCATGTGGTATCGCAAATCTCAATTCCACAATTACCTCGAAACACCAAAAACAAACCCAACCAAACCTTTAAGAAGTACCTTGATTGCAACTGTCCCACCAAGGTCCTCCTACTGTTTAGATACTTGGTAAGGAAAAGGCCTGCTTCGATTGATAGCTATTCTTTCTTGTTTGTCCTCAAAGCCAGCACGAAGAGCCAGTCCACCGTCCAAGCAAAACAATCAGATGAAAGGCTTGTCTTTTTTATCAGTGAAACTTTGAAGTTATCCAAAGATGAATATTAAAAACTTTTGAGGCAAACAAATTGTTAGGCTGATACTTTAAGCCATAATATATTATTAGAAACAATTGGTGGGTTTATACCACCGGCAAAAGCGATCTGGTTCAATGGTATATCATTGACATTCTGATATCAAAACAACATTTTACAGAATACAGATATGAAAACCATGTCATTATGAGGAACAAGAAAAGTTGATGCTAAAGTGTCATCTTTAATTTGTAGAAACTACATGGAAAATAATCCAAATTATACTTTCTTGCAATATTTGAACTGCACACGATCCAAATGTTGCTAATTAGATGAAACTAGTTTTTAAGCCCGCCCCAGTATTTAATAAAAAATAATTTTTAAAAAATATAATAATTTATTTATATATTAAAATATATTATTTAATATATAAAAATAAATTTTAAAAAATAAACTAGATATTTTCTACTATTTTAAATTTTATTAAATATATGATAAAAAAAAGATAAAAAATAAGAATGAGAGAGAGAATAAAAAAAATATTTTCCATAACTTTATAGAGAATTAAATATTTAATAATACAATAATTTTTTTAATAAAAAGTATTATTTTTAATTAAAAAATAATTTTTACACCTAATAAATGGCACTATTTTTTTAATTTAATATCAACTGAGTTCTTTGAAGACAGTTTTAATAATTCTTATTTCAAAATAAAACAATAAGTCGTCAATGTTACTCTATTTTCATATAATTTATTTAAAATATTTTATAATAAAAATAAAATAAATCATATTATATTTATTCTATTTAGAAATTTAATATTTAAGTTATAGATAACTTCAGTGAATAAAAAAAATTGAAATAAATGAAACAAAACAAATTAAAAAAAGAGAAACAATCTGTCTGCTATAAAGTAATAAAAGGTCAAAATGAAACATGTAATAAATTTATTCAATTATATAAAATGAATGATTTATTAAAAATTTTATAATAAAAATAAATTAAATTATATTATATCTATATTATTTAATTCAATATATTATATTTGAATAGTAGGAGTGAATATAAAAAATAAAAAATAAATGTAATAGAGTAGATGAAATGGGTAGATAGACTGTATAGACTAAAAATTCTTGACAAAATCTTAATTAATGTATTCTTAATTTAAAATATAATATTTAAAAATTATTATCAAGAAAAACTAATAAATTTGTAATAAATAAAATTTAATTTAATTTTTAAAAATAAAATATACAATTAATTAATTTTGATACTAATTTTAATAATAAAATTTTTATTTATTTAAAATATTTTTATAAGCTAAGTATAAAATATGTTATATTATATTATATTCATGCAATTTAGTGATATTAGTGTCTAAATTGTAAATAATAGGAGTGTATATCAAAAATGAGAAAACTATATAGTGGAGAAACTAAAAAGATAAGAAAAAAATATGTGAGAAGTAATGTAATAAGAAAAATAAAAATCATAATTTATTAATTAATTAAAACTTTTAACTTGTTTAAAATAATTTATAATAAAAAATTGAAAAACTTGTTTCTAATATTAAAATTTATCATCAAAAAATATAATATCCAATTAAATGACTCAATTAATAATTTTTGTACCAAAATTTTAATTTATTTAAAATATTTATAAAATTAAAATATATAATATATAATATTATATTTATATTATTCAATGATATTAATATTTGAATTATGAGCAATATAAAAAATGAAAACAAAACGAAAGGGAGCAAACAAAAAGAAAAATAATGCCTAAGTTATAAAATAATTAGAGTTAAAAGTAAAAATATAAATAAATTAATTAATTTAATTAAATAAAAATTTTAACATAATTAAAATATTTTATCATAAGAAATTCTATTGTATTAAATTTATATTGTTTGATAATGTTTTAGTTGTAAATAATATAGCTAAAAAAAATAAAAAAAGCACGTGAAATAGAACATAAAGTATAAAACTTTAATAAAATTTTATTTGATATGTATTTAGTTTGACATATAAATTTTATATTTTAATAAATAACTTTCACCTAAACTAAAAACTATTAGATGTTATTCTATCATTAAAAAAAATCTGCACAAATTACTCTAAATTAAATATATTCTATAATGTAATAGAGAAAAGAAAGAGAAACAATATGTGGATTATAAAATATAGATAAAATTTCATTAATATCTATTTAATTCGAAATATAGTATTTGAAATTTAACATGAAGTAAATATTAAAAAATTTAAATAAATAAAATTATTTTTAAATATTTTTATAAAAAATAGAATGTGTAAATAATTAATTCAATTAATACTTTTTATAACCTTAACTTATTTAAAATATTTTATAATAAAAGTAAAATATATCATACTATATTTATACTATTTAGCAATCTTAACATTTAACTATGAATAATACAAGTGAACCAAAAAAGAAACAAGAAAAATGTGTGACAAAATAAATTAAAATACGAGAAATAATGTATGAACTATAAAGTAGAAAAAGTTGAAAACAAAGTACGCAATAGATAGAATAAAGAGAAATAATATATAATATATAAAGCCTTTTTAAAATCCTTTCAATATGTATTTATTTTTACATATAGTACTTCATATTTGTTATAAAAATGTTAATAAAATTTAATTTTAACTTTCAAATATTTTTTTGAAAAATATAATATGCTATATTTATAAAATATAAAAATAAAATATACAATGTTATATCTATACTACTCAATAATATTAATATCTAAATTATAAATAATATAAATAGACATAAAAAATAAAAAAAATGAATAAATCAAATAAAAGCAAAAGAAATAATGTCTGAGCTAATAAATGATAATAGTTAAAAAATAAAATATATAATAAAATAAATTAAGTTAATTAAAGAAAATTTCTAATGAATTTAAGATACTATTACCATAAAAAAATTATATTATTTAAAATATATATTATTCAATAGTATCTCAATTATAAATAATATAAATGAAAAGTAAAAAGATATGAAAAATAGTACATAAAATATAAAATCTTAATTAATATATATTTAATTTAATAAGTAGTGTAAAAAATATTGATAAAATTTAATTTTGAAATTCAAATATTATTATTAAAAACATTGCATATAAATAATTGATTTAATTGATAAATTTTATACTAAAATTTTCATCTATTTAAATTTTTTTTTAAATTTAAAAATAAAATATATAATATTATATTTATATTATTCGATGATATTATGTCTCAATTATAAATAATATAAATAGATATAAAAAAATAAAAAAATATATAAACAAAGCAAATAAAAAGGAGAGGAATAATGTTTAAGTCAATAAAGGATAAGAGTTAAAAATAAAATATATAATAAAATAAATTAATTTAATTAAATAAAAATTTTAATATTTTTACAATATTTTTACCATAAAAAATTATAATATAATAAATTTATATTATTTAATAGTATTTGAACAGTAAATAAGATAAGTTAAAAAACGTATGAAATATAGCACATGAAATATAATACTTTAATAAAATTTCAATTAATATATGTTTAATTTGATATATAGTATCTAGAATTTGATATTAACAAAATTTTAACAAAAAATAAATAAAAATAATTTTAGTCTTCAAGTATTTTATTTAAAAGATAAAATATATAATTAATTCATTCATTTAATAATTTATATGCCAAAATTTTAATTTATTTAAAATAATTATAAAAATTTAAATATAAAATAGGTAATATTATATCAATACTACTAAGTTTTATTAATATTTTAGTTATAAGTAATATAAGTAGACATAAAAAATGGAAAAACATGCATGAAACAAATAAAAAAAGAAATAATATTTGAGCCAAAAAGTGATAATAGTTAAAAGTAAAATACATATTAAAATAAATTAATTTAATTAAATAAAAAATTTTACTTATTTAAAATATTTTACTATAAAAAATATACTATAATGATTTATATTATTTAATAATATTTGAGTTGTAAATAATATAAATAAAAATAAAAAAGCATGAGAAATAATACATAAAGTATAAAGTATTGGTAAAATCTTAGTTGATATATATTTAATCTAATGTATAGTATCTAAAACTTGATATTAAGAAAATGTTAACAAATTTTAATAAATAAATTTGATGTTAATCTTCAGATGTTGTATTTAAAACATATAATATTTATATGCTAAAATTTTAATTTATTTAAAATATTTATAAAAATTTAAATATAAAATTTTTATCTATATATTATATATAAGTTATGATATTTTTTATCTCATATTATATCAAGTATCATTCTCATAATTTATCATACATTATTTTTTAATAAAAATTCAATTTATCACATCTTCTTCATCTAAAAAATAAATTATGAAATAAAAAAATATTTACCCTTACAATATTGAATTAGTTCCTAATAAATATTTAAATTTAAATTTAAATCTCTATCTATCACTAGAATTCATAACTATTTATTTTATTTTCATAAAAATCCTCCTATATTACATTTATATGTTGCTTTCTTTCTTTCTCCACTTTCACTTACTTTAAAATTATCATTTTCCTTGAGATGAGAATTTTCATCTTCATCTTCAATATTTATTTATAACTACCTAATTATTTTATTCTTATAAAAATTATTTTATTCCTATAAAAAAATTTCAAAATTATATTTAAGTTTTATTTCTTTTCTTTTTTTACCTTCAATTATTTCAAAATTATTATCTTCATTAAGATGAGAGTTTTCATCTTCATCTTCAATATTTATAAATATTCTCTATTACTACTTTCGACCTTTTGTAGTTACTCGATCCAAAGTTCCTATTATATAAATTTTTTTTATAATTTATTTTACTTTTTTATATTATTATTATTTCCTTTTGATTATTTTTTATTATGAGTACTTTATTTCATTAAATTTCTACATTCTTAAAAAAATTATAGCTTAATTGGTTCTCATTAATTTAATGGATTATTTATATATAAAATTGCAAAAACATACTTTTTTATGTAATTTATATAGTTTATTTTATTAGGTAAATTTTTTTATTATTTCACACAGTATTATATATTAGCTGTAATATTTCTTACATTCTATTATGATAAGTGTTATTCTCATAATTTATTATATGTTAACTTATTATTTTTGAAAAAATTCAATTTCTCATTTTTTCTTCACCTAAAAAATAAATTATGAAATAAAAAAATTTATCCCTATAATATTAAATTAATTTTGAATAAAAATTTAAATTTAAATTTAAATTTCCATTCATCACTAGAATTTATAACTACTTATTTATTTTATTTTCATGAAAATCTTTCTATATTACATTTATATATGGCTTTCTTTCTTTCTTCACCTTCAGTTACTTTCAAGTCGTCATTTTATTTGAGATAAGGATTTTCATCTCCATCTTCATCTTGAATATTTGTTATAACTATCTAATTATTTTATTATTATAAAAAGCTCCTAGAATTATATTTAAATTTTGTTTCTTTTCTCTTTCTATCTTTAATCACTTCAAATAGAGATGAGAGTTTTCATCTTCATCTTTAATATCTATAAGTATTATCTTTTACTACTTTTAATTTTTTATAGTTGCTTGATTCAAAGTTCCTATTATGTAAATTTCTTTTTATAATTTCTTTTATTTCTTTTTTATACTATTGTTATTACAATTTGATTATCCTTTTGGTTTTTATTATAAGTGCTTACTTTTCAAGAAAAGATTTGTAACTTCTTAGTTCTCATTAGTTTAATGAATTTTTTATATGTAAAATTACAAAAGATACATTTTTATGTAGTTTATATAGTTTATTTCATTAGGTAAATTTTTTTACTATTTCACGCTAAATAACAAGAAAAAGACAATTTTAGAGGAGATTTTAGAAAGAGAAAAGCTACTATATAAATATATGGACTATCAATTATAAAATTTATAAATTTACAATTGATAATATATATAAATAGGTTACTTTTTATTACCTTAGATTCGTATAAAAATATTAAGATTAACAAATATAGTATTTTCTATTTTAAAATTTAAAAATTAGTTTATCTCTATTTTTATTTGATTTTATTCAAGTTTTTTCTATTTTTTATCTTCATTTAATCTAATTAAAAAAAATTTATCCTTATCTTCATCTCATTTTACATCCTATCTAAAATTTTTAAAGTTTCATCTATAATGCACTTTTTCTTCATCTTTACTTGATAAAATCACCATTTATTTCCATAAATAAATAAAAATTTAAACTTGCACCCATTTGTTAAATGATATTTATTATTAAATACATCAATAGCTCATCTTTATTTAATAGATTCTTACTATGATAATTGTAAGTTTATTTTTTTATTTTATAGTCTAATTAATTATTTTTTATTATACTCCTAAATAATTATTCAATTTATTTTACCTTTTTTTTCTCTGTGTCATTAATATATTTTTCTTAACTTTGACAAAAAGGGTAGGTCAATTCTTCTTTTAAAAATTCGGTACCATTACGCATTTTTGTTTATTTGTTATTTTATATTTTTAATTATATTTTAAGAAATAAACTTTACTATGTACCTTTTAAAAAATACTAAATATGAGTCAGTAATTAGTACTTTCTAATCAACTCGTCTCTATGATTATGAAATGTATCTCTACATCTAAACTTAATGTTTTATGAAATGGTAATAAAATAGTTGATTTCCAACCGTTAACAAGTATTAGACAAAGGGATCCTATCTCTCCTTATCTCTTTGTTCTCTGCATGGAAAAATTATCTCATATAATAATGGATGAAGTAAATGTAAGAAATTGGAAACCAATTAGAGTTGAAAGATCAAGACCCTATATCTTTCATCTTATGTTTGCTAATTATCTTATTTTGTTTGCAGAAACCTCTATTGATCAAATGAGATCCATTCAAAGATAATTTGTCTTTGTTTTGTGAAGCTTCAGGCCAAAAAGTTAACCATGTCAAATCAAAGATCTTTTTCTTAAAAAATATAAATCCCTCAATCATCCAAGAAGCTATTAACCTTAATGGTTTCTCTTAAACCCAGAATCTAGGGAGATATCTTGGCATTAATTTATAATCTTCTGGAAAAAATAGATAAAAATTTGATGAATTACTCTCCAAAGTGAATCAAAAACTTGTAATATGGCAAACCAAAATGCTATCTATAGTTGGAAGAATTACGCTTGTGAAATCTGTCATTTCAAGTATCCTTATTTATAATTTGCAAGTGGAGAGAATTTTGAAACATATTTGTTTAAAAATGGAAAGGATATAAAGAAATTTTATATAGGGCCATGATGAGAGCATACGAAAATCTCATCTTGTTAGTTGAAAAAAATTGCCAACCAAAAGAGTCTGACAGTTGGGTATTAAAAACTAAAACAAATGAATATTGCCTGCTTAATGAAGCTCTATTTTAAAATCTCCAAGGAGGAAGATAGTTTATGGGTAAAGGTTACGAAGAGCAAATATCGCAATAAAGGAAATTGGCCCTTACCTCTTATCGCATTCTCCAATGACTTATTAACATGTGAAGCTATTCATTCAACTTGGAAAGATACTAGTTGAGGTCTGGTTTGGCATGTTAATAATGGAGAAACAATCAAATTTTAGTAAGATAATTGGATAGATATTGATCAACCCCTTTTAAATTTTACTTTTCAAGAAGTGGATAATGAAACAAAACTATTGATTGTTAATAAATTCATACAGGAGAACTTAGATTGGGACTGGAGCCACTTAAAGCACTTCCTTCCAAATAGCATATTAAGTTATCTACAAGCAACATTTCCTCCATCTCCAAAAGTTAGTGTAAATTCTAGAGCATGGCTGTCAAATAAAACTAGAGATTTTTCTATTAAAGAAGCTTATGAATTCCTCACCCGTCATACTTGGAAAGAATTGCATAAACTTTGGACACTAATATGGAGGGTCCCTACTCCATAAAAGATAAAATACTTTCTTTGGTAAGTGGCTTACAACGGCTTTCTAACAAATCTATACACTAATAGATGGAGTTATAGTAGTCCTTATTGCAAATTTTATGTTACAAAAGAGAAGTCTATACTCCACGTGCTAAGAGATTGTCCTTTTACCAATAAGCTATGGCTGCAACTCATTCACTTAGCTCATATTATAGGTTTTAATGCTTATTCGGTTACTGACTAGTTCTGCATGAATATTTTGCATTCTCTTTCACGGACCAATGCAATACAACTTAAATGGAATATAATTTGGCCAATAAGTTGCTCATACTTATGGTAATGGAGAAATAAGGTGAAACACTAAGAAAATTTTATCTATCCCTTTAACCTGTTAAGAGTGGTTATAAACTATCCTACACAAGTGAATGATGCTTTTACGAAGGAAGGAAAACCTATGGATAGAACCATGAGCATAATTTCAATAGCCTAAGAGCCTTATCTAGAATATTGGATCAAACTGAATATAGAGAGTACAATAAAAGATATGAATGAGTTAGCTAGTTGTGCTGGAGTCCTTTAAAATTGGAATAGTTCCTGGGTTCTTAATTTTACACGAGTCTTGTGGAAAATGCTCAACCTATGTAGTAGAATGTTAAGGAGTTTTATATGGATTACAAATTGTATGGAATGATGGATACAAAAAAATTATTCTAAAATGTGATTCCAAAGACCCTATATTATCATCTAGTTTTTCCTTTCTAAAAAGGAGACCAACTGCTTTAATCTATTTATCACCTACTATAGAAGGAATGGAAAGTTATCATTCAACACACATACAGGAAAGGAAATACTTGTGTAGATGTTATAGCTAATCTTACTCTTTCAATGGAATTAGGAATACACTTATTTTAAAACCCTCCACCAAGAATTTCTACTTTAGCTCTTATTGATGTATTAAGAGTTTTTAAGACTTGAGTTGTTTTCTCTTAGTTTGTTTCTTTCTTTTTGGGTATATTAACCCTTTTCTATTATAAAAAAAATAGTATTTTCTAACCAAAAGCTATTTTTATCTTCTATGTGAATTAAAAAGATATAAAATATTTGACATCAAGACACTAAATTTTAGTTAATATGTATATCATAATTTATAGATTTTAATAAATTGTTTGTAATATAAAATTATTATCTTTAAAAATTTATTTTCAAAAATATATTTTATGCTGTAACATAATAAATAAAAAATATTATATTTTCATTACAAAAAATTATTCTCGCCATAAATTATGTTATTAAATATTAATATTAATAATAATTATCTTAAAAATAGCATTTGATTAATACAATATTTGAATTCAAAATTAATTTTTTTGTAAAATAAATTCAAAACTAATTACTTACTTGAATGTTGAGCAAAATGAGTGGTAAGATGACTTTTGTTTTCTTGGAATTATTGGCTATATATTAATCAATTTTTATCTAATCCATTTTATATATAATTATAATATCATATTATTAAAATAAATATTCGACCCTAATATAAAATTATTATTTTTAAAAATTCATTTTATGCTGTAAGGTGTAAATAATAAATATATTATCATTAAAAAATATATTCTTATCATAATTAATATTATTCAATATTAATAATTATTATTATATTAAAAATAATATCTAATTAATTTTTTATTTAATTTAAAATTAATTATCTACTTAAAGTTAAGTAAAATTAATAAAGAAATAACATTTTTTGTTAAAGCTATTAGCTATATATTATTAAATTTTTATCTAATTTTTTATAAATAATTAATATATAATTATAATATTGTATTATTGAAATAAATATTTGTCTATACAACGTACAAGTTGACACCTACTATTATATATTAACTATAATATTCTCTATTTTCTTTTATACTAAGTGTTATTCCTATAATATATTATATGTCAATTTGTCATTCTTTGGTATAAGGGATTAAATATATTATTTATATATAATAATTTATATTAAATTAAAAAAATTCCTTCATTTATTTATCGTATTTTTATAATCTTTTTAATTTTTTATTTATTAAGTTTTTCTAAATTTTGTGAATTTTCTTCCTCATTGAAATAATCTTCCTTTTTTATTTATTATATTTTTATAATTACTCTGATATCTTTTCCTGATTTGTTACATTTTTTAGAATTGAATCTCTCATTTATATATAATAGCCTATATTAAATTAAGAAAAATAGTTCCTAATTTCTTTCTCTTATTCATTATATTTTTTTCTTATTTATTATATTTTCATAATCACTCTGATCTTTTTTCCTTATTTATTGCATTTTTTAAGATTGAAATTTTCATTTATATACAATAGCTTATATTGAATTAAAAAAAAACTTTCAAATTTTTTCTCCTATTTATTGTATTTTCATAGTTTCATAATCTTTCTAATTTTTTTTATAGTTTCCTAGGTTTTTTTAATTTTCACATATTTTTTATTCTAGAATAATCTTCCTGATTTCTTTTCTTTTACAACATTGATTGATTTCTATGAGCACCAATTGACCATTTGGAATTAATTTATTTATTTTGTTAAAAATTACACTTTCATTTCTAATTGATTTTCATTTCTATTTCTGTATTTCCATTTATATTATAAAAAAATTCAAACCTTTATTGTTTATATATATCATCATTTATTTTCTTTTCAAATGAGCATTGGTATTTTTTACCTCATCTTTTTTCTTTTGTGATACCTTCTTTTATCTTACATTTCTTTCTCTCTCTCTCTCTCTCTCTCTCTCTCTCATGTATCTCAATTCCAAATCCTAAAATTTATAATTAGCCCTAACTACAATCATATAAGTCATTCAATTTACAAGTGAGATTGTTTTGCTATTAACGATACCTACTCATTAAATTATTATAGTATTATTTTATTAAGCGATAATTGCTACTTTTGGTGATTCCTTTCAACATGTCGCTTCATCATAGTGGTTAATCAATGAATATTGATTTTTTTAAAAATAGTTCTTTGTTTATTTGATTTTCTTTTACAAACATCATTTTCTTTTTATTTTGTACTAATTTTTTAGGTAAAGTAAATTTATTATGTGTGACTTGCTTTAGTATATAAAATATTTTTTTTATAATTCTTGATATAGTATGAGGTTAATGTACATTTATATTTACATTATGTGTTGATAAAATCAAAAAGCTTTACATATTTAATAAATTAGATAATATTTATTTTTTATTATCTTTCATGATTTATATTTATATAAATTAAGGATGGATATATATACACATTTCATTTCATATAAATAAATATTATTTCTTATATATAATTTTATATTATTTTTAAATTTTATTTGTTTAATATTTAAATATATATGCATCCTTTTAACTGTGGTAATAATCACTATAAATATAATATTACAATAATATAATAATTTATCTATTAGCAATGAGTTATATAGTACATTCTCTTATTTAATTTAAATATAAATATATCAATTAAATAATTTTATAATTATTTAATTGATATAAATATGATAATATATTTTACATGAACCATTTGAATACCTTATAATTTAAAATTTGAAATTATAATTTATATTATAAATTAAAATTAATTAAACCTATGCATCACATGGGTTACAAGCTAGTATATAATATCATATATGCACTAGTTACTGATATTAATAATCAAACTATAAATAATAAAATTTAATATGAAAAATAAAAAATGTAAAACTAAATAAATAAAAAAAAGATAAACAATATTTGAGTTACAAGACAATAAGAGTTAATAATAAAATATATAATAAAGTAAGTTTAATTTATTAAATAAGAATTTTAAATTATTCACTATTTAAAATATTTTATCCTAAAAAATTATATTATGTTAAATTTAAAGATTTAATTATATTTGAATTTTAAATAAATTATAAATAATAAAAATGAAAAGCAAAAAAAAATAGGGATAGTGTTGAGTGGGAAAAAATCTTCAACCTAACACATGTCCTAAAAAATTCACCAAAAAACCTCATTAGATTCTTACTACCTTACAATCATGAATGAAATGAATAATAACTTTTTTGGCCACTAATTTAATCCTCGCATTCTGCTGATAGTCATGTGGATCTAAGGGGAAGCACACATTACGACTAGAGATCCAAGCTCTGCAGCGTCAAACTTACTAAAGAAAAGTGTTTGGACGGCACCAGATGAATCTTTTTTGTATATTTCTGTGGCATATATGGCAACGTTCCCACATACTACTGTTGGGATGCTGTGGCAGTAATATCATCAAAAGAAATAAAGAAGTTAGTGAAAATTGAAGGGCTTGGTTTAGTACTAGTTATACATCAGCTGTTTCCCAATCTGATAATCATCAGATCATAAATTTTGGATCATAGTATTCATTATTCAATTGACAGTAATAAGTCACTTGAAAATTTTGTAATTTTAAATGGAAAAAAATTTGAAGAACTCATCTTTTAATTTTCAAATCAGATAAAGCATAAACAAGCAGAGATTTTTTTTTTAAAATGATAAAACCAACAATATGGACAAAATTTATTACAAATTCCAATTATTTCCATCCAATAATACATGTGCGTGTATATCCACATTAACATGCACGGTTAGTAATTTTCGCTTTTTCATTTAAACAAAATATTCAGACTCTCTTTATTAGAACTTTTGCAAAAAGGGTACTTCAGCAACTGTCCTGCTTATGCAAAGGCACTCTTGACATTCCTGCGCATTTGGAAAATCTACACTTCTTACATTCCATTGTTCTCTCTCTCTCTCTTACTGTCTATGCTTTGTGGAGAAAAATTTGTAATACTTGAAGCAGTTTCTTTTCCATTTAGCCTTTATTTTTACCCCTTTTTGAGTTCTTAACTTCTTATAGATGTATAATATGGGAAAAAAAATGAAAAACCTTTGTTTTTGATATTATCATCTTAATTTCATCCAAGGTTGTCTAAATTTTTAGAATGAATTGCAGTGTTTTTACAGCATATACTTGTTTATTAAAGTTGATGTCCTCAATTCCTAATTAGCATGTAATGCAGAAGGTGGCTGAAAACGATTAAGGCCAAAAAAAAAAAACTAAACTGTAGGAGTTTAATAACCTGTGGAATCAGCAAATTGAAGGAGGAACAAAATGAGAAATTAAGAGAGATATGAAATCATTGTGGATGGGGGAAAATGGGGAAGAACAATGATAAACAGGAAGGTTTGGAGAATAGACAAGAGGGGGTATCAACATCAGGAGCTTTGGAATTACACTGTGGAAGTACGAATAGCTTGACTTGTCCAAAGTAGTCAATAATCAAATTCATAACAATGACATATTTATCTATTTATTGGTAATGGCAAATTGTGAGCTTTTTTACAGTTTCTTTTCAACCACATGGGCATCATATTTTCAGGGGGGTTACAGGTCATTGTTTTTGAAAGTGGACCTCACATTGATGAAGTCAAATGGCAGAAGAAAATATTAATGGCTCTGAACAAGCTCTTGAAACTATCTTGGTTTTTATAGTTCTTAAATCCATAGAATTCTTAATAATGGACAATTAATATGGAAGGTTTCAAAAGGAACTAAAAAACCCAGCCAAACTCAATTGTTTTAAAAATGCATCACATGGCTTCATTAATATAGCATTTGTAGAGTTTAATGAACAAGTGTGAATTGCAAATTCTGACCTTCTAATAGAGTCCAAATTACTTCCATAAGACTTGGGACCAGTTCGATTTGAAGTGAGAAAGAGAGAAAAACCAAAGAGAGACATGTTGGGTGGCACAAGGGGAGAGGGAGGGAGAGAGAGAGAGAGAGAGAGAAATTTTTAAAATGAGAATAAGGATGGAAAGGATCCCCACACTTAACATTTATGAACATTAAGTCATGACTTTTTATAACCCTAAACCCTAAACATATAAGTCATGGTTTTTTATGTGTTGTGAGATAACATGCAATCTTGTAAAGAAGTTACAAATTTTATAAAAATTATAAATTTTATAAATATTTTATAATTTTATAAAGAAGTTACAATTTTTATATAAAATTTTATGAAAAAATTGTATAAAATCAAACAACCCATTGTGAGATAACATGTAAAATTCATGTCTAGGATCATACATATTATTAACAAATTTTTCTTCTTCTAATATGGGTTTTCTCTGAATTTCAAATCTCTATCTAATAACAAATAAAATATGTTCAGAACCAATATACTTTTCATTTAACCAACCACTTTAACCTTCTTAATTCCACTGTTTGCTTTTATTTATTTATTTTTTATGATAAATACTCGTTTGCCTTTATTTGTTCGCCCTTTGTTTAGATTTATAAAAAAAAAAAGGTGGGAACAGAGCATGTGAAAAAAATTGAGAATAAATTTTGTATATTTAGATGTTATAAAAAAAACTAAAAATGAAAAAAACATTGAAAAAGTGCATTCGAAATTGGAAAAAAAATTCCACCAAATAAGTATGTGAAATTTTTTATTTTGTTAAATTTATTAGATAACTTTATTAATTTCTTATTGGAATAATCTTCTCGTTTAATAAAATATTTTTTTATTTTTTATTTTTAAATCAAATTAACTAAAAAAATTAATATTTATCTTATTTTCTTTCCATCTATTTTTTATATGTTTAAATAATAAAAAAATTAATTCTTCATATATATTTTCTTCTTATTTTATTTATACTCATTTTCTTTTCATATATTCTGGTTTAATCTTAACAGACACAGTTATAGAATGATAATCATGGCCTAATTTGCAAAAGGGACAGAGGTTTCCTGTTTTCACAGGACCTTATACCTTCAATTCTGATTGCAAAGACATAAATCACAGAGAAACAATTGTCACATTCCAAAAAAATCATACAGTTTTTATTCCTTCTTCCCTTCCTTCTTGAAATTTGTTCATTGCGTCTTCCTGCGTTTGGGGATGGTCTGAGTAATCTAGAAAACACTAAATGCAATTCTTGACCTTTTATTTCACCTGAAGAGACTTTTACACCAAGTTAAGAATTATCTTCACTATAATTTTATAAAAAAATTATATGTAATTTTGTTACATTGTGAAGACTACAATAATATTAATTTTTTGGTTTTACCAATACCTTATTTTGAAATATTCAATTACAATTATATATATATATATATATATATATATATATATATTTAATTTAATTTCTACCGATTGTATAACATGAAAATTATTTATGAAAAATGATGAAATAAATTAATAATATTATTATTTTTATTTAAAAATTTATAAAAATATATGATTTAAAAAATAATAAGTTAAGTTAATGATAGATCTTAATTTCAAATTTTATAAAAATATCTTCCTTCGTTTGCTTGGTGGGCTGATGCGGGCCTACATCCGGCCCAAGTAACTTTCTTCGCACAGGTTAGTTGGTTACTAGCCTGAACTCACTTTTTTTCCCTCCCGGGACTACCATGTTTCATGCTGGGATCTTGTGAGTGAAAGATACGAGTTTAGGTATCTCATGCCTTGCCTTGATGATGATGCCAATACAATTAGGAGTTTGTTCAACAACCAGAGAATAATCAAATGGCTCATTCACATAATATGGAGGTTTTCTTATAGACATAATGTAGATTAAGCTGTTTGTGAAATTTGAAGATAGCAGCTCCTTCGATTGTCCGCGCCATCTCGATGCTCATTCGGCAAACTTCCATTTCCATTTTTCTCAAGTAGTCTTTCACAGTTGCATATACTACAAACACCATTAACAGTTGCATCACTCATGACAAAGCCCTTCGGCAATTCAAAGACAAATCCGAAACATTGAGTCCAATAGAAAAGCGACTTCTGTTTGCTGATATGATCCGAAGCTTAGCGAGGGGCAAAATGTACAAAGAGGCTACTTGCTTGACCAAAGAACTATTTCAGAAGCTCCAGAAGTCAAGGAAACCCCGCCATGCGGCATATTCTCTCTTCGACGCTTTCGACCTGTTAGACAACTCTGAGTGCGCTCCTCGTGTGTTTGGAGTGTTAATAGTTGCCTGCTGTGAAATGGGTCTGGTCGAGGAAGCTCTGTGGTTGTATAAAAATATAAGGGTTTTGCCTACGTTACCATGTTGCAATAAACTTCTCCACGGATTGGTCAAAATCGAAAGGTTTGATTCCGTGTGGGAGGTGCATGGCGACATGTTATCTCGTGGTTTTTCTCCTACTATCATCACGTTGGGTATATTAATCAACTGTAGTTGCAGTCAAGGAGATACTGCGAGAGCACGTCAGTTGTTTGATGAAATGTTCGAAAAAGGGATAGAACCAACAGTTGTTATCTACACAACTCTTATACGTGCTTTCTGCAGAGAGAGCAAAATGGAAGAAGCAGAGAGCATGTTTATGTTAATGAGAAAATCCGGTGTGATCCCCAATGTGTACACTTACAATACTCTTATGGATGGGTACTGCAAGATGGCTAATGTCAAAAGAGTTTTTGACATGTATCGAGACATGCTATGTCATGGCGTGCATCCAGACGTCGTGACATTTGGTATTCTGGTAGATTTTCTTTCCAAATTGAGGCAATTGAAGGCTGTCCGAAATTGTTTTGCAAATGAAGAAATTTGGCGTTTTTCCTAATACACATGTTTATAATTTTTTGATTGATGGCTACTGCAGAGCAGGGAACTTGCCTGAAGCAATGCTTTCGCAACAAGAAATGGGAAGGTTTGATATCTTACCAGATGTTATTACTTACAGTATACTCATTAATGGTCTTAGTGAGTCTGGTAGATTGGAAGAAGCTATTGGTTTATTGCAAAAGATGCAGTCAGAAGGCTTCAATGCAACCCCTGTGACATACACTGCAACAATTCATGGATCCTGTAAAGAAGGCATTATGGAAAAGGCTATTGAGATATGTTCGCACATGATTGAAAGAAGGGTGGAACCCAACATCATCACATACAATACTTTACTCAATGGCTTTTGCAAGATAGGAAACATAAAAGCTGCAATGGGTTTGCACAGAGAACTGAAATTAAAAGGTCTCTTGCCCGATGTTGTTTCTTACACAATCTTAATTGATGGTCACTGTAAGGACGGGAACATGAAAGAGGCTCTTAGGCTGCACAAGGAGATGCTAGATGCAGGAATCACCGCTAATGTGATTACAGTTAGTCGTTTAATGGATGGCTTTCTCAGAGATGGAAGGACTTCTGGTGCTGTCCAACTATTTTTAGAGAAAACTTGAGTGGTTTATTCTGGGGATAAGATGGATGATTTGGATTATTGCTTGTATTGTCCGGACACTAGGATGTATAGCATTTTAATTCAAGGTTTGTGTAATAATGGACAGACCTTTAAGGCCGCCATGTTTTTTGCAGATATGAGAAATCATGGTTTTCAACCTGATGTGTTAGTTTATGCTACCACGTTGGAGGCTCATTTCCAATCCAAACACATGCTTCATGTGAAGCTGCTGCATGCTGACATGCTAAAGCTGGGTGTCATGCCAAATACCTTTATACATTATATATTGTCGAGGGACTCTCAAGAGAATGGAGATATGGTATCAGCTCATCATTTTTGTTCTATGGATTTGAAAGAATAAGCTCTTCCGTGTTCAAAATCAAGAGGGCGAATGTGATCTTATCTGTTTCATTGGAAGCTAACTTTTCTTCTGTTGAATGACAAAAATCATGGAAAGTTCCGGCAGTCACTTTCATGGCAGCCAACTAGTAAACCATGAATTGTGATGTTTGCGCATATTTACAGAGGATTTCTCATAGAAGATTTTCGGTCAACGGCTTGGAAGTATGACATTTCTTTCTGGCCTTAAAGATTGGCAGCGCATGAATTTTCCTTTTTGACTTAGTAGCGGTGGGAATAAATGAATGGATAAATTCTGGGTTTTTTTTTGTAGTTAACTACTAATGGATTCAGCTCACATATGAGCACAATACCTGGGGAAATCCTCTGTACTGTAACTTCTTCCAGTTGTCTTTAACGTAGCCAATGTAAAGGAACAGACAGCAATTTTTTTCTACTTATGGATAAATTATTCATTTATTTAAAGAATTTGAAATTTCTGGGTTCTTTACATTAGTCTTTTCTTCGCTTTATGATTTCGTGGTTGCGAATATAAAAGATGCACATAGCTTTCTCAAATAAATAAAAAATAAAAAAGTAAATGGAGCGCAAAGTTAGCATTGAACCAATAGTTCATCTACAAGTCTATATTGTAAAACTTAGGTGAATATTGCAGAACAATATTTAAATTTTTATGTTCAGCATTTGTATTGCCTTTGCTGCCTTTATATCACTTAGAAAATGAAATATTCCATCTTGTGATCATGACATACTCAAAATGGTTTCCATTAGTTGAGCGGAATGCCGTTAACAAGTTGTTTCTTCCCATGTGGCATCGCAAATCTCAATTCCACAACTGCTTGAAAACACCAAAACCAAATCAAACCCTTAAGAAGTACCTTGATTGCAACTGTCCCAACAAGGTCCTCCTACTGTTTAGATACTTGTTAAGGAAAAGGCATGCTTCGATTGATAGCTATTCTTTCTTGTTTGTCCTCAAAGCCTGCACAAGGAACCACTCCACCATCCAAGCAAAACAATCACATGGCCTCGTTACAAAATTTGGGTATGAGTCGGTAATTCAACTCCAAACTTCTCTTCTGAATGCGTATTCTGAAATGGGGATTCTAGCCGATGCACGCCGGATGTTTGATGAAATACCCACAAAGAATATCATTTGTTGGACGTCTTTGATCTCTGCTTATGTTGACAACCAGAAACCTAGCAAAGCATTACAGATGTTCAAACAAATGCAGAAAAGCAATGTGGAACCTGATCAAGTCACGGTAACTGTTGCTCTCTCTGCATGTGCTGATATTGGGGCACTAGAAATGGGCGAATGGATCCATGCTTTCATTCGGCGTAAAGAAGGGCTAAACAGAGACTTGTGCCTGAATAATGCCCTCATAAATATGTATGCCAAGTGTGGAGACATTACAACTGCAAGGAGGTTGTTTGATAGCACCAGAAACAAGGATGTCACAACGTGGACATCCATGATTGTTGGGCATGCACTGCATGGGCAAGCAGAAGAAGCTCTTAAACTTTTCTCAGAAATGGACAGAAGGAGTGACAAGAAAACAAACAATACTAGCAGTTTTCTCGTACTCCCAAATGATGTGACATTCATAGGGGTTCTAATGGCGTGCAGCCATGCAGGATTGGTTGAGGAAGGGAAGCAGCACTTCAGAAGTATGACTGGTGATTATGGCATTCAACCCAGAGAGCCCCATTATGGTTGCATGGTGGATCTTTTCTGCAGAGCTGGGCATCTCAGAGATGCCTATTACTTCATTAAGGAGATGCCAGGGAAGCCAAATGCGGTAATGTGGCGAACCTTGCTCGGGGCTTGCAGCCTCCATGGAAACATAGAGTTAGGTGTAGAAACTAGGCGTAAGCTGCGAGAATTGGAACCAGATTATGTGGGCGACACTGTTGCTATGTCTAACATTTATGCTAACGAAGGTTTGTGGCATAAGAAGATGATTGTTAGGAATCAGATAAAACGGTCGAGAGCTCCTGGTTGCAGCTCAAT
The DNA here is from genome assembly GCA_020226215.1 of Sindora glabra. Lineage (NCBI taxonomy): Eukaryota > Viridiplantae > Streptophyta > Magnoliopsida > Fabales > Fabaceae > Sindora > Sindora glabra. The sequence continues at coordinate 11,866,197 of CM035232.1, read as the reverse complement.
TTTAGTGGCAAGTGAAGTTAGTGAATTTGTGACGGCAGATGATGATCATCCTCGGAAAATTGAGATATATGATGCTCTTGAGCATCTAATCAAAAGCATGAAAGTTTATGGTTACTTGCCAACAAGGTCAGAGTACCCATGAATGGGAGTTGTCTAATTCTAAGAAGCTTTGTCCTGTGAGTAAAAGGGAAATACTAGTTGCATTTGAGTTAAAATGCTTAGTGCTTGACCGAATCTTAACCGTGGCCAATTTATCCTTCTACTAGTGATGTGCAATTAATAGTCATTGGGCGGCGGAATAATGCCTTGTCTTGGATTTGTCCGTTAACAGAATGACTTGTAATCCCCCCCCACCGGCGGGCTGATTCTTAACTACGATTGTCTTGACAACTAATTCGACTCTTATTTCAATGCCTAAAAGTGAATATATGCAGTCCAAAATCCAAATAATAATGTAAAGAAACTGGTGATTATTTGGCTTTAACCCAGTATACAGTACATATGCCCCCACTATACATCAATATGAACCAGGACCGGGAAAATATACACGCGAGTGCAGCAAAAGCACAATCAGTACAAGTGAAACATACAATGATTATAATCGGTTCAGACCCTTTCTAGTTAGACAGCATATTGTGCTTTACAATATGGGATGTACAAGTTACAAACTTGGACTGGATCTGACCCTCGCTCCCTCCCCACCCCCCCCCCCCCCCCAAAAAAAAAAAAAAGAAAGAAAAAATGGTTCACAAACTACACCAGACAGCACCAGTCGTGTTGTTTAATTCCAGACAAAACAGCATCTACAGGTAGTGATAGCAAGCCAGACAGCCTACATATTGACAGTGGAATATGCCTGCTTATTTGTGAATATTATCTGCCAAGTTAAAACAGAATAGATAGTGAACAGAACATTGATCTCATGCAAAAGGCAAGCTGTGACTGTCTGTCACGAGTTTCCTTGATTATTTCATCAAAGTTTTATTAAGAGAACTACGGGCCAAATTTACATTGCAGTGTAACAAGAACAGGATTGCTTGAAGGTATTTCATACAGCAACTGCTTCGGGCCTTCTGCTGGTTTTGATTCCTCTTATAGCTGCAAGTAAGGTCAAGTCATGAAGATATATCAAAATTACCCGCATTACTTATAAGCCAGTAAAAACTATAAACGTTTTTTCCTAATTTTACCTTCAGCATAATCTTTAGCTCCAAACACAGCAGAACCAGCAACCAGAGCATTAGCCCCAGCCTCAATCACCTGTCAAACAAGAATATACTAAAATTTGGATTTGCAAATCAATTGATACAAATCTTTCCAACCTACAGATCATCATCACTTTAAGAATATGTTCCACTGAATGAATGAAAAAAATATATATTTGTTCCCATCCCATTTTCCCAGTCATTAATCCTATTTCCTTATCCTAAATTTCCAACTAGGGTAGTGAAGATCTTCACCAGGAAGGTAAATGTGAATCGGCTATGATCTAAAGTGCATAACAGGGTGGATAATTCTTTTTTGTGGTTCTCATCCCGAGAAGGTAATTAACTGTGATCAAAACTGTTTTCAGCATATAAAGGAAGACATGGTGCAGATCGTTCTACATAACATAAGAATGGAAGAAAATGGGATTATGTATAGGGCACCTTATAAGCATTGGTTGGACCAACTCCACCATCCACTTCAACCCATGGATTCACTCCCTGAAAAATCAAACAGAAAAAAAAGTGCCATTTAATTTAGCAAGAAGACAGAAACTGAACCAACAAATAGAAAAGAGTTATATGATTGCCACAAACCTTTTCAGCACACAATCTTCTCAAGTCGGAAATTTTCTTCACTTGGCTCTCAATAAAACTCTGCCCACCAAAGCCCGGGTTTACAGACATAATTAAGACCAAGTCAACCACTGCCAACATGAAAACAAGATTATCAGCTTATAAATTTCCAGAAGATTTAAAGAACAAGTAATATACGAGAGAATTAGTGTCTCAAGAAACAGAATCCATGAGGTAAATAGAGTTGGAAAATACAAGGAAAACGAACAATAAGGACTCACCATCAAGGACATATTCTATTGTACTTAGTGGAGTAGCAGGATTTAGGACAACGCCAGCTTTAGCTCCAAGGCTTTTTATCTGTATCAAGTGAATGCAGTCAAATATATTTATAAACATAAAGCTGAAACCGGCAAAGGAGTTCCAAATGAACATTTTCTGATTCCAGTGCCTAGATCACAGCTTTCCAACTCAATGTCTCATCTAAGAATCATTTATCATCGGTGATGTCTGGAAGACAGAGACACCTCTATAACAGATTTACTCAATATACTACTTTACTGTTTTGTATCCTGGGCTCATAACATCAACACTATAGTATATGGGAATGATTACTGAGTTCCTGAGATCAAGATTTTGAAGTTGTATGCGATAATATTATATTTGACTAATGTACCTAAAGACAGAATAAGAGCAGGTGGATCAAAGGTATTCTTACTTGATTAAGTGTGCGATGCAAATGGATGGTGGAAGATTGCTCACAATGAACACTGACTATGTCAGCCCCTGCTTTGATAAAATCAGGCACTCGCTGTTCAGGTTCTACGATCATCTACAGTACTTTTATGTGCATCAGAGATGGTGCTTACTAATCAATATCAGCTTAATTATTATAACCATAAAGAGAACTACCAAGTGCACATCCAAAGGAAGATCTGTCACAGGGCGCAAGGCATCAACCACAAGAGGTCCAATAGTAATGTTTGGAACAAAACGACCATCCATTACATCAACATGAATCCAATCACAACCAGCCAACTCCACTGCTTTTACCTAGATAAAGTCCAAGTCAAACTTCAGCATTCATGATTACTAGAAGACATGAAGAAACCTTGCTAATAGTGACTTAAAGAAACATGAGACAGATGCAGTTTCAAATTACGGTAGAAAGATAATTACAGAATAACACATCATATACATCCTTTATTGAATGCTGAGCCTTCAAGTAGACAAATAAATGCCCTTGGTATATTGCAGGAAAAACAAAATTTTGAATAGTGCCTGTAGAGAGTAAAAGAAAAAATATTATAAAACCTGCTCCCCCAGTTTTGCGAAGCTGGCCGAAAGAATGGACGGAGACACAATGATATCACTTTTTGAAAACTTGTCAACACGAGATGCAGCCTTCACCACAGTCATAGATCTTCTCCTGAGTCAACAAATCAATAAGTAACTAAAGCGTATGGGCAGAAAACATTATCCTTATAAGGCAACAAGCAAGTCTGACAGACAATATGAAAAAATTGAAAAAAATCCAATACACATTGTTCAGATATTTAACGCGCAAAAATGAAGCGCCATGGGTGGGTTGAAGACAATAATTTTTTGAATTATGAACGTTATACTTCATAGTTCAGGTGTTCATGTAAAATTTTCTAAGAAGGTAAAATGTGTCTTCTTTTGTTCAATGAAAAAGGGGAAAAAAATATCTTCTTTTGAATTTGAATCAGAACAATTTCCATTTCAAAAGGATAAGAGAAAAACAGTATAGAACATTTCACAAGCAGAAACAGTTTACAACGCAGAACAATTTACCACAATAGATACCCACTTCGCAGAATGTATTTTCTGAATTCAAGCTAAAGTTCAATGTTTCTACTTTTATGCTGAGGGGTTTTTCTGCCACGCGAATAATTAGTTTCCCAGGTACGTAGAATTGAACAACCAATCAACCAATGGTTGCAAGAATCCAAGGGCAATAAGCAATAAAAGCAATACCTGGTGAAAGTGACAGAAGAGGGTTGAAAAAGAGACGATTTTTGAAGCGTGAGTCCTCGGCCCAACCCATCAACTTGAGATTGGACAAGTGACGAACACAAAGAGGTTGACGCCATTTTCAAGTTTCTCTCTGGTTCTGTAAAAGTAGGGGGAGAAGTTTTATCCTTTATGCTTCTAATTAGCGTCTGAGCTCTCAATGAGCGTGCGGTGGAATGGAACTGGAAATGTAAAGGCAAAAAAAAAATCGGAAAAATTGAGGAAAAAATAGTGTGGACGACACGCGATATCTTGGTTTTTGGTGGGGATTTGCTTCCTTATCTGCAATGGTTGGCGCTCTTCCGCTTCATACTGTTGACCTGTTTGTTGCAGGACAGAAAGTGTAAAGGAAACAAACTTGTCAGATTTGCTTACGTAGGAATTTAATTAAACATGGTTACATGTTATTTGTTTGCATCTCTGACAGAAAGTCCAAAAGAGAAAATAGTTATGAAACTTGTGACGTACCAAACCCGGAATTCTACCTTTCAATTCATCCACTATTTTAACTCTATTTTATCTCTAGATCGATTGATTTTTAAATTTTAAATTAAATAAAAATAGAAATTTCAATGTGGAATAAATTACTTAAGAATGAACATATCCCATCTTTAGAAGCAGAGCTTCTTATAAAATCATCCATTAAGCTGATTACAAAAAGATTTAAATTTAATTTATTATATTTTACATTACTAATAAATGAGAAGAATATATATTATTAAAAAATAATAATTAAAATTTTTTATTACAGTAAAAAAAATTTAAAATTTAAAAAAAAATTATTAATATAATAATATATAAGTGAGTAATAGTATATAAATTAAACTTAAATTATCGTGAAATACTGTTGATAGTAAACTTTTTTTAAGTTTTAACAACATTTATATTTTATAATTTAATGAAAATAGTGTTAGAAAAACCACATCATCATTGAGTAAAGTTTATTCCTTACATTTTTTATTGTAAAAATTAGCGATAACACGTAACTGCATCGATGTTATCTTAAAAAAAAATTGCGTCAATAGTCTTTCCATGTACTCTGTTTGAATGTGTGAAAAGAAAATATAAAATAGGGAAATTTTAAAAAGTGAATTTGTTTATTTAATTTCCAAAAAAATACACATGAAATAAAAAATTAAAAAACAAAAGTTTTGTGCAAAAAGTAGAATTTGTTATTTTTCCTCGATATTTCAAAAATTGCCCTTCATTTTATTTTTTCCTTTTAATTAAATTTTTTAATTTTCTTATTAGTGGTTTCTAACCTATCCAAGCTTTGGAAGCAGCCCCCTCCAAACAATCCCATCCACCAATCCCACGGAGGAGCCCAGCACTCAAAACAAATTCAGAAACCGACAGGGCATATTTCTCGTTATTTTTCTGGCAGTTTGAAGAAAACAATGCACTCTGTTGCCAAAATAGCTAAATCCATTTCTTCTAGTTATTAGTAGCCAAACAGAAACCCGTATACACTGAAATGATCGAATACAGCCGCCCCGGAATATAACCACCGCCATCCCTGTCACGAGCTAAACGAACCAGACCTAGCGTGGCCGCCTGTTCTGCACTTCAACACTGGTCAATAGAACTCTTTTAAGTCATATTACCTGTTGATCCAGCACCCAGATCAGCAACATCGTTTTGGGTCGAACCTCGAAGTGGGATTGAACTTTGCGGTGACGCTCAGATGAGGAGTTGGGGCCACAATGAGGAGGTTCAATAAGAATCCGGAAAATAACGTGGAAAAGTATTCAGATTTGAACATTCACAGTGTTTTGAAGGACCGGGACGTGAAATGGGGGCTTAATTTGATGAGGTTGATGGGGATCTTCGTGGTTTGTTTGATGTTGTTTTCTGTACTGTTTTCAGTGTCAGTGGTTCTTAGAGACCTGCCCTCCGATGGTGTTGGTGAAGCATCCCCGGCAACTTCCTTCCAATTGAGACAAAGGAAAGGTATCTGATTATACATGTTAATTCATGTGTTTTAGTTGACTTTGGAAGTTTTATTGCCAATTTAATCAGATTTAAAATGGTTAATTTTTCTAACTGAACTATCCTGCTCTAGATTGTCTTTGATTAAATCATCGTTTTGTTCATTCCATCAAGTCTGTTTAATTTAAACTTATGTTTCTTCCGGTTCTCTTGCTATTGATATGCTTACAGTGGTGAACTGATCAAATCAACATTTTTTAAGCTGCCTACTAGTAATTTATGAACTGTTTCTTTGGGATCACACTGGATCAGGGTTTAGATCAGTTAAAGGGAATAAAGGAGAAAAGATGAAGAATATGAATCTTAAATCTCAGTGAAGAGTTTATTTTAGGACTTTTAGTTCATTTATTGTTCTTAATGCATAAACATGTCAAGTTTAAGCTAGATTGGCGTCATATTTTGCATATGTATGGGGGGTACTTAAAGCTGCTGGAGATATTATATTGCTGATGAGTGAGGTGTAATAAATGTCTGCATGGCAGGACACAATAACTTTTCAACTTGGATGACTGGTTACTGAAGTATAATGATAAGTTTATTGCAGCTGCAACTCCTTGATTATCTTGAAATTTTAATTGCCACAGTTTCTCTTGCTAGTATGTGAATAATTTCTGTTAATGAACTGACTTTCTTACGTGCAAGAATGTTCATTCCTTAGTTACTTGCTTTCCTTGGCAACTCATGTCAATTAATGAAATCTCATCTTCTCTGACTCAGGATTGGATAGTCATTTGTTTGATTCTGTTGAATTGCTAGAAGATAAATTGCTTGGCGGCCTGCTTGCTACTGGTTTTGATGAAAGATCTTGTCTCAGCAGGTATCAATCAGCCACATATCACAAAGGATTATCGGGAAAACCTTCTTCTTACCTCATTTCTAGGCTAAGAAAATATGAAGCTCTCCACAAACAATGTGGACCCTATACTGAATCCTATAATAAAACATTGGGGGAACTTAGGTCTGGTCATTATTCGGGGTCCTCAGTTTGTAAATATGTAGTCTGGATATCATTCAGCGGATTGGGGAATAGGATATTGACCTTAACTTCTGCTTTTCTTTATGCTCTCCTCACAAATCGTGTCCTACTTGTTGATCCTGGCAAAGATATGATTGATCTCCTTTGTGAACCATTCCCAGATGTATCTTGGTTTCTTCCTCCTGATTTTCCCATCAAAAGTCAAATGCCTGATTTCAATCAAAACTCTCCTCAATGTTATGGGAAAATGCTGAAGAATAAAAGAGTTTCAAATTCTAAGGTGCCACCCTTCGTCTACCTTCATCTAGCACATGATTATGACGATCATGATAAGCTTTTCTTTTGTGATGAAGACCAAAGTTTTCTCCAGAAAGTGCCTTGGTTAATAATGAAAACTGACAATTACTTCATCCCATCTCTGTTCTTGATGCCATCTTTTGAACAGGAACTCAGTGATCTCTTCCCAAATAAAGAAACTGTTTTTCATTTCCTGGGTAGATATCTGTTCCACCCCACAAACAGGGTATGGGGACTTGTTATCAGATACTATCAAGCTTATTTAGCAAGAGCTGATGAGAGATTAGGCATCCAGATTAGGGTGTTCGACACCGGGACAGGTCCATTTCAACATGTATTGGATCAGATTTTAGCATGTACTTTGAAGGAGAATTTGTTGCCTGATGTTGAACAGCACCATGATATCATAACGTCGTCGGGAAACCAAAAAACTAAAGCAGTGGTTATGACATCATTAAGCTCTGGGTATTTTGTAAGGGTAAGAGACATGTATTGGGAATATCCAACTTCAACAGGTGAGGTGGTTAGCATTTACCAGCCAAGTCATGAAGAATATCAACAAACAGAGAAGCAGAACCACAATCAGAAGGCTTGGGCAGAAATGTATCTTTTAAGCTTAACTGACAAATTGGTCACTAGCTCATGGTCAACTTTCGGTTATGTTGCTCAAGGGCTTGGAGGAATAAAACCATGGATACTCTACAAACCGGAGAACCGAACAGCCCCACATCCCCCTTGCCAGCGTGCCATGTCAATGGAGCCATGCTTCCATGCCCCTCCCTTCTATGATTGCAAAGCTAAGAGAGGAATTGACACAGGTGCACTTGTTCCCCACGTGAAGCACTGTGAGGATATGAGTTGGGGTCTTAAGCTTGTTGACAGTTCTGTTTAGTTATGTCCATTTTGCATGTGACTGTCAAACCCCATGGCTGTTGCATTTTTTGGTTGTGCAAAAGAATGAGACATTCTTTTTATAAGTAAAATTCATACCGAAAAATTTTGGTTAAAACCCACCTTAGAAATGGCCCACCTCATCCCCTGCCGTGGGCCCCGCACCCACTTGAGTGGGTGTCACTGCGGTCGTGGTCAGAGCTTTGCTGATATTGAATTCCTTCTGTGAGTTTTTTATTTTTATTTTTATTTTTTTCAGTATACATCTTTTGTTAGTATACATTGATAAGTAGTAACATTAGACTCACAGTTACTATGTATAATCATAAGGATTATACATATGTGTGTGTGGGTGATAAAATTAATCGGGTCATGGGTACTAAAGTGATTTTGCACCCTTTGTGTATAAATATAAACTTGTTGGAATGGCCATCATGAATAGCTTTCTTATCAAATTACCAAGATCTTCCCAAGAGGATATGATTTGCTTCCATGGGCACTACATCACACAAGACTTCATCGTCATACTTGCCAATAGAAAAAGTAATCAAAACCTGCCTATTAACAACCAACTCCCCTTCATCACTCAACCATTGTAGCTTATAGGGCTTGGGATGAGGAGTAATAGTGAGACACAATTTTTCAACAAGTCTAACACTAATCACATTAGAACAACTACCACTATCAACAATAAGAGAACAAACCTTCCTAAATATCAAGCATCTTGAATGAAAAATATTTTCTCTTTGTATAGTGTCATCCTCCTTAACTAAATTATCCAAGAGACGTCTCACCATAAGTAAGTCTCCCTCGTGATAAAAAGCCTCACACTCACTATCTTCTTCACTTGGAGCATGTGATGATAGAGATGAACTTGCACTTGAGATCTTACCATTCTCCCTCAAAATCATGGTTTTCTTAACTTGAGATCTCACCATTCTCCCTCAAAATCATAGTCTTCTTATTCGAACATTGAGATGCAATGTGACCTTTTCCAAGGCATTTAAAACATTTGATTTTCTTATGCCGATTAGTAGAGGAAACAGAAACATTAGTAGAATTAAAAGAAGTTTTAGACGAGGATAGCAACCATCTTCTCTAAATCTCTCTTTATCTTCTTTGCCTTTATCCTTATTATTGGTTCTTGAAACCCTTCCAACGTCTTCAGGCCTTTGTCTTCGATGGACTTTCTTCGATTCTCAGTGGGTTTTTGTGTTATAATCTGAGGTGAACTTGCCCACTTTAAAATAGGCAGGTTAGTTTAATTTCAATGTATGCCAACTACCCAAGTTTAAACAGAATTTCTTACAGATGGAGAGTGACGATAGTATTGTTACAGCACTCGGATCTTGTGCAGAAAATTAGCACGGCAGGTTCAAGAACAACCACTGTGTTAAGTATTAACATCTGTATTACACGCGCACGAGTAACGCACTGCAATGCTGGCATCCAATAAACTCTGTCCCCATCTAAGTTTACTGTCGTAATTTTGAAAATGGAAAAATTATCAATTTCGTTTTTAAAATTGTAAAATTATGACAGAATGTTTTTTGAGTTATATTAAATAGTTAGTTTCATTCCTGAATAATAATTTGTATAAATAGTTTTATTCTTATATAAAAATATTTAAAAATAAAATTATTTATATAAATTATTATTCAATGATGAAACTGATTATTTGAGTCATTTTATTAGTATTTTATAATTTTATGAACGAAATTAATAATTTTACCTTTAATTAAATGTTGGAAAATTCCTGTTGGCTACCAACAGGAAATACGTTCTCTTTCTCATAGTATAACTGGAAGAAATTACATAGATTCACTGTCCTGTAATATTAATAATTCATAATAAATTGTTGTTATGCGTATTTTCCCTCATCGATTGTTTCAAAAATTTACTGGTATATTTGGGATTTAGAGGAGATTTAGTTTGTAAAATATTTTTTTAAAATATTTTATAAAAATGGTACATTTTTATGTGTAGTCCAAAATTTTAAAAAATTTGTTCAAAAATGTAATATTTTTTAAAATATTATTAACCCAACTTTTCTTTCAAAATATTCTCACAAGAAAGGTGTATATTTCAAATTCTCATGGGAATATTAAGCCTAAAACAAAAAAGCAGATATACCCTCAATTTATTATTTGCACTAATTCATTTTTATTCAGCTTCTACATTACGATCAACCTCTGTTATTCTTTCACCATTGATGCCTCCATTTCCGATTGGAATAGCTTTCACTGTTTTTATTTTTATTTTTTTCTCTTTTAGCTTTTGAACTTGTGTTAATTTATGTCAAACAAAGCAGGAAAATATCAAGTTTTGTTTGCTAGTAAGTTAATCTTGCAAGCAATTACACCTTCAATATTGATAGTTAAAATTGTACAGGGCATCGTTGCATAAAGTTGAGGTGGAGTTAACAATAACCAAATTTGTTGAGGACATGTTTATTATTTTTCTTAAATATTATTGTACCAAGAAATGGACAAAAAATATTACATACTTATGTATTATATGTTTTTTACATTCTCATTTTGATATAAAAATATCAATTGAAAAATTTATGATTAATTTATATAGTTTTTAATATATAACCATGAAATAAAAAAATAAAGTTACAAATGTGAGAATTGAGTAAAACTAATACACTAATATTAAAGTTGATTTTGAATTTTCTTATATAATTAATTATATTAAAAATCCAACTTCTTAAATATTTTAATATTTCACGTGTTAAATCATTTATTATGTTTCAATTGAGGGATTCAAATTGTTAATTTTGTTAGGTGTGTAAAAACGTTTATTTATATAATTTTAATTAAAATTATGATTTTTTACAATTTATAATGAAAAAAGGATACAAGCATTTTTAAAAAATTAATAACATTCTCAAAAATACAAAATGTGAATCAACCATAGAAATATAACATATTTCAAAACCTAAAAAAATGTTTCTAAAAATATTTATATTAAAACAAACATAGCAATGTTACATTTAAAAAAAAAATAAAAACCTGATTTTCAAAAATGTGTGACCCACGAAAATGTTCATTTTTCTAGAAGTGTAAAACTTTGCAAACCAAACACCTGCTTAAGAAGGAAAGGCAACGGAAGGGATGACATGAAAACTTTAATTTGAAAAGCAGAAAAATGCTATTGTTGGAGAATGTTGGATGGTTTCAAAAAATAATAATAATAATCATAATACTTCATTTCCTCTTCCTTTGCTAAAACCTCCGGACAAGAAAAAGGTTATACAACCTTCCCCCAATTCTCCTCCATTCCACATATATCAGACTGCGTAAAATTATCTTTGAATCGAATAATACTTTGCTTAGTGTGAGCTAAACCAATACAAAACGCATGTTTTTTATTTTTATTTTTTTATTTTTATAGAAAATCCAAAGGGCATATCGGAAGTCTCCTTTCTTGTCTTCATCTATATTCCAAATGTTATGAACCCTTTCAGTCAGATATAGGTTCCCAATTCTCTAAGCATTAGAAGGCAATATTAATATACATCATCCGCGAAATTCATTATTTTAATTATAAACTGCAATCTCAGAAGCTAAGCAACATTAATCATCAAACCACACAAAAATAAGTAAGATGCTCCATGTCCATTGAAATCCAGCTTCGTTCATATGCATGGACATCAATTCTTTCTTCCTTCACACAAGATAATGTGGTAACCGTGCCTGCATCATCATCACAAACAAATTCCCAAGTTAGCAAGCCTGCCTTACTGGAGAACTAGGAAATTTAACTGAGACAGAAAGAGAAAGTGAGCTATACGTTGACTTGAAAGGGGCACTTGTAGCTCCAACAGCTGTGGCGAAGGCAACCTCTTGAAAAGGTCCAGCCATCTTTCCCCGAGGAAACCATCCTAAATCGCCACCCTTCTTTCCTGATGGACATTCTGAATACTCTTGGGCTACCTATACGATGGGCAAGGCAATACTGATGATAATCCATTACAAAGCAAATAATTTCTATCTCTTCTGGTTTGAATTTTCTTTCCAAAGTGAAGGGTATGGCCCATGCTATTACGTCAAATTCTTAATTGACTAATTTTAAAACAGACGAGTAAAAACAAGAATCAACGTCTGTGCTTTTTAGAACAATAACCTTTACCATGACGCAGTTTGTTTCTCACCACACCAATGATTAATGGATGTTGAACACTATATGGAGAGTAAAATTGCGATAAAACACTGAAACCTATGACCTTCTAAGAAACTTACCTTTGCAAACTCTGCTGGGGGGACTTTATCTCCATTGCCAAGCCAACCATCCTGTAGCTTCTTGTATGCGTCATTGATCTTCCCCTGCTTCTCACATAAGATATGCCTTGCTGCAACAAGTAAAAAGTGAAAAATAAACCAATTCAAGATCAAGACAAGAACAATGGAAAAACTCATAATACAATTATCTTAGGCGATGTACTCATGGATAGGCGAAAATGTTTACCTTTGACATATGTACAGGTACCAAGTCCATCTCCACCTTTCCCAACCTTTCCTTTACCCTTCGAAGCATCATCACTTCCACTTGCTGCCTGTTTCCCCTTTCCCTTTGCCGATTCCTTTGGTTTTGAGTCCTTTCCCATGGCTCTCACTGTCTTAGTTGCCTTCTATTATTGAGTAGGTGAAGCAGAGGTTTGAGTTATAGATTCAAAACCAGGAAACATCAAGTGACTAATTGACACTCGTTATCAGTAACAAAGTTGTGATTTAAACCAAAAAAAAAAAAATACAGGGATGACACAAACAACCAAATGTACCCATAGTTATGAAGCAGTGAATCTGACAAAATATGCTTGAAAAACATACATCATTTCCAGAAACTTCCAAACCATCATAGCGGGATTTAGAAGAGAAAAATCCTACACTCTGTACACAGTATCCGGTTGATCAAAGTTCAAACAATGGACAATCCATAAATAAGTTTACATAGAATTATCGCAATCCAAAAACTCGATTCCTCAATCGGCATAATTAGCCAAGATTCAGTTCAGGACAGACTGTATGGATCAGAAGAGATTCCCTAATAGTGCGTAAAAATCTGAACTTTACAAAACAATCAAAGCAGTAAAGTAATCAGGAGTTTCAAACTAAACATTTAAGCCAAGTAAAGAGGAAATCTAAGCTTGCAACAAAATTCTCACCGGATCGAAGTCACAGAATACAAGTCAGCAGCTTTCGAGAAGCTGTGCGTTGCGGATAACTGAAATGAACTTGTCGACCATAAAACTGGAGGCTATCCGTCAAACGAAAATTACGTTAATGCCACCACGCCCCGAGGTCCATGGGCCCAATGCCGCAAGGCCAGTCCGCCCAGAATTATTAAAAATTTTTATTTTCTCAAATTCATATATACACGGTTCTTAAGGAATTTTAAATTCTGAGCTTGTTAAATTTATTAATCGAGGACGCAGACTAATTGTATATTTCGTATAGACGTATACACATGTTAACAATAGGCTGAATTACATTTTTAACTTAATTTTCTCACTAAATTGAAGCTCATTTGATTTATTGAAAAACATTTTTCATAATAGAATGGTATTTATATATATATATATATATATATATATTAACAAAAGAATAACATGTTATTTATATTAATGGTTAAATAAATAATACTCAGAAGTATAGTAGTGAAAAAATAACTTTTTTTAAAATAAAAAATTATTTTTTTAAGTTCTTCATATTTAACATTAAATAAATAAAATATTTTTTTATTTTTAATATTTTACAACTATATTTTATATAATATATTTTTGTCAAAATAAATAAAACCAGAATGAAGTTTCAAAAGTTTGAACGCTTCATTTTTTACATGCACTACAACAGCGAATCAATGTGAAAACATTATCTTAGGATTAACGACCTTAGCTCATGAATAATTCATAATTCAATTGAATTTTATCTTGGTAAGTTAAGCTCATGACATTAAGGGATAATGCACGAGCTAAATTATTTAATTCATATTACAAATGAATCAAATTTCGACTACCACAAGTTCAATACAATTATATCATGAACTAGTTTGATACACGGGTATTTAATATATGTGTGTGTGTGTGTTATATTTTTTACTAAAATAATTCATCAAATTATAAAATAATACATATTTTCATAAATAATATATTGCTTCATTTTTTATACATGCTTCAAACACATTACTTTTCTTTTATAAACTCTAAAATAAATCTTACAATTATTTGTAATCAAATTAATAAAGTTATTATGAATAATAAAGAATTGAAACTTTCAAAGCCAAATCATCTACTTGCATCCGCTCATGGTTGTAATTTAACATTATCATTTACGTTATAATATGCTTAAAATATGAGTAATAATATATTAGTGCAATTCCTAATCATTCATACTGTTTATTTATTCTATCTTTTTAAATTGTTTTGCTTTTATAATTTTTAAGCTATTAAATTATGAATAAAATATTATGTTATTATAACTGATTTATGGATTTAAGTTTAACGTACAATGATGAGGCCCCCACGAACTTAATTCAAATTTAACTTGAGCTGAAAAAAGCCATCGAAAAAATATAAAGCAAACTGATACGGAAATAGAAATAAAACCAACTCAGTTCAGCTCATCATATCCGTGTATTCCACCTTAACGTATTGATATCTCGAATATCTTCATTTTGAAAAACTATCCTCTCAGGTAAAAAATAAAAAATACATCTTTTGTCACTCTATCAAGGAATGTTTACAATTTAAACAAATTGCGTGCATTATGCAAGTAACAATTACAACTACAAAATTTGAACCAAGTTTAGTCAGGTATCAAATCAATTTTATAAATTGAAAATAAAATTGATTCAAGTAAAAACAAGTGATAAATTTATATGGTTAAAGTATTAATTAACATAACAATAAGAATAAAAATCTTATCTTTCAAATCTCAAAGTTATATACTGACATTGAAATAGATACGTAAATATTTTCAGACAAATGGGCATTTTAACCAACTATTCTAATTAACAACATGTTTTAAGCGTCGTTCACTATTATTTCTGGCATGGCTTTAAGCGTCGTTCACTATTATTTCTGGCATGACATTTGCAACAGGGCAGATAATTTAGGTGGGGCAGAAGAGAAATGCCCCCCGAAACAAATGGATTATGTTTCATGCTGCCACGGGAGGATAACTGATCTATAAACACTAATTTGCATTAAAAGCACCAGTGAAAGAAAAGTGTTCCCCCAAAGATATTCCTAAGAGAAAGAACACAAGAAACTCTAGACATTGAAGTTCATCTAATTTTCAAACTATCCCCAGAGAGAGGGGGGGGGAAGAAGCAAGTTTGTCGCCTTCGTTGGACGTATCGCATGGCTCCAGCAATATAAACAATATTTGGTTGAAGGATAAGTTATGCATTGGGTCATGCACCATCTATGACTGCGAAGTTTCCTTGATTTTAGGCATATCGAACTTAGTATTTATTCAGATTCAGAATCTGATAGTGGACTCTGGGAAGCATTGCGTGGTTCAAAATCTGCGATGGTAGGCGGATTACCTCTATTAGGCCTGGCCCGGAGCCGCTCTTTCATTCTCTGCCTTTTTTCATCCTGGGATGTTGCCTGCAACAATGGAAGGTTTAGACGCTTCCTATTACTCTCTTGAAATGTATTTTAAGGTGACATTCTCATAGCCTAAATGAAGGGCGGTGCCTTAGCACACCATTTCTTAAACTAGCTCTCACATTTGATAATTTGCACACATGACACAACTTAAATTAAACTCACTCCATCAGTTTCAAACAAATAAAGCCAATTTGATTCAGATTATGCTGTGCAAGTATGAGGTATAGCGTAGCAATTTTTATATCATGAAAATATCAAACTCTATATATGGTGTCGAGCATATGAAAGCATATTGAACCAACAATTACCTCAGAACCTGGTTGATCTGATTCAGGGGGTTTGACTGGTTGGCTCCGTCGCAGCCAGATGGCAGCCAGAGATATTAATGCTCCCAGAAGCAAAGTCGGACCAATCCTTGGATCATCAAGATAATCATACAGCCCACCAACAACATCCAGAATTTGTTGCTTCATATTTTTCAAAGGAAAATTTTGTGCAGTTCTGGACAAGATAGGTTCAGTGTCATCTGGAACAAGCTTCGGGGTTTTTAGCGTCTGCAAAGAGGCAACACTATGCATGATAAGCATACCAAATATCTAGAAGCAATCTCATAAACTTTTCATCAGGAATTCCAAGACGTTACAATCATACTGATTAACATTTCAAAAAATATAAGCGCAACTGCCAGAGCACCAGAAAACAGATTTTAATACGAAGGGCAAGAAAGGAGAAGGGAGCATTGTGAGATTACTTACTGCAATTAAAACTGGCCCCAGATCAAGGTCTATTTATAGAAGTTACTCAAAAGCTTAAAACACTTACAAAGAATGGTAGATCTCTTGTGTCACCATCTGCTATTATTCGTGCAATCCATTTGGTTATCTGCAAGAAAAGAAAATAAGAAATCACCACGAGTACTGCAGCAATAGTTCAGTATCCTGCAAGAGTAGCCCTAAATACCCAAGATATTTCACAAGAAATATAATATAATAGTAATATAATACAAATGAGTTCTAGCAAGAAATGTAAAACCATTCAACAGTGAGGACATTTTGCAATATAAAGGGTCCAAACCTCGGAAATGTCTTCTGGGCCATTGTACTTAGCTACAAACTGGCCTGCCTGGTCTAGATCATTGACTAGATCTTGGGCCAGTAATGACTTCCACCTGGTCATTTCCTGCATCCTTGTATTTTCCGAACTGTTTCTCACATAACGAATAACAAAAAACTGGGGTACATCATCCATACTTCTTCTTCGTCCACAAGTTTCATAGCTAGCCGCAGAAGCAAGGTAAAAATGACAAAAGTTCTAGAACAATTCATTTGCATAGAGTCAGCAGCAGGTAAGGATATCAAAGCAACAACTAAATATTTTTTAGAAAGACAAAACAGAGAAAGAATCACAAAGAAAAGGATCACCTCTTGTTTTTCACCATCAACCCAAGCAAATGTCAACCGCTTCTTCTTAAATGCATCCACAGCTGGAGTTAAGGATTGATCTTCATATGGTGTATCTAACTCACCATGCTTAGATAATGTTTCTTGAACTCTGCACATAGTCTATGGACTTACATAATTTACAACATATTCTAAATTTGAGGTATACATGCTTGTTGACCAGACATATAACAGCCCCAACAAAAAACTAAACAGTACAAAATAAAAGGCTTACAAATAATGCTAAAAAATATATCATGCTACTTATTATCGTGCCTCCCAAAATTTATTGATTGATCAATCTACTGAAGAAGAATAAAAAGAACCAAATGCATATAAATTACCAAAATGCATGAAATACAAACAATCAAATTCATGGCATCCAAATACCAAAAAGATGGCAACAGTTGTATGATGTTTGTATGGAACGCAAATAAATATAAATTTTGAAGTTATTGATGGAAGGAGAATATTACTTATTTTCTTGAACATATCATAGAAGTTAATACAGAAAGGCAGAAATAAAACATACTTCACGCATTTTGTTCAATTCAGGACTTAGCCTTCCTATTGCAACAGCACAATACCAAATCATTGTGCCATATCCAGCACGAGAATAGCCATGGGGATCACAACCTAGCTCCATTGATGTCACACTCCTTAGTTGTGGGAGTTCTGGGAGGGAGAAGAGAAGAACAGAGAACACTATATCAATCAGGGCTTAGAAAACTTGCACATCCTATAGGTTTTTTTATCTTTAAAGAGAAAAAAAAGAGATAAGAAAAGAAAAAACTCAGCAGCACAATAGGAACCAAAATTATAGTAAGCAATAAATGTTGCAGATTCACATGATATGTAAATCATGAAATTTGAGGGTCCACATGAGTAATTAGCTATGAAGAATTTGTATGATCAGGCTAACAAGGAAATTGAATAATCATGGTAAAATTCACCGCTAATGTTAACCCTATGAAGAATTTGATTGATTAATCTAGTAGCGCAGGTTACAGTAATTAAAATCTCTGTCAAAGGTCATTAGCTACAAAACCTGAAATCCACCCAATGTTTTTTCACTATTCCATTTTTTATTCCTGTTTAAAAAGTTGCCCAAAGTTTTTAACAACTTCAAGTCCTAGAACAGGGTCTTAGAACTTTCCCCCTTCTTGCAAGGAGAAGATCCTCCTGCACAGAAACAGCCTCAATCCTATTTTCCCCACCCTTGAAATCAGTTATTTATTTACAAATTTTCAGGTTTTATATCTAATTGTCGGGCAAGGTAATTTTTATCTTAAAAAGCTGTAGGCAATAAACATATTGGACAATCTTAAGTTGTTAATAATATATGTGATATACCTTGGCAATAAACATATTGGACAATCTTAAGTTGTTAATAATATATGTGATATACCTTGGCGTTTATTATTTTCCATGATATCCAAGAACATAGAATAGTTAACTGAACCTGCAATGCAAATGTAAAGCATAGTTGGTCAGATGAAGATCCGAATTTAAGTAGAAAGATTCTCTGATGCATGAAATAAGACGGACCATGGTAGACAACAGGTTTGACACCTGGGTCTTTAAGAAATACTATAGCAGGGGCAGATTCCACCCCAAATCTGTCATCAAAACAAATAAAGCAGTCATTTTAACACTTTACACCAGATCAAGCAATGAAGCATAGGCTGGTCACATTTGATTAATCAAATGAACATCTTCTAAATGGTCATTTGACATGGTTTGTCGGTTTGGTTTTAGAAAAAGCCAAAACCGCAATACAGATCCACTTAAACCCGCTGGATTTAAATAATAATTTAAAAAAAAAAAAAGGAGCAACAAATAAAAACAAAATCAAATGCATCACTTACGCTCCCATCCAATAAGAAGATTCCTCCTCCCGCCAAAGAATGAAAGCAAATGAAGCATAAGCCCAATAGTCCTTAGCAGCTTGTCGAATATATGGAGCAGCACGCTCCCCAGTTTCCAGGAAAAAAATAACTTTCACCTATCAATAAAGGGTATGCAAATGACCCAAAAAAAATTATTTAAAAATTACAAAGATAGAGACACTGAAGAAAAGAACATTGAAATGGGAAATCAGCAATGTAAGAATTTCACAGAATTCTTTGATGAAAAAAATTTGTAAGTACCAAAAGAGCTGCAAATTTAAGCATAATTTACACTAACTCAAGACCACAAAGACAATGAGTGAAAAAGAAAAATGTTAAAAGTTGGCATATAGTTATATCACTAAGTTACATAGAATCAATAATTACAAGGCAACAAAACTGAGTAACAAAATATTTACATACAAGTCATAACTCATAACCACTTATAACGTAGTTACACCAAATAAAGTTATCTAGCAAATCAATTGTATTGCAAAATTAAATATAAACCTTTACAGAAAATTAATCAGTTAAATCTTCGCAAAATAAATAAGCTTCCAGACTTTTGGCAGACAATTGTATGACAAAGAATACAAAGGAAAAGAAATAACAAGGGATCTAGAACTGAAAAAACATTTAGGAGTTAGGGAAATTGGAGAAGAAAACACTCAGCAAAAACAGACATCTACGACATTTGACAATAATAGATGGGCAAGAGAATTGTACCTTATGAGGACTAGTTTTTGCAAGAAACTTCGGCACCTGAAATTTTAGAAGTAGAATTTGAAATAACTTGCAACCAGTATGCATTGAAACTTAAACATGAAAACATCAGAAACAAAATAGAATGGCATGCTTGTTCAGTGGGCCCGATCCATATCCAGTGAAATACACTATGCACCATCAAAATTAGATAACCACATAAAAATCAAGGGTCAAATTTATTTGGATATGGACAATTTGTGAAGTAATTGACCAGTTGACATCTACATAGAGCTTCAGTACCAAAAAGAAATAAAATCCATTCTGTTTCAGATCGGTTTCACAAGAAACCAAAAATTGATAAACATGTATTTGGTTACCATTTTTTAACACTTTGTTTTATAAGGAGTGAGATAATGCCAATACAATATTGACAGAAAACAACATTGGGT
Organism: Sindora glabra; assembly: GCA_020226215.1. Taxonomy (NCBI): domain Eukaryota; kingdom Viridiplantae; phylum Streptophyta; class Magnoliopsida; order Fabales; family Fabaceae; genus Sindora; species Sindora glabra. Next base: position 11,846,126 of record CM035232.1, on the reverse strand, counting down.
AACTTCAGACAAACTACCAGAGATTCCTTTGAGAAGTACATGACTTGAGGTAACAACAATACAGTTGTTGCAAACCAATCTGTAACCGCATCAACAGATAGCTGACCATCAAACCTGTCACACAGGAATCAATGTAGTGAAGTAATACAGTGTTTTTACTTACATGCAATATGGTAAGCACATATAAGAACAAATGTGTAAACAATAACCATCTAAGCTAAATGCAACTCATCCAGTAAAAATTGAGTTTCAGTGCACATTTGATCATTTCAAGCAGAGACCTGAAAACCAAAAACTCACCTGGAAAAACACTTAGCAGATTGACATCCTGGAGGAATAGCAACAAATGATGGAAGTCCTGTATATATAATCAATAGCTTAAGCCAAGAGTACACCCATGCACTTTACAAAAGGTTCTCCCAGCAACATGCTTTGCAGATTAAGCACAATGAGAAGAGTGACAATTTTCAGAATTTCCTACTTCCCAGAAACTGTATTGCCAGTGTCATTACCCAAGCAAACAAAATAGAGCTAATTTTTGCCACAGTAATGTTTACTTATCTTCACACCAACCAAAAAGAAAAAAAGAAAAAAGAAAAAAAAATCAACTGCAAATATGGTTTAATTACATGTCACTGATAACTTGCAAGAACCTCGCACCAGGAAGTTCTCAACTTGAATGCATAATAAAATTTAGCACAGAAGAAATTTCAAGACTCTTTTAACTCAAGCATATATAGATACAAATTAGTAAGCTACACAAAAAACAGCAGCAGATGGAACTACTTTGACTCAAATGAATCAAGAAATTTGCAATAAATAAAAAACAAGTTCTGTTAAGAACGCTCATCATTTGCAGCATCTTATAATATTCATTCTGTATTTGCATATATCATTAGTTTATAGAAAACTCCAGCCAGTAGTGATTCTGACAGACACAGTAAAATCTACAGAAACAAAAGGAAGAAAACAAAGTCTGACAGGATCCAGCATTTACCATTTCTGAAAAATGGTTTTCCGGTTGATCTTTTATCAGCAAGGTAAACAGCAAGCTGAGCCTCGTGAAGTTCCACCATACCAGTATTTGCAACTGGATCCAATAAGGAAACTGATAGTGCGAAAAAAGAATGAGAATACTTATATACCAAAGGAGGGGTCCAATATATTACAATTCCTGAATGTCAACTAGATTGCATCCATTAAAAAAAAATAAAAAATCCTGCACTCCAATAAAATCACAAATTGTATTCTTTATACGAAAGGACAATATTGCCCTGAAAAACACTACTGCCCTGCTAATTATTTTGTCCAGTGAATACGTCAAATGGGAAGAAGCAGCAGGAGACAGGGTGAGGAACTGCTAAATAAACCAGAAACTTATTCACCTTGTCCTCCTAGTGTAAGACAAACTTTCATAATTTGATATTACCTTCTATATGTCTCTCATCCTCAGAGAACTGGAAATGATATAGAGGAAATTTTATTTATCTTCCTGTTCCCATCAGCCAAATTTGATTTTCATTCTTTGGAGAAAGGGGAATCATTGAGAAATGCTGAGAGATAGAGAGGCTAATGTAGATCGAGTCTTGCAGGTTAAATGCTAATTATGTGACCCCTTACAATATCAAAATGATTTCTAACCAAATAAAGAAATTAAATATGATTAAGTAAAGAATTGAGAACATTATTTTGATACTTCACAGCAACATTTACATGCACAAAGAAACTATGGCAGCAGGAGCTCTTGAAGAAACCTTACCAATTTTTTTCCAGGCATCATAAAAATGAGCACAGTGTTTGCTCCCAAATGAATGCAACTGCTCCAAAATTCAATCAGAACGTTAAACAGGTCAGAAAGCTCAGAGAACATAGAGTTTGCGAATATGAAATATGACGAGAATGATAATACAGTATTAAGCCAAAACAGTAATAAAGCTGTTCAATTTTCAATGTTAACAAGGAAAAAAAAAATACAATCAAGCCTTTAAGAATTATTTAGAGAAAAAAAAAAAAGCAACAAAATTGAAAGTTCAACCAAAGTATTGTTTTATATAGATATGATCAACTCAACTTAGAAACTTGAATTTTATTCACTCAAACATAATATTATATTGAAAAGAATTTCAATTCCATACAATTTTAAACAAAATACAACTAAATGCCTAATTCTTATAGATATACTATGTCAGCATAATCTCCAGAAGTAGAACCTGGATTAACCATGGCTTTGCATCTGGAAACAACGACTGGAAGTCACTTGTAGTAATGACTTTAAAGGAATGATCAATGGACTCTGAAATGGACCACAAATATGAATCAGTACATGAATTGCCCTGTCACAAGTCCTTTCGGCAACATATCATAAATGCCTATTTAATAAGGATGTATTAACTAACCAGAAGAAGGGGCATCAAGCAGAGGGAAGTCCAATTCTGAAATACCTTTCCCTGCATAACGATTGCTGGCAGTCTTAATAAGATGCTGCCAATGAAAAGCCATACCTAGTAAGAAGATAGGTGACAATTCCAGAAACAAGCCACAATATCTCCAGACAGTTCTTTCAAACTAGACTGGAGTTCTAAAAAGGATAATCCAGAAGAATGGACTCACGTATTGCTCATCAATGCCAAATAAATCATAGTCTCTTTTCCACAAAGGATTTGTCAGCAACTCATAAGCATATCGAATCTGTAAATTAGGATCATTAAAAATCACATAAACAAAATGAATGAAAATTCATAGCACCTTAAGGTCATTCATCCAATAAAGAGTATCGTATTATAGTATTTGGGCACATGTAGGGAAAAAAATATCATAATAAAAATAATCAATACAGTTACTTTTCAGTATTGCAGTAAGCAATAATGTAATTCGCAAACTTGATGCTGACCTTTAGGACATCAAGAGTATCAGGAACGTCCACAGCTGAATTCCTGAAAGACATTTACGAAGTGTCATAACTCAATCGTTGAGTAGTATCCTCATGAACTGACATAAACGATACAGCACAACACTTTTTGGCATATTTACTACTAAGTCCTACCAAAATAGGAGAGTACATTAAAAAATAAAAATAAAAACCTCATCCCCGAAGTTAAGAGTCAATTACCATTTAGATTCAAGCCTCTCGTAAGCTTCCTTCACTTTCTCAACTGAACTATAACTCTCAATTCCGAGAACTATAAGAGAGAGGAGAATTTATAGAGGAAGAAAAACGGACTTGGATGCATAGATAGGGAAATGAAAATTTATAGAGAAGAATTTATTATTTTTTTAAAAAAAAGGACTTGAATGTGGGAACTCACCGTCGTAATGGGAAGGAGGGAATGAGTTGGGAATAACAAAGAGCTGGTAGTACATAGCTCCAGCAAAGAGGAGCAGAGGGATGCAGTAAGCTCTGATCATCGAAGCCACTGAGGAAGAAGACGCCTGGGGCGGAGGGGTAGCCGGAACCCTAGCCATATAGAATTAAGAGAGAAGTGCGGAAGAGGTACGGCTAACGAAGAATCGGTGCAGCGTCAGCGAGCTAAGATTCTAGTTCTCACTCAGAAGCTTCAATTTTGAATTTTCTCTCGAAGCCTGTTGAGTAAGAATTTGATTGACAGTAAATGCTCCCTCTGCCTGGAGGTAGTAATTATTAAATTAATAACAATTGCACTTTAATTTTCATATGGTACGATGTTAACGTAAAAGATAGCCAATATTCACCAATAATATAATCATGACTTTTTAATTTTAATTATTATTATTATTATTGTTCTTCAGATTATTTGTAAGGCTGGATGATCAAATTAGTGATTCTCTTCTTCTGAATTATCTCCAAATCATAGCCAAAAATAATTATCATTAATATTTTAGTTATTAACTAATTTACATTTTATCAAATATTTAAAAATGAAAAGAAAAAGATGTTTCCATTCTCACAATAAAATCAAATATAGTGCGAATAAAAACCATGGATCAAAATGGTAAAAGCAATGCTGAAAGCTAAACAATCGCGTCTCCGTTTGGCTCAATTCTTGACCCACAGGCAAAGAATCTCCACAAAACTCCTTGAGTTCCCCATTTTTATGAGGGGTTTGCCGCGATAATGCCCCGAGATTTTTCTATAAAATTTATAATTTTTTATTTAAAGCTTACAATTTTTTTAATAATATAAGTTGTAGAGTACAATTGTTTATACGAATTTTATAATATAAGCTGTGATGATTATAATACAAAAAATTTTTAAATTTCATTAAAAAATTATAATATTTATAAAAAAAAAATTACAAAAGTCATATCGGCATCCCCTATAATAAGAATAGAATAGAATGACCCACTTTCTAATTCTCATCTGTTTGCTCTCGTGATCAGAAAATAAATGAAGCACGTGGAAGCTCAAACAATCAAATGTCATATGTTGAAGGTTAAATTACTCGGGTGTTTTCAGCACTTTACATCATTTTTAATTACACATTTGCATTTATTTTTTTATTTGTGATTGAATACTCTATCTCAATTTCTCTGTCAAAATTTGTTAATAGTAAGCATATGTAAACATCACTTTTTTATGTATATTTGAGAATTATTAATGTAGAACTTTTATATAGTTTTTAAATAGACTTAAGTGACAAATAACTTAAAAAAATATAATATTCTATGAAATTATTTGATTTTATTTTGATTAAAATAAATGATAAATCACTTGTCTTTCACTTCATAAACTGCCAATCAATCATTATTTCCACAAATTAGTCGTTAACAAAATCTAATAAAAACAATAAAAAATATTCCATTACATATAGAAAATGAATAAAGTAGAAGAGGCTATCATACTTTTAAAAATTTCACATCCCAAAGCCTCCAAGATAGAAATGGAAATGTATTTTTACGGCAAGTAGAGCAAATTTTGTGAATTTCAATGATGTTAGTTCTTCCAATTTGTATTGTGCAAGTAGATATATAAAACAAGTGGGCGTGGGCTTATACCTACCTAACTCGTGCCTACGCGAGCTTTTGCCCATGCAAACTTACCCACATAAACCCATATTAAATGCAAGCTTCATATTAGGATGCTCGCACTACATTGCATGCAATGCAGGTTTGCCTGCGGATAGCTAATATTTTTTTAATATTTTTATTAATTATTTTATTTTATTAATTATAAATTATATTTTTATATTTTAAATTTTATTGAATTGTTTAAGTAAAAAATTGAATTAGAGTATAGAAATTAGATTGAATTTGTTAGGAAGTAATTGAATTAAATTTTTTTAATATATATTAAGTTTAAATATAAGAAAAAAATAATAAAAAAATATTTTTTTGTTTGCGATCAAGTCGCGACCACGAGGGCTTGCTCGTGTAATACGAGCTTTATGTTAAGCTGTCCACATTAGCCCATAATCGTGAGTTGCCTGCAATCATAGACTCTATTTTACATGTCTATGTGCAAGTGATGGAGAAAATGCAAAAAGCATTCTTGTAAGGTCATGAGATCAACATTTATAAATTCCACGCTGTTAGCTAGAATAGTTCGTGCTAACTTGAAATTTGTGGTGGGTTAGGCTTCAAGTGGATAAGCTCTATGAATGATGCTTGCCTTCTCAAATGGAATACTAAGTTATAGGAAGGTGATAATGCTTTTTAGAGTCAAGTTTTTATAACTAAATATAGAAAAGGTTGTGATATTTCTAAATGACTCATATGCAGAAATTTAACTTCTAATTTCTGGAAAGACATCATCCACTTACATTCCCATCACTTACATAATCATCATTAGGTGATTGATGATAGATTAAGAGTTAAATTTTAGGAAGATCAATGAGTCGGTAATGGATATTTGATAAAAGACTTTCAAATGTCCAATACTTCCCTGATTTTTTAATGGAATAATTGGTTAAAATTTTATAAGAACTAATAAAGACTAGGCTAGACTTTTTAAAAAAAAGATGTCAATCCTTAAGACCGTGATATCATCAAAGCCATAAAACTTTTAAAGAGTCATACTAGGAAAGATACTTTGATGTGAAATTACAACTCAAGTAATTTTTCAATCAAAATAACATACCAATTCATTGAAAAGCATAATTGGAAGCTTGCAGATGATAAATGGAAACTAGTTTGTAAATAGGGTGATTTAGAGCGTGTTCATTTCTTTATCTTAAAAGTTATGCATCAAAGATTACTTACCATTGAGTTGAGAAATAAGATATTCCAAGCTTCCCCCATTTATCAGAAATGCAAGAATCATATCAAAATCCTCCTTCATGTATTATGTAATTATAGGTTTGTGGCTAGGATTTGATGGAATCTAGTGCAAGCTGACTAGATTGTTAATTTCTTTATGAGGGATGCTAATTTGTGATTGTTAAATAACCTTTCTTTGGAGTTACGTATCCATATAAATGTGGAATGGAAACTCATTTGTGGTATTGTTATGAGTAGATTCTAGAAGTGAAGAAATAAAGGTATTTTTTACTTAGATTTCCAAATTCCTCAAGATCCAGTAAAAAGGATCATTCATTTTGCTAAGGAAATTCAAAGGTATTAAAGTAGAAGAGTGCAAGTTCTCCAAAGCAAAAGATCACAATCAATGTAGCTTAGAATCTTCCCCTCGAATAATAGGTTAAGATCAACAAAAATGGTGCTACCAAATCATCCATTAATTAGGCACTCTATGATGGAGTTATTAGGGAATATCATTAGGGGAATGGTTACATGATTTTGCTAAGTGGTTAGGATCTTAACTTTCATAATGTTATCATTAAATATGATTTCGATACTTTTGTCCAATGTTTAAAGAATAGAAGTGATAACTCTAGAATAGATAAAGGCTTCCTTAAAACTATTCATGATCTTTTTACAATAAGATTAGCATGTTACTATTTGCCATACTTATGAGGAAGGACATAGATATATGAACTAATTGGTTAATTATGTATTCACACTTTGAAGTGGGAAAATGGCAACACAGGAACCTCTAAAGGATTTTATTATAGTTGTCTTCACTAATATTATGGAGCTAACTATGGTCAAAGTAATTACTTATTGATTGTTCTTTTCCTTTTCTTCCCTTTTAAGCTTAGGATCATTAAATTCACACACACATAAAGATCAAATCCAAAACTTTTAAATTATAAATAATTAATTAAGGAATTAATGAAACTATAAAGAAAGTAGTAAAATAATTAAACAAAATTAGATGTTAGAAGAAATAGGATCCAGATATATTTTTTTATAAACTATTTTTAAAAATTATTTTTTAAAAAATCACATTTTTATCATTTTTTTAATTCAAGGAATATAAAAAATAGACCAAGAGCAAATAAAAAGTTTTATTTAATCATAAAATTGTTTTTAAATATAAAATAAATTAGAAAATATTTAAAAAAATTTTATTTTCAATTTACACATATGTAATTAGCATTTTTTAAAAAAACAAATTATAAAAACAATTATCCATATTCACCAGCTTTTATTCTTTAGAACAATAAACAAACGTACTCATAATCACCAATGTCACTTCTAAGTTATGGTTTGCATATGAATTTTAAGATTCGTAAACACAACCACACCAAAAATTCTGCAGGACTAAAACCTTAATTTAGTTGATGTACCAATTTTAGATAGAGAATTTTATAAGATTTGTATTAATATGATTTTTAAAATTTTAATTTTAATTCTAAACGGTTAATATTTATTAAAAGAATAAAATTTTGCTTGATTTTAAAATTTTAAAAAATAAATTAATATGAATCTTATACTTAAAAAATAAAATTGATCTAAACAAAATCCTTCGAAAATTAAAATAGTATTTCGGCCATTCTGCAATGTGAATTGATGCTGCTGGGGGACAGACAGGGAGTGGATTACAATCACGTGCGGTTTGGTGCTGTGCTTACTGAGCTCGAATTCCAGTCCAATTCTCTAATGGATAAGGATCGACCATTAATAGCTTTGGGCCTCCATTATTTGTAGTTCAAAACGGACAATTACCCAGAAGTGGGGTTATCACAAATTGAACCGTATTTCCCTATTTTATCAGAAAAAGGAAATCATCGCTATCCAATAATATATAAATAATAAAGTAATTTGTTTTTGGAACAAAAGATCATAATATTACAGCATTTTTTCTCTTTCCATCTCAGGTTGGATCCTAAATTCTTCTATATGTAAATTTAATGAATTAGTTATCCTTGATGTTATATAAAAAATAATATTATTGTATATTTGTAGTATATGGGCATTTTATGCAAAGATTTTTCTCTTTTGATATCTCTTATTTAAATGAACAATTTTATGCATATTAACTAAGTAATTTGTCATTTTTATTATTTAAAGAAAAAGGAGGAAGAAGATAGAATTTTTGTATTAATATAATTGCTTAGAAGAGAGTAATTTCGTCACTTAAATTTAATTTGTTTTGTATAAAAAAATTTATAAAAAATATTATTTGTATATATATTAATAAAGAAGTGATATATCATCTATATTTGTGATTAAAAAATAATATTTGGACTTCATTTATTTCATTAAAAAGTATTTTTTATAAGAAATATCATTTATATGTATATTAATAAAGGAGTGACATACTGCTTATACTTGTGATTAAAAAATAATACCTAATAATAAAGAAAAGTAAATTCATCTTTTGATTTTAATATTAAATAAATAAAATAATTTTCTTTATCTTATCATTTTATAATTATATTTTATAAAAAAATATTTTTATCGAAACAAATGAAAACTTAAAATCATAGTAAAAAATTATTTTCCTTAATTAATATCAAACAAAGAATATACATTTTTATTTTAATATTTTATAATTATATTTTATACAAAATATTTAACATGCAACAAACGAGGCTCTAGTTTAGTCGACCATGAAGCTGCATAGTGGGAGTATGCTATGCATGTACTGAGGACTAAGTGACAGCTTAGAATTGTAAATTGAACCTAAATCTAAACCTAAAAGATGATGATCATCAGAGAATATATCTTATTAAGGTATTTGTTTGCCAAAAATTGAGAGAACGCCGAGTTTGGAGGCACGTTTGCATCACATCAACTCAGAGTCAAAGATAATAGAAAATGTTTTTCTTTTTTTTAAGAAAAACTTCCAACAAAATAAGCAAATGTAAATATCCTTACGCGTGTTCTCTTTGTTTCATTCCAGTCGATTGATACTGCAACTTTTTGAATTTTGGGGCCCTAATTATGCATTAGAATCTCCGTATTATTGTGCTAATCTGGTCTGGTGGCCCTCAAAATAGATGCATGGTAGTAAACCTTCGGCTTATACATTTGGATATTCTTCGGAACTAGATTCCAATCCATATGTTATGTAACAAAATTATACCAAGATTCGATCAATCACGATCAATAATTAAAGCCATGTTTTTCAATTTAATATATCTTATAAAGTGCTTTGAGTAAACTCTCTATTTACTTTTATAGTAATAAAAGTAATTAAATTATTAAATGTATATACGTAAGAAATAAGAATCAAACATAAATGTTATAAAAAGTATAAAAATTTTAAGGAATATTAAATATTAATTAAATAAAAGAGATTAGAAATCAAACCTTCAATGCAATATAAGCTTGTACAAAATCTTCAAAAAAATATTGAATTTTATTTAAACCAAAAGATCAAAGATTGAATCATGATGTGGTATAAAGTATAAAAGTTTTAAAAATTATTGAATATCACTTCAGTAAAATACTTTTAATAAAAAAATTCTTATTTTACAATAAAAAGAGGGTAAAATTTTTCATAACTTTATGATGTTAAGACATTAAAATCATCGAGACTTTTACATTTGTACCATTCAAATGAATAAATTTCATGTAAAATTAGTACAATTTATTCAAATAAATGATTCAAATATACAAAGGTACTGATAGCACAGTACTACTAAAACTTCCACTTAATAGGTATAAAAAATAAAAGAACTAATAAGAATCTAGTAAATTCAATATAGATAAGTTTTACATGAAATAGAAAAAAATTACTATTAGAGTTCAAAAATCCTTTAAATTCGTATGTAAAAAAGAAGATGCAATTTCATGTTACAATTTAGCATTCCTTCGTTCACACATGTTAAGAAAAACTTTTAAATTACTTCAATATACACTTTTAAGTGTTTTTTTTTTGCTATATATTAAATGTATCGTTTCATCCCATGAATGAATTTGTTTGAACACCAGAATATTAACCCATAGGAATATGTAAAATTTCGTGGTGTTTTACCCCTAATGTTACCATGTAAATGCAAATAAGTCAAGCTGATTAATCTATACTTTAAATAATTTAGTTTTATTTTCTAAAATTTAAACTAATTATATAATTTTTGTGATTTTCATTTGTTATTTATTGCATTGCCATGACAAGCATCTTGTTTGCATGCAAGGCATATGCTAATCAAGTTTCTTCCCATTGAGCATTAAAAGCCACCCTTTTGAATTGTAGATGAAGATTATCAATGTCTCTCCTTCTTTTTTTCTTTCAACAATCTCCCTAAATTCTTACCTTTTTTTTACTACATTGTCCGCACCTTGCAACTCACCTTTATTTTTTGTTCTATCAATAATCACTCTCCACCTTAAGTACTAACACTATCTCCTTTCTTTCTAATTCAAGATTTCAATCTTTCTCTTCTTCTAAGTTTTATTTGAACACATAACTCAAGGTATCTGCATTAGCTTTGACACGAATTTCATTCTTAACCTAAGGTATTAATATTATCTTTTTCATTCTAATTCAATGTTTCAATCTTTTTCTTCTTCTGGATTTATTATTATGTTAGTTATACTTTTTCTTTTTCTTTGTCATGTTATTTTACTATTCCATGCATACTACTCACTTGTAGAGAGCAAAGGATCACAATCATCCTTAATCAAAAGGAAAAAAAATCAATCTTTTATACAATTGGTGCATTTGCTACAATAACTTTGAAATGGATTTGTGAAAAGCAAAAATAATAGGATTCATCATTGGCAATCAATGGATACATATCAACTAATTTTATATTCGTCTTCCCTTTAAAAGACTAAAAGCAATCATAAATTGTAATCACTCATTAGATTGAAAAAGGAATCAAGTTATGCTTTCCATTTCTTTAATTCATTTCACCCTTTCTTTTATTTTGAACTTCTACCTTATTTTCAATTTTTTTATGGCATTTGCTATTAGTTTACTAATGCTAAATTTTTTCCTTAATAGATTTTTAATTCAACAATTCTCCAACCTTGCAAATCTTTCTTTGTCTCATTTCATTTGTTTCTTTCTTTCTTTTTCTCTAAATTGCTTTAATTAGCTATATGGAAAATTTTGAATATCCTTGTGTATTACAAACCAATTTCATTTTACACTTAGTTGGACACCAATTTTGGCTTATTCATTTTGAACTAGGTGATTACTAAATATAAGCCACAAAATAGAAAAAGTGAAAGGTAGTTGCATATATTGTATTATTACTTTAACATTCTTCAATTAAGTCATTTATTTTAAAGTTAGATTATTCTGCTTTGAATAGTTAGATTACCAAAATATTTTCAATTTAGTTCCATTTCTAATTACCATGGGTATTTTCCTATTTTCATCTTTCTTAATATAACAATTTCATTTAAAGTTTTATCCTAATGAGTTATATATAAAGTTGAAAAATATTAAGTGAAATTGTATGAATAATATGATTTGATGATATATTTATTAATTTTTTATTTTTTAGTTATAGAAAAAGTAACTTTTGTTCTCTTTAGTTGCTGACAAAACTATGCAAAATGAAAGCCCCGATAATGTAAGGAAAGAATAGATCATTCTTTTCTTGAATTTACCTCATTATTTTGATATCAATTTATTATAATATTAATTTCATTTTAAGTTATGTTGCTATCAAGATACAAAATTAGTCAAGTATCAATCACATTTGATAATGGGTTAGATAATTTTTTCACAACCATTCACCACTCCATCTAAGGGACCATCACGATTGACAGTGAGGATTGTATTATTTCTTTTCTCTTTAGAAGACACAAATTTTGTGATAGACTTTGTCCTACTTTTTAACTAGAAAATTTATAATATAGATCTCCTTTTATATGAGCAAAAATTAATATAACAAATATTTGTATGCATATTTCACCAATTATAAATGCATATTTATTGTTAAGTTAATTACACTATGCAATGTCGATTAAAATACTAAAATTATAGAGTAATTATCAAACTTCAACAATCTTTAATTTTAAATGAGAAATTATAATTATCCATTTTACTCGCTAAAAATACGCTTGAGAGAATGAAGTAAATGATTTTGACTTTGATAAATAGTAAGTTATTAAAATTTAATTTTTTAAATATTATTTGCTTCTTTAATTTTTTTCATCAATAATTGCAATGATCTATTGATAATATTAATCATTAATAAGAAAAATAAAAGTAAAATATTAGATGAATGCTAAGTAATAAAAAAGTAATATTTTTCATTGTAATTATCTACTTTATTAATTTTTTTAAGAACAGTGATGAATTATTTTAATTTTAAGTGAAAATTATTATAAGTCCATTTTTTAAACTCTAAATATTATAATAGGTAAAGATTCATAAGTTTCTTTTGTTCCATTTCACTTTTATTAAAAAATCTCACAAATTTGAATTCCATTTCACTCTCTTACCATTTATATCTCATCCCATCTCTACCATCGTAATAAAATTTACAGTTCCACTTTTTTAATCAAATATCCACTCAAAGTCACATCTTGTTAAATAACAAGTCAAAATATTTACAAATTTTTTTTGTCAAAATCTTGGTAAATAACAAGTCATTAGAAGAGTAATTTTTTTAATTCATAATTATCTTTTATTTATTTTTCCACTAATAATTGTGATAACTTATTTTGATTTATAGTGAAAAGAACTTAAGAGAACAAAATAAATATGCATAATTAAAATAAAAAGTAATTTTTTTTATAAATAACAAATTATTATAAAATAATTTTTAAAATTATAATTACCTATTTTACTTGATTTTTCACTAATAACTTATATAATGCATTTTAGTGAAAATATACACCTTTGGGAGTAATGTCTCACCATATATTAATTCATCTAGTTCAATTGATTTTTTTAATAAAATATTCATTCAATTCATATATTATTTTATTAATAATAACCTAATGAAAAAATTTACATTAATTACTTAAATATTTTTTAATTTAAAAATTTAGAAACAAAATGTATATTATAAACTAATATCAATTAAAATTAATTAAACTTATGCATTACATGGATTATAAGCTAGAAAAAGAAAAAGATTTTGTCCATTATCTTACATTTTTTTGTGCATATAAATTTTTAAATTTTTTCTACATTTATCTTGAATAGGGTTATTACAAATCAAAACAATTCTCATAATTACAACTCCAACATATATTTTCTTTAAAAAGGTTTTAATTTTTTCCATTGTATTCTTATTTTTAATTGAAATTTATGCAAAACTAATATATTTTCTTCAAAATGGTTTTGTTCCTCCATATTGATTTTTGTTATTATTGTTAATATTGCAATAAAAATATTCATAGTTTTGCCATTGGCTTTCCAACCCTCTATTTTTGTGCTTCTATTTTTTTAGTTGTTAATCATGCTTATATTATTTTTTCATCTGATCATAATTTTAACCTTTTCAATTTTATCATCATCATTATTATTATTATATTTTAAGATATATCAAAGTATATATTTATCACTCATTGTCTAATTGAATACTTATAAAGTTAGATAATTTTTATTAAATTTAATTTTTTATAAATCATAATAACTTATTATACTAATTTTAAGATACATAATATATATATATATATAAGGGTCTAATAGAACAAAATCTTGCACATATTTTTTGTTCATCGGCATGTCTTTAACAGTGAGAATATCTAACCATAATATATATGTTTTACTTTGTTGATGGAGATAAAATTTCTACAACAATACTTAAGAAATTATCAATAAATAAGTATAAAAACTTAACTTATGGAAGAGAAATGTCATATCATTCAAAATTTTATGGTCAAGCATAACTTAAACAAGTTCAAAATGACAAAACATCTATATAAAATTAATTGTCCTTGGAATATAAGTGTTTGTCAAGCAATGATAGCATTGCACAATTTCAATTTTGTTTCATTTGAGAACATTTTTTTAAGAAAAATCACAAAATAACTATTTGATATTTTTTTAATAGTCCATGATTACTTTTTTTTAAATTAATGATCTATTTATTAAAATTATATAAACCATATGTTATTTGAGAGATAAATAAGCATGAGAATTAGAAGAAAGAAAACATGTGTGAAGGAGAAATAGGAAGCAAGCCAAGCATATGCATTTAAAGGATAAAAAGTATGTGTATTATAATTATATTTATTTATATTTATATTATATGAATAAATGTATATGCATATTTTTTTTTACATATTACTCATTCATGAAACTTATTATTTTTTTAGAAATAACACACTATAATGTACACTTTGGGGTGAATTTGCTAAATATATTAATGAATACATAAAACAAAATAAGGAACTAATCATAATTATTCTATTTCATCTAGCAAAAGTGAAAATGTTAATACGCAACATTTCATATCTACCATTGTTTATATGACAATTGTGGTTTAAATTTTATATTAACACAAATACATATAATTTGAGTAGATAGTATTGTAGTTATAAATTCTTATAATACATCAAAGATAACATTTAATCTAGACTACTCTAAAGTAAAATATTTCAAAAAAAGTGTAAGGATATATTGCTATTTGATTACTTCTTTAACTATTTATATTTAAGTATAATTTTGATCAATTATAATGATTTTATTAATTTTTTTAGTTTAAATTTACTTGGTTCGATGAAATCTCAAGCTAGTCTTTAGTGAGATCAATTTTTATAAATAATGATGACTTCATTTGTTGTCCTAATGAGAAAATTTTGGCTACAATTAAATCTACTAAAGAGATAATGTTTTACTTTTTTTTATGATATTAAAATAAATTATATAATATATATGAACACTACTAATTACATGCTTTTTGTTAGATCTTTATTGATGTTACCTTAGTCATTGTTAGAATGCATCAAAGTAAATTTAAATGGTATAATAATGGTTGTATCATATACAGTAGAAGGTTCATTTATATGAAAGTAAACTTCGGTATCATAAATGTAAGACAATACAAGATAACATAATTCTAGGGTATTATTGTGTCCTATTACAATCAATATCTAGTATATTTTTATGCCTATAATTTACATCTAAATTTAATTTTATATTAACAAATATTATTGCATTAAATATGTATCATGTTCATGTCAAAATTTATGATCCAACATGTAAGACATCATTTGTTTTGTTTGATAAGGAAGCATATTAATATATTAACAAATTTCTTAAAGAGTTATATGAATGCTTATCTAAAGTAAGTCCATTGTTATTGTCTATTTAGTAATTTTAATATCAATTTTAGGTTTTGATAAAAGTTATTTAATTTATCTAATCTTAATATTTGTACACAAAGGTGATGAGGATGGGTGACTTCCACAATTAGATTTCATTCTAAGAAGGAAATTTTGTTTCAAGATTAACATATCAAAATATAATATTGACTGTTCTAAACTTGATGAGGATAGTAATAATTTTATTGTATTTAAAATAATTGATGATGAAAGTACTATTAATAGATTTATTGCTTTATTCCTATTTTATAAGATAAAAACTAAATTATTTATTGTTTATTAGTTCAAATATCATATGCTTCAAACTTACACTATTTTCTCTTTCAAAATTTATAATGCAAGAACTTGAATTTGAGAAGTCCAAAAACTTTTTCAAAGATTATGTACTAGTAAACAAAAATAAGAAGGATAACATATATTTATCATTTATAGACAACTAATTTTCTAATATTATTATTTTATTAAATGTATAATATATAACCTTTATTTTTTTTTTATAAAAGACACAATCCCTACTACTTATAATAATATAGATTCTCTAATTTCAAAAAGGATATTTGATGACATTTATAATACTATGTCAAGTGTAAATTTAAATAGTCCTTAGATGTTAATGAACAAAATAAAAAAGATTATTAAAAAGGAAATCAATAACTAAAACATATATTCAGAACTTCATTTAATTTGCAACTTTAGTACTCTTGGAATAATTTAATTATTTTTTGGTACTTTTTTATATTTATTAAATTAGATAATATTCATTCTTTATCATCTATCATAATTTGTATTTATATAAAAAATTAAGGATGGACATATATATAGACACATTGAATTTCATATAAATAAATATTATTTTATATATGTATATATATATATATATTTAATTTTATCTTATTTTTCTAAATTTTATTTGTTGTAATATTTAATCATGTACGCATCCTTCTACATATGGTAACAATTACTATTAATCTAATATTATAATAATATAACAATTTTTTTAATTAGTAAAGAGTTAAAAAAATATAATACCTTTTATTACTTAAATTAAATATAATTATGCAAATTTTATAATTATTTAATTGATATAAGTATAATAAGAAGTTTTATATTAATCGCTTGAATGCTTTAAAATTTAAAATATAAAATTTTAAATTTAAATTATAAATTATTATTAATTAAATTTAATTAAATATGTGCATCACACAAGTTAAAGGCTACTATTAATATCAACCTGACATATTATATAAAATGTAAATTTAAAATCATCGTAATACATTAAAGCAAAACCTATTAACGTATTTAAAGATTTACTTGAATAAAAAAATATTTTAATATAACAATAAACTAGATTCTCGGTGCTTAAAATAAGTCAATGGCATAGATAATGTCTATAAATGGATACATATATTAAAATATTATATATATATATATATATATATATATATATATATATATATCATATAAATGTATTAATGGTAAATTACAATTCACTACTCATATTTTATTTTATACATACATTTATGCTTTTTATTGTTAAAAAATAAGGCAAGTGAGTACATATTTATGAAAATAAAAGATGTGTAAATATAATTAAGTTAAATCATAAGAGAGATGAGTCTATTTTGTCCATATATTAATTTTAGATAAATTAATCTAACAAATATTTCAAATTAAATTTTTAAAAAAGTTTACTATATTTATTTACGGTAAATTACGCATAACCTTCATATACTTTTTTGATGTATGATTTATCCTTATAGTATTAAAATGTGCTATTTATCCTCTTGTATTTATTTAATAGTGTACAAAATCATCCTCCATTAACTTTTTATTTAATATCTAAATAGAATTAATATGTAATTTTTACATGATTCAATTTTTCTCTTATATTAAAAAAAATTGATGCTAGTTTTAGAAATGTCCTATAAAATTCTTCCTTTGGTTCATTAACCATTTTAATTGTCATTATAAAAATTCTCTTTCGATGAAATAAATTTTTTGAATTATGATTTAAGATTAACAAGAGGAAATTTCACCTTAATTTTCTCATTTTTGAATAATATGATTTAACTTCTAATCATTATTCCTATGTTTTAAATTATGTATTTATGTAGTTTTTTTTGGAATTAGTTGTTGACTAAATAAATTATAAGCAACATGATGTCTTTTTGATTAGTAAATGACATAAGTTTTCTAAAGAGTACACTAAAAAACACTTTAATTAGAGATAAGTAAAATTACTGATAAAAAATTAAAGATGGATTATAAGGCATTGATAAATAGTATACAAGTAATTTACTTAACGATGGAATTTTGATATCTATCATTAATTTGGTAGTCATCGACAATAAAAAATGAATGATAAATAAAATTAGCAATGCCTTTGTTTAATACTAAACTTTATATTTATTGATGAAATATGTATTGTTAAAATTGAATTTACGGCGAAATTATTTGTCGCTAATATGGAAAGTTCTAAAAAATTATTGATATTTTTATTCAAAAATCCATTTCTTTAAGCTAGAAAATATTAAAAAGTTGTAACCTTCTTTCTGGGTATCCCATACAACAAACAACTCTACAAAATTATAATTTGACTATCGTAACAACATATTTAATTAATAAATTTTTAAAATTGAATTTCTTAATATTAAATATCAATTATTTAGTTATTTAATGTAAAATTTGCAATATAAAACAATGAAAATCTATATATAAATAAAAAGTTAAATCCAATATTTCTAGACAAAAACCTAAACTCTTCGTCAGTAACCACCATTCCTCCCTTAACACTCATCAATATGTTATTCTTCATGAGAAAGTGGTGGCTCATCATCTAGAGGTAATTTTTAAATGCCAAAATTCTAGAAACATTATGTTGAAGTATCGCTCATATTACTTAATTTAGGTTACAAACGAAAATAATATTGAGTTAATATTATTTGCCTTTATTACATTGAACATATATATATACTTTCTAATCTAAGTATGACAAAGATAATATGATGTAAGATTAAGAATCCATATTGTTTTATTGAATTTATTCTTCATTTTCATTGTTCTTTTCTTCATCATTTTTCTCTTATTAGTCCTATTCATTTTATTTATCTTCCTAAGCTTTTTTTCATCATTGAGATTATCTAAGTCATCATGTTGAACTTGTTTTATATGGTTAATTTTGTCAAAAGATCCCAATTCATCTCTTAGTAAATAGATCTCTTCATTTTTAATGTATCTCTTGAATCATTTTTCAATAAATAAATCTCTTTATTCTTAATATGCATTAACAATTGATTATATTATTAATCACCTTAAAAGGTAATTATGGCATCATTTATTAATGGAGTATTGTAGCACTTTTTATGGCATAATGCTTTTTGTTTTACAAGTTATTTGATTAAAACTAATTTCATTAAAAAATTATTAGTATTATAATTTTATCTTACTTTTTTGTTGCAATATCATTTTTTCTTTGACCACTAATCACACTACAATATGAATATAAATATAAACATAAACATGAACATAAACATAACAATTAACATGAACATACCGATTTATATGAGAAATAAGTTTAACAAATATAGTCAAACAAGTATTTTTTAAGTAACCTTCTCAAATCTTTGAAACTATAAAAGAAAATTTTAAAAAAATAATGATAAAAATTGTATATCCAATAAAGAAATGTAATAAAAAATTTAAAATAAATTCACATATAAAATATGAATAGATTACAAGTTAACACAAGATTAAAATTTATTTTAAAATCAATCTGCATGTAGAATATGATATTTAATAAAAACATAACACAATTTATTATAAAAATGTATATTAGCACAATCATAATATAATTTGATATATAAGTTTAACTACAATAAGCAAAAATTTAAATTTTCAACTATTATAGTTCTAACTCTAAATTTTTAAATAAAACAATATTGTAATATAGGTGTGATGTATGTTTTTACAAGATTAAAGTCTCAACTATTAATCCCTTTATTTTTTATTACCTTTGACACTTATTCAATTCCATAGAAATTGAGAACGCATTTTAGTTTGTTTATTTTTAATGAATTTTTTAAAATGATCCTTTAATTTAAAATCAAAATTTACACCATTTTTATTTCTCTCTTTAGTCTTAAATGAATACATAAGTCTTTTTCTTTCATATTTTATGCATAAAATTCAACATGATTAAAAATAAAGAGATAAAAATAAAATAAATTTATTAAAATATTTTTAAATAAAAGTATAGAATTATGAAACATTTATTAATGAAGAAGAAAGATAAAATTGAAAGAAAATATTTAATACTTCATTAGATCTTTAAAATGACAGATAAAAAGAATATTTTTTTTTAAAAATGTGATAAATAATAAGAAATAAAGATAATTTAATTCTAACTCTACAAACTTTACTTATATATCTCTTTACCTGATGGTAGATTAATTATAATATCAACAAAATTAATGTAAAATTTAAACAAAAAGTTTAACGTGAACATTATAATACCTTAATTAACAATAAATCATCATATTTAAATTGAGTAAAAATAGAATTAAATCCCAAATCACGTATAAACCATAATTTCTCTTTATCAAATCCTAAATTATTAGGCTAATAAATTTAACCTATATTAAAATATTTAAAACATTTTAACACTTAAATAATACATGAAAAGTATAAAATAAACACCAATTATTATAGAAATCAAAGAAATTCCTAATAAAACAATGAATTAAACTCCAAGTTTTATATCTAACATTTCACAAGGAAATAAGTGATTAAAAGGGAAATGGCACAATAAGAAAGCTTACAGAGGTGACAGTTAGCAGTGGGGAGGCTGAAAAATGGTGATTGCAACTCAATAGCGGCAAGAGAAAGGAAGAAATATAGCCTTATGTTGACACTTATTTCTTTTTCAAATAATAATATAACTAAGATGAACTTTTTTATAAAAAAATAAATATATAATAATAAAAAAAATAAAAAAAGAAAGAGTTGCCGATACTCTATATCTCCCTTATGCTAAATTTTGCATGATAAGTCAAACTTTTCAAAAACGAATAGCTAATAAGGAAGTCATTTTTCTCCTTCAACCTAGAAGATATCAAAACTTTCTGTCACTCTAGCTAACTTAGCATGTGCAGAGGGTGATGATCCTTTGGTTTTTCGGGCAAACCAATTAAAAATAAATTTTAGTATAAATTTTATTGCCTAATTCTTTCCTTATAAGAAGGGAAGTGAAAACTAGTCAAGGGTATTTAAAAAAAAATAAAAAAGAAGAATAAGGAAAAGGAGAAAAAAAATTTATTTTTAGATACATATCTCTTACCTTTTTTTAAAAACAAAAAATCTTACACTTAAAATACCAAAATTCTCACCACCAGAAAGTTTCAAATATAATTTCAAGTAAAAAGATAAATTTTTATTCTCATTTATAAAGCATATGTTACAATATTAGTTTATACTCAAGGAAATCATAACTCATTTGTTTTAAAAATGGTGTTGAAAGAAGTATAAGGAAAAGTAAAAAAATTAAGGAAATTATAACTTATTTGTTTTAATATTTTTAAGATGAAATATATTTTAAAAGTTAAATTGGAAAAATCAATTAAACTAAAAAATCTTGATATTATAATATATAAAATTTTTAATATATTTATTTCACTCAATTGAAATTGTATGTGCACTTGTAATTTATACTGTATTTTTATTTACTATTCCAAAAAAATATTATACATTTTTGTTATGATAAAATAATATTAAAATTAATTATAAGTGCAATAAATATGATTTTAATTGTTTTGATTAATTTTTATTTAGATTTAGTCATAAAGTTAGATGAATTTAATACTTTTAAAATTGTAGAATAATATTAAAATTAATTACATGTGTAATAAATATTATTTCAATTCTTCTTGAATAATTTCTTTATTTAGATTTGACTATAAAATTGAATAAATTTCTTACTTTAAAAATTATAAAATAATATTGAAATTAGTTAAAAATGTAATGAATATAATTTCTATTTTCTTGAACAATTTCTTTATTCATATTTGATCATAAAATTAGATAAATTTGATATTCTAGATTAGAAATTATTGATTTAATTTTTTAAAAAATAAATAAATAAGATTAATCAAAATAATTTTTCTTTATCTTATTATTTTAATAGTTATATTGTAATTATTTTATTAAAAACCTTTCAAAATAATAAAATATTTATGTATGATATATCAAAAATAAGTAATTTAATTGTAAGTGCAATCATGACATTACCAATATTATTGAAGTATTTTATTTCAATCAAATTTTAATATAAAGTTGGATAAATTTGACACCAAATTATCTAAAATTTAGATGATCATACTAATATTTTTATAAAATTTTAAAATTGAAATTAATTAGAACAAGTAAGTATTGTTGTAGCATTACAAGACCAATGTTTAAAAATTTTCTTTCTTTACTTTTTGAAAAAATATATTTTCATAAACATTGCTTCGTATCAATTGTTGTGGGTATAGTAATAGCTTCATGCTACCTATTCTTACAAAGATTATATATCACATATGATATTATGAAATATAAAGTGGGATATATCAATCATATTTTAGGAAAAAATACACATATATTATAATAAGGACCATTGTAACATTTGAGAGATATAATTAAAATAAATAAGCAACTATTTTTTAAACAAACATTATAGAATGCTAATACATTTTTATACGTAACTAATTCCTGAATCTAAACTCTAGAAATATAGATCTTTTTTAGTGTTCTTATCATCTCATCTCATTAAAAATGATTAGCAGTGATTCCATTTTCTTTTTACTTGTATTTTAACATCCAAGGATGTATGAAATTGCTTGCTTCCCCTTATCCACTGTAAGGTGTGTCATGACAATTTAGCAACTCTATTGGGGAGTAATTAGAGTTAGGCTATTTATATTTCTTTTTTTTCTATTTGAACTTTGAATTTTCTTAGTCTATATTAGTTCAATATTTTCTTTGCATGTATATTTTTTTCTTGTTTGTCTTATTATGGTTATCTTTATTTATTTTATAATAAATTAGATAAGTGAAGATTATAGAATAGTTGATGTTCCTTCACACACACTGTATATTATAGATCTCACATACATATCACAAACCTCCTACTCAAGTATTACATTACCTTTTAGGATTAGTTAAGGGGCAAAATAACAATGCTTTTGTGAGACTGTTGCTTTCCTTGTAAGCTAGTGAAACACTTCTACTTAAATTGAACCTTTTCCATTTGTAGCCTATCATGGGTAAGGAATAAGGGTCTTGTTAGCTTATGGTGGTGACAATAAAGATAATTTGGAGACCTTTTATCAATTAGGTGTTATAAAATTCAAACTAAACACAAATTAGAAAAAGTTTAGAATTACTTTATTTGAGAAAAGTTTATCTTATGAGAGGAAATTTCAAGTTTAGGAAAAATTCTTTTAAAACACACAAGGATTAATCTTTTATCTAAGCCATGCAATTTTTTTTTTTTATCTAAAACCACCTTATTACTTAAAAAAGGATGATTAAGCTAGATATTGGTTCAACTGAATGGCTTATCCTTATTTGAGAAATTAAACTTGAATGGCTTTATTCTTGCATGATGAATGTAATGACACCTATAATAGGTGAGCCATATCATCATTATAATTTAAATTGAAAAGAAATAAAATTAGTTATTTTTTTATAACTAATAATAAAGTGGGTGATTAAGATAACTACCCACATATATAACAAAAAGGAGTAGCCACCAAGAAAGAGAGAACATCATCAAAAAAATACTTTCAGAGTAAAGTTTCATAGAGAAAAGTTTCACAGAGAGCAAAAGCTTTCCTTCTCAAAGTGTAGGTTCTCGGTGAAATTATTGTGAACAATAGATAAGAGTTCCTAATTCCTAGTGATTCTTGGCTACTGTATGGATTACAGCATTGAATCAAGAGATAACAATAAACAAGTATGTATATTTTCGTAATAAATTTAATATATTAATTTTTTCTAACATTGGTATCAGAGCCTGGTTAATTTAATATCTATAATTCCTTGCATGTATTAAATGCTATTGAATACAAATATGTATTGTATGAGATGCACTTGTTATTTACTGTGTATATAATTAGTAATTTTTTTTATTAACCAAAAGCGTGTTTCTTATTTTTACTTTAATGCTATGAAAATTAAACATTGGATGTAAAAATATTTTTTTTATTCTACTGTTCCTAGAAGAGTAATGTTAAGGATGTTTTTAGTATTTAAAGAAACACATAAAACATCCATACGACACTCCTGAACAATAGAAAACAATAAGAACACCTAAAGATTCCATAAAACTCGTAACATTGAAATATTGGGTTCCCTGGAAAATAAAAATTTTAGGCCATAAAATTAGTCTAGAATTATAAAGCATAAAATTTTGAGAATTTTAGCTTTTGAATTATAAAAAATGGAGCTTTGAATCAAAAGTTATGGCTAAAAAATTATTTCAAGTTGTATAAACCCGATTGGGTTTGCAATTAGGTCAGGTTGACCCAGTTTGAGGTTAAGGACAACTAAAACGACAAGTTATTTTTTGCCACTAGTAAATGGCACATGGTTTTGGCGAAAGACTTGTTTCAAACTGAGCTAAAATGACACATTGTTTTGAACGATGCAAAAATAACATATCATTTCAACCAATAAAAAAAAAACTCCTCACTCTCGGGAAACACGTGTGTGGGCCATCCTTTGCTCTAAATACCACGTGTCATATATTAATGGAAAAGAGGAAGAAAATTTCTACCTGTCAAGCCAGCTCCGGTGGTCGGAAAAGCCATGCATGGTGGCGTGTGGACGTCACACATCGTCGGTATGCATGAGTGAACTCCATTTTTTCCTTAAAGTTTTCAACATTGGATCACTATGGTGGCATGTGTGGGACATGCAATGCCTTTTTGAGGCACAATTTAATCTTAAAAATCCCTAAATTCAAGATCTACCCATTGGTATATAATTTGTACATTTTTAGAATTTTTATGACACTATTTTTATTTAAAAAGTGGCAAAATGGCATATTTTGATTGTATTTTTCATCTATTTTTGGTAAACAAACATGGAGCAATGGTTCATAGAGGAATATGATTCATATGACTTTGTGGAGAGTATAGGAGAAGACCCAAAAGAGTCAAGATTGGGTGTATGCTCCTAACCTTAATGAAATGATATACTTGTTATATCAAAGAAATACATGTACAATATATCCTATGAAAGCCTTCCTGCACGAAGCTAAAGCCTTAAAAGAGAACCTTAGGCATAGAGAAAAAGTGTTTCCTAATCACTTTTGGGTTCATACCCTATTAAAAGAAATTCCAAACAATAATTTCTGGACACTAATTAAAAAGATACTTTGGCATTGCAAAGATTATAAGTTGGGAATCGTCAAATACATTGACCTTGAAAAATACATGGAAAAGCTGAGGCTACAGGAAGTCCGCTACATAAAAAATAATTGGAGAAAAATAATCTTGATATCACAATTCCCTAACATGAAAGGTATAAAACATTTTGGGCACAACACTCTAAAGAAGGGATTACACCTGAAGGGTCCACTCAAAACTATGAATATGCACAATTTTGGACCAGTTCATTCCACAAATCCACTAAAATTATTCAATACTTTTAAAGAAATGAAAGCTCTGGATTCAGAATAGGAAATTAGAATAGAAATGTTAGCCATTAATTTTATAAACGTTTCATATGTCTTTACATTTTATTTTGTTAAGATTGGTTTCTGAACTTGATATGGTTTATTCGAACTTGTTTATTGATTGATGAATGTTTAAATCTCTTTATTTAATATACATTTATCTTATGGAATCTTACATTTAAGTGAGAGCTTTTATATTATGATTTTTCTTAAGAGCGATACAACATATTATATTTGTATGAGAACAATCTCGATAGGAAATAATGATAGTATTTAGGCAAATATGTGATAGGGGTATGACAAACAAAAAACTCTTGACCATGAACTAAGTAGTGTCATTATTGTTCCATATAAGAATGATGCAAATAAATGACATTGTATACTCATAAGAGATATTATGTTTCAGCAAAATGGCTAGCAAAAACATAATTGTCGAATTGAACAAGGGTGACAAACTGAATGGGGATAACTGGGATATATGGCATCGGAAGATATCTTATATATTAGAAAAGCAAGATGCTCTTAAGGCCTTAAACCATGTTATGATGGAACTTAAACATAGGAACACAACCCAGCATAGAAGGGATATTGAGGCATATATTGCTTGGAAAAAAAAGAACAGTATCGCTTAAATTACACTTTTTAGTGAAATGGCGGGTGACCTTATATGTGAGTATGAGGATTATCCAACACCCTAGGGTATGTGGATTACCCTAAAAGAGAAATTTAATGGTACTTTTACTACCAAACTAAGGAGACTCACAATCAAATTTGACACTTATAAACTTTAGCCTAATACATAAATGAAACAACATTTATATGAAATGTCAAAAATGATTTGTGAGCTAAAGGCTGCAAGACATGCACTTTCTAATGAGTAGTAAGTGCAAGCTATAATTAGGTCACTTCCTATAAGTTAAGATTACATGAAGGTCAATCTAACTCACAACAAAAGCATTGTTACTTTCGATGATGTGGCAAGACATTTGGAACTTGAGGATAACCATTTAGAGGGCTTACAAGTCCTCTAGACAAGCATATGTAGTGGACGGAGCAAGACTCTCAAATTCCAAGCCTAATTTCAAGAAAGGCAAGAAATTCTAGAAAGGAAAATTTAGGCCCAATTTTAAGGATAAGAAAACCTTTAAAAGGAAAAAGAGAAAGTATGGCTTAAAGAATTTTGATGTCAAGAAGATCAAATGTTATGTCTACTAAAGAATGAGCCATTTTACTTGAGATTGTACTCAACAAAATGAACAGAATAAAGTATTACTAGATATTAAATTTACATATTTTTCATATATTTTCAGTACTATTTTTCTAATAGAATCTCATCCTTTGTGGATTTTAGACTCAAGTGCCACAGATCACATGAGCAAGGATCAAGGATCCTATATAGAATATCGTTAATTATCAAGTCAAAGTAGATGACTTTATGTTAGAAATAATGCAAGGATTAAGGTTAAAGCCATTAGTACATGCAAGTTGGACTTGCATGGCGGAAGAACTTCAATCCTACATGATGTACTTTATGCATCTAACATTTGACAAAATTTAGTTTTTGTTTGTTCCTTACTTCACTTTGGATTTTTAATTATTTTTCACGACAATGTTGCTAACATTTTTAAGGATAATGTACTTTATAGTTCTCACTTTATTTTTGATAGATTTATCATTTTAGATGTTATTGAAAATATCGCTTACAATTGCTTTGCCACCTCAACTTCTAATTTCAATGTTGATGTGAATATTTGCCATAGTAAACTAGGACACATGAATCAAAATATAATGATTAAACTAGTAAAAGAAGGATTGCTAGGTCCAATTTCTAAATTGGAGATGTCTTTGTGTGAACATTATTTAGTTGGTAAAGCAATTAGAAAATCATTTGAAAAAAGGACTAGGGCAGAAACTCTATTACAATTAATTCACTTCAATATATATGGTCTTTTAAGTGTAAGGGCAAGACATGGAGCTTGGTATTTTATCAGTTTCATTAATAATTACTTATGATACGATTATATCTATTTGATTTTATATAAGTTAGAAGCATTAGAATATTTCAGTTGTTATTTAAATAAAATTGAGAATCAAATGGATAAGAAGGTTAAAACGCTTAGAATTGACTGTGGATGTGAATATTTATTTGAATAACTTAAAGAGCTGTGTGAAGAAAAAAGGATAATAAGATAATTAACAATTTCAGCTACTCTATAACAAAATAGAGTAGCTAAAAGAAGAAATAGAACACTTCTAGACATGGTTAAGTTAATGATGACACAGGCCAATCGACCTTTTTCATACTGGGGAGATGCCAAATTGATAGCCACTTTCATACTTAATCGTGTGCCTTTAAAGTTTGTTACATTCACACCTTATAAACTATGGGCAAAACGCAAACTTAATTTAAGTATTCTCAGACTATAGGGGTTTGCTGCATATGTCCATGATGCTTCGCATAAATATGGAAAATTAGGCCCTAAAGAGAATAAATATATCTTTATAAGATATTTGGAACTATCTAAAAGATACATTTTCATTGGTGAGAATGAGAATGGAATAATGACAGAACTTGAATCAAGGGATGCCATATTTCTAGAAATTGAGTTTTCTAGCAAAGGAGAAATTGATCGCATTGTATCTTTTTGTGAGTTACAAGATTAAGTGATAATATTGAATCTTATCCATCTTATTCGAATGGGGGCTTTTAAAAAGTACCTATCGATCCGAGTGGAAGCTTTGAGAGAATAAGTGAGAACTTTATATTCTGATATGACATAATATAGGGAACCTCACTATAGAAAAATAAAAGAAGAAGTATACCCAAAAGATACTTTTTAATTGAGGGATCAGCTCTTATGATTACTCCTTAAGATAAAAGAAAGTCAAGAACAGTTCAAGAGGCTTTAACTTGCCTTACTAAGAAACATTGGAAGAAAGCAATTGAGGAAGAAATAGACTTAATGAAAACTAACTAAGTTTAGGAACTAGTTAACCTACCATTTGGCCGAAAAGCAATTAGGAATAAATTAGTTTTTAAAATTAAAAGAAAAGTAGATAGATCAATTGAAAAGTATACAGCTCGGCTAGTTATAAAGGGGCACATACAACAAGAAGGAATTAATTATGAGGACACATTCTCACCTATTATACATTTCAATTCAATTAGATTGCTCATAGCCATAGTAACAAATCTAGATTTAGAACTACATCAAATGGATGTAAAAATTACTTTTCTCAATGGAGAACTGGACGAAAAAATTTATATAATAACCAGTAGGTTTCATACAAAAGGGAGAGGAAAGGAAAGTTTGCAAACTTTAAAGGTTTATTTATGGACTTAAATAATCATCCAGACGATGGCATTTGAGGTTTTACCGAGCTATAACCTCATATGACTTCCAAATGATTGAGGAAGACCATTGTATTTACATTAATTGGTGTGAAAGTAATCTTGTGATATCATCCTTTTATATGGATGATATAATATTGGTTAAAAAAAATTTGAATTCGATTATGGTTATTAAGGAATGGCTATCCATATATGGCTAAAAATGATATACCATATATGGCTTTAATTTTTCAAGCACTATATGTATAACCTTATTCCATTCCCCCAGCAAGTGCGAAATGGAAGCTTTTAAATGATTAAAGCATTAAGTTAGAATATTTATCAAGGAGTTAATCAAAGAAAGACTCAAAATGATTAAGAAAGAAGGCTTCTATAGTATGATTGCATTTTAATATCTTATACCAAGCTTCTGCCTAAACTTTTTTAAGATAGTAAGGTAGCTTTAACCCCAATGAAACCTATAGAACCTTTGTATCCAAGATGATATGATCCAAATGCCAGATATGATTACCATGCAGGAGCTATAGATGATTTTACCAAGAATTGTATGACTCTAAAAAATAGGGTCTAAGCTTTGCTTGATGCTAAATAGCTAAGCTTTGAAAGTATGTTGGAGTACTTCATATAACTTATAACCCTTTACTTGACCATAAAAATTTTAAGATTAATGCTATCTATGGAGAATCAACGTAATGCATGAAAAAGAAAGTATTTGAGATAAAGATGCTAATAGAAATTATTTTTAAAATCTTGTAAGAAACAAGGTATGTCCACCTGCATTCATCATAAACGAAGGCTCAATATTATGAACAAATTTTTGATTGAATTTCATAAAAATGAAAGTAGACATTCCATTGAAGATTGTGTTAGCTTTAAAGAAATCTTTCAAAACTTGATGAATGATTAATTGATTCAAATATGTTACACTATTAAGGATGATAATGTTAATACAATTGAAGATTTTAGCTTTCTTTTGCTTAAAAAAATCAATGAAGTAGGAAATACATAAATATCCTTATTCTTCCCTAAGCCTTTGACCATTTGATATAATGAAACATCATGTATATTAGTCCCTTTAATATGTTTACCTAAGAATCTAAAGCTAATAAAAATTAAAGTTTTAAGTTCTTTTCCATATAAGAAAATAGATATAATATTATGGGATAATACATGTTAAGTTCTTTCTAGCAATAATAGTGTTCCTACAATATTTATGCTAACTTTGACTATCACTAACATTTCTAAGATTAGTGGAATCACCTGGAATGGTCACTGTTATACCTTAAAAGAAGGATGGAAGAATTAGAAAGGCCAAAAATTAGGAAGGATAAATAATTAATAAGAAAATTTGTTACAGAAGGTAATCTTAAAAAAAAGCAAGGTGACCCTATAGGACTTTGAGATGTTGAATATAAAAAGATTTTGACTAAAGAAGAAGTTTATAAGTTCTTCAAACTTATAAAGTAAAGTGATTATAAAATAATTGAGTAATTAAATTGAACACTTGCTAAATTTTTTTTTTTTTTTTTTTGAATTCAGAAGCATATTGCTAAGTGCTAATAAAGGTATTATCGAAAAACTTAGTGGTACTACAAAAATGTTAAAGTAGGCTTATGTTTACGATAATATCTTAATTGAAAATTTTGGTGGTATTATCGATAACATTACTATAGATAATTACCTTACTTTTATTAATAATGAGATGCCATCTGAAGGAACAGGGTATAACAAAGCACTTCATATCTTAGTTGAGTGTAAAGATTATGTCATAATAAGAGTCCTTATTGATAATGACTCATTTTTAAATGTGACGCTAAAATTAATATTATTTACGCTTCCTATAGATGAATTTTATATAAGGCCAAACACTATAGTCATGAAAGCTTTTGATAGAACTAGAAGAAAGGTTATTGGCGATATTGAGTTCCCTATTTAAATTAGCCTACACACTTTCAACATATTATTCTAAGTTATAGATATTAATCTAGCATACAACTATTTATTAGGTTGCCTATGGATTCATTCAACCAGAGTTATGCCATCCATCTTACACCAAAAAGTAAAGTTTATAATAAAGAATAAGCTTATCATTACATATGGCAAAAAAGATATGTTAGTCAACAAGTTTTCAAGTACTCTTTATGTTAAAGTAGTTGAAGAAGCACTTGATAATGCTCTACAAACTTTTAAAATTGCAAACATCACTTATATCCAAGGACAATCACTTCTTCCAAAGCTATATCTATCTTTTAATTCTATAATAATTGTCAAGATTTTTCTTAAACATAAGTATAGGCATGGAAATGGATTGGGAAAACATTATTAGGGTGGTAAAGAACATTTCAAACTTCTAATAAATGATTCTAAATTTGGGTTAAGATATAAGCTTACAAGAGAAGGTAAAATAAGAAGCATCAATGAGAAGAAAGAGAAATTATTAGCATGCCTTAAAAATCATAAGCCATAAACTAAAGGAATTCATATTTGTAACTTAGAGGAAAGCTTAAAAGTACTAGATTTTATAATCAAGTCTTAATAATAAAGGATGTTTATATAAATAAAAGCATTAACTTGGTGTATTCATGTATTTAGGACACAAAGCTCAATAATTAGAAGAGTATTGAACTTACTACTATCTTACAGATTGATGCAAAGTAATTTTATAAAACCATCTATAAAGGCTCTATCCAAAGCCTCAGGATTTAAGTTATGGAAAGCCTTTCATATTTCTATTCCAACAATTACTTCATATAATAAACGCATTATCTTGCATTTCATGTTCATTTCCCTTTTCTTTTTCAATTTTGCTTATTATATCCTTTTTCTTTCTTTATAAATCCTCTTTGAACCCAGGTTTAAACATGATATGATTAAAAATAATGATGTTATACTCCTTATCTATGATTTAGATCATCTTATTAATAACATTGATAATGATGAAGAAAGTGAAATAAAAGCTTTCATTGAACTTTTAAGGCTAGTTGAATAAGAAGAAAAAAATTTAATCTTTTAAAGAATCAATCAAGATAATTAATTGTGGCATTGAAATAGATAAGAAGAAGTAAAGATTAGTACTTCAATGCCTAAGGTTGAAAAAGAAAGGTTGATAAGTCTTATTTATTGAATATAGTAATATTTTTGCTTAGTCATATTAAAACATGTTGGACTAGATATTGATATGGTTGTTCATAAATTGCCATTGAAACCTAGGTGTAAACTAGCAAAGCAAAAGTTAAATAAAGGAAGAGATCAATAAGCAATACATCATTTAGCAAAATTATAGCTTCCTTAGCCACACTTCTCAATGAGAGAGTTTTTTTTCCTTTTTCGGCCAATATAACAAAGAAAAAAAAACATCCTTTACTCTAAAATCCTACATCAATTTTCTTAATTTATTGGATGATCATCGTAGTCAGGAAAGAAACCTTCCTATGTTAAAGAATTCAATTTTTTGTTGATTAGTTATTGATGATAGTTTTTTTCATATTTATGTGAAAATATCATCATTGTTTGATCTAATTGATGAGCACATTCATTATTTCATTTTTGTTTTTACTGGCAATATTTTACAATAAACCACAATTGATGGTTATGGAAGGAATCCAATTAAATAATCAACACGATTAGATCCAAGGGTCTTTCCTAATCTTTTTCTTAATCAATGTTTTTATTGACAATCAATATATGATTCTAGAGTTTTCTAGATCTGTCTATTTTTTCAATTGCCTTTAATGAAATAAAGAAAAAAAATAAACAATGGAATCATGTTTTACATAAAAATCATTTTATTTGTTTTAATGTTAAACAATTTTATTTTGCATGAAATCTTTTTCTATTTTTAACAAAAATGCTTTAATATATGGATGTTAAATGAGATTTGATTTGATTTGATTTTGAAAAAAGCATAAATAAGGAGATATTTCCAGTTTTTTGTTTTATATGAAATCACATTATAATTGTAAAACATGGCTTTGATTTTGTGCCAAATTTAAAATATAAGGTTTGCCATTTTTGCTTATGATGGTTTTCCTTAGTTTTGTCGTTCTTTAATTCTTTTTTGCACCATATCAAGAGCACAATGTTCTACCATTTTTGTTTGTGATTTTTCCTCCCAACTTTGTGGTTCTTTAATTCTTTTTCGTAGATTTTGTATTATAATATGTTCACAATAAATTTTGTAATTCTTAGGCTAATTCATCATTAATAGTGTATTATGCTATTACAAAAATCAATTAGAAAAAAGCCTTCACGTTTTCATATGTGGAACTTGTATATGTTTTGTTTTGTTTTGAAATTAAATTTGGTTATGATTATATGCAATCATGTTAAAGCATAAAATCACATTATTTTTTATTTGTAATGTGATAATGTGAAAAATACATAATGGAAATCTCATTTTGAATTGATTTCGTTATATGAGATTTTATTTTAAGAAAATTATGCCTTCACATTTTTATATATGAATATTATACCAATTAGTTTATACATATGGATATTTAGAGGAAACATTTTCATATTGATTAATAAGAAAAATAAATTTTAAATTGTTTTAAACAATGTGATTCTTTCCATGTTAAAAAGAATATGAAATTCAAAATTTGAAATTATTTTAAATAACACAATTCTATCCTTTTTAAGAGACTATAATATAATTATTCTATTATGCTTACAAGATTACCTTTATTTCATGTGATATTACATTTGAAATTATTTTAAATAATATGATTATTTCTTTTATAAACTATTATAATGTGATTCTTTCATATTGAAATCCGAATTTGAAATTATATATATATGGAATGATTTTAATAGAGAAAATAAATATTTATTTCCTTTCTTATATTATAGATGATTCTAAATATATGCTTATCTTGATTTTTTACTTATCATAACTTTGCTACATAATTACCATATATTCATAAGCAAAATGTTGTCATATTGTATTCCTTACATTATAGCTTAAATTTTTATATTAGTTTTCCACAAAATTGAATAAGAACATGATAGGTACTTAAAATTTTAATAATTAGCTTTAAATATTTATTAATGACACAAAAATAAAAATTAAATATTATTATTAATTACTTTTAAATTTAACTAGAAACCTTAAATGTGCTTGGTGATGTTTAAAGGAGGAATAAGACCCTACTCCAAATATTATTTCTTACTCATTTAAGTTATATGACTCATTATTAATAGTTAATTTAAAAAAAAATTTAAACTAACTTATTATTTTCTTTTTATAAAGTGTTGGATGCTACCTATAAACCTATATGAGAAAGGGGAAGAACCCATACGATATATATTATCCTAACTTTGAATTGTACATTAATTTAAACTTATTTGGAAATATTGCTAAGTTACCTCTTGGTGATGATTAACAAATTAAGTTAAAGTAAAGAAAATTAGATAAAAAATAGTATTTTAAAAATTATATAAATTAGTCATGAGGTTATAATATAAAAGCTTAAATAAAACTCTTTTGGCACTTGGCAACAGAGTAAATAACTCGATAAAGCCCAAGGGAACTTTTTTAGCAACCGAACTAGTTCATTAGTCTATAAGCTCGAATGGAAATCCTTTAGCACATAAAAAGAATAAATTTTTTGGTAACAAGCTTAAAAAATAATATTTTGATGTTTAAAAAGTATAAGTGAAATTCTTTTAGCAAAAATGAAATTTGAGAAGCATTTCTTTAGTGTCTAAACAAATAAAAGGACTAGAATAAATTTTTTAACACTAAGTTTGAATCTCTTAACAAGAAAATCTATTCAAAACCATTTACCATATAAGCCGAATGAAAATACTAAAAGAATGCCCATTAGAAGCTAAAACTAAGAGCAAAGTAAGGGTCGTTTGAGTCATCATGTAAATAAAAAATAAAAAGATTAAATAGCCAAGAACAAATGAATTAAATGGCATAAATTTGCTTAAGGAATAGGCTTTTGATAGTTATAAAAAATGTAATTAAAAGCCTTTATACATGAAATGATGCATTTCATAATGGAAAAAGGGCAAATGACAATGACTACCTAACTAAACTTTTTTTATCCAAATGGACTAAAGAGTAAATTTGACTTATTTTTCATAGCTTAACATAATGTTCACTAATCCATAATGGTTTATGCTTTGAAGAAGACCCTATCTTACCAAGCTTAATGTTCAATTAAACTTAAGCCCAATTTCCTTTTGAATGATTCCAAATATTGTAGAATCTATTAAAAACTTGTAAAATCCATAACTAAGTACCTTTAGAACATAAGGATACCCTTTATATATGGAAGTCATGGTTATTTGATTAGAAAGGATTGAAAACCCTAATCCTACCTACTGTAATATATAATTATTATTTGCTAAAATTAATTTTATTTTTATTTTTACTTTACAAAATTGGGGATGGAAATATATTTTGCGATATCTATTCTGTCGCTAAATTTCCATCATTAAATTATGTTGCCAAATATTAAAATTTTTGTAGTGATAGTATGAAATTTTTTATATAGCAAGTTATAAGATTAAACATGATCTTTACAAAATTGGGGATGGGAATATATATTGCAATATCTATTCTATCGCTAAATTTCCATCATTAAATTCTGTCACCAAATACTGAAATTTTTATAGTGATAGTATCAAATTTTTTATACAACAAGTTGTAAGATTAGACATGATCTCATACATTAGGAAAATTTTTAGCTTAGGCCATTTTTATTAATGTTGCTTGCTTTACTGTATGATTATGAATTGGAAATTCTTACAAATTTTATTATTTAGCACTTACAATAACATATGTCTTTCATTCCTTGGTAAATAAAAGAAAATTAAAGAATATAATTACTAAGATTAACAATCAAATGTTTAGCTAAAGAACATTTTAAAAAGCTTTTTGCAACTAATTATATCTTACAAGAAACATTAGAAATACTTATAGATTTGGAAAGTTACATATTTCTCATTTGAAAATTTGGATAAGAAGAATGATAGTTTAATTTTAGCTCTAAAAAATTATGGTTAATTATTCGAGATTAGAACTATAGAGAAACAAATGGTTTATACTTGGAGCAAATTCCAATAACATTGAGCTTTTATATACGATGAGTTTAAATTTTATTTGAATTTTCATTTAAGGGTTTATGATAGGAAGAAGACAGAAGGGAATGGAATGTTTTTCTTGGAGGAAATGTACAAGATTACTCATTCTTGAAGGCCTTATTTTAATAATTTATGACTACATTGTTAATATGCATCTTTAGGATTAGTTAATACTTTAGTTGTTCTCTCATCCTCTAGTTGCTAACTAGGATAGACTAAGCTTTTAATTTAGTTTTATCTTCTTTTGTCTTATTGGTTACGTGTGTAACGGGAAAAAAAATAAGGGACTGTTTAGTTAGGATTAATCAGGAAAAGGAAAGAGAACAATGTGTTTTATTTTCTTTATTTTTGTTTGATTCAGAAAAAATTTATTCTCTTTTTTTATTTTTCCTTAATAGAATTATTTTAAATAAAGGAATGGTAATTTCTCTCAATTCCTCAGGAAATTTGATTCTCTCATTCTAAATTTTGAATTTATCATCTTTAATATAATAGTAATTTATTATTATAAAATAATCATATAAGTAAAAATAAAAGTAATTATTAAATAGTAATAAAAAAATAAAATATAATAAAATTAATTAAATAAAAATAAATAATCATATAATAATAATTATAATAAATATAATAAAGTATTTAAAAATATAAAAATTAATAATATTAATAAAATATTAATAATTTAATCATAGTAATAAAACAATAAATATTCATGATAAAATAATAACTATCGTAGTTATAAAAATAATAAATAAATAATAAAATTATAATTGAAATAATAATAAAAATATAATATTAATAATTAAAATTAAATAATTATGAAAATAATAATGTTAGTAAATATAAAATATTTAATTACATAAAAATAATTAATAATATTAATAAAATATTAATAAATATAATAACTATTAAAATAATACTTAAATAAATAATAATTAAGAATAATTGAAATAATATTAATAAGATATTAATAATTAATATTAAATAATTAAAAAATTATAACATTAATAAATAAAATAAAAATAATAAGATAATAATTATAATAATTATTATAAGTGAATTATTTTTAATATAATAATTATTTTAAAGTAAATTAAAAATGCTTAATTTCCTTTCTTGTTTGAATTAAATAAAATGGGTAATCATGAGACTTTCATTCTCTTTCCTCCTATTTCTATTTAGATATCTTGTGGAGAGTTAATAGAGAAGAGTTATGTATACCATTAAATAAATATGAAAGGGTAAAAAACATATTTTAATACTATAAAAGGTAAATCACATATCAAGAAAAGTACAAAAGGGTTATATGAAATTTACCATTTACTTATGCAAATTTATTTGTCAGACTTTATCCAATTTGTTTAGATAAAAAAAATTCAATTAGATTAAGCCAACTATAAATAACACTATGCTTTAGGGGTAAGAATTTAACTCTTTTAAAATTTAAGATATATTTTAGAGAATCAAGTGAATGATCACAATTATTAATAAAATACTTTTTTGATTGCTTAATATTTAACAATTTTTTAATTTTTAATTTTCTTATCAATGCTTACAATTATAATATCACATGCTTTTGAAAATCCAAAATTGCTGCGATGACCTATTTTGCACTTCAATAAGGTGCCGAGGGTACACCGATTGCTCTCAAAATCGACTCCCATTGTCCTTTTAGTGCCTTGGTGATATAGACAAATGGAGCCACATCAAAAGTTTGTCATATTTCCCTTTGAAAGTTTGCGACCAAAGATCACACCTAGAAAGTCCATAAATTAGGTACCAACTCCTCAACAAACAAAACTCCAATAAATGTTGTTCAAATCAAGCCTTAATTGGAGTTACCCACCAATTAATTATATCTTCTCTTTTCTTAATCAAACAAAATATCTTGTTAATCCCCCTTCACCCGTTTTCATTTGGATCCAATAATATGATCTCGACGTTTTCAGGTCCATGGACTTTGATAAATGCGTAGGGTTTAGGCCATTTGAATTTAATTTTTATGCAAACAATGGAATGGAGTAAATTTAAGCATATATTTTACATGCATGAGAAAATTAGTCAATTATTTTAAAAAATGTTCCAATTACTGATATTTTAATGATATAAAAAATACTCCATATTACTTTAAAAATTTTACTCCTTTTCATATTTAATGTTTGAACTCAAAATTTTACATATATATTAAATAAATTATTATTCTTTTTATTTAAAAAAAATTATCATTCTCATGCCACATCCCAATGATTCATATAGCCAGGGACTACAGAAAAAAGGATCAGATTGACCTTTCACATTATAATATATGTAGTTTAGTGTAAGGTTGATTATATTATATTTTAAAAAAGCTCCTTTCATGTCCCAATCTCAATTTCTATAAATTGCTTGTCTTTTTCTCATTTTTCATAATTACTCTTTTACTTTTTATGGATAGCTCTTTGGAAGCATATGCAGTTATGCACATAAGGCCATATTTAGTGATCTTAAGGCTGTGATATAATTGACATTATCTAATTATTATGATGGGAATTAATACTGTTTTTAGCCAAATATTATTAAGTAACACGTGGCATATATCATGTCCAACCCCTAGATACATCTTGTATGACCTCATTATTGTTTCTTGTACATTTTTTCTTCTATTAATTATTGATCTCTATATCATAGTTACAGTGAGCAGGATAATATTTTTATATATTTTTCAGTATGGATTTTTATTTTTTTTATTTTTTGTCCGTAGTTGGAAGACTTGTTCTGGACAAAAGAACCATGGGGCGCCCGGAAGGCTAGTAGTTGAGAGAAAGAGCTAAGCGCCCAGGCAATGTAGGCATCGGGATTGGGGGGGAAACGCTGAGTTTCCACGTGATCACTGGGATGTGGGCCCAGCTAGCTTGGACACACGTGGCAGATGATGCGTTGTCAATGAGTGTCGTTCTATGGGCCCTTGATGACGGTAGCAAAACTGGAGCCACGTGTGGAGTGAAAGCGGGAACGGGGGGCCCTGACGTTCTTAGGTGTAGACCGTTAAAAAGGGCCTAACGTTCACACAAATTTGACATCAGCCGATGGGGGACTAAGATGACACTTGAATCAATTAACCTGACTGATCGGTCCGATTTAATTAAAATTTTGTTCGATTCATTTAATTTTAGGCGGTTGGATAATAATTTTTTATTATATTATTTTGTGTAACATATAATATAATTAAAAATAAAAATAATTTTTATAATTTTAAATTTATATTATTTAATAATATTTATAATTATATTAAATATTATATTTTTAAAATAATATATATTTTTATTTAACTAATTACAAATAATATTAATTTATTAATAACTATATGATAATTCATTAAATACGTACATGAATTCAAAATCACAACATAAAAGAAATATAATTTTTAAAATAGTTTTTAAGTACTATTTTATTATTACAAATATTAATAAAAACAATGTTAATTTAAACTTAAACTGGGCTAAAACTTTTATTTTAAATAAAACATATTCAATAAAATTAAAACTGATTCATATGGAAACCCCAAGCCACGGCTTCCATGAGATCAGGCCTTGACCCTGGGTATTAATGGGAGGCCGCTACGGTAGATTTCCGGAGATACAATGACTTTATTATTCTTGGTACATGAATTATATACATATATAATTGCTAACTTGTACGCGTATATATATTGAATAGTAATCTTCATAATTAAATATTTAAAAAGTTCGTTATTAAATTTTTTTTACCAAACATTGATAAAACTTTTGTGTAAATAATAATAAAATCTAAATTTAATCTACTAATAATATAAAAATTTATGTTTAAATTTAATCTATTAATTAATGAGAGAAAGATATATGATTTAAAAATAAAAAATAATTAAAAAAATTTAATTTAAGTAAAAACATTTTAATAACTTTTTATTTATTAATATAATAATGTAAAAATAATTTATATTGATAATTAATTAAAATTAAATGATAGCTTGTTTTATAAGCATGGAGATTCAAAATAAAGATCTTATATAAATTACATAAATCTCACATCATCGAATTATATTTAACCCTTCTTTGGTAAGATTAAAAATAAGAATTTATTTTATTTTCAAATATTTTTTTAAAAAATGGTTTGACTTTAAATAAAAAAAATTATTTTATTTTATTTATAATTCCTATTTTAATTACATTTGTACCATAATGAAATCCATTGAATTTAGCAAAAATTTTATTAAAATTCATTTCATTTGGCTAAAAAATATTTTATATAAAAATTTTACCCTCTTTCTAACATTATATTTATCATAATATCATCAAAGTCTATTTTTTAATTAAATTTTATATATTTTTCAATACATTTCAAATAAAATGATTGATTTATAAATTAATTCAAATTATTATTTTTGATAAAATTTTCAAATAATAGAGTTCACTTATAAATAAATTAAAATAATTTCTATTGAAATGAGATGAAATCAATTCTAAAAAAATTACATCTCAAACAATGTATTATAAAATAATACATTACAATGTAATAAGCGTCTGAAGTTAGAAAAATAGGTAAATTGAAGGTAAGGAGGGAAAGCATGGGAGGTCCACACTAGCTACCATTTTTTTTAGCATTAATGCAGGAGGGCTGTCTTATAGTAAAATATTAGACTTAAGTCATAAAGAAAAAATTTCTCACCATAACTTTATTAATATACTAAAAAATCATTCACCCTTTTAGTAATCATAAATTAAAACCCTTTTTGCCTTAAACTTATATTCTATAAAATAAAGTATAATTCAATATTATATTAAACGGGCCACCTCCGAAGTAAAGAAATAATGTTTAAGAGAGAAAAACTTTCCATTACGAAGTTGAATTTCAAAAGCTGAAAGTAACCAAATATAAGATCTATTCGTTCATGATGATGGCAACAAAATTTAACACCGAGCCCATTTTAATCATACGAAGCCAAAGGGAAAGTTTGAGTTAAATGCACGTACACTTGTATGGTAAAACAAAACGACACCAATTGAAAAAATTGGACTAAAAGTTAGATAGTTCCTCATGTAACTCAAAGTGCCTCGATTGAAAGTGAAAATTTTAGCTTAGTGACAATCTTATCATAATTAAATGGAGAACCTCCTTATCCTTGATGTGATGATAAGGTGGTTAACATTTCTAAACCTATATACCATATTTGCACCAATCAAAGAGTGGAATTAAAAAACTTCTAACAACTCGATATAAGTTAACCTTTCATTGTTACATCTCCATCCCACAGTTTTATACCCCAAATCAAAATAAACACATCATATATCACAGAGAATGGAAAACCTAAAAATTTGCAGAAAGGAGATTGGTGCCACTTTATCATAAAGGAAGTATATATAAGCAGGTAAGTATCTCCTTTTTTGTTTTTTTAAATTATTTTAGCAGCAAAACAAATAATTAGAAAAAAAAAAGGGAAGAAAGATGAAGAAAAAGAAACAAATTTCTGATGTTTTCATACACAGCGTTAAGGAGCAAGACGTGAAGGACTCAAATCGGTGGGCTTATCAATTATCATGTGTCATAAATAAAAACAACACATGGCAGAAAGAGAGTAAGTATTTTGTACTTTTGGACAAAATAAGAAAAGAGGATAAATGCTTCCATTTCATGAGTTACATCTTCAAAACGGAATGAAGGCATCGTAAGATGGGAAATGAATCAATGGGTGAAACCATAAATAGTAGCAGATACAGACAAAAACCATTGTATATTGATTTCCTCATTTAGTACAGCAAAAATAGAGAGGAGAATTTTGGGATGTTTCTAATATTATTTATCATGAATTTTGGGATATCCAAAGTACATTGAATGGAAATCCGAAGTGTTAACAACATGAAATGGATGAAAAGGAACCCATTTCTGTTCTCTTGTATGTTTGAAATTGGACTTTTTGTTAGGGCTGTCCTACATTGATTTAATGTATGCCAGACTTCAATATTCTTAATTGACTTGCGTCTTGACTGCCAAGACAACCGCATATATCATTTATACTCAGTGCTCTTTCTTCAGAATAATCTAAATCATCCGCAGCTAGTCTTTCTGTATCACCGCTAAATGATATGGATAATTATTTTAGAAGTTAAAATATTAATAGGTATTTTTTTTTTCTCTCGATAAATACCATTTTTGGGATTTTAGCTTTTATCAGTAATCTTTTAGAAATACCTACTGGGATAGAAACTTTCTTTGACGTAGTTAATAATCAATTAAATTTTATTGTATTGCGTACTACTCTGTTAGACTAATTTTCAAGACCATTCAATTGAAAAATGGAAGCTATACCTGTTATTGTACATTAATT
This sequence comes from Sindora glabra, assembly GCA_020226215.1. Taxonomy (NCBI): domain Eukaryota; kingdom Viridiplantae; phylum Streptophyta; class Magnoliopsida; order Fabales; family Fabaceae; genus Sindora; species Sindora glabra. The sequence continues at coordinate 11,804,132 of CM035232.1, read as the reverse complement.
GGTGGCCTCTTCACATACCATCTTGAGTGTTTAAAATAAGAATTCATTGATAGAATTTTCTTTCTTTTTGAATTATAAAGATAGTAATTCACTTAACAAGTATAAGTGAGGTTAAGGATTTAAATTTGAAATATAAGAAAAATAAATTTTTTAAAATAATGTTGGATAACATAATTACCAACTATTCATTATTATGTTTATATTAATAAGGAAGAATAGAATTTTAGTTTATTTATGATTCTAAATGAAGTGTTAGTGTCTACTAAATTATAAAACATTGTTAATGTCAATAAATAAGTTTATGTGATTTAAATCAGATTGCGGGATGCATAGAGCATGAAATCACACTTGACGGAGAATTATCCGTCTATTTTAAACGTCACAAGTATATTGCAAGATGCATCAAAATTTTCAAGGCATAGAAAATACTGCGAAGAAACCTCAAACTTATGATCAAATTAAAAGAAGACTTGCAGCATGACCATCTAAACTGACTTGATGGATATCAACTCTTTAGACCTTGTGCGAATGCAAATGAATCAATTAGAGTGCAGTGAAGTTTCAACTCTATTAATTAGAGGATATGTGCGCCGATTAAATTAGGTTTCAAATGTTTGAATTTATGCGTTTGACAAGAAACCATGCTGTCTTTTCACTCATGCACGCACGCACAGAAAGAGAAAGGGACGGAGGGGATAGCATTCAAACTTTCAAAGTCCATGATCTGCAAAGGTAGCTCCATTGTAGGTAATTAGACAAACTTGTTAATATTGGTCCATGTCAAAGCATGCGCGTGCACGTGTATGCAAGAGAGAGAAGAACAGGCAGACTTTCTATGGTATACTCTTGTTAAGTCTCCACAACCTGAAATATAATATTACAGGAATCCAAGTCACATTCTCAAATATTTGCCGTCTATTTGCTGATTGAATACAGTAAATAAGCATACAGTTTCAAGTTCACAAGTTTTCTCACATTACGCTACATAACATATGCTTCAATAATATCATTGATTACAGCTTTCAGATGTTGAAAATCTATGCACATGCAGAGATCACACCATCAATTTCCATACCATACAGTAATAATAATTAAATGAGGTTCTTCAAAAGTTCTTTCAACTTCCATTTTAATGGTGCTTGCTATATCAACATCTTCAGTAATTCCAGAAACTTTCAATGCCCACAGGTGCGGCTGAAGCAGCCGGGTTTTGTCGATTCTCAAATTGTCGCTTACCCATTTCAAAATTCGACACCACCGAAGAGATTTCATTGTTCATATCAGTTGTCAGACCTGTTTCCTGCGAGACGCTGACCATTTCCCTCTCAGTTTTGAAACCATTCCTCAAGTTTGATGCTTGGTTCTCAAGCAAGGCCTTGAGGATGTTTTGGTCCTGCATGTTATATACAGAACCTGAAAATGCCAGACTTGCTGTTGCCTGATCCGTTTGAATGGGAAATAATGAACTGGAAAGAGGGATTCTCGGGAGCATCTCTGAAGTGTTTGATGAAACGCCAAAGAGGGTGTTTGTGAAGGAATCAAAGATCCCTCCTTGGTTCCTTTGAACGTTGAACGGATTGGAGAAGCAGGGCACGTAAGCCGATTCAGTCACAGGTTTTGTTTTGCCAATAATGTAAGGGGAAGAATCTGTCAGCGGTGGTAAACCAGAAGACCCCAATTCATTTCCATAAGAATCCAATCTCAATATTCCAGACAAATGAGTCTTCTTGCCACCAACGCTCTTTTGAAACACCCTGCAAATCACCCACTCATTCTGCAATAGACAAGCCAAATTCCATCATCATGATCACAATCATCAATACAAAAAAAAGGGGAGGTTTAATCACAATTTAATCTCCTCCTACTATACTCCGTAAGCGATTAACTTCCTATAATTTGTAAACGTACATATCGACTATGATATTTCAAAGCGTGCAAGCCTTGTCCATGAGGTTGAAGTCGCACATTCTGAAACCTTCCGAATCGATTTACACATTTTATAAATACAAAGATTAATCGCACATCGAATATAATTGGAGGAGGTAATTTATAATTAACACAAGAAAAAATAAGAGAAAGGCAGAGGAAAGGAAGTGAAGGCAAAACCTTTGCAGTTTTTGGGAGGTTGTGGACAGAGAATTTGCCCTCTAATCTGTATTCATGCATGACCCAGTTGGTTTTCTCTCCTTTCGGTGCTCTTCCTTTGTAGAAAACCAGAGTTTTCTTCATTCCAACCAGGGATTTCCCTCTGTAAATCTCCTTATCTTTCCCCGTGGCCTTCCAGTATCCAGCATCAGTGGCCCTGTTTGTTCTCAAACCGGTTGGGTACTTTCTGTCCCTCACACAGAAAAAGTACCACTCTTTCTCACCCATCTTTGCTTTCCCTAGAACCCAAAAATACACAGACAATAAACAACACCCAATAAGATTGATTCCAGTCAATGGAAACCATAAAAAATGTATATATATATATATATATATATATATATATATATATATATATATATATATATATATATATATATATATATATATATATATATATATATATATATATATAACTTCATATGCAAATGTTTCGTTTGATATAGTACTGGAACTGCCAAAATCACAGTAAAAATTCCGACAGAGACAGAGACTAAGAAATAATAGCTGGGAGCTTCAATTTCGTAGCTTCTGTATCCACTGGGATTTTCACCATATAATTGACTTTCACTGCCGCCACATAGCAGATAGGCGCAAAGTGGGTTGAGAGTTTGGCTGCTTAAACTTACACGGCAAATCCCAAGGCTCAGACTTGTTCAAGTCCACATCTCCAATGGCTCTAGCGGAGAAGGTTGTATCAGTGACCTTCTTGTACAAGTAATGGCTAATGAGCTCTTCATCGGTTGGATGAAATCGAAAGCCAGGGGGTAAATTCATCTGATCTTCTTCCTTCCGCACAGCAACGTTTTCCATTTTGGGGAACCAGGAACTTCAAAGGCAGAGATGGTTCTTAATGAAACAGGTATATATATCAAGAAGAGATTATATAGGCAGTCTGTTTAAAAGGAAACCCAGAAAAGAGTTGGGGGAGGAAAGGGGGATAGGGATGAAAATAAGGGAGGACAAGTGAAAGTTTCTAACCTTGAAGATAGTTTAATGAGAGAAACTAAAGCAGTGAGAAAGAAAAGGTGGCTTAAATAAATAATGGTGTGTTTGGGAGAGAAAGAAACGTGGAATGTGAGGCAACTTGGGTTGGTTGTATATAGCCCACTTCCTTTTTTTCTTTTCTTTTTTCTTTTTTTTTAAACTTTTCTGTCATCATAATTTCTACTTCCTGAAGGCTCCTACTAATGTGGCCACAACAGCGCCAACATGTCTGTAGTTTTGACGAGCGCCCATGGATTATTTGGTAATTTTACTACTTTTAATGGAAAATCAATTTAATTTAAAGGAATTAGATATAATATTATCCTCTTGGGAATTTTATTCAATAATTAGCATGAATCATGAAGCCATGAGGGTCATGGAGACTTTGGTGCTAATCGGTGAATCTCAATGTGCAATATTATAATAAGTTGTCGTTTTATTGATTGGAGAGAGGAAAGTAGTTGGAATGAGCTTGTGGTCTTGATATATATTGTCAGCTTTCTATCTATAAAAAAAATAGTATTTTCTACAAAAATTGAAGAATTTCTGCTCTTTTTTTTTTCAATGATTGTTTTTAATTTAGAGAAGGGTATTTATGAAGTCAATATTTCTTTTTTGTTAAAAAAAATGTGTGTATGAATGCATGGAATAAGGAAAAAGCTAGTTCTTCCTGCATCTTTCGAAATTCAGATATGATCATGTATATCACCCTTTTTGTTTCGTAATTTAAAATGATCAACATAGCCTTCGAGATTTATGGGGAAAACGACAAAAATAATTTGAAAAATAACTTCTTTTTTTTTGAAAAAAAATGCTGGCGAAATCGTCATTACATTTACGGATATATTTTAAGCTATTTAAGGCATTAAAGGTATAATTTTTTTTTTTAAAAAAAACCATCACTTACAAGGAAGGCAAAATTAAGTTTTATAAAAATCCCTTTTAGTTTTTCATTTTTCGAACAAATCAAATAGATTTACGATTATATAATTGTAATTGTCAAAATAAATAGTTTACATTTTTAGATATCTATTATTATATAATAAACCAAAGTAAGAATGGTGATGCGCAAGGAATGTTGCGTTTACATTCATTGAGGAGAGAATAGGCGATGAAATTGCAAAATATGGCCGAATTCGCTGGTATTTCATAAGCTAATTTGTCTGGGTTCATAAAGCAAAGACTTAGAATAACAACTTGATCTTGGTTTTTGTGTGCCCAAAAAATTACGTTATTTTTTTCTCTTGCTTATTATATTTTAATTTCAATGAAGTCAAAATAAAAGAAGCACGTATTTTTACCAAAAACTTTATTTCAGTCGCTTCTTGAAACACTCGTTTTGTACATTTATGGAAATTGGATTCTTGTTTTTGATTAATTTGAGTTGTGTAACGCTTGGGTTTCTTCTATATATAAATTTCATTTTATTTCTAAATAATATATATATAACAAGAAATTATGGCTTTTTTATATTACGTACAATAATATGTGAATAATAATACTATATACATTGAAAGTAAAATTTGAAATGAAATTCGTATATAAATTAAGGATTGTTAGGAGAATGAAATAAATTTACATGATTGAATTAAATGAACATAAGATATCAGAAATACAATTTTAATTTTAAATCTTTTATTATATAGCATTTTTCATACGGAGATAAGCATAAGGGGTAAGAGGGGGAATCTCCAATTTGTTGGCAGACATACTTTCAGTACTCAATATAATACAAATATAATGAGACGGACTTCGATTACCCACCAAGTAGATCTCTTGACCCTGCTACAACATAGCAACCAATATTCTTGTTTTGTGGGACAATTTTTTTTTTAAATAATGCTTATTGGCCACTATTTTTTATTCGAGTATTTATTTCAATAGATTTATTAACATAACTTCAACTTATTTATGAAATCACCCCATTCTTAACATATTAAATAATTTATTTACTAATAATAAAAAAAAACTCAATTAGCCATATATACTTACTCATGAATCATGATTATGCAAAACAAGAAGCTCGATAGACATGTGCAAAAACGTGTGCAGATGTGGAGAGAGGTAGAGGCAGAGGATATATTTATAATAAATTTAAATTGAACTCCTTAAAATTCGAAAAGAGTACCCTTATCTTTATGAAATTAAAAATGTTGACTGGGTCGTTGTCTGTACAGACTGAAGCTGATAATCTGTGGCAGGGGCTGAACTTGTAAAGCCATCCATACTGGCCGGGGGAACTTTTGCGCTGCCTGTTTGATACTTTCTGCTGCATATAATTGAGGTTCAGTTCTCATGAACGAAGAATAAAGACGCGCAAAAAATGGACGTTGAAATCCACTAAAATCGCATCCTGACAATCTATGTTTAAAGGAAACGGGTGTAATGTGAGCCAAAGCATGCGGCGCGTGTCGTAAGTTGGCTCACCATTTTTAATAAAAATTAATTTTTAAAATAAAATAAAAAATGAAAATTTTTGTTTTTATATATATTTTGTCAATTTCTTTCTACGAGTGGGTTCCTCCAATCACACTTTTTTAAGCATTAGATGGGCATGAATTTGTTCTATTGCAAGCTTTTGGTCAATATATATCATTTATCATAGTACTGTTCATGCGTTGCTAATTTTAATCTTTCACATGTATAGGATATAGTTGGGGTGAAATTATTAAGAGGTTAGATTAAAATTTATATAAAATTTTTTCTTTCTCTTTTTTCAGTTAGCCACTCTCCGCATAATAAATACTTTGAGGAAAAAATTTTCAAACAAAGATGATTTCTTTTAATATCCAAATAAATAATATATATATATATATATATATATATATATATATATATAGAAATATAATTTTTTATAAAAATAAAAAAATATAGGAAGAAATTTTAAATTTCTCCAAGGTTGAGGTGGCTAAAAGCCGCTATAAACATGGGCGTAATTTTGCCCTCGATCTTTATTTTAAAACCAATCGTGTTTATATGTAATAAAAAGAAAAATATTAGCATATATTTAAATATGAGAAGCATTTAAATAGTAAAGAATACTATAATACACTTAAACAATATTTAATTTGCTCAAAATCATTATATTTTTGTAAAACTTGAAAAATTTAGAAAAAAATGGTTTACAGTTTGGTGTCTATGCTTTTCTCACATTAGTTTATGGGTAAGCCGAGCGTGCAAAATTAATATTCAAATATGATAAATGAATATTCGATTCATATTATAGAGAAACTTTCAACCGCCGTCCAAATTCAGGTTATATATATGTATGTATTAACAAATATCCGAATCCAATTCAGGAGGAAACTCTCCAAACTCAGGAGTCACTTAACTCAATCAATCAAAAAAAAAAAAAAAAAACCTGCCATGTATTGAAAAGAAAAAGGAAAAGGAGAATACATAATTAGTTTGGATTAATGGTCATTGGGGTTACACGTCTGCATAGTAGTCTGTTTCTATTATCCAATTATGGAAAGATTCCCAGTCTATATTAGTGATATGACAAAAGTAACCTTTCCCTATCAGGAAACTCATCCTTTCACAATCAGAGCCGTGTCCTACGAGTTCCATTCTTCCGGGTAACCTTCCTGTATGCGTTACTTTCGGAGCGTGCAAGTGCAGCCGTCTCCCAGAAAAAATTGTTGTATACTCAAATTAAATATCAATTTTCGTTTTTATTTAATAACTAAAAGTTAAGATTTTTATTTAATAACTAGAAATTAAATATTAATTTTATAATTTTTAATATACGTAGATCCGTAAAATTAATAATTAACTTGATACATAGCATTTAAGAACTTGTCTCCATCTTCGGCGTAAATATCTGCCACGTCAGTGTCTATATAAAATTAATTAAGAGTGCCGCCGCAGCCAATCATAGCACCGCAGGGGCCATCTTACCCTCGCAAGATTTTGTCTGCACTTGATCGAATATGAATTTCAGAAATAAACATGATATTTATAGATATATATAAAATTTATATTTTTATTTATTTAGTTTAAATTCAACCGCCTTCAAAACTGGGGATGTGGGCCCTGTTTCAAGGGATCCGACATGAAGGAATGAAAGAGACTGCTACGTGGGATAACACGATTGGTCCAGAAGGCTCGGAAGCCATTGGAAGATTGAAGAGTTTGGGAAAGGTCAAGCAGATTTGATGGCAACGAACGTGTTTTGATTAACCAAATCATCAAACTAATAAAGAAATAAGAATTTGACCAATTCAATTTCAGGAGGCTGCCTAACTTTGGGGGGTAATGAATGGATAGGATATAGACAGATAATTAATTAGGAATTGGTATGATTATCAATTAATTAATTAATTTGTTAAGTTGGAGGAATTGGATTATGTCAGGAATTAAATTGAAATGGCCTTATTTATTTGGATCACCATGTTGTTGAAAAAACTGATTCACATATGGCTCTCGATTTGCCACCGTTTGGAGTTTGACTCCTATGAGGATTTTCTCAGTTCTTTTAAAAAAATATATTATTGTGTTTAATTATGTTTTTAAAAAAGATACAAATTGAGGTTTCTAATTAGCTTACTCAATTCTATTTTCAGAAAAATGAAAAGTCAAATAATATTGCTAACCTGATTAGACCCCGATTGATGAAATTGTATTTGCTGAAAATGGTAATATGATAAGATTAGTTAGAAAGTACATTGTTAGTGTTTCTGATATATATATATATATATATTTGTTTATTGGACCATCGGTGACGAAAGTTATTTTTTTACCCAAAAAACCATCTTTTAATTCATTAGCATTAATTGCCACGAAAATCTAAATGACTAATCAATTTTCTTTTTCCTCTTTTACATTTTTTTTGATATATATATATATATATATATATGTATGTATAAATAAATAGAAGAAATATTTTTATGTGAGGATAATAGGAGTGAAACATGGATTATAATTATCAAATTTATGATTAAAAAATTATAATTAAAATATAAAATTATATAATTTTTTAAAGTAGTCATGTAACATTTTTAAGTGTTATGTAACCTTAAATTATATTTTAATTATAACTATCAATATAAAATCATATAATTTTTTAAGTAGTCATGTAATATTTTTGAGTGATTATATAATTTTAAATTATATTTTAATTATAACTATCAATATAAGATCTAATAATTACAATTTATTCTTTTTATTTTTATATAAAAATATTTGTTTCACTTAATATATTATATATTGGATCGGACTGGCCATATAATATAGGGATTGATCAGTCAGATGATCACTACTTCAAAAAATTACAAGAGTAAATTGCCAAACAAAAATGAGGAAATAGAAAATCCGTGTGGCATATTTATTTGAATTCAATAAAAATAAACAAATTCAATAAATAGTTGTCCATTTTCTGCTCCGCATGATAGATCTTTTCAGCGGCTGGGAATATGGAAGCTACAGGGATTGTGGAGGCATAGAGTACTGTGCAGTTGTTAAATATTTTAAGACTACAAAACATTTAAAAAGAGATCTAAAATTAAGTTATCACTTGTAGCTTTCTTTTTTTTAAAAAAATAAATTGTTAAATTGCTAAACACACACATATATATAATGATTAGAAATTAAATATTAAACGTAGAAGAAGTCACAAAATTTTTAAATAACATCAAAATTATATGTTATTTGAATCATAAATTCTCCTATTATTAGTAACTGCTTTATGTAATAAACAAATCAGTAGTAGCTGTTTGGTGTTCTCATCCAGTTAATGTCAAACGACTGATGGAACAATAAGCCAATACAAGTACATGAATTTTTTCTGGGTAGTTGTATTATTAATTATCAAATTTGATTTTTTTCGTTTTATTCAAAAGTAATATCAGATTGGATCAAATGGGCCTAATTTTTTTTTTAATTATGTGTTTTTTTCTTGTCTATTGGAAGTCAGTTGTACGAAAATGAAAAAGAAAGAACAACAACATCAATTATTTTTATTAATTAAATTATCATTAACGGCTGTATTAATAATAACATCATCTTAGCTTGAAATAATTAGGGGAATAGTACGGGGAGCAGCTAAAAATGTGTTATCATAATACAAAAATTAGAATAAAATATATATAGTTGCTATTATTATATAACATTACATTATTTAATTATAAAAAATCATAAAGAAAAAGAAGCAGCAGCCAAAGAAGATAAGATAAGGAATATGCCTCTTCGATTCGAGTTGGTTTATGATTGTTGGCTCATTCGCGAGCCTTTTTAACATCACCTGGCATTTAATTTTTTTAATATTTTATTTCTTTTTTTATTCATGCTTCATTGTTAAGTATGTTTAGTAACTTTATTATTTTTATTATCATAAAAAAATTATAATGTATATTAATTAAATTAAATATTTAATTACTTCAAGTTAATGGCACATTCGGATTGCAGGGTGATACGCAACATGAAACAGTAGTCAAACCGGAGAATTATGTTTTTATCAAGGTTTTATGTCATTTTCGCATTGGGTTTGCTAACAATATAAAATGGCACAAAAACCCTAATTTACATTGAACGAATCGGTTTGTCCATTTCTTTAGGGATGTTACAGGAAAACCATACCGATTATACGAAGAAAAAGATGGATAGCATGCACTAGCAAAACAAATATGTATTAGCTTAGGATGAAAAAGAACCTACCAGGAAGATCAATTAGTTAAGGTTAGAATCTTTATATCAACGTACGTGTTATTTGGTAAATACAATTTCAAAAAATAAAGTAAAATTTTCTTAATTAGTTAAGCAACTTCTTTACGACTACAATTTTATGTTATTTTCTTAATAGAACATACAATCTAAAATTAAAACTAAAATTTTCTATATGATTTTTTAATAATTTTTTATATAAGTACACATAAGTATTTTATAAATTAGCTTATATTATTTTTTATGTGTTTTAAAAATAATTTATATTTTTATTTAGTAGACTTACTTTAAATTTTTTAAAAAAGGCAATTTATAATATAAACACCGGGTGTCTTAAAAAGTTATCCTTCGTGTAACTACAAATGAATAAAATAAGATAGAGAGAATTTCGGGCCCTCTATCGAAAAGAGAGGCTGGCTCACTTATGCGGACGTGCTTCTTTGGATGTTTATGTGTCTATATTGCAAGTCATGACGCAAAGTTATGTGTTTCTAAAGTAATGGGGTGATGATTAGTAAATATTAATTATTAATCATAGGGAGCGAGAAATTAGGTGTTGGAAACATATGCAAGTCAAAAGTGGATCTTAGAATAATCTTTTTTTATTTTTTTACCCCTTAATAATGAAAGAAAATCACATTGCAGGATATAGTAGTATCTACAATTAAACAATGGGTTGTGAGAGCCGTTTCTGGATGAAAACCTTTTGCTGTTCCTTTCTTATCTCTCACATATAAATTTCATTGGTTTAAACTCTGCGTCCGCCGTCCACTCAAATCTCTGCATTCTCTTAATTTTTTTCTTTTTGTTATGTTTTCATTATGTTAAAAAAAATTAGGTATAAAAGCCTTAAATATGTGAGATAAAATTCATAAAAATCTCACATTGATTTCAATGTAACAGAAATATGACAAATTCCATTCAAACCAATCGTTTTTGCATCGTTCGTAGGAAGTAGTATAGGCGGGTTAGGGGTCATTTTACGTGAGACAAAGCCTTTTAATCTATTCCATATCGAAAAGAATATCTAACCTAACCTTGATGTTTTCTAGTAATCGCCTTTTGAACTCGTTAGTTTATATCTTTTATATGATTAGAATAAAGGTGATATTCCATCATAATTGGCGAGAGTACGGGAATTTTATTATTTGAAAATTATTTATCAATTTGTTAGTTTTGTTGAAAGATTTTTTTTTTTAAATCCTTTTCATTTATATATAAGAAAAAAAAGTTCATACTATTAATATGACTCATGAGTAAAATAATAATGTATTGGTGTCATAATAATAAGAGAAAATAATTCAATAATAAATGATTAGATTATTTTAATATTTTATAATTACAAATATAAGTAAATGAGATTATTACTAAAGTATTATGTTAAACCAACGCTGCATCTATTTAACATTATCTTTGAGTGATCAGTTGCCTCCCTGAAAATTGATATTATTGAAATATTTGGAGATTAAATATATTTAATTAGTAGTTCTACTTTTTTGATTAAGCTTGTTTATAATTATTTCATTTTGTAGTAGTCGATCACTAACTCCACTTATGCGTGAAATCTCATTGTAAGTCAGTTTAATCAATTGGATAAATAAATTTTTCTCGAGAACATATGTTTAATGATAAAAGTGAACTTTCATCAATGATTATCCTATAAATTATTAGGATTAATTAAGAGAACACTTAAGGTTATTATAATATGATCATGACTTGATTTTTTTTAATCATAACTATAAACAAGTGATGGAAGATCAGATTATGAAGATTCGAGCATCTCATTCTGACAATAGATTAATGCTGTGATTTGATATATCAAAGAATATGATAGTTACCTAATCTTAACAGTATAGGTTTTGGACAAATGCTTAGTCAGTCATATGAGGTTTCTAAGCCAATTCAAATTCTGAATGCATTCCCAATGCGTTGAAAAGCATACAAAGGAAGTGATCCAGCTTTTGATTGCTTCCTCTTTCGTTTTCGCTCAACAGGTAAAACAGCCCTCCAATAATTACACAGTGAAAGTGGTCTCACTCCTGCACGCTTAAAAGTCCAAATTCTATGATGCACTGATTGTATTAATGTATCATTAAGGGTTTAAACTATTGACACATCGTTAGATTTCTTTCATATTGTGTAATACTGCATAAACAAATGAAATTTGAGGGTTTAAACTATCAATGCATCGATACAACTGGTATATTATAATCATCACTATAAATTATTTAAAAAGAGAATATTAAAGTAAAATTGCAGGAGGATTTATGGCCAAAAAGGTTTCACAAGCCGATAAACGTGGTGAGACCAGCTCGTATAGGTCAGTCTGGCCCAAAAGTTCAAACAATCTGCAATGAAGGATGTGGTGGGCAGCTCATTTTTGGTTCCGCTGGACCTCAAGAAAACATAGGTAGCTCGTTAGGTGGCCTAGGCTTGTTTTCATGCTAAATTGCCACCATTGTGGGCCACCATTCCGCCTCCCCATTTGAAGATTTTATTGCTTAAGATATTCAAGCTGGTTGATCTCTATTGGTGTTAGCTATCTTGTGATGATTTTCATTGTCAGAGTTCCCATGTTTTGATTGCTCTGTGTTTATTGCTTTTCTTTTGGGATTCTATTATGTTATCCTGTGAGATTGTTGCCCTTCTTCTTTCTGTTTCGACCCAAAAAAAAAAAAAACAAAAAAAGTACTCTACAGTGGAATCCAATTCTACACGTAAATTGGCCAATTCTTCTACCATGCACTAAGTAACACCCAAGACATGCATAAATTAATTTTGTTGATGAATTGTGAGTTATTAAATTAATTTTTTTTATCCAAAAAATATACAATTCAATATGATTCATCAGATTTCATGCATCCAATAAAACTCAATTAATGAAAAAACGCACCTCTTAAATTTTGGCATTTGTAGAAAGGGGAAGGGGGTGGTTATATTTCTCTAGGTGCGGTGCACTCTAGTTCCACGTTGGGACTGGCATAGGAGGTGGCAAAACCACATTCATGACTGAAGTGACTAGAGGATTTGAAGATACGTTTCCATTTTTCCCATATTTCATCTCTCATTCCCTCCCAAAAAGAAATTGAACTTCTCTGTAGATTCTTCACTCTTAAATAAAATGTGATATTTTAACGTCCACTTTTAGACACAAAAATAGATTTATTCTTGGAATTATTAGCCAACCATAAAAAGATTCTAATCTAGGAATGGTGCTAGCCTAGTTCAAAAATATTAATTTCCCACACGCTTGTGAAGCTCACGTACATGTTTGGGAGTGAGCGAGCAAAACTGAGTGAATTTTGTTTTTCAGCAATACTAGCATTTGTTTGTAACTTGTGCAGAAGTGTACAAGTTAACTGTTTAAGCAGTAGAATGCCCATTAATGTGCATTTCTTATGTGTAACCTTCACTATAAGGTTTTATACATTAGGTTTTGCTCAAACACTTTTATAGTATGTAGATACAACTGGCTTACATAGGGTGATCCACATGATAACGTGTAAATTCCTTCTTTTCGTTTAAGAAAGTTTCTTCTGCTTCTTGTCTCGCCATTCTTTGATCTCGGCTGCTATCCTTGCCTGCACACTTGTACGGAAGCCTGGATATGGTTCGTATCCGAATAATGATTGAAGGACCTAAAAAAGGCAACAGTAGTAAATTTAGCGCATTTTACATGTATATGAGACCAGTGTAAATGATTATAACAGATAATTACCTCGAGCACCACAAAGAAAGGGGCCATTAGAAAAGCTTGAACAAGGTTGTCCAAAAGAGCTGGGGCTCGTTTCTAACAGAAAAATAAGAAGAACGAGAACACATTTAGCATGATTGGATTGCCGAAATATCATGCATATTAGTAGTACAGCAGATCATTCACCTCAAACACGCCGTGCCCAATAAACTGTCCAGTCCAACAAATCAACTGAGCAGCCAATACGACCTGCAAAATTGATGTCATAAACAAACAGTAACAATTTGCTACATAGGAAAACCACATAGTTTTGTAATCTGTATGTCACATAGCTTTCTTTCCTTGTGCTCCACCCTCTTCCTTTCTAATAAGAAGGAAGAAAAAGGAGAAAGAACAAGCAAAAAGAACTCAGACTATAGTACTCAATCTCTGATTGAAGGACATCGGTTTCCCTGCCTATGACACTCTGAGCTGTTATATACCACGGGACTATGGAAGTCAAAGAACTAGCAGTGAGTTTTTCCCCATTTTCTTGCCTATCGCCTCCCTCCCACTCCAGCCCCCCTGTTTCGTTCATGCATATATCCAAGAAGGTGCCTAACTGCCTATTTTTGTGAAAGCAAATAGCCAATTCAAACTTTCAAAGTGTGCTAGCATAACTTGGATGTGCAACCTTGAGAAAGCACAAGATGCACCCTTGGCCCTGGATGTCTAACAACATTCAGACAATATTTTTCTGTCATAAGACAAGGCCTTTCAGGCTGAAAGCAGCAAATTAGCATATAGACGGGTAAAATATTAAGATGTATTTGATAAATAACAACTCCTCAATTATACAGCCAAAACTATGGTGTATTCGCCAAACATATGCAGAACTATACAGAAGGCATAAGTTTGAAAAGGAGAAATCATAGACAAAGACGTCCTGCACTTCAGGAAAAGGAGCTGATGGTTGGCAATAAAGGTAATGGGTCGGACAGAAGTGAGTATCCAAGGATAGACTTGACATTCAAACATGGGTATCATCCACTAATCATAAGTACGTAACACAAGTAAATGTCCTAACAAAACCCCACCAGTAATAGGCTGTCTCGTACAGAAGAGTACAAGCTAATCCCACACTGCTCATTCATAGTTTATCATTCATTTACCGATACAACATAATAAAACTGTCAATTTCCTACAGCCTTGTAAAAGCCAAAATTGTACAAAGATGCCTGGCAGATATTCAAGGAAAACTGGCACAATAAGGGGACCAGTAAACAGTGATGAAACGGGTTCAACAATTACTATTATGCTTTGTCTGGATTGTCAAACAAATAAAAAAGTCTAATTCCGTTGCTTGAGTATTACATACTCTACGTTAATCTAGATTGTCCAAATATTTTCCCCCAACAAATTCTGTTATAAATAAAGCATTGAATTGATAAAAGCTAAGACATACCTTCCAAGCCAGAGAGAAACCGAGCCTCCTGGCAACAATACTGGAACCAATCCAACAGGATAGACAAAGCAAAGCAGCAAAAGACCCAGCTTTTTTATCCAAAGAGGCATAGAACAAGGCGTAGATGACAGCAAACAAGAAGCCGTAATTGAAAATCAAGCCATGTTCGAACCCTATTTGAGGGGTTTTGAAGATGGGAGGCGTGAAATAGAGGAAAACAAGAGCGGTGAAGAGAATTGGCCACACAAAGATGGTGTGGATCAGGATGTTGACTGGGTTGCTGTGGTAAGCGCCATAGAAGGCAAAGTGCCTCTCCAGATCGAAAATTCCAGTCCTTCCCATGAAGCTTCCTGGTAGACTTTTACAGACAGATTTGATCGGAGAATAGAAATTGAGAAGATGAAGTTAGTTTGAGATATGTTGATGCTTTTATTGAGAGCAAAAGGACGGAAATTGTGAGAAGCTCAAAGTCAACAGCACATTGGAAGTAAGGAAACTTTGATTTGCAGATAAGTTCACGACCTGAAATCCGCGTTTCTATAAAGATCCTTGTTCTAATTCCAGAAGACTAGAACCAATCCGTGGGTCGGTTTATCATAGTTTAGGACAGAAAGCTTTAATTGCAAAAAATGAAACATTTGGCCCATGCAGGTCTCGAACCTGCGACCTTCGCGTTATTAGCACGACGCTCTAACCAACTGAGCTAATAGGCCAGATGCACAGGATGAGACGAATAATATTTAATATAAGAAAAAAAAAATTTGATTCCTAGTCCAACAACCATTTTTGAACACTAATCAGTAGGCAGTGCTGAAAGATCCTATGTGTCTGCCTGGTGCCGCGTATTAAAATCACGTTTAGCTGGCCATTATAAAGTAGAGGATTAATTATTGTATTATTAAAAATATTTAATTACATTTTTGAAAAATTTTAATAATTAATTATATATAATAATCCTAATTAAATTTTATAATTGAGATTATAGAAAAAAATTTAATTTTATATTCATATTAGCCTCATTTTTTTATTCTTGTATTTTTAATATCCTTCTTCTAATAATATAAATTTTAAATTTTATACTTGTATTAATTTTTTTCTTATTTTGAATTTATAAATAAATTTGAAGATTTTATAATCTAATTTAATTATTTGTAAATTTCTTAAATTAATGAATATCAAAATAAATATAAATTTTATTTTAATTATAAAAATTTAAACTTTCTAATTTGTGAAATATAACTTAAATCAATTAGAATTCATATGAGATAAGAATATATATGAATTAAATGATAATATTATATATTTTTTATTTTACAAATAATAATATCAAAAAGATCAAAATATTAGTGATTTTATTATGATTATGCGTATCTTATTATACTTTTAATAATTTAACAATAATAAGTGTAATAGTAAATTATGTGTAATAAATAATAATTTATTACTCAACATGAAATGAATTATATATAATCAATTATTTCAAAATTATAGTGTATTCCAACAATCATCTGTTTTGATGGCTATACGAAACAAGCCCCATGTTCGTGAGGATTATCTGATGAAATACTATAGAGTTTGGTACGAGGATAAAGTGGACATTTGATGAAGTCATTTGAAGAATTCCACCCATGTCCAATTTGTTTTGAAGGGTGGTTCTTAATCGTTCTCTTATCCGCTCTCTCGGTACGCATATTATGAAAGAAGCAGCACAGCAATCAACCTGTAGTACTCCTTTTTTTCAAAATCATGGCTGAAGCTATCAGGGGTTTCACCATTGCAAAACCACATATCCATAGCTCGTATCTACATACAACTACAAGGAGATTTGAAGCCAACCCATCTTCAAGATTGGTAAATAAAAGAAAAAAAAAAATCTTTTGCATCTCATTTCCACTATTTCATTGTCATTAAGCTTCAATCTGCCATTCATTTTAAGTATCTCTCTTTTTGCAGCATTCAAACTGTCCCCTTTTCAGAGGAACACGGCAGGTAAGTAGCTCATTTAAAAAATGTGGAAATCAAAGTATTTTCTGTGCGTATATTCAGCTTAAAATTCATAGCAGTTTGTTTTGCATAATATAAATTTTGTGAATAAGGCTGAAGAGGTAAAGAGCAGGAGGGGCTCTTTGTGCAAAGTGAATGGCTTTCCAGATTGGCCGCTGATGGCTGTTATAGTAGAGCAATATGGGGGCAAAGAGGTTATAACCTCTAAATATGTCATGCATCTTAGCGATCAGGGAATCAAGAATGTTTGTGAGTTTCAAATAATAATTAATACTGTTCCCCCTCTTTGAAATCTTAATCATATATATGAAAACAATTTTGGTTTTCTTAGTATTGTTGTTCCTCTTGCAGATTCTTGGTACATAATGTTCACTGTTTGGGGATGTTTATTCTTTGGTTCCATGAAAGTAATCACCCCTTCTATCCATTTTGTATGCATTGATGAAATTTCAGTTCAATTTTGATTAGAATTTTGTTTTATGTTATTTAGGATCCATATTATGATTCGGAAACTTACAGAGGAGACGGAGGAGATGGTACTGGAAATTGGATTTACGAGAAGGTAATTTTTTTTTTTTTTTGGTAGTAGAGTTTGATATTCCAGCTAGAAGCCATAGATGGAGAGAATTTAAAACTCTGTGCAGTGAAGATTAATATCTAAGAATGAATTCTGTGTAATAATATAAATATACAGCAAGATGAGATGGAAGCAGCAGCCAGAGAAGCTCTGTGGCGGGAGGAGCTGATTGAAGAGATTGAACAGAAAGTAGGAGGTTTGAAAGAACTGGAAGAAGCTGGCAAGAAGGAAGAACTTGTCAAGTGATCTTATGCGTACAGATCAATGCATTTTCTCGTCTTCCGTAATGAATTGATGAATCAGGCCAGCCATATTTGAGTTTGTAAATACAATTTCATATTCTTATTCCCACAAGCGCAGACTGCAGAGTGCATTACACATGCTTGTAGGATTCAAATTCTTATGATGAACCACAGATTATGTTGATTGAAGAATCCATAAGCCCCAAAACCTATTTTCCTGCCTGAGTCATGAGATGTACATGGATAATATACTTCCCCTTAGATTAAGTATATAATTTATCGAATTAAAAAATATCACCTATGTTTATCTTTTCTGAAGATTTCTTCCTTTCATCTCCATTGGGTTAAACAAAAACATCCAATATAATATATAGCTAAACTCGGAAACAATGTATTGATGGGGCCGAGAGCCACATAGTTGATGCAATAGTTGATATTCTGTAATTTATGTGGTTTTTTATGCACATAACTTGGCTAATATTTGAGTATATTTCTTCAATAATATTTATACGATATCAACCAAAAATAAACATAAAAAGAGAAGTTTTCATATGATTACTTTCCTCAGGGACTGGAATTGACAAACCAAAAATGGAACATGTATTTTACTTCATTGCCATGGCTATCTCCCAGGTTTCTGAATTTCTGTCAACACAAGAGAATCAAAGCAATCTCCCAGATTTTGTTTCAACTATTTGATTATTAATTCATTGATTGATTCGAAAATTCTCACTTACAACAAAAGTAATCCCGGTGCATGATTTTGAGATGGCATGGCTTCAAATTCCAAATACAGAAAAACAAGTGGCCATGTTTCTGTATAACCTGTGGGCTAAGAAAGAAGCTCTCTGCTGCAGGTTTTACAGTTTATCCTGAAGAAGCAGCCCACTTGACACTATCCTATCCTATCCTATCCTTTAACTCAGAGCAGACCAACAGAATCTGAGGGGGAAATAAAAAAAAATAAATAAAGGAATGAAGCTAACTGATTGGATTTCTAGTCTACTGAGACCGCTGCAGTTCTAAGCAAAACCATCTCAACTTAACTGTCATGAATTATTTGATTATAAAACGTAAATCACAAGAAAAAATATTTGTATAATAGCTACGGTCCTCCACCTTCGCTTCTCCTACATAATTCATAGTCCTATAAATTATTATTATTACTGCTTGTGTTCTGATTCTGCAATGGTTCATCTGAAAACACACCTTTACGTCAAAACCAGTAAATAACAAATAACAAATTAAAAAATTACTACGATATGAATCTCCTCAATTCTCTAAAATAATTGATTATTTCAATTTAGGGGAGGGATAAAATATAAAAACCTTTCTTATATTGAAACTACATATCTTAGTAAAAAATATTATGGGTCAACAAGGTGAAGTTTTTTCTAGTATACTTATTAATTCATAAATATAATGGAAGTTTCAAATCTCCTTTTGAAATTGTTGAAATGAACTTGGGTTCGAGTCTTAAAAAAATGTGTCTTATAACCAGTTAAACTAGGGTCCGTCAATCTTCTAGACGAGCATCAAAAGTTGTAAGCTCGTAATAAAAGATTATATCCGTTTTTTGCCTCTCTTCAAAATTAAGAAAATTGATAAGGCAACAGCCCCATATGCGCAACATCTTCTGTTACAAGAGCGAAAGGCACTAATTAAACATTGTGCTAGTTTATTGAGCAAAATTTAAATCATCATAAAATTCTTCAATCATATTATGATAAATACATAATTATTTTTTATAATTATGATAGCTATAAATGTATTTATTATTTTCTTTAAATAGAATAATTAATATAAATTTCATAATTTAATAAAAAAAATCTTATGGCAAATATGCAAGCATCTTTTACCAAAATTTTATACTAATTTATTTTGCTGTAAACAATCCTATTGGCATCTATTCTATCTATATAACTAGCTTATAGCCTGTATATTGTACGGGCTTAAGACAATTTTATTTATTAATAACATTCCAATTTATTAAAAATAAAAAACGAAACAATCTATGCAATTAAATTTTTAAGAGATACATAACGTCAAAATATTAACCCAAAAAATATAACATTCCAATAGGATAAAAAAAAAGATATCAAAATATTTCTTTTTCATATATTTTCAAAAATTTCTTTAAATACAACATTTATAGTAACTTTTGAATCTTCACTATCCAGATCATTGATTAAGATCTTTAACCCCTTCTCTACTCCTAACTCTAGAAACATCAATATATAATTGTTCATCATTAAATGCAATTTTAGGCAAATACAACCTAACTCATTGTAATGATTGACCTTAACTTTTATTAATAAACATTATATATAAAATAATAATTAGAAATTGTATTCTTTGCAATTTGAATGGCCATTTGGATTGGGAATGGCTTAAGACCATTCGAGAAATGAATATCTTTTCTCCAATACTAGAGATCATTTAGTTCATTTCAATAATATGAGAAGTTTTGTTTCCTGAGAAATAGAAAAGTAGTGAGTCATTTGGTTGATTATTATTTTACAAATTGTGAGAAATAGAACTTTCTATGAAATTCTACTTCTCACAAAATATGGGAAGTCACTTACCTACCTCTCCCTTAGGTAAGTTCTATTTTTCATGTTATTTATAGATACAACGATAAAATTATCCTTATTAAATTTAATTAATGATAATTAAAATTTATTACTTTATATTATAATAATATTGAGGATATAATAGTTATTTTATTAATATTTCCTAGGATATTCAAAGTTAAACCAAACATGACATAGGAAGTTACTTCCTAAAAAGTGTTACTTTCTATATATTAACTAAATAACTTTGATTACTTCCTAAAAAATTCACATAAAAAATTATTTTCTAGGAAGTTCAATTTCCTATGAGAAGTTACTTTTTGTGTGAACCAAACGACTCCCTAATTTTTTAACTTATGCATTGCACCGAAGTCTATTATTTTTATAAATAAAAATAAGAATAATAAATATAGAATAAAAAGTATACAAATTTGAAAATTTTATTTATTAGGCTTATTTTGTAATTAAAATTTTAAATATATAAATAATAAAATTTTAAAATATAATATAAAATTTTAAAAATATGATATGCAGTTAAATAATATAATTAAATTAAAATTTTAATTTATTTAAAATATTTTTATAATAAAAAATTTATGTTATATTTATATTATTTAGTGATATTGATATCTAAGTTATAATAAATAGTAGTATATATGAAAATATGAAAAAATGTAATGGAATAGATAAAAAAGAATAAAAATAGTATATAAAAGGTAAAAAAATAAATTTAATTTGAAATTTAGTTCTTAAAAAATAATAGAGAGAAAATATCAAAAAAATTTAAATAAATATATTTAATTTTAATTTATTAATATTTTTATTAAGAAGTATAACATTTGGTTATATAATTCAATTAATACTTCCTAAATCAAAATTTTAAGCTGTTTAAAATATTTTAATAATAAAATTAAATATATCATATTACATATATTATAGTAATATTAGCATTTAAGTTGCAAATAAAAGAAATGGACATTAAAAAAATGAAAAATAAGCAACATAACAAATAAAAGAAAAGAGAAACAATGAGTAAGTAGAAAAATAATATGATTTAAAAATAAAATAAGTAGTTAAGTAATTCACTTAAACTAAATCTTTAATTTGTTTAAAATAAAATAATAAAAAATAATATCCCATTCTATATCTATACTTCCTATGGATATTAGCTTATGATCCACAAATAAAATGAGAGGTATTTAAAAAGGAAAAAAATAAAAATATAATAAAAAATAAAAAGAAGATGATATAACTTCAATATTAAGCAATATAAGACTTAAAAAAAAGTAGCATGTGGTTATGTCAATTAATTACATCAAAATTTTAATTTATTTAAAATATTTCATAATAAAAATAAAATATATTATATTTTATCTATATTATTTAGTAATATTAGTATATAAAGTTTAAAACTTATCCGCCAGTAGGCTAAAGTATTTTACATTATCAGTAAATAAGAAAAGATACTTAATTAAAAAAAGAAATAGTAATTAAAAAGTTTAGGCAACAATAATAAAATTTTAATAATTTTTATATTGATATGACAATACATTGACGGTAAATTAAATTTAAATCTTAGTATATAATTTGTAAATAATATAAATAAATATGAAAATAATGATAACTTGAAGTAAAATAATGCATGAGCTATAAAATTTTAATTAATTTATATATAATTTAAAATAAAATATCTAAAAATGATATTAAAATAATATTTATAAATTTTAAATAAATAAAATTAGTTTTAATTATTAAATATTTTATTAAATAATAGAGTATGTAATTAATTATCTTAACTAAAAATTTTATATTAAATTTTCAAACTATCTAAAAGATTTTTAATAAAAATTTAAATTTATCATTTTATAATATTAGTGTTTAAATAATAAGAGTAATAATAAATATTAAAAAAAAATGCTGCAATAGAATATAACCAAAAAAAGGACACACATTTGGCGAGTTATGCGATAACATAAGAGTTAAAAATAGAATATATAATAATTTAATTAAAATAAATTAATAAATTATTTGAAATAAAAATAAAATATATCATATTATATCTTCACCAATTAATGACAATAGCATTTGAATTATGAAAAATATAGAATTAATAGCTCAAAAAGGTGAAGTAGCATTTGAGTTATAACCTTGACAAAACTAAAATTAATATATATTTAATTTAAAATTTATCATTTAAAAACTAATATTAAGAAAATATTAAAAATTAATAATAATAAATATTAATTTTAATTTTCAAATATTTTTACTAAATAATATATTATGTAATTAATTTTTCAACTAATTTTCTATATTAAAAATTTAAATTATTTGAAATATTTTAATAATAAAATTAAATATATTATATATTATTTACCTAATTTATAATATTAACATTTAATTTATAAATAATAATAATGATCATAAAAAGGAAAAATATGTAATCAAGCAATTAAAAATAAGAAAAATAATAAGGGAGTTGTAAGAAAAATATAAAAATTAAAATTAAATTATGCAGCTAGGTAGTTCAATTAAATTAAAATCTAAAATTTATTTAAATTATCATTGAAAAATATAAAATATATCATATTATATATATATATATATTTAATGATATTAGCATCTAAGCCTTAATTAATAAGATAAATATAGAAAAAAATATGTAATAAAATAAAAATAAATAATATATGAGGTCTAAAATTAATATAAAAGTAAAAAATAGAATATAAAATTAACGACTTTAATTAAGTCAAATATTTATAACTTATTTAAAATATTTTTATGATAAAAATAAAATATTTTATAATATTTTTATACAAGACATCAATATTAGTATCTGATGTATAAATAACAAAATTGATTACAAAAATGTATATAATAATATAGATAAAAAGCAATGAAACAGTGAAGCTTTTACAAAATATCAATTGATGTAATTTAATTTGAAATGTAGCTTTTAAAAATTGATATCAAGAAAATATATACAAAATTTAAGTAAATAAGCTTGATTTTAATTTTTAAATATTTTATTAAATTAATAATATATGTGGTTGAATATTTTAATTAATATTTTATGCATTAAAATTTTACTTTATTTTATGATATTAGTGTCTAAATTGTAAATAATGGTAATTGACATGAAAAAAGAAAAAAATATAAATAAGTAATGAAACAAATTAATAAAAAGAAGAGAAATAATGATTAAGTTAAAATATAATATAAGAGTTAAAAATAGAAAATATAATTAAATATAATCAACTAAAATAACTTTTAAATTATTTCAAATATTTTTATATTTTAAATAAAATATATTATATTATATGTATATTATTCAATGATAATAATATATGCATTGTAAATAATATAAGTGAACATAAAAAAATTCAAAAAGTTAAAAATAAAATATGTACTTCGTTATAATTTAATTAAATTAATAATTTAATTTTTAAAAATACTTTTATAATTAAAATAAAATATACCGTCTATACATCTATTCAATGATATTAAAATTTGAATTATAAATAACATAAGTAAATATTAAAAAATATAAAATAAACTAAATAAAAAGATATATATATATATATATATATATATATATATATATATATATATATATATTTGATTTTAGAATAGCACTTAAAAATTAATATGAAGAAATATTCATAAAATTTTAATAAATAATTAAAATTTTAATTTTCATATATTTTTATTAAATAATAGAATATATAGTTAATTATTTTAATTAATACATTCAATATTAAAATTTTAAGTTATTATAATATATTTTAAATAAAATTAAACATATTATATTATATTTATATTACTTTTTTATATTAGCATCTGAAATTTTGTAAACAATGTGATTGTAAACATGAAAAAAGAAAGAAAAATCCACAACAAAGCAAATAAAAAGAAGTAAACAATTAATAAGTAGTAAAATAATATAAGAGTTAAAAAATCTTATGTAGTTAGATAATTTAATTCATTTAAATCATTTTTATAGAAAAATTAAAATATATATATACTTCTTATGATATTAGCATTTGAATTGCAAATAATAGGAATTTACACTTAAAAAGAAAAGAAAAAAAATATTTCATGGAGCAAATGAAAAGAATAGGTACAACAGGTGACTTATAAAATAACATAAATGTCAATAATAGAAATTAAAATTTTAAATTTTTTGAAATATTTTATAATAATATAAAAATATCATATTATATTTATATTACTAAATAACATTAGCATTTAAGTTGCAAAATATCATGAATAAATATAAGAAAAATGTAATAAATTAGATAAGAATAATTCATATATGATTTAAGAGGTAATAGAGAAAATAGAAAAAAAAATTAAAACTACGAAATAATTTGAAAGTAATAAATGTGTAAAAAAAAAATTAATTAGTATAAATTTTAACTTATTTAAAATATTTTTATAATAAAATAAGATATATTATGTTATGTCTATACTATTTAGTGATACTAATATATGAATTGTGATTAAGAGGAATAAATATTAAAAAGTATGAAATAAACTAAATAAAATTATTTATATATAATATAATGTAATAATAGTGTAAATGAAAAAATGAAAAATTTGTGCAAGAATTTCAAAACAATAAAGGAAAATATAAAGAGAAGTTTGATCCAATTTGAAGAAGAAAATGTGGTCCAATTCTTTGCAATATGGACCATTTGATAATAAAATTGAAGTCTAAGAAATTGCCCAATTAATAGCAGCATTGGCCCATTATTCTTAAAAGAAACAAAAATTGAAAGCAGCTCATTGAAGAGTAATTAAGTGAGAAAATGAAATTATTAAGCCTTAACGGGCTGACATGTCAAAAGAAAAAAAATATAAAATGGAAAAGTAGAAAGTTATTTTAGATGTATGGTATTAGAGTTGTTCCAATTACAACTTTAGCTCCAATCACATAATTTGCTAGTTGTTTAGCAATTAATCTTGTTCCATTGCACAGACTAGAGGTTTGATCTATGTTTCTAATAAGTATAATAGGAATACCAATCTTGAGTTTCAAATTATGGTTAAGTAATCCAAAACATTGAATGGAATTCAGTACCACTAGAATCATAGGTTCAATTCAGTAAGACTTGTTGAAGCTAGTTTTGCATATGGAATCCAAACTTAAGTACTTTCTTTCTTCATTATCAATTAGTGATAGCATGTAATAATTAACTTCTTTGACAATACTAAGCCTTGGACATAGAATAGCTAAATCACATAACATTTCTTTATTCTCAACATCATCTATTAAAGAAAGGTAAGTTAATTTCACAATTACTTCAATCAAATTAGATGAATCTTTAATAAAAAGATCTTCAAGTATAACTATATCAACCTTACCATCATTTGGTTCTTAAAGCCTTCCATCACCAATCTTTAAAATCCCTTTAGAGAATTCTTTCAATCTTTGGAGCTTATGTACAGAATTGGATTCTATTTGAAGTCACATATTCTTTGTTAAAGTTAAAACATGATAATGGTCCTAAAGATAAGATGAATTTATGGTGGCATGCACAATATCAGAATAATGCCTTCCAAGTATAACAAGGAGAATTTGTTGAAAATCACTAACAAAGACAATAGTCTTCCTTTTAAAAGGTTGATTATAATTATTTGGATTATCAAACTAAAGTATATCCCTAAAAGTTCAATCAAGTGCTTCCAGACAGAATTTATGAACCACTAAATCTTCATCCTTATTATAAGATTAATTCTCTGTAACAACTCAGCATGAAGGCTTTCTTAGTTTATATTACAAATGGAATCTTTATTAATATCCTTTATAAAAATGGATTAGAAGTTAAGTCGAATCAAATCATTCTCAAGTTGAGTTAATTGAACAATCAATCAATTTAGTTCAAATGCCATCTCTAAACACAACTAATAAAAAATGATAAGCAATACAAAATAGGATCCATTATATATTGTTCAATTTCATTATTTAGTGACATATGTACTGTAAGTCCATTTTATATTACTTATCATGTTTTTAAAGGGTTGTAATTAAATATAAGGTGATAAGGTTTTGCAAAATTAAGAAAGAATTCAAACTAACTTTTAGAGTTAGTATTTCTTTTTTTTTTTAAAGAAAGAAATAGACATAATTTTTTTTAAAAAAAGAAATATGTAAGTTCTATAAATATAATACCTTTTGTATTTTATGAGATATAAGTAAGTGCTTTTGCTTCTTATTTCTTAAAAAGAGTGAGAGATAGACATAAATTTAAAAGTAGGAAATATGTAGGTTTTATAAATATGATGTCCTTTTTATTTTATGAGCATAGCTTTTCTGTTAAAGTAAGGATTTTTCTTATTATAGGAAAAAGATAGAATGCTTCCACTCATGTTCATATGCTTACACTAAAATTTATGTCTTTCTAAAATTAAAATTCCTTATCAATAATTAAGGTAAGATCATGTCATAGTAAGAACGATATCATTCTCTTTACATGCAACTCTCTAAATGTGACAAGCTAATGTGGCCGTCATCTTTGTGTTGAAAGAAGCTTAATTAGAAATTAACAAAAGCAAATGACTTAACTTCAAATCTTCATTAGTGGGAATCAATTATAAGACATATCATATATTTTTACAAAGGAAGAAACTATTCTAGAAAATAAATCTCAATAAAAAGTCACTTGAATGATGTTTAGGCTAACATGGAAACAGAACAGAACGTTAATTACATGAGAAAGCAAAATAATAGAGTTATGTAAAAACCAATCTTTCTAATAAAAACCTATAAAAATGAATAATTTTTAACTTTTACAATTGAAAATGAAAATTAAAATGAAATGAGAAAGCATCCAATTAAATTGGAAGTAGTTTAACTCTCAGAAAAATAGAAGAATATAATGAAATTGGAAAAATTAAGTTATTATTATAATAATAACATTTGAAATAGGCAATAACAATATTATTCCTTTCTAGCCCTCCAAATCTAGGATTTGAATAATCTGATAATGAATCATCCATCACACAATTCAGGAAATCATATTCCTGTTCAGCCAAGTGCCATATAAACCTGACTCAAACTTAATTAAATACAATATAAAGAGTTATAAGCATCTTATACATGCAAAAAAAGAACTATGGCTATTAGCTGGCAGTAGAAAGGAAAAAAAAACAACTCATCATTCATCTTGCTTGTCATTACAATTGTGAAGGTAAGATCTCGGTAGTTACTACATACCTTCTTGTTGTCTTCAATATAAGACCTATGAAGCTAATGGGCACACTTCTCCTTATCATTATTAGATGCTAATAGATTAATCATACTTAACCAACAGCAATGCCACAAATGGGATTGCACATCTCAGCATTAAACATCTTAAACCATCGCTAATGGAAGTGCCAATATATCCTACCATTTAAAAAGGATGGAAGCGATTAGCATAAGGACACTAAAATATACATACATCATCTAAGCAATGACGTATATGTACAACAAATTAACATGATCAAATTCACCTGGTTGGCACCTAAGCAAATTATATTGAAGGACATATGTGTACAACAAATTAACATGGTCAAATTATAGTATATTGTATTCAACAAAGAAAAGAGCAAAAGATATGGGGTGATACTTGGTTAAAGGTGAAGCTTCCATCTAGAAATCACCATGTTAACATCCATTATTTTTTACATTAAAAAAGAAAAGAAAGAAATATCTACATTATAAGACCAATATAAATCTTCTAAAAGTACAACTGTATCAGTGTTATTATCAGAGTGCACAATGAATCACGCATAAAAGTTATTACAAAATTAAAATGTACATTGAATTACCATTTGAAAACTTCATTTTTCAAGATTGACTCTACTATTAATTTTTAAATCAAGCATTCTCCTCATTAATCTCTTAAAAAACTAATACAGGCCATATATTAAGCATGGGTAGCCTGCAAAATAAAACACTAATTCATTATGAGCTATTATTTTATTTTCACTTCCTTCAAGCAACTTCTTTTTTCCTTTTTCGTCTTTAATTGGGAAATAGACTTTGTTCCAATAATAGATCAATAGTGTTCAGCATTGTATCTGTAATAATATCTTCACTAACCATACTAACACCAGATAATTTCTTGCATTTAATAGGATCTCCAAGACACAATAATATATCCATAACACTTACAACAGGTCAACAAATAGCAATCATTCTAAAAATAGGAAAATGAAAGGTGCAATTTATTGCAAAGCTCTAAAAATGAACATCCCATTAAGTAAATTAATCAAAAAATCAAAGAATTCTTCACTAACCATACTAACAATAGATATTAAATGAAAAATTTAATTTCGATAATTAGCTAGACTAGGAGCATAATAAATATTGTGAAATTGAAAAAAGGCAAATAGGAAATAGAAAAAAGTAAATAGGAAATAGATAGGCAGAGAAACTTTACTATGAATAAAAAATTCAATTTGAATTAGTAAAAGGTAAAAAAAATCAAATCAATTCAATTCTCATTTGAATCTAAACAGTAAATCTAATGCATCAAAATTAGCTATAGATAAGTCAAGAAAGAGAGAAAAATACCTGAAACCTTAGCTTGGTTAATTGCTAGTATATCTTCTCAACTGAGGATATGCCAAATTCAAAGCAATGTCGATACAATTAATAGCTACTAAATAAAATAATAATATGTTTAATATGAGTAGCTACTATGGAAGAAACAAACAGAGAAAGCTACATTTGAAGTAAATGTGGCCATATATTTTTTGAATGCACCTTTCCAAAAAAGCATATAATAGCTGATTTATAAAAAAATGACAAAAAAACGAAAACAAATTATGAAAGTTTCAAAGATTGAGAAAAAGAATTAAAAATGAAGAACTTTTTTCTTTTCTATTTTAGGGTTGAACAAAAAATGCAGCTAAATTACCTTTTAATTTTAATTTTCTTTGAGAAGAAATTGAGGGAGGGCTGCGTTTTGGAGAGGAAGAGGAAGAGGAACCTACAGCTGTACGACTTCCATCGCTATCATCATTAGTACAAATAAAGTGATCTTATCTTACCTTATTGTTTCCCATTTTTTTTTATCTCAAATCAAATCATGAAACACAAAGTTATTACCCTTAGGCTAGTGATGCAAAAATATTGGAGAAGCAAGCAACAGTCCAACCATGAAAATATATGACTAAATGCCATCTTGAAAATTGCTTATATTAAAGCCCTTTACAAAATATGCAAAATTTTATTATAAAATTATGGAAATTCAAGACAACATGATTGTGAAAGATCTTTAGCTCATGTTAGTATATACATCCATGTGCTTTAAAGTAACAATATATAATAAATCCAATGTGTGATGACTTCTTACAATGTTTATGCAAATAGACTTCTCACAATCTATAATAAATCCTATGTGCAATGACTTCTTATAATGTCCAACCATGAAAACAGATGATTGAATACCATCTTGAAAATTGCTCATATTAAAAGCCTCAATAAAATACGCAAGATGTTACTATAAAGTTATGGAAATTCAAGACACTATCATTGTGAAAGACATTTAGTTCATGTTAGTATATACATCCATATGCTTCAAGGTTGTAATATATAATAAACCCTATGTGTTCTTAAAAACTATTTTTGGAAAAAAAAAATTGAAGTTTTAAGATCACAAACTTTAGTATCATCGAATTAAGAATGAGTCCTTAATTGTAGTTGGTAGTCATATGACTAGGTCTTATTTTAGGGCCTATAGAAGAGTACAAGTTTGAACTTGTGAATACAGGAATACTAGTAAAAAGTATGTTTTCGAGCATAACGAAAGGCAATCTTTCAGTATTCAATAACTGCGAGCACCTCTATATCTTTAAGTAGTATAGATATAATATGATATATTTAATTGAATTATAAAAATATCTTAAATAAATTAAAATTTTAATATAAAAAATATTAGTCAAGTTATATTATTACATATTATAATTTATAATGAAATATTCAAAATTAAAATTAAAATTATTTATTTTAATTTTTAAATATTTTTATATTAATTCATACGTACTATATTTTAAATTAAATATGTATCAATTAAAATTTTGACAAGATTTTATAGTTCAAACCATATTTCTATTTCATTGTCTTTTTTTTATTTCTTTAGAACTTAAATACTAATATTATTAAATTATATCATTATAATGCAAAATATTTTTTATTTTAAAATTATTTTAAATAATTCAAATATTTAATTTAATTAAATTATTTAATTATATATTATATATTATATATATTTTATTTTTTTCTATTATATTTTAAAATTTTACTATTTATAAGTTTGAATATGTAATTATAAAAATTGCATTGCAATATTTTTTTATTATATACACGTTACTTTCGTGTTAATTTAAAAAAAAAAACCGTGCTTTGTACGGATGACAACTCTAGATCTACTTTATTGTAGGGCTAAAACATGGTAACCGCATTATTTGCTTCCCCCACAATGAGTTGGCTGCCACCTCACCAAAACTGGAAGAGGCCATGAATATAAATTGGTAATTTTTTTCGGAAGTTTTCATAACTTTTTCATGAGATTTATAATTTTTTTTCATAAAATTCTGCAACTTATTTATAAGACAAATTATATGAGATACAACTATTCACATAAAATTAGTAATTTTTTCATAAAATCTCCCCAAAATTATGAATAAATTTTACAATATAAAATAATAATTCTGCAAAACTTGTAGAATTGTTATAAGATTTTATAAAAAAAATTATAATTTTTTTATAAATATTATGAATTTTATAAAAAAAATTGTATAAAATTTGTAAGAATCGTATTGGCATACTCTATTTTAAGTGTGTATAGAAAAAGTCTCCCTAAAATAAAATGACAAAATCTATAATTTCTTTACTTTGGTTATTTCTTTAAATAATTATTAATTACTATGTATGATTGAAGGCTATTTCAATATTGTTTGACACTTATTTATATCAAAAAGCACTTACATCAAGTTAAAAGTCGGTAAAAAATTATTTATAGTGATTCAATATTTTTTTGACAATACAATTTTGTGTATTTATATTAAATAAAAATAAATGCATGGTTTTTTAAAAAAAATTTATAGTCTATATGGATTTTTTTTTAAAAACAATTTCAAGTTTTTAAAAACAAAAACTTTAAATTTTTTTGACAAATATTCTCGATTATAATTTTAAAATTTATTTTTGAAATTATTATTTTAAAAATAAAAAGACAAGAACAAATTTTAAATATTTTTTGAACTTATTCTTTTATTTTTTATGGCAATTTTATAATCAAATAAAACTTTTACTTATTTGGTTCTTTGAACATCCTTTACTCTTTATTTTCCTTGAATTCGGAAGTAGTTTTTGAAAACAACAAATAATTTTTTAAATAATTTTTAAAAATAAAAATATATCCAAACATATTCTTAGATGTTAAAATTTTTTAGGATAAATATATAAAAATTGAGATAGTTACATAGAGTAAATATAATCTTTAGTTTTTGATTTATAAAAATTATAACTATTATATCTTTCATAATCAGGATTTTTTATTCCTTATTTTTTTCTTTTATTATAATCATTCTCTTTTTATTCACTTATAATATTAAAATAAAAAAGATTAAAATTAATTGTTAAGTTTTACCTTAATAATATCAAATATATATTTTTATTTATCTTAATATTATAAATGAAGGAAGGGATAAATAACTATAACAAAAATAAAAATAAGAGATTAATAGTGTTAGTTATAAAATTTGAAAGATATAATATTTATCACCTTTATAAATGAAGGACTAAAATACCCTTTGGTTAGAAGTAATTAGGAAATAGAAAGGGAATAATGGGCTTTCATTTCTTTTGTATGTATTTAGTTTAAAAAAAAACACATTATCTTTCCCCATATTTCTCTTAGTGGATTGTCTCGAATGAAAAAAATAATGATTCCCTCTAATTTCTTAGAAAATCTAATTCTTTAATTTTGAATTTTTAAATTTATCATCTTTGATAAAAATATTATTATAAAATAATAAAAATAATTACTGAGTAATAATTAAAAATTAATAATAAATATAATATTAATAAATAATAAAAATAAAATATTAGTAATAGTGACAATAAAATTAATTTAATAATAAATAATCATAAAATAATTATAAAAATAAGGCTAATAATATAGTTAATGATAAAAAATAATTATTAATATTAATAAAATAATATTTATAAATACTACTATAGTAATAAAAATAACAATAATTGTACAATAATAATAATAAAATAATAACATTAAATGCAATACTAAAATTTTAATAATTAGTATTAAATAATTATAAAGAAAATAATATTAGCAAATAAAATATCAATTTTAGTAATAATATTAAGAAAATAATTATGATGAATAATAATATAATAATTGTAATAATAGAACAATAATTGTCATAATTATTAATAATAATTAAAAATAAATTATTTTTAATGTAATATTTTTAACAAAGAACTTATTAAGAATTATTTAAATCAAATAAAATAAATAATCATGAATAATTCATTCATTTTTTTCTTTTTTCACTTCACAGATCACTTTCTTTTTTTTCTGCGGATTGGGTCAAACAGTTACTAAATGTTATATGATATCTTTGAAGTTTATTAAAATAGCTTCGTCAGCCCTCGACTCCGTTATTTTCGGTTCCATTATTGAAGAAAACTTGTCCAAAAAGGAAATTATTGAGGAAACAATAAAATATATTATTAATCCTATAAAGTTAAATTACCCAAATAAAGAAAAAAAAATCATCCCTCGTGTTTTATCGAAAACCAAATTGTCTTCTACTGAAAACTAAATAAAAAATTTAGCTCTTATTTTCTTATCACAACCGACTTTGAATGGACCCGCGGAGTATGCGACGACGCGGTTTAGCCGTTTAATGGGACAATGCCAACACTGGAGCTGACCACCCTCATCAACCCCTGCCATTGACACGTGAACTGACCAATACGCGCAACCTCAAACCCAAATCCATAAAATTTAATTATTTATCCCTAATAATCCACTTATTTCCATGGATCCCTCGAGACAAGACATATACTGCTCAAGTTTGTTGCACGCAGGAAAAATATTTCCTCACACATGATTGGATAAAGTTTAATTTTTTTTCCTATTTTCTACACGGAAATGGATAAGGTTAAATCCAAAACACCTCAGGACCCACTCAGGTGCACAATTCCCATTGCATTTCCCTCTCTCTCTCTCTCTCTCTCTCTCTCTCATGTTTCGAGAACAAGACAAATACTGTCTCTCCCCCTCCAATCAAAGCATTGGAAAAAGAACTCATTTTTGTTCAAAGCTGCTCTTTTGCCTTTTTCTTCGCGAGCCTTTGAATCTTCGAAGCGTTTAACGAAGCAAGAATTTTCTCTCCGCAAAATAAAATAAAAAGTTTAGTCCCTAGAAAGTATTTTTATTTTTATCATCTAAGTTCGTAAGATCTCTGATTCTTACCAGTAATGGCTTGTTCGTTGAAGAGTGTTTTCTGTGTTTCTGGGTTGAACGACAATTTGCTTTGCTCCAAACGCAAAGGGGTTGTTGGGTTTTGTTCCTCTGTTACTTTTTCAAAGTCAAAAGCACCAAAATCAACAGCCTCTTCTGCTTTGAATGGTACTGAATTCATGGGAAAACCCATCGTCCTTTCAGAACAAAGGAGTTGCAGTTCGAAGACCGAAAGCAATTTCTCTGTTAATGTATGCGAAGCTTGGCTTTCTGAGTATTAGCATTTTGGCTTCCAATTTACTCTCCATTTTTTTGTTTATTTTTCTTATTTGAGTATTTGGTTTCAGGCACAAGCATCTACCTGCATAAGCCGAGCTTTGAGATGGTGGGAGAAGACCCTGAAGCCTAATATGATTGAGATCCATTCTGCACAAGAATTGGTCCAAACTCTGCTAAATGCTGGTGACGCTTTGGTTGTGGTCGACTTTTATTCACCTGGTTGTGGAGGCTGCAAAGCCCTTCATCCCAAGGTATGATTTTTCGTTTAAACAAGCAAAAAGCGAGAGATTTACTATTTCTGTCGTTAAAAAAAAAAGTGGAAACGTTTGCATTTTCCATTCGATTTAACGATTTTTTTTCCCCTTCTTTTTCGTGATCAGATCTGTCAAATTGCTGAACAACACCCGAATGCAATATTTCTTCAAGTCAATTACGAGGAGCTGAAAACCATGTGTCACAGTCTGAACATTCATGTTCTGCCGTTCTTCAGGTTTTACAGAGGGGCAGAGGGTAGAGTTTGTGGCTTCAGCTGCACCAATGCTACTGTAAGGATCTGATTCAAAATATCTTAAACCTATGTTTCTCCGAAATGGCTGCTTTTGTTCTGTTTAACTCTGTAAACTTATGGGCATGACGTTATATTTTACTACAGATCAAGAAGTTTAAGGATGCGATGGCAAAGCACGGGACCGATCGTTGCAGTTTAGGCCCAGCTAAAGGTTTGGATGATTCGGAGCTGAAAAGATTGGCCTCAGTTGGTGAAATTTCAATAAATTCTCCACTAAAATTTCCCAGATGGGAAACGATGGAGGATTTGGTTTTGAAAAGCAATGATTTTTCTGACATTTGGAGCAATGCAAATCATAGTAGCGAAATCGAGCAGGTTGTTCCGTGCTGATTGTTTGAACTCTGAAATGGGATATACATCCTGGTTGTTCCGTGCTGATTGTTTGAACTCTGAAATGGGATATACATCCTATCTGCTGGAGGATGAAGGTTGTAATGGAGTGAGAAACTTCAATTTTACCTTCTTATTATTATTATTATTTTCTAGCTTCTAAGTGATGTTTTTGGCTGTAATTGTATATTTTGGAGGATTGAGCGAGGGAAGGAGGGTTTTTCAATGGGATTGTAATTTTTTCTCAGTCCCTGTGATTTGGTTATGATGATTGGAATGGAAATTATGAATTTCATATTTCTTTAATTTAGTTCAAAACACAAACATCCATCTTGACCCATTCTGCAACTTCCTGTTTGTGGGACGGCGTTACTTTTCTTATCAAGGTTAACTGCTGACCGAAAGTTGGGTGAAGAACAAGTCTCATAACTATGTTCATTCACGGATTTCTGTCCAATTTTTGCTTGAGTCAGACAAAAACATTGAGAATGATTGGACCATTGACCGTACATGTAATGCCTTAATATCGAGAATGCGGAAGAAGGCAAGGTGTTTGAAAGTTTAAAGAAGACATGTAGCATTTGTCGAAGAAATATTTCGTGCCCGATCTATTTTGTTTTATGGATTTTGATAGCACTTTTTAGGTGCTTATGTTGTGTCTCATGGATTTTGATCGGATTTTTTAGGTGCCTCCTGCTACGTTGTATTTAGTAAGATAAAATAAAATGAAATTTTTATAATTATATCTAGTGTAATAAAAAATGAATGCATTTCATTGAATTTTTTATGATTCATACATTAAAATAATTTAAGAATAGAATGGGAAAAAGTAGTTAATAATAACATTCTTATTATAAATATAATAAATATTTTATTAAATAGTTTAATATTATTTAAATACATAATAGGATCGATAATAAAAAAGTTCATATAGTAAATTTTATTATTAAAATTATAATTAATTTTTATAATAAAAACATAAAAATTCTAATTAACACATGTTTTTTATGTTAAATTATTTTTATAAATAATGAAAAATATATCACTTTAAATTTCATTATTATAAATATAATTATTAAAATATTTTAGTGGTATAGAATGAAGGAAAAAAAAAAAGAATGAATTCCGTTTGAGAAAATGAGCCGAGAGCATGCTCGTACGTGAAGATTGCACATGGCAGACACTGAGACAGGGCTAATAACACACTAATTAATTAATTATAAACGTTAAATACAAGTAGTTGCAGCACCAACCACCTTAACAGAGCCAAGTTGCCCACAGAAACGATGACATCCAATGGGCATAGTTAGGACGTGGGTCCCACATGTCCTTCGACCACAGTTTTCAGTACCGAGATTCCGTGGCTTTGACGTGGATTTCACGTGCTTACTCACCATGGGTCCCAATGATGTCAACATGCACAATAAAGGGTTCAACCATTGCCGTTTCCATCGAGAGTTATAACTTATCCGCTCAAGCTGAATATTTATCCATTGTAATTTGAATTCCTTAAAAATAAATGGGATTGAATTTGAATTAAATATTATTAATATTAAATAGTTTAAATTCAAGTCTAAGCATCATTCAGGTGTAAATTTAAATAAATTCATATAAATTTATTTAAATAATATATTCTTAGACTAAATATCAAGTGAAACCGAAAATATTCGAATTCAAGTTTAAATTTTTATAATATATATAGATATATAATATAAAATAAATTTTACCTATAATAATATTTTAAATGAATTAAATATTTTATTTAATAAAATTTATTTTAAAATTTTTTATTCTAATTTTTAACATTTATCATTTTATAATTCATGCATTGTTTCTTTTTTCTTTATTATTTATTCTCTTTTATGATTTTTTATTTTTAATATATCTACTTCTATTGCTCATAACTTAAATATTAACATAAAAAAATATTTCATGTATTATTTATCTTTTTTTATTTATTCCTTTGCATATTTTTCTCTTTTTTTACGTGCATCCTTATTATTTCATTTTTAACATTTCATAACTTAAATATTAACATCACAAAACATTTCATGTATTATTTCTCTTTTTTTATTTATTCCTTTGCATATTTTTCTCTCTTTTTTTAAGTGCATCCTTATTATTCATGATTTAAATATTAATATTATTATGTGATATAAATATATTATATTATATTATATTTTTAACTTATTTAATTATTTTAAACAAGTCAAAACCCTAATATAAAAATTATTTAAATATTAGTTTTTGTATAATTTATTTTTAAAATTAATATTTAAAAGTATAAATTTAATTTATTTATTTATATTTTCTTAAATTTTTATTAATTTTTGAGGATTATGTTTTAAATTAAAAACATATTAATTAAAATTTTATTAAGTCTTCGTAATCCACACACTAATTTTATTTTATTTTAAAGTGCTTTTCTTTTTTCTTTTCTTTTCACTTTTGATATTTAATATTTAATATAGTATTATTTATTAGTATAAATATAATAAAATATATTTTTTACTATAAAATTACTTTTAACAAATTAAATTTTTTATTTGATTGAATAACTTTATGAATATTTTATTTTTAAATTTTATTATTTTATAAATTACATATTATTTCACTTCTTTTTTACTTGGCAAGACTTCATAATCTATAAACTATTTTTTCTTCATTTCAAATTATTTTATTATATGCTTTTCCTTTTTTTCCTTTTCACTTTTAATAGTTGATGTTTAAATGTAGTATCAATTACATAGTATAAATATAATATAATATATTTTATTTTTATTATAAAAATATTTTTAATAAGTTAAAATTTTTATTTGATTGAATTTTTTTGCATATTTTATTTTTAATTCTTATTCTTTTATAACTCACATATTATTTTACTTTTTTATTTATTTCATTGTATATATATATTTTAATATATTCATTCTTGTTACTTTCAACGTAGACATTAAAATTACTAAATAATATTAATATAGCATGATATATGTATTTTCATTATTCAATCAAATTTGTGAATTTTTATTTACTAAAATTATTAGATTGTGTATATATAATATGATATATTAAAATTAATATTAAATTTATTTACTTGAAATTTATAAATTTTTATATCAATTTTTAGGTTATATATTTTAAATTAAATATATATTAATTAGAGTTTTGTCAAGATTTATAATATTTCTCTTTCTTTTATCTATTTTATTGCATATTTTTATTTTCATCTATTTCTATTATTTATAACTCATGTATTAATATCATTAAATTTTATACATATAATATGATATATTTTATTTTAATTTTATAATATTTAAATAAATTAAAATTTTAATATAAAAGTATAATTTTGAATTAATTAATTGTGTATTATTTTTAAATAAAAATAAAAATTAAATTTTTTTTACTATTTTTATATTAGTTTTTAATTATTATTTTTCATAATGAATTTACTCTATTCAATCTGAATTTTTTTTTCAAAATTTCAATATATAACCCATAATTTATATTTTAATCAATAATTTTACAAAATTCATTAAACTATATTGTCCTATCAAAAATATCCTACTCCATTATAATTTTTTCATTTTTTTCTATCCACTCTTATTATTTAAATTTAGACATCATTAAATAGGATTGATATAAAATAACATATTTTCTTTGTCATAAAAATATTTTAAATAAATAAACAATTTTATTCAATATAATTTATTAAATTTACATTTTATTTTTAATTTTTATTATTTTACACCTTACAAAATATTTTTTCTTTTTATTTACTATGTTACAAATTTTTCTTTCGCTTTATGCACACTTACATTATTAATAATTTAGATATTAACATTATTAAATAGTATGAATAGAATATGACATATTTATTTTTATTATTAAATATTTTAAATAAACTAAAATTTTAATATAAATGTAATAATATAATTAATTATATATTGTATTTTTTAATAAAAATGTTATTAATTAAAATCATATTTATCTACTTTAATTTTGTT
The DNA here is from genome assembly GCA_020226215.1 of Sindora glabra. NCBI lineage: Eukaryota > Viridiplantae > Streptophyta > Magnoliopsida > Fabales > Fabaceae > Sindora > Sindora glabra. The sequence continues at coordinate 11,765,144 of CM035232.1, read as the reverse complement.
AGTATTTTTTATATCAATTTTCAAGTGTCATATTTTGTATTAAATATACATTAATTGGAATCTTATCTTTTTTACATTATATTCTCCTTTTCTTATTAACATAATTGCATTTTTCTCATTTTCACTTTTATTATTTATAATTTAAAGATTTTATTTTTAAATACATTAAAATTTTAATATATAAAGTATTAATTAAATTAATTATATATTTTTAAAATTTATCTACTTTAATTTTGTCAACATTTTTTTATCAATTTTTAAGTGTCATGTTTCATATTAAATATACATTAATTAAAATATTATCTTTTTTATCTACTTTATTGTGTATTTTTTATTTTTTAATATATTATGTTATTTACAACTTAAAGGCTAATGTCAGAAAGTAATATAGATATAACATAATATATTTTTATTATAAAATATTTGAAATAAGTTAAATTTAATTGAATTAATTAAATATATACTATATTTTTAATTTTATTACTACAATTATGCACTGTATTTCTTTTTTCATATTCATTTTTATTACTTACATTTAAAATAGTAATATTTTTAAATACATTAGTATTTTAATATAAAAAGCATTAATTAAATTCATTAATTATGTATTGTTTAATATAAAATATAAAAATTAAAATTAAATTTATTTTTATATATTTTATTAACATTTTCCTATAATCCATTTTCATGTACTATATCTTAAAATAAACACACATCAATTGATTATGAAGAAACGTTGTCAAATATTATTTTTCTTTTTTTTAATCTACTCTATTCCAATTTTTCATTTTACATGTCTACTTTTATTGTGTATAAGTTTGATAATGATATTAACAAATAATATAAATATTACATGATAGTTTTTTATTATAAAAATAATTTAAATAAGTTAAAATTTTAATACAAAATATATTAATTAATGAATTAATTGCATGCTTTTATTTTCAATAAATGTTAGTTGAATTTTAAAATCAAATTTATTTTTATAAAATTTATTAATATTTTAAAGGAATACACATTTTAAACTAAATATAAATTAATTAAAATTTTATAATGTAGATACTATTTCTCTCACTTTCATATACTTCAATCCATATTTTTCTTTTTGATGTCTATTCATGTTGTTTACAATGTAAATATAACAAAATATTTAAATAGTAAAATTAAATTTATTTATTAAATATATTTTCTTAATATCAATCTTTAAATTTTATATTTTGTATTAAATTTACTATAATCAGTTTAAAATTTGTCAAAATTTTAATATACAACCTATTAATTTATATTTTAATTAACATAATTTATAAAATGAATTAAATTATACTCTTTTATTAAAAGGATCTTAAAATAGAGATTAAAATTTATTTTTTTGTTTTATAAATTTTTAAATTTTAAATTTTAAATATAATATTTTTAAAAATCTCGTGCGAAATTTCGCAAAGAAGTTTAAAGTAAAGCGTGTGGGAGAAGTCTTATTCTTTATATTTGAAAACTAACATACATTTTTTTCTTTCAATAATTTTATCATTGATAAGATTTTTGCTCCTAGAAACAAAATTGAGTGATTAATAAATCTATTTTCATAGTTAGACTTTTTTTATATTTTTATTATATAAAATATTGTACTTATAATATTCTTTTTATAGTTAATTTATTCAGTTGTGTCCAAAAATTAAAAATTATTTAAATATCAATTATAATTCTAAATTTTTTATATTTAATTTGTTTACAAATATAATTTATTTAAATCTTAAAAATATTTATAAATTCTTGCAAACTTTAAAACTAAATTATACTTAAGTTGTTCCCTTGTACAATGAATCCAATGTCATCAAGAATCTAGAATGCTTATTTCGACTGGCTCGCCGCGCCCCTGTATCAATCTACCGTTGACTGTTGTTTTACTCATCTGTACGAAAAGTGAAACCAGGAGACAGCTGCTCAGTGCTTACCAACCCACGCGATTTCCGGTGGCCGCAACGCAATGCAAACATTGTAGTTGACAGTACAACTAGCCTTTTTCACCCTGTTTGGACGAGAAAACAAAAAGGTGTTGACCAACGTATTAAAATTTAATGGAAAATTCTATTACGCACCAGTGTACGATGCACCAATGTCTGAAAATCATTAGATTTTATTTAGCCTGTAAATACTATGCAATCTAAAAAATCTGGATCTTTAAAAGAGACTGGTGTACTATACAACTGGTACACCGAAATCTCTCTCAATTTTAAGATTCCATGAAAAATTTGAAATTATTATGTTAAGATTATTTAATTATAATTATTTATTTATAATAAATATAATTAAATAATTTTAATTTAATAAATTTTAAAATTATTATATTACTGTGAATTTTAAAATATTTTTCATCATAATATTCTCTAAAAAAATAAAAATAAACAAGAGAAATTTTTTTTTAATAAGCATAATGCTAAGGAAAAATTATTTTTAAATTCAATGCTATTTTAAAACTAATTTTCCAAATAATATTGTTCTCTTTCTTTTAAAAAAATTGAGATGAAAATTGTAAGAATTCATGATTTTATAGATCATATATCAAGACTAAAAATACAAATAAAAGAATATTAAATTAATATTTATGTGAAAGTGTACTTTTATCATGGATTTATTTATTTTGGATAAGGTAGTATTTAGATGAATATCATAGGCATAAATCTCCCTTTTCTTTTTCTAAAAAATATTAAATTAATATTTATATGGAATACTATAGGTATAAATCATATATCAAGATTAAAATCACAAATAAAAGATTATTAAATTAATATTTATGCAAAAGTGTACCTTTATTATAGATTTAATTTTCTTGGATAAGGAAGTATTCAAATGAATATCATAGACATAAATTTTCTTCTACTTTTTTTAAAATATGCGACTTTCAATGAGACAAGTTAATGATTGAAATTAGGTTAGGAGTAGAGAGGACACCTAATTAATATAAATAAAAATCCTATCAGACCCTCTCATTATAAGTCAGTAAAGGTATATGCTTATACTTTAGCGGCTAAATACATTAATCCAAAATTAGGTATCTATAAACCCAAATAATAAATCACTTTAATAAAATGGATTTCAAAAAATAAAAATTTCTTAAATTATTATTTAGTTAGTTTTATCAAAAAATGAAATACTTACAATTAATAATAGCCAATATAAATAACCAATATAAAAATTCTAATATTTTCCTACTTAGACAACATTAATTGTAAAGAGCTTATTTTACAAAACATTTAATATAAAAACTATTCTCAAGCTAAACATCAATTTTTGAAAATAGATCACTTTAATAAAATGGATTTCAGAAAATAAAAATTTCTTAAATTATTATTTAGTTAGTTTTATCAAAAAATGAAATACTTACAATTAATGATGGCCAATATAAATAACCAATATAAAAATTCTAATATTCTCTTACTTGGACAACATTAATTATAAAGAGTTTATTTTACAAAACATTTTATATAAAAATGATTCTCAAGCTAAACATAAATTTTTGAATATGTGGCTATGATTTTGAAAACATATCATCCAAGAGATGATACTTGAAATACAAATCATGTTTAAGCAACCAATAATATCGAATCATGGCAGTAATTGCATTATCATTAACATAAAACCTTCTATGATTATATATATTATCAATTACTTAAATATGAGTCATTTATGTGAAAGTGTAGCAAGAAAAATAACATTAAAAGTGTGATCGAATAAAATATATTATTTTTCAAGTTAGTCCTCAATTATTTCTTTATAATAAGCTCAATAATAAGATAGAGAAATCTTTTGACAATAGTAAATTTAATTATCTCAAAATCCTAAAATAGCATCAATTAAGAGACAAACATCAAATATCGGAGCTAACGACTAGCACTAAGTCCTAATCTTCATAAATTTGTTAACCAAAATGTCTCTAAGTTTTATAATAATATTAATTAAGATACAAATATATAAATTAGAAATTAATGATTGACACTAAATCTTAGTCCTGATAAATTTATTATTAGAATGCTTTAAAGTTTAAAAACAGTGTCAACTAAGAGATAAAAATATATATTAGAAACTAATCAATAAATAATAAATCTTAATCCTAATAAGGTATCATACAAAATAACATTAGACCTGATACCTAACCTTTATCAAGGCAATTTTCATTATCCTAATATAATGCGCATAGAAATCATATATACAAGTTCAGGAGTTAATAACTGGTATGAAGTTTTAGTCCTTATAATTATAATAATTGGTATATTTTACAATATAGAAATACATGTATTGATAAAAATTTCACAAATTGTAAATATAAATACACAATAATGTACCAATATGATTAAGAACAAATATGATAAAAAGTAGCAAATTGTGTAATAATATATAAGACATATGCATTTTGTATATCAATAAATATATTATAATCATCAAGTGAGATTAAGTGTTCTATATAACATAAAACTTCAACTAACCAAGTATATTATAAGAAAAAAAATAAAATTGAATGTCTATATCTCAAGAGGCTTGTAAACATTTTATAAATATAAAAACTTTGGTTTAGGAGAAAAGTGTTTAAATTTCACATAAATATTTTAGCGATATGTAAAATTATAATTTCTTAAATCATTAACTTAATATAATAAAAGAAATCAATTATATAATTAACTTTGGTATTTCAAGCAAGTCATTTACATGAGTATGAAAATTAGATACTAAAATTAATACAAAGTTAATGTAATAAGAAAATTTTCTAAAATATATTTTTAGAGATTACCAGAACAAGTATGAATAAAAATTAGTCAAAAAATTCTCATGATAACAATATACACTATTAAAAAAAGTATTGTATAAAATTTTAAAAAAATGAATTCACAATGCATATGTCAAGAACTTTATACTATGTTCAAAGAAATATACAATAATTTATATGTTAAATTCACTACTATTAGTAAATATGTGCTAACAAAAATTAGTTCAAAATTCAAATATTATATATATAAAAGAGAATTCAATGAGATTTGCACCTCTTTATCACACATATTTTTTGATAAACAAATGTATATAATAATATATAAGTTATTATAAACTAAACTATATAAGTAAATTTTAATATTTAATTGCAATTTTATAAAGTAAAGCAATTTCAAATATTATCAAATAATCTTTAACTATAATAAGCTCTTGAACATAGATATCACACTTTGTAATATAAATAAAATTTCATAATATTAAATCAAACTCCCACTAATATGAAGATTTAGTGCAACTCCAAAAAAATTATACATTATTTCAAAATATAATTATATACACTAATTGATCAATAATTTATTTATCAAATATAATTTTTTTTAAAGAAAGTTATATATAATTCCATCCTGAAGAAGGAAAGGAAAAAAATTATATTTGATAACTGTGCCATAATGCCATAAACAATATAAAATTCAATTTATCACTATATAACTAAAGTTATATAATAATATATGTCATTCTCAAAATTGATTCATTTAATAACTTTTTAAAATATAAGAGAGCTAAATTTAGTTGCACAAATTATTCAATAGCATAAAATAAACAAAAGAGAAAAAAATTATACATTAACAAGATCTACATAAGAGTTCCTAATACATAACTATAAATTTTCCTTTAGGTAGAATATATAGTATGTACTAAGTTTTCTTTCAATATATTAACTTAGTTACATAAAAAATAATATGATATTCAAAAAAAATATTTTTTTCGAGCATATGGACCTTCTATACTAGTTTATCCTTATAATCAAAGTAAAATAATATGTTTTAATTATATCTTGAAAGAAAATAACTAATTAAAGAGGTAGTACTTTTACCATAAAAGTAGAAGAAATAATATTGAAAGTAAAAATGTAACTTTTAGTTCATGGACATAGGAGTAATATATATTATTACAATCTTCCTTTGAGCAAAAAATATAGTATGTAAAAGATTTCCTAATCAAAGCCAATCAAGAGAATATATTAGCATTAAAAATACATCTCCTTTGGACAGACATACTTTTAAAATTAAAGCAACTCTAAAAATTTATATGCTCCATAAGATATTCCTGATTAAAATATGCAACAACCCCCTTTGGGCAGGTAGTTGCATACAATAATAATAAATTAATCCCACATGATGTAACTCAAAGACTTCATAATTAATATGAATAATATCACTTTAGTGATAATTATCCATAATAAATTATAAATTTTTCAAAAGATTCAGGATATAAAAAAATTATCCAAAAAAAATGATATTTTAAGCATAAACAATAGATTATCACAAAATTAAAATATTGTCACATCCAAATTGTGCACATAAATATATCTTAAATTTATGCTATTAAAAAATACAATAAATTTTAAAATATAGATTTATTTTAAAAAATTAAAATTATCATTAAATCAAGATCAATATAGAGATAACTTTATAATTCTAACTAGATCTCTTTAACATGTTTCTTTTAAAGAAACATAAATTAACTTTTTATAAAAAAAATTAAAATAAAAATATTCAAAATAATATTAACATAATTCAATGATATACTTTACTTGATCTAATAAGACCTATGATAAAATAAAAATATTTATAAACATAAATATCATATTTAAAAATGATATAAAAAATTTACAAATACCATGTGTTCAATAATATATATTTATAGCAAAAGAGATTATTTAAAAATAATTAAATGCAATATGTTAGTTTTTAGTAAAATAATCATATTTAGGAATATACAAATATCACTACATTCCCTACTTTAGGTAAAGAATGTAGTACATAGAAATCCTTCTAAAATTGAAACCAATTAGGATAATATATTATTATTAAAAATTTATCCCCTTTTAGGTAATAAAATATACAATAATAAAATAAATCTAGAAATAAAATTACTTCACTAAACTAATTTTTAATTACAACATACAACAACCTCCTTTGGGCAAGTCATTGTATAAAATAATTAAAATTTATTTTATTAAACTTATTTCTAATTATAACACACACTTATTCCCTTTGGGTAGATAAATATGTAAAATAGTTAAAATTCAATCTCATAAACATTTACTAATAGTTTGGAGACTTATGAATTAATAATTTTACTTTAATGACAATTATCCAAATTAATTCATAAATTTTTTAAAAGAATTGAGATATTAAAATTGTGCTCAAAATTATAAAATTAAATTATTAATAATAATATAATCGGTTCATTAAAGGATGCTAGATAATATGTATTAATACTGATAATCAAAATCATATTATATTATAACACAATCTCAAAATTTATTTTATTATATTTTTACTTCAATAAAAAAATATTACTTGATTATCAATGCCACATCATTAAAACCATTTTAAATAATTATTTTTATAAAATATCATCATCTTATCATGATAAGGATGAAATAGAAATCAATAATCTATCAAACTAACTAATAGCATATTATTATCAAGCAATATAATTAAGGTATTATTTTTTCTTCATCTTATGCTCCATATAATAATTATTTTAGCATTAAATGTCAAAAGTAGCAAATAAGAATCTTAATAAATAACTACTAAAAATATAATAAATTTTAATTTTAACTAATCAAATTATCTTTGAGATAGTAATTATCCAAAATATTTTCAATCAATTAATTTAAAATATTAGATACCTAAAAATAATAAAAGATGTCAAAATTTGAATATGAATCCTTATATAAATATATATAATTTATTACTCTGAATTCATAAAGTGATATAATATTGGCATCGTATATATTAAATCAAAAAACTAAATATCATTGATATTATCTTAATATATATACTTGAATCCCTACATGTTATATATATATAATTCAAAACAAAACATATTATATATGCTCTGATTTAATGTTATTTAATGTTATCAACATCAAATCACAATCCTTGGTTCAAATAGGCTTTACATATATATAAAATGATAAACCACATATACTTAATGTATAAGAATGAATACATTGAATCCATAAAAAAAAAATCAAATATGAGTATTTAACAATTCAAAATGGAATCTATATAATCTGTTTATATATTAAATCTAAATCCAAACTTCAACCAATTATATATATAACAATTTTAATATATACAAGACGTTAAATATATATATATATATATATATATATATATATATATATATATATATATATATATATATATATATATATATAATGTAAAGTGCGAATAATATATATGTAAGAATAGAACTATATTTGTGTGTGTGAAACTAGACAAAGATACACCAGAATCAAATAATAAGCTAGATGAAAATAAAATAAATTTATATCAAATTTGCTTTATATATATACGTGTAGACAGTAAAAGAACTTGAAACACGTATATAAAATAAACATTCCATCACCATTAATCGCATATATATAAGAAAACATCAAAATGTAAAACTCATTTTGTATATATATATACACTTATTAACAATTAATGAGTTAAAGCATATGTAAAGTGTCAAAACATTTAAATATACATAAAATGCTCTCTTGAAAACATAAATGCATCATACAAAATGCTAGACATAAAATGCAAAAAAGCTTAATGTGTATATATATAAGTCAACGTACTAAAGCAATATATATATATATATATATATATAAATGAATTTCAATTTATAAAAAATATATAATTATTAATGAAAATTAAATCAAAATTACTAGTTTGATATAACTTACTTTGATACTATATGTAAGAATTCATGATTTTATAGATCAGATATCAAGACTAGAATTACAAATAAAATAATATTAAATTAATATTTATCATAAGTGTGCCTTTATCATAGATTTAATTCTTTTGGGTAAGGTGGTATTCAGATAGATATCATAGGCATAGATCTTTCTTTCCTTCTTCTAAAGTGTACAGCTTATAATGAGACAAGTCAATGATTGAAATTAGGTTATGAGTAGAGAGGAAATCTAATCGATATAAATAAAAATCCTATGAAACCCTCCCATTTTAGGTTAGAAAAGATATAAGTTTACACTTTAGCCACCAAATACATCAATTCAAAATTTGGTATCTATAAGTTTAAGTAATAAATCATTTTAACAAATTAGGCTCCAAAAAATGAAAATCTCTTGAATGTTTTATTAAAAAAATAAAATACTTATAATTAATGATAACTTACATAAAACTTTAACAGAAATTACTCAAAATAACATTAGATTGGAAAATTATTTTTTTACAGCATAATGTGTGTGAAAGAGAATTGAATATTCAATAACGAAATAAATCTTATTACAACACATCAATTCATCACAAACTTAAATCCTAAAAAATTGAAAAAACCCTTTAAAAAGTTAAATTTTTTTAACAAAATAATGACTAATACAATATTCAATTACTAAAATATTCAATAATAAAATAAATATCACTACAATACATTAACTAATCACAAATTACAAAACTAAAACTCAAAAAATAAAAAGAAGTTGAAAAATTTCCTAATTTTTTTTACAAAATAATTATCAATACAACAATCAATCACTAAAATATTCAACAATGAAACAAATATCACTACAATACTTCAACTCTTTACAAATTACAAAACTAAAATCCAAAAAATAATAAAAATTGATAAACTAACAAACTAAGATGAAACAAAGAAAACTCATTGATTAAAATGCTTAGTAGGGTTAAGAGAATGCAAAGGTTGCAAGAAATGATGACAAAGAAAGTGACAGGGCAATCATAAAGACTGAGATAGAGAAAGATGAAGGGAGAAGAGGAAGAGGAAGGAAAAATGAAGGATTTGGTGTTGAGCACTGGTATATAGTCATGTTTGATAATAAATATATCCGTCACTAAATAATATTTAATGAAATGATATACTTAAGCTATTGATGGATTTATCAATACTTGTTGCTAATTTTTTTAAAAAAAATCATTCTACTAATAAATAAATTTTTAAATTTTTATGTAAAAATTTATCAATAATTTGTTACCCTAATTTTTTAAATTGTCACTACTTTTGTTAATAAATTGTACTAATAGAATTAATGACAAAGAGAGATTTAAATGGGAAAATTTTAAAATATAACAAAATTAACAACAAAAATAGCAACGGGTTGAATAATTTGTCATTGGAACCACCATTAAATTCATAAGTCAAATATGACTCTTGAAATCCTATTTATCAACAAAAAACCCATCTCTAAATTTGTAACTAATTTTTGTCAATAAATACAGGCTTTCTTATAGTGTTTATTATAGTGTTCTAAATTTCATACATATTGTAATATTAATTTTTTTATGCGTGACATTAGAATCATCGGATTTATAATCCAATTTTTTAATTTTCTATTTTGAAAAACGAAAGCAAGCCATCCTTTTCTCTTTCCGTGAACTGCAATTTTTGATAGTTTGTCTCATGGTAGAGCTCACAACTAGGGCTCACAAAGTGTGAATCAAATGTGAGACAAGCTTTTCCATCCTCTGTGAAGCATAGAGGCAGAACATCTCTTCATTTCTCACCTTCGCGTTGCGTTGCTTTGCTTTGCTTTCCACAATATCAACTCATACTTGCAGTTGCTGTGTAAATCTTGCCTATATATAATAGCCTATTCGTAACTTCATTCTGAGTATAATGCTTTATTTATTTCTAATGAAATGAGACTGGTTCTAGTTGGTTTTGCATGCAAACTATGACATTACTTGTTAATTTTTGGAAGAGGAAATTGATGACTATGATAAGAAGAGTGAAAACAAATCCTATAATCAAGCTTGTTGGAATGTTGAAACCGGAAATTAATCCATCCAAGTTACTATTTAGGTGGGAAATCAGAAGAGTAATAAAAGGCAACCTCAACATGAGTTTTTTCAATTGGATCTCCTAGGAGTAATCATGTATAGAAAAATAATTTGGAATTTTATTTATTTATTTTTTAATTTTAGATTCAATTTCGGGTTTAGATTTTTTTTTCCTTTTCTATAGTGTATCATTGAAGGTGATTCAAGACTTTCATAAATTACTTTTTTTTTTCACAGTTTTAATGCATGTAATATTACTAGAAATTGTTACTCATTTTATGATAAATTTGAATTTAATCATCACTTTTATTTTAATGCTACCACTCTATTTTTATTTTTAATTTTTATGAGATTTATTATATATAATTTATCAATTAATAATTTAAAATGAATTAGACGAATCAATTTTTTAAAGATGTTTCTTGATATTTTTGTTTCTCCATTTTAATGCATAAATTGTCATTAAAAATTATATTTTATGATCAAATTTTGTTATTTTTTGGCTAAATGTCCTAAAGAATTTTCGTCTAAAGCTAACTATGTGTGTTGCAAAAACTTAATCCTCACTTTAATGAGAGAAAGTTGAAAGGAAAGAGGAGTTAATATATTAAAAGTACTCTTTTTTCTCCCTTTTTATCAATTCCTCATTTCTAATATTAATTATAAATAATTTATTTTGAAGGTAAAACAAAAGGTTTCCTGGCTAAGTTGTATGATAATGTGAAAATTGACCTCTATGGTTTGTAATTTTTATTTATTTATTTTCCTTTGTATTTTATTACCATAAGACCTAGTTGATAGGTTTAAAATGGAGCCATTAAAAAGAAGTTATATTTGGCACAAAACATAAAGATCTATAGAAAATGAGTAATTTCTTTACTTATTAAATATTTAATATTTATGATATATATATTAAGTTTTAAAATTATTCAAAATAATTATTTAAATATTTTTTAACAAATGAAGTTTTAAGACTATAGATTTTAATACAATATAGGACTTGCATGATAGTATATGTGCATGTTGCACCCCATTAAGCTTGTGTTTGGAATAGGTGATTTTAGGGGTGAAAAAAATGGGGTGGGTGAAATTGGGAGTGAAATTATTGATTTCACCCATTTGGCTACAAAGGGGAATGGGGAGAAGTAAAAGAAGCATGAAAATTCGGTGGGACTGATAATAATTTCACCCCTCCCTAGAAATAGGAAGAAAACTGCAGTGAAAGGGCTTCTTTTTTTCACATTTCCACACTTTGCCTCTATGAATCACTCTCCTCTTCATCCTATTTCAGAGCACCTCCATTTATGTCGTAACCACCACCAAGACTCCAGAATAGGTATGTTGGGCAAAAATACCGGATTACGCGTATTTTATAAACAATTTATCGTTTTACCGTAGTTTGAAAATAAATTACCAAAATACGCAGGGCGCCATTCAAAATGGCGCTCGAAAGGCTTGGAGGCGCCATTCAGAATGGCGTCCTCCCCCTAGAGGCGCCTTTTGAAGTGGCGCCTCCCGAGGCGGGAGACGCCATTCAAACTGGCGCCCTCCGTAGGGGAAGGCGCCATTTCAAAAGGCGCCCTCGGCGCCATTTTGAAATTTTTTTTTAAAATTTGAATTGGGAGGCGCCATTTCATCAGGCGCCTCCCCCTTCTATATATACACCTCCGCCCCTCCTCACTCCCCAACGCCGAAACCCTTTTACAGCCTCTTTTCTTCTTTTCTTTCTTCGTAAAACTTGCAGCCACTTCCCGCAGTTCTTCATATTTTATATTCCTTCGTTCATAAATCATCATCTGTTCTTTCTTTTGTGCATTTCATTCGGAAGTATTTTCTGCTTTGGAGCAAATCTGATCTTCTTTTAATTCTTGCTTGGTTAGTATATTTATAATTTTTATTTTTATGTTATATATTTTTTTAAATTAATTATTATGATTTATGACATGAAATGATGATTTAGGATTTAGAAAGAATTTTCTGTTATAATTTATAAATTTTATTTGTTTAAATTTTGATAATTTTTGTATTTATATTATAATATTTATTTTATATTGATTATTATGATTTATGATGTGAAATGGTGATCTAGGATTTAGAAAAGATTTGTACAAATTTATATGATATGTGATAGTTTATATTTTTTACTGGCTAGTATTTTTATAATATCTGTATGTATATTATAATTTATATTTCATGTTGATTATTATGATTTATGATGGAAAATGATGATCTAGAATTTAGAAAAAATTTATATAAATTTATGTGATCTGTGATAGTTTGTGATTTTTACTGGTTAGTATTTGTATATTTTTTACATTTATATTATAATTTTTATTTTATGTTAATTATTATGATTTATAATGCGAAATGATGATCTAGGATTTAGAAAAAATTGAAGCTTTAACATATTATATTTTTTAGAAAACTAACATGTTATTAATAATATTTTTTTTACAATCATTAATTATATTTTTTAATTTATTACAATATTTTAAGTGAATTGAAGCTTTAATATACATTTTTTAACAAAAATAAATAATTTCATATTATAATCTATAGAAAAAAAGTTAGTGATTAAATTAAATATTATTTATATAAATATCTTTAAATTTTTGTTGATGATAATTTTTAAATATTATATTTTAAATTTAAAATACATCAACTGAAAGTTCTCAGAGGGTTTACAGTTCGTACATAATTTATTCTTCATTTCATGTACCTTGCTGAATTTTTTCTTCTTTATTTCTTCAATCATTCTATTAAAAGTTGAAATGGAATATATTGAATAATATTAATATAATATAATTTCATATTTTTGACATAAAATTATTTTTAATGATCAAATATCTTTTTTTTTTAAATTTATGTTATGGAAAATGCTAATTGAAATAACTAACTATATATTTTAGCTTTAATGATAGTAGTTAAGAATAAGAATTAATTATCTTTTAAAATTCATTAATATTTTCTTGATATAAAAATTCGAACACTATATTTTAAATTGAATATACATCACTAAAATTTTATATATATTGTTATTTTTATTCCTTTAATATATTATCTTACAAAATATATTTAATATTTTCAGATTGTCGAGTGGCACCAGCCTGATAGGGTTTTGCGGCAGTTTGGACTACTGCCAGGCTATTCTAGAGCCACCGAAGCAGGTGGCGGACGTCCATTGCCTTCACTTGTCCGGTCGGCATGACGAGGAGTGGCACATCCGCCATCAGCCGTATATTGCACTCTGGGATATCCGGCGAGACTTGTGCGTTATCGCCGAGCCGACGACACGCCTAGTTTTGGGACCACGATCCGATTACATGACATGGTACAGACGGGTTATCAGGTGATGTATTACACTCGTTGGGGGAGCTGCTAGACCTTGTGGTAATATTGCGTGCTAGTTTTTTGTATCTGATTTTCTTTAAATGCATTAGTATTATAACTAACTTTAATGTTAAAAATTTGCATAGGTAAATGAGGTTTCCACACTACAGGACTTCACTACCCCTGAGGGGCAGGCTGTGTTCACCTTCGATGCGCTTAGATCAGCGACGGAGTCCATCCTTCATGCGATTCAGGAGGTTGATCATGTGATTATTGACTCACATGCGGAGCCAGCTCCCCAGGCCCATCATATCCCATACCCTGCGGAAGGTGACCATGATCAGCCTCGCTCTCGCCGACGACGTTGCACTGCTCCACGACATACGTCGCAGGATGATGTTCCGTCCGCTTCAACAGTGCAGCAGATTCCACCTTCGACTGCCCAGGAGACCATGACGATGATGCCTGATGTTACTACCTCATCTTATGTGTACCCTACTGCACCTGATGATCCTTCATCCTCCACCATGTTCCCGACTGCACTATATGGGCCGTCGTCATCCCAGATGTACCAGTTTTCTCCTGGTGTTCCATCCTCATTCCAAGCATTTCCACACATACCAGGAGTTTCATCTTCATTCTATGCCTTTCCTTCCGATGATGTAGGTCCATCGCAGCCATATCGTCCTGCATTTGATTAGCATACCCATGATCAGGGATTAACACATGGTGGCATGATGACAGACGACTCAGATCTTGTAGATAGAGGTAGAGGTGGAGGCAGAGCGGGAGCCAGAGGCAGAGGCAGAGCGGGAGCTGGAGGTAGAGGAGACACAGACACCGGGGATGTGACTCCTGAGCCTGCGCAGAGGGTTAGTAGATACGGTCACCACATTACCGATCCTGGATGTGGGATTGGACATCACTTACATAGATATTAGCTTTCTTTTCTATGTTTGTTGTATATTTACGTACATTTATCTTACTACTTTATTGCCAAACATCAACATTTAGGATAATTTTACTACTTTATTGCCAAACATCAACATTTAGGATGATTTTAATTACTACGACATTTTTAATTGCTTGCGTAGGAACAATTATAAATAATAATAAACTTCAAAATCATTGTAATATTTAGTTTTTTTAAAAAAATGATGATAAGGACATCTCCCAAATATAATAACTAACATTATTAATTATCATACTTTCACAACTGTTATAATTATCTACTCTTTTTTTATTTACCATGTGAAAATAAATAAATAATATTAAATTAATTTAATAAATTTTATATTCATAATGTGAAATATATATTTATTATTTAATTAAATTTTTTCTCATTATTTATTTAAATATAAAAAAATTAATAATATTAATTATAATATTTGAAGGATAAATAACCATCATCCTTGTAAATGACATTAAATGCTGTGTTTATTCAATACGTTATGAGTCGAGTTCACTAAACATTTAAGAATAAAAATACGTAGCACAATTGTTAACGTAGATGGGGATGCTGCCCATGTACAGTACCAAAATTCAAGTCTCTTGCATTCACAGTCGACACGGTCACCGGCTAATTAACTTAGAAATGAGGAGCGAGAGTGTCGTAGGCCAAAAGTGCCATATCGCCTGCCGTCCCTTCCCTTCAGCACCAACGACGCCATTTCGTATACCGTACCTCTACACATCATTTGGCGTCTCTCCATCGCTGTGCGTATCTTCTATGCTTATTTCGATAAAATGTTTCGAAGGAATGATAAAACGAATAATAGTTTCTTAAAAAATAGTTAATCGGTACTTTTCCCTCTCATTGCCAAAATAGTTTCTTAAAAAATGAATAATAATTTTTTAAAAATTTTTAACTATCTTCAACCTTGTCATTTCGCATTTACTTTATTACAAAATAAAAATAATTTTATTGAGATAAATATAAAGTGACAAGAATATTATTGGAATAAATACAAAATAAGAAAAATATATTTATTTCGTTATATTTCTTTTCATTTTTAACAATCTTCAACTTCGTAAATAAAGAATATTATTGAATAATTCAATAAATTTACTTATGTGTAATAACATATTAAATAATTACTTGTAATAATATAATTTCAAACGTTAGAAGTTTATAATTTCAAAAATTGATAAATATTAAGTGTCATTAGATCAGATTTTGAGAGACATTAATATAAATTACGTAATTATTTTTTATTGATCCTATATTTTTAAAATAATATTTAATTATTTACTAAATATTTATTATTTTTATTCATTATATTATTATGATTAACTATTTTCTTATTTAATTCATATAATAAATTTATATATTAGATATCAAAGTGGAGTTAACATATTTTTATATGACATCAAATATAATTATAAAATGAGTAATTTATTTTTAAAAAATTATTTTGAGTCATAATTATATATTATTTATTTTTAAAATTTTTATTTTTAAATGATATCAAAATTAATTATTTTTGAAAGGAAAAATTGAAAAAAATAGGACCGAGGGCGCCACCTTGAATGGCGCTCTCAAAGCGTCCCAGGTGGCGCCATCTTTGGATGGCGCCCCCCCCAACTGGCGTCTTTCCAAATGGCGCCTCCCCTCTCCGTGCATATTTTGGTAATAAGTTTTCAAAAGACGGTAAAACGGAAATAAGTTTCGTAGAAAATGTTAAAATAGTATTTTATCCAGTATGTTGTCTCCATGTGCAATTTGTGGTTGTTTATTCTGTTATTTCTATGTGCTTGAAACATAGGATGGCGTTGGCTGCTATGCAGAGGAAAAGGGTGCATTTCTAATGGAAGCTCGACCATCGAAGTGACATCGACGGAAGCAAGAGCCATTCTTGCTATCAAATTTGTTGATCATTGGACAAAGCTTGTTGGTATTGATGCCCAGGGATGAGATGCCCAAGTTTATAATGATGCTATATCCTTGTGAGTCTCCATGACTAGAGTCAGAGAAGATCATTAGGAGCGGGGAAAAGCTATCACCTAAACTACTACGTATACCAATGCCTTTGTATTAGCCATAAAAGGAAAAAAAAAGAGAAAAAAAACCATTTCATTGTGTTGCGACATCGTTATGCTACTGTAATTAATTATTCATTTACTTGCAAAGGATTGCATTTTTGTTCTTCTACGAGGACATTACAATAATTTGATTTAATCATATTTTCTTCCTCCTTTATTTTCACTTATTCCAAACAAAAAATAAATAAATTTGACTCATATTTTTTTTTTCATTTTCACCCATTCCAAATATCTCAAAGTAAAATTCCTTCACCTTTAATTTCTTCCCCTTCCATTTCCTTTCATCTCCAACTTCCTTCCTTTCCATTTTCACCTCTAACCAAACAAATTATAATAAATTGAAAAAAGGAAAAAGAAAACTGATGGCTTTGGAATCTAGATACACATGGGTTTGACAAACATGGAGTCTGACTAAAGGGGGTTCTGTGTGCTACTGCCGGCCAAATATTTTGTTTTTAATTTCATCAGGATATCATGCTCTTTATGTACGTATTTAAAATATTCTAATATTTAAATATTTGGCAGTTGCATTTGATATTAAGGTAATTTTAAAAAATATAATATTTAAGAATATATTTATATGTCAATAACAATAAAAAATTAAAATTAATAAAAAAATGAAAAATGAAAAATGTAATTTAAGAAAATATATAATTTAATGAATGAATAAGTTGAATTAATTATTTATTCAAAACTTATAAATTATTTATAATTTATTTAAAATTTTATATCAAATTATAAATAAATAAAAAATTAATAATACTTCATTCACTTTTAACTCGCATTCTCCTTGGTTTCCCAACAGATTTGCTAAGTGCTATGAATAAGCAGCAGATTCTTGAAATCTTGCACAAGGCTCCAACCTACACGTTGCATTAATCAGAACAATTCTGTTAAATTTAACTTTCTCTAGACTACTATAAAGTAAAAATGTACATGGGCCAGGCTACCTATCTAATCAGTTAGGGTCGGCCCAAAAAAATATAAGATTTAAGCTCATTTTTTTAGTCCGATCGGCCCATTGGGTTTTTTTTATATGGCCTGACAATAATCGAGCTGAGCTCGAGCCATAATTAAAAAGCCTGACTTGGCCTAACCTGACCCGATTATATTAATTTATTTTTTAATAATATAATTATATATTAAAAAATAATTATATCTTATTATTTTTAATATAAAAAATTAATTTGATATAATTAAATATTTTATATATTTAAGTATCATATTATCTCTTTAAATGCATATTTTTATATTAAAAATAATTTTTTTACTTAAAAATAAAAAAAATTAAAGTAATCGAGTAATCAGGCCAAGCTTCGGGTCATATATATTAATAATCGAGTCAGGCTGAGCTAAAAATTTTTAAAATATAATCGAGTCGGGTCGAGCTTAAGCCATAATTTTTTTATTGTTTGATTTGCTTGACCCAGCCCAAAACCCGCCGACTCTACCCATGTACGCCTCTACTATAAAGACTTTGGCCAGACTTCCTATAGTGCCCAGAAAGTTGAACCTGTTTGGTGCTAAAATCTAACAGTATAGCTTCTTTTCTTTGTCAATATAAATATTTATAATTTAATAATATTTATGTAATAAAATTTTTTTAATTCAACTCTAATATAAATATTTATAAATTTAAATAAAAAACCTCATGATAAGAAAATAATTATAGATTAATAATTTTAATTTGAACAAAAATAAATCAAAATAAGAAAATAATCTTAATCATTATTAAAATTTGACTCAGATTCTAACAAGAACCAATATTACAAGCACATGATACATAAAACATATATTCGAAGATGATTTATAATTTGCCGAAAAAAATGTAAAATACTTTTTTTTAATTTTGAGTTAATTGAATTTTACTTTCTTCTATTTTGAAAACTTGTAGTCACCCTTTTAAATTATATAAAATTTACATTTAACACCCACATTAACTTAATTTATCACTTTATTAAATTATATAATTTTTTAATGATATTTTTAAACAAAAAATATAATGTTATAGTATTTTAATTTATCTTTTTTACACAAATAATTTTCATGTTATATAATTAACAGGAATTAAATTACATATATAGAGTTTTAATTAAATAAAAAAAATAAGTTACAAAATTATATGCAAAAAAATGATGAAACAAATCAATATACTATAATATTATAATTTTTATTTAAAAATATCATTAAAAATTATATAATTTGATAAAATGGTAAATTAAGTTGATTATGAGTATTAATTTCAAGTTTTATATAATATAAGAATGTGATTTTTAATCTTTTAAAATAGAAGAGAGAAAAATTCAATCACTCCAAATTTGAACGTGGTATTTTATATTTTTTTTATAATTTATAAAATGTTTCTCTCACTTTATAAGCCAGTCTATTGTGAAGTTCACTGATGGAAACAACTTGAACAATTTACAATATGTGTAGGCTTCAAGCTTGATATCGGCCAATTCTTGTCGATGAACGCGTTGAAAACCAAATAGCAAAAAGCAATAAAAACAATCATGTGGGCTTTGCGTGTTATTTAGTCTATTTTGTTAAAAGATGCCCAGAAAAAAAAAATGACCCATTAAAAACATCTGAAATCTGATATATAACATGAATATTAATAAATATTTAATTTTGTTAGACTTTATATATTGTATTTACTTTATATCTGTAATATTGTAATTTAGGATATCTAATAATTAGATACCACGTATAACATCAAGTTTTTGCTTGTAAATAAAAGTCCCTCCGACTTTGAAGGGCAAACTAAACTTTCCTAAAAAATTTATGATTCCTTCTCCTTATATTTCTCTATTCTTCTCTTCTCTAGCTTGATTCTCTTTGTCTTTATTTAATTTGGATCATTCTTTTCTTTTCTTTTCTTTTCTTTTCTTTTCTTTTTGTACTCACGTTTAGAGACTTAGCTCGTGAACCAAACAAACTGTTTGTATTTGATATGGAATAAAAAACAAGGAGCACCGGCCAGACTAAGGGTTAAAAGTTGTTAACTTATCTTGTAGCCTAAGAAAAGAGACAGCTAGACATACATATTTTTTATCTCCGATGGTAGGCAATGCATGGTTTGCCACATTAGAATGAGAAGACGCATGCACGATCAAGTTTGAAGTCACTATTGAAACATGTGTATTTGTGTGAATTCTTCACAAAGAAGGTTGTCCATTTTAGCTGTTTTTAATTTGCACATCTGTGCATTCATACGTAAACATTTTAAATGCAGATAACTATAATACGCAGCCTAAATTGTCTTGTTATAAGCATGTAATTGTCCCACTGAAGACAACCTCGAACTGCGGATGTGTAATATGGAATGGGAAAGATGCCGTAGCGAGGATTGGAATCTTCCCACTGCCTCATGCCACCATGAAAACCAATTTCGTTTGCATTTTGTATATATATGTATGCTTGCCTACCGGAAGGGTGGTTTGTCCTGTCTGTGTATATATCATATGTAGCTGTGCACATCAAATGCAATAAGTGTCTGCGCATGCTCCACACGGACTCTTCCTTCTTCACAGAGGTCTGGGTTCCTTGTCATATTATTTGTGCATGTTTTCTGGACGCAACTGAAATTGCTGAATTGGTTTCCGTTTTGAGTCAGAAACATTGATCAAGAAATATAGCTAGGATAGCGGTGTAGACTAGTTAGCCTACCACATGTATAGCATCAGAAGTTAGTGTGAAAGCAAACTGAATCAAATTTCATTCATGCCAAAATCTTTCTTCATGCATTTTTCCCTAAGAAAATAATTGGCTAGATCTTTATTTATCCAAGAAGCGGACACCAGGGGATGTAGCTCAGATGGTAGAGCGCTCGCTTAGCATGCGAGAGGTACGGGGATCGATACCCCGCATCTCCATTTACTTCAACTAATTTTAACTTTTTCTGAAATTGAATTCGCAGCAAAAGAGCCAAGGATCGAGATAATATGGTGCTTGCTACGTGCAAAAGCAGCTGAAAAAGCAGTATCTAGTTTTTGAAGCTTTTCATCACCTGAGGCAAACAGTGATAGCTAAGTGTGTGCTGCTGCTACATCAATTACCATATTTTTCTACGCGTCCCCCAAGCACACACACTATTCCACTTCATTCATGTGAAATTAATTCCCGGAATAATTAAAGCACTCCTAGTCCCCTATTGTTTGCAACCAGCCCCTTCACTTCATGTGAAATTGATTCCCGGAATAATTAAATTGATTACCAATTATTCCCTTTAAGTAAATAAAATATACAATAATAAAATAAATGTAGAAATAAAATTATTTTACCAAATTAATTTGTAATTATAACACACAACAACCTCTAATTATAACACACACTTACCCCTTTTTAGTAGGTAAATATGTAAAATAGTTAAAAATCAATCCCATAAATATTTATTAATAGTTTGGGAACTTATGAATCAATAATTTTACTTTAATAATAATTATTCAATTAATTCATAAATTTTTCAAAAGAATCGAGATATTAAAATTATACTCAAAATTATAAAATTAAATTATTGATAATAATATAATCAGTTCATTAAAGGATGCTAAATAATATGTATCAATACTGATCATCAAAATCATATTATATTACAACATAATTTCAAAATTTATTTTATTATCTTTTTACTTCAATAAAAAATATTACTTGATTATTAAAGCCGTATCATTAAAACCATTTTAAATAATTATTTTTGTAAAATGTCATCGATAAGGATGAAATAGAATTTAATAATCTATCAAACCAACTAATAGCAAATTATTATCAAACAATATAATTAAGATATAATTTTTTCTTCATCTTATGCTCCATATAATAATTATTTTAGCATTCATGTGAAATTGAATCCCGGAATAATTAAAGCTCTCCTAGTCTCCTATTGTTTGCAACCAGCCCCATCACTTTTTATTTTTGAAAATCTTATCTTTTTCCGTAAGCAACAGTGAGACGTCGGCAGCTACTAAAGATTTTCAGTCACAGCTATATGTGCTTTTTACACTAAAAACGGCTGAGCTGTTGTTATATATGATATAATATAATGTCAAATTTAATATTATAGCACAAAACAAACAAAAACGATGGTAGATTTAATCTGCAATGAATGAATTGAGAATCGATGTAACTTGACCATACAGAACAAACATCACTCACCCCGTCAGCCATGTGCCGCCTTACCCCTCCTTCTGTTTTTTCCTTAAATGTCTACAGCAGCTCACAGTTTTTGTTCGTTTGCAGAGATAAGGTTGCTTCGTTTTTAACCCTTTTTTCCTTCCTTCTTCCTATTTGTCTAGTCTTAACATTATGAATAATAAACATTTGTAATGAGTTATATATATATATCATAATATTGTGAATGAAAAGTACAAAGTAGTATTTAATAATTGCTGGTTCCATACAAAGATTAGGTTCTGTACATGGTTGCTCCCTCCGCTCCTTGTTTCTGGTAATACAGTTATCACTAACTAGAACAAGAATAGTACGAATATAATAATCATCGCTCCTGTGTTAACAAATCCTATTTTTAAGAGTCTTTTGGTTTGAAGTTGCTTATTAGTTGTTTTAAGCTTTATAAGACGAGTTATGGTCGTTTTCTCGAACTTAGTAATTTAATCTAAGGGGTCGTTTGGTTTATAGCAAAAACATAGGAAATTGTATTTCCCAGGATATAAACTACAGTAAAGTTGTTTGGTTTGCACAAATGAGAGGAAATAAATCTTCCTGGGAACTTGTGTTTCCCATAAAACACGGGAAATCACTTACCCACTCCCCCCTAGGTAAGTTCTATTTCTTGTATGTTTAACTAATTCATAGACAAAAATATCCTTACTAAAATTAATTAATACTAATTTTACCCTTTTAATTGATTATCAGATTTTACTTTGTGAATGTCCATTTTAATTAGTGTTACTGTTATTTTACAGTTTGCTCATATATATATTACATGACATATTTTATTATTATTATTTTATAAAAAATTTTAAATATTTAATTTAAATAAATTAATTAACAGCATATTTTTATTTAATTCCTACGTTATTTTATAACCCACTTATTATTTTATTTTTTTATTTATTTTATTGCATAATTTTCTTTTACTTCTTTTTTATTTTATCTATTACTATTATTTGAAAGTTAGATTATAATTATTAAATAATATAAATATAATATGATATATTTAATTTGATTATATAAATATTTTGAATAAATTAAATTTTTAATATATATTATATTAATTGCATTATATAATTATATATTATATTTGTTGATTGAAATTATTTGAATATTAAAATAAAATTTTCAAATTATTTGATAAATATTAAATTTTATAAATATTTTTTAATATTAAATTTCAAGCCCTATAATTCAAATTAAATATATATACACGCACACACACACATCAATTAGAATTAAAATTTTTTTAATTAGTTACTGTTTAGAGAACAAATAGTAATATGTTATTATTTGATAATTTAATTTTTAATTAAACTTAATTTATCTATTTATTTGAAGTTTTCAATTGATGTTACTATCTTGGAACGTAACAGTAACATGTTACTGTCTAGAGAAAAAATAGTAATATGCTATTATCTATTTATTTAAGATTTTTAATTGATGTTACTGTCTTGGAACGTAACAGTAACATATTACTGTCTAGAGAAAAAATAGTAACACACTATTATTTAGCAATTTGATTATTAATTAGACATGATTTATTCATTTATTTGAAATTTTTAGTTGGTGTTACTGTCTTGGAACGAAACAGTAACATGCTATTATTTGGCAGTTTGGTTGTTAATTAGACATGATTTATTCATTTATTTGAAGTTTTTAGTTGGTGTTACTGTTTTCGAACGAAACAGTAACATGTTACTGTCTTGGAACGAAACAGTAACATGCTATTATTTGGCAGTTTGGTTGTTAATTAGAAATGATTTATTCATTTATTTGAGGTTTTTAGTTGGTGTTACTGTCTTCGAACGAAACAGTAACATGCTATTATTTGGCAGTTTGATTGTTAATTAGACATGATTTATTCATTTATTTGAAGTTTTTAGTTGGTGTTACTGTTTTCGAACGAAACAGTAACATGCTATTATTTGGCAGTTTGATTGTTAATTAGACATAATTTATTCATTTATTTGAGGTTTTTAGTTGGTGTTACTGTCTTGGAACGAGACAGTAACATACTATTATTTGACAATTTGATTATTAATTAGATATGATTTATTCATTTATTTGAGATTTTTAGTTGGTGTTACATTTTAGAATGAGACAGTAACATGTAATATATTACTATTTAATTTACAAATAGTAATAAATTATTTTTTAGTAATTTTATTTGTTAAAAGAATTTATGACTTTTAAAAATTTTTAATTTATCACCGCATTCATACAGTTAAAAAAAAATAATTTCAGTATATAATATTCATAAATCATAAAATTGAAACCTATTTTAAAAAAAATATGACGCTATCACCTCTTTAAAATCAATTAATATCTATTAATATATATTAAGTTATTATTGAGGATATTGTAGTCATTTCATTGTTATTTCCTAGGAAATTCAAAGTTGAACCAAACAAAACATAGGAATTTATTTCTTGTGATATGTGACTTCCTTTATGTCAACCAAACAACATTTAAGAATTTCCTAGGAAGTGTACACAGTAAATAACTTCCTAAGAAATTCAACTTCCCATGGGAAGTTACTTCCTGCATGAACCAAACGACCCCTAAGACAGTTGACCGGGAATCTTTTGGTTTGATTATCTATCTTGGAAAACGAGCTATCCACAGTGTTTCTCCCGATGCTCTGGCATGCGTGTATGGCCGTCCATTTTAATATAAAAAATAGAAAAACTTATCCAGTCAAATTAACTTTTATAAAATATGGTCTAAACTCTAAATACATGCTCTCTGATCTAAAATTGACCTAACTTAGCAGGTGAGAAAAGCAAAACACCTAACTAGTTGGACACTGCAATGGTAAAGTGAAGGCCTGTGACTGAAAGGAGAAGAAATCAGTGGTTGCCCACAACTGCTTCATGACAGTTTTTTTAACTTGAACATAAACAGTTATAATTAAGCTGTTTTAGTGGTATTGGAATCAGCCACCCAATAACCCCTCGGTATAGACTAGGATTCTTTAAATGTGTGTGAATATTTGGATGGAAATGACTTTTTTATGGCATAAGACAGATAAAAAGAGCTCTAAACCACGTGGTTTGAGGGAAAAGTGTACTGTCATAGCAGAAAAGAGAAGCGGCTGCGCTTGGCGGTTTAGGGTCCCCACAGCTCACTGATGTGTCAGCTCCTTGGCTAAGCAAACCCCCTTGGCTCCGTCGCAGCAGCATCTATTTATTCCCCCACCTCTACACCTCTGTTTTCCTCATAGTCTCATTATCTCTCTCTCTTTAAACGTGTGACCTAATAACTACATTTCTGAACCCTCATTACTCTGTAAAAGAAAAATGGCGTTTTGGGGGCTTCTCTTTGTGGGCATCCTCTCTTTGGGGTCATGTGTTCATGGCTATGGTGGTGGTTGGATGAATGCTCATGCCACCTTCTATGGTGGTGGTGATGCTTCTGGCACAATGGGTATCTTACACTTCCCGCTTTAAACTCATTCTGTGCTATTAACACATTATGTTTACGCATCAATGCATTACCTTATACATACATCATTGTCTAATTCAAACTGACTTGACATATTTTTAAACTTCATAGCACTGATTTGATTCAGACTATGTCATGTGTAAAGTGCAAGAGATTTATGTGTGGGAGTAGCAATTTTTAAGGATGAAGATACATTTGCTAATTCTCTATGCCCGTTTGGTTTGTTTGAATATGTTAAAGGTGGAGCTTGTGGATATGGGAATCTGTACAGCCAGGGGTATGGGACAAACACAGCAGCATTGAGCACGGCCTTGTTTAACAATGGTTTGAGCTGTGGTGCTTGTTTTGAGATCAAGTGTGTGAGCGACCAAAAGTGGTGCCTGCCGGGCTCCATTGTGGTCACTACCACTAATTTCTGCCCACCAAACAATGCCTTGCCCAACAATGCTGGCGGCTGGTGCAACCCTCCCCTTCAACATTTTGATCTGTCTCAGCCTGTTTTCCAACGTATTGCTCAATATAAGGCTGGCATAGTACCTGTTGCTTACAGAAGGTATTGCTTCGCTCCTAACATTTAATCCGCGGCATTTTTGTTTTTACATTCTTTGGCCTAATTATCTCAAAATCCATTTTGGAATTTTATGAATTCAGTGATTGTATCTCTGAGACCATCTTGTCACTTCATGCCTAATAAAACAAGGCTATGATATTGGTCAGTTTGGCAGTATCTGTCCTGCCCTTCTCTGAGTATAGATTTTTCTTTGTTGTATTCATGATATAGTAATTTGAATTAACTTACTACATGTGTACAGTTAAAGAAGTTTTAAATGAGAAAAAATGAAAGTATATTTTTCTTTCATTTGTCCAAAATGTGTTCTAAGGCTTTCTTTTTAGTTCAACTTTGTTCTATGTTCTCGTTTTTTTGGATGTTGAATTGATCAGAAAAATAAGGATAGTTGATATGTTCCTAGGATTCTCAGATTCTTATTTTTCAGAAGAATCTCCTGAATATATATGCAAATTTGTCCAACTAAGTTAGGTTACTTTTCTTTAAGAATATATTCCTCCGGGAACAAAGATAGAATGCACAAACACTTGTGATCCCTTTTCATCTGGGTATAGCTTGTGCTTCTTTTTTTTTTGGGTTGTCATTGTTTTTGTTGATTACATGCCTTTTTTTCTTTTTTCCATGTGATAACGCACAGGGTTCCATGCCAAAGGAGAGGAGGCATCAGATTCACCATCAACGGCCATTCATACTTCAACCTGGTACTCATCACCAACGTTGGCGGTGCCGGTGATGTTCACGCCGTTTCCATCAAAGGTTCAAGGACTAACTGGCAACCAATGACCAGAAACTGGGGCCAGAACTGGCAGAGCAACTCTTACCTCAACGGACAGAGCCTGTCCTTTAAGGTCACCACCAGCGATGGCCGCACTGTTATCTCTAACAACATTGCCCCTCCTGGCTGGTCCTTCGGCCAGACCTTCACAGGCATACAACTCCCTTGAGATTCATAACTGAACAGAAAAATTGCTAATTGCACATAACATGTTCTCACATTATCTCTCATGTATGTATACATGACATAATTTGAATTAAATTAAAATCTGTTCAATTCGAATTGTGTCATGTATCCATATTTAACTAATAATGTGAGGCATATAGTGTGTACTAGCGGAAGTGGGACTCCGCGCAGGGGCCATGAACTAATGATACAAAGTTTTAGTAATTAGAAGGTATAATGATTGTATTAGTAAGTAAAATAGGGATAGTAAGGGTTCGTAGAGGATTTGATTAGTGGGGTTTAGGAGCAAATGAAGAGGGTTTATTTTAAGATGGCCCTGTTCATTTGAGTTGTGTTACGAACGATTGTGTTCCTCTGCTCCCTTTCGGAAAAAAGGCAGAGACAGCTTGGAAGGAGGTGGTGGGAGAGATTACCACCCGCCATTTTTTTCTTTCTTTTTTTTTTTTTCTTTAGGCTATTTGGTAAGTTGCAAAAGGAGCCCTTTTGCTTCGTTATGAAGTTATTGCTGTATTTAGTTTGTTAAAGTTGAGTGATGCAAGAATGTGTAACTAGTTACAACTCTATCTTGTTTGTATGTTCTGCTCTGCCTTTGTCTTGTGTGATAAAATTACAGATTTTGAGATAAAAAGAGCCCATTCCTCGTTTCAGACATTAATGTTGTGTTGTTCCCCCATACCTGCTAGAGTGTGTGTGGACCGAGTTACTGTATTTAAATTAAACAAACAAATTTTAGGATTATCCAAAAAAAAAAAAGTTGTGTAATGATAACCATTTGGTTGAATCATTGATAGCATGACTTGTATATAAGACTCGGTTCCCCCCACCCCCACCCCAAAAAAAGAAAAAAAAAATACCAAGGTCAATTTTATTAATCCACCATTGAGACTGAGCCAGGAAGCACATAAATCTTAATTCCAATTTCTAAGGGGAATATGAGATGGAACAAGTCGTGCAATGTTAATAACATGGTTTTGTTACAATTCGAGGACACCAAAATAAATTAATATCGGCTGCAATTGAAAACATACTTATAACTGATTCAAAAATAGAATTAACCAACAATCTCAGTTGTATTCAATGATTTTTTAAAGTTTTACTTTTTATTATATTTGAAGTTTGAATTTAATATTTCACGTATATACATTAAATGAATTACTATACTTATTATTAAAAAAAAAAAAAAGAACTAGCATAAGCTGCATAACTACAAATTTTCGGTAGAACCTCGCAGGATCGCAGCCATGTTATAATCACTCCCAACCACAGAGTTCTCCTTAATCGTAAAAATTCAGCACTCAAAACAATTGAACGCTCAAAATTATGGTAGCAAAAGTCCAATACTTCCATGGAAGAAAGCCCAGGACCCGATAGCATCCCCCTCGATTTTGATTACGTTATGGAGAAAGGTCCAGCCCCTTTCTCTTCCCCGAGGTCCAAAAAAAAAAAAAAAAGGTGCCAAACGAGGAAAGGGGAAGGTGTTACATTTGTGTTTCTCCGCCGTCTCGTGTCCGGCAGAAGAACTCGCAACTCCTGCCTTGGTGCTTCAATGCTTCGCTAAAGATATTTAGATTCAAAGTTGAGTTTTATTTTTAGATTGAGTATCAAATTAAGAAGAAAATAGTTACCTTTATTTAGCAATAAGGGTGGCAAAATAGATAGTCATATATGGATGCATCCTAATTCAGAAAATTTTAGATCTATCCGAATTCATACATAATACTTACAGGGTTAAGGATACATTATAATCAAAGAGCTATTAAGAATGTTAAGAACTTGTGACTACATTTGATATTTTTAAAAAAAATTGTATTTTTTAATCCAAAATTCAATTTATAATTTTTTATATGTGTTTAATAATCTAATCAGTTTTATCATTAAAATATATTCATAAATATCTATAATCTACCATTTTAATTATTTTTATTTAATAATGAAAATAGATATTCAAAAAGTGACAAAAAAACCCATATTTTGTACTACATTTGAGTATAAAATGTATGGTCATGAATTGCAGTTCAAAGGAAAAAATTTTTAATTGGGGTATCAATTTGGAGGGACAGAAGTAATAATTTTATTTACAATAATGTTATATATGATATTTGAAATTGAGTTTTAAATATAAATTAAATATTTTCAATTAAATAAAAATGATAGAATAAATTTATAAAATTCAATCTAATGAATATAAAAATTCAAATTTTAATTTTACATTTCATTCAATATATATAATATTTGGTTTAATTTATAATAATGTGTAATACACATTATGTATTAAATTAGTTAGAAGAGCAGCACGTTATTAGGTAGAGAATAGATAAAAATAGGGGAGAAATAAAGCATTATTAATCTATGCTGTATTATTATTATTATTCATTCAGTTAAATACATTGGGTAAAGTTAAGAATTTCTGGTGTGATGTTGAGCCAGCCACTTGTTTACTAGTGATAGGTTGAGGATCCTACCTTAATGGATATTTGAGCCATGTGATCCAAAATCACAACCGGAAAATCTCAAAGGTGGCACGAACTGACCCCGCGATATCCTTCCCAGCCAACAACAACAAAGAAATAGATCCGTGGATATAACACCAAGATAAAAGGATAAGCCCCAACGCGTCTGGACCGTCGGATCTTAAATATCACACAAATCAACCGTCCACCGCACACGAAGCACAAGAACCACAAAAATATCCGTAAACCGAAATACAAAGGCACGCACAAAACGACCGCATTTTCATCTTCTGCGCCTGCAATCCTTACCCTTCCCTTCCTCGGTCGGAAAACATGGCTACCGTTGCGACACAAGCCTCCGCTGCTGTATTCCGACCATGTACAAGGTCGAGTTTCCTCACCGGCTCTTCTGGTAAATTGAACAGGCAATTGTGCGTCCGACCAATTGGAACTGCTTCATCTTGCTCTTTCAAGGTTGAAGCCAAGAAAGGAGAATGGTTACCTGGGTTGCCTCCGCCAGCTTACCTCAACGGCAGGTACTTTCTTTTCCGATGACAACAAAATCTTTTCTTGTACCTTAACTTAATTTCTACTAGAAAATTTCTTGCATTCAGTCGGAGTGGAAAAAGAATAATGCTAGTTACAATTACAATTATTTTATTTTGGAGGCCTTTATAATTTAATATAAGGTGAATTTAGATTTGAGAAATGTTATCTATAAAATTAGTAAAATTAGTATCCTTTCAATTTTCTCACACAATCAGCCAGTTCAAGTATTTTCACCCCACTAATAGTGATTTAATGACATATCCGATGGTTGAGGATGATTCTCCGAGGGTTTTATATAAAATGTTAAAATGTACATGTATAGCAGCATTCCTCCTTAAGTTTGTAAAAGGCAGTCTGAGGAGTAGCTTCGTTCATAGGAGAAACAAAGTTGAACTTTTCACTTCACAGGAAATAATTGTGGACTTTCCAAAAGCACTCGATGTTGTGTGACTGACCAAAAAAAAAAAAAAATTCAAGATCTCTACCGAAAATTCTTTTCTAATTATTTTCTAATTTTGCCGATTAATGGCCAACTAAACAACCATTTATCTCCTACTTCCTCAAAAAATTGCAAAAACATCATTATTAATCACGTTCAATATTTTCCGCAAAATCATGGCTGAACTAATACGAGGTTGTGTCTTGTGTTTAGTCTTCCTGGTGACAACGGATTTGATCCTCTGGGGCTGGCTGAAGACCCGGAGAACTTGAGGTGGTATGTGCAAGCTGAGCTTGTGAATGGGCGTTGGGCTATGTTGGGGGTGGTAGGGATGCTGCTTCCAGAAGTGTTGACTAAGATTGGAATCATAAATGCCCCTCAATGGTATGATGCTGGGAAAGCAGAATACTTTGCCTCATCATCCACCCTATTCGTGATTGAGTTCATATTGTTCCATTATGTTGAGATTAGAAGGTGGCAAGACATCAAGAACCCAGGATGCGTCAATCAAGATCCCATCTTTAAGCAGTATAGCTTGCCCCCACATGAATGTGGATATCCTGGTAGCGTTTTCAACCCCCTCAATTTTGCTCCCACTCTTGAGGCTAAAGAGAAAGAACTTGCCAATGGTAAATCCGTGCTTCCTCCTATTTGTTGTTGAGCAATGTTATTTCATTTATTTTCTCTAATAAACACACAGTTAACTGCATGCCATTTGATTAAAAATAAACTTTACTTATTGATCCCATTTGTATAAATTCTGCTACATATATGTATATTAAGTGTCAATTTGTGTAAAATATTAAATACAACTAATATTTTGTACGTGGACAGGGAGATTGGCAATGCTGGCATTCCTGGGATTTGTGGTTCAACACAATGTGACCGGAAAGGGACCGTTTGACAACCTCTTGCAGCACATTTCAGACCCATGGCACAACACCATCATCCAAACACTGCGTGGATATTAGCTCGGTTTCTGATGCCATGAAAGCCTGTGTTGTTCTCTTGTAACCCTAAGTAAATGAAATTTGAGAGAGAATTGGGCATGATTGTAAAGAATGAATTATGGTCATGTACAGAACAGAGGTTCGAAGATTAATTTACATGCCTGCTTTGATTAATCTTATATGCTTGGCAGATAAATTTACACTTACAAAACACAATTTTCTAATTTCCAACTACGCTTTATTCCCAGAGTCGTTTGGACCGCTTTAACTTTCTACAAACTTAAAATTTACAGGTGCGACCACTGAATAAAATAACAAAAATGCACCGATAACAAGTCTGTAAAGAAAAAAGATACTAGAATAATATTATGAGAAAGTAATCTCCTAAAAAAGTGAATGTTTTATCATTAAATTACCTTTTTTTAATTTAAAATAATTAAATTAAAATTAAAAATACAAATTTCAGTCGGAAATACTAAATCTCTTAGTTGAGCTTACCAAGACACTAATATGCTGACAAACTGCAATCCTACAAGTCCTATATAATATATACGGTACGTTTTGCGCGCCTCAGGCTGATCCAAATGAGATCCATTGAACTCTTCAGGAGATGAAGACAGCTGGTCTTATCTTACTGGGAAGAGCTCATTTACAAGCATTGGCTTCGTCCTCCGTCTTCACAAATTCAACAGTTCTTTCAGTTAACATCCATTTTGATTGGAAAAAGCTAGCAAGGCTAGAGCCATACCACACCACAAGCCTTCATTAATAACAATTTAGAATGATTTTATTACATGTGATGCTTTCGGAGCCCAAAATGCAATTAGGCTTCAACGAAAAACATCATTCAAATCTCCGTTCTTAGTAACAATCATCAGGCTTGTGTGCTGATTACTTATAATCAATTCTCTTTATTTTTTTGTTCAACAAATGTCACAGGAGTATTCAACAACCAAGAACAAGACGATCAGGCATGCTAAAAAACCATGATTTTTCAACATATATGGGAAACAGCCATTATGACATCTTGCCTGACCCACTCTGCGTTGCTAAGCAGAACAAATCTGAATGCAAGATCCAGAGAAGTGTCATATGTGAGCTTCAGATGTATGCTTCTTCCAAAGCCACAGATCATAGTATGTTTAAGCCATCACTTCAGAAAATTCAAGTAACCGAAGACTTGCCTTCCAACTATCATGAAGTTACTTTGAAAGAAGTTATAAGCAGTATTTAAAAGGATATTTATAAGCAGGATTTTAAAATAGAAGGCATGCACAAGACATGTTGATTATCAAAACAAGAGATAAACTCCCTACAATAAGATATGGCCTCAGAGGTAGTGACAATTAATGATATCATCAAGAACACATCTGATAATACGTGCAATAGAAAACATCATTGGCCAATGCGTAACTATAGCATGCTATAAAAATCCAATTTCAGTATTTGTGCCTAGATTCCCAACAGACAAATCATCATTCTCGTACAGAGATCTGAGGAAGTTATCGTCACTTGCACATAGTACAATATATTAAAAAAAGACAGTGCAAACAAAAGAAAATATTAAGTTTAAAACATATGACTATGAGGATATCAACTACAGAGGGTGCCAGTGCCTCAGCGTAGTCTTGAATAGCATTACATATATGGCGATTCCATAATGAATCAGTCATAAAAAACACACTCGAAAAATCAATACAACTCTAGAACACCTCAAAAGTAAAAAACAATTGCATTTAACAATGCTTTAAATATGATATTAGAAAACTACAGCAATGAAAAATTCTAATTCTCATGAAAGACATACATTAATCACAAGATCAAAATGTTAAAAACAATTCTTGCTAATTAGCGTATGGAATGCATCAGAGAGATTCCCATTAGACTAAGTCATCAATCTCCAAAGGAGTGCTGATGTCCCTGTCTATTTTGTCATCATTTGCATATCGGAAATTAATCCCACATTAATTCACCTATAAGCATGCATACTGCACAGGAAGAAACAAGCTAAAATAAGCAATCAATTCAGTGATAACAGTGCGACTGTGAACCCCCATATAGTACATGAACTAGTAAAAACAGAAAGCACGAGCCTTTAGCAGCTAATCGTAAAGGAGTCATACACAAGCAAAGCCCTTTCTTTTTTCCCTAAACTAGCTTTTGAGTGGAGAATAAAGCCAGTGTGTGCCTCAGAGCAAAATTTGATATCATAGAGAGCTAACTCTCAGAGTATATTTATAGCCATCATAGGCGCAGACAAATTGCAATGGAACAAATCAAATCAAACTCACAAAATTAACCCCGTAAAAATCAGAGCTCGATAAACATTGCAAGAATGGAAGCCAGGATGAAGTAGGAGAAGAAAGAACGGTAATGAAAAAGAAGAACCCTAGGCGGCTTTAAGATCAGTTCAGCTAGAAAGGGGTATCATCATCATTATATATAGAGCCACGATCACGGAATTAGGGCACAGAAGGAGGCGGTCGGCTCTCGACTTCTCGTATAACGGATTATCACATCGGTACCATGGATTTATCAGACTCTAGTAGAAAAGATAAATATTTTTTGGGTCAAACTCACATAGTTCATTTTTGGTGAAATCGTAGTTGGGTTTGTAGTGGGCCATGACGTTATACAATGGCATAAATCTGAAAGAGGAGCCCAATCAAACTTCAGCTTTAACGACATTAAAGCCTTTATCCGGTCAGTTTGAATCATTTCAATTCTGAAGGCCCAAAAGCATAATAAAGGTCTTTTGATTTCAAAGAAACATTATCACATGCACCTCGTATAGATGACTTGTAAAACATTTTTCAAGCAAATCGAACAATTTATAATATGTG
Source organism: Sindora glabra (assembly GCA_020226215.1). Taxonomy (NCBI): domain Eukaryota; kingdom Viridiplantae; phylum Streptophyta; class Magnoliopsida; order Fabales; family Fabaceae; genus Sindora; species Sindora glabra. The sequence goes on along the minus strand of CM035232.1, from coordinate 11,730,588 downwards.
TAGGTTTCAAGCTTAATATCGGCCAATTTTTGTTGATGAACACGTTGAAAGCCAAAAAGCAAAAAGCAGTAGAATCAACCGTGGGGGACCGCTTGTTGTTAGTCTATTTTGTTGAAAGATACCCAGAAAAAAAAAATATTTTGACTCATAAATAACACCTGAAATCTGATATATAATATTGGTATTAATAAATTGTTTGTATTTGATATGGAATAAAAAACAAGGAGGACCGCCCAGGCAAAGGGTAAAAAGTTATTATGCTCTAGCCTGAGAAGAGAGACAGCTAGATATATAAATACTGATTCCTTATCTCTAATTGTAGGAAATGGTTTGCCACATTAGAACAAGAATTTGTGCAAAATGTTAAATACAACTAATACTTTTGTACGTGGACAGGGAAATTGGCGATATTGCCATTCTTGGGGATTGTGGTTCAACACAATGTGACCGGAAAGGGACCATTTGACAACCTCTTGCAGCACATTTTAGACCCATGGCACAACGCCATCCTCCAAACACTCGGTGGAAATTAGCTGTGTTTCTGATGACATGAAAGCCTGTGTCATTCTCTCGTAACCCAGAGAAGATGAATTTTTGAGAGAGAATTGGGCATGATTTTAAAGAATGAACTATAATCATGTACAGAGCAGAGGTTCTGAGATGGATTTACATGCCTCCTTAGAATAATCTCATATGCTTAGCAGTTAAATTTATACTCCAAACGGCAATTTTCTGCTTCCACCTACATTCTAGTCCCAGAGTCATTTGAACCGCTTCTACAAACTTCAAATTCACAGCTGGGATCACTGAATAAAATACCAAAAATCCACCTACAAGTCTGTAAAGAAAGAAGATACTGGTATGTGGACAAACGGCTATCCTAGAACTCTATACAACATATACAGTAGGCATTGCGCGCCTCAGGCTGATCCAAATGAGCTCCCTTGAACTCTTCCGGAGATGAAGACACCTGGTCTTGTCTTACTGGGAAAAGCTCATTTACAAGCATTGGCTTCATCATCCGTCTTATGCGCTTCAATAGTTCTTTCAGTTGCCATCCATTTTGATTGGAAAAAGCTAAGCAAGGCTAAGATGAGGCCCACATATGTTACTGCAAGATATTGGAAATCAATAATCAAATTCACACAGCACAAATACCAGAAAACTCCATATCATAAATCAGCATAGAAAATTCAAAAAATGGTGAACATAATGTGCTCCCATTTGGAGCAGTTCTAAATTTAATGTAAGAATAATCACATAATAAAGGATTGCTTACCGGATTGTAGCCATTCTCATTAAACATGGCAATGCCACAAGCCCCAGAAGCAGGATTCCAGAACTGATTCCCAGTTTCAAATACTGATCTAGGCAAATCAAAGCTGCTATTAACCTGATAATCTACGGGATTTGGTTTGCCATTCATTGCTGGATAAGGCTTCAGTTTCTCACCATCTGGTGGAGAAGGGTATGCAAACTGTTCACAAGGTTGTAAATTTAGGAAAGCAGCTCCATTTAACTCATTCAAGCCACCATTAGCCTGACCTAAAATATCAACTGGGGGTGCACCACCAACCTCAAATTTGCAGTTACTACCACCAATATAACCAGAATAGCCTGGCAGTGATACATTATTGGAGCATTCGGCATTTTGATTTGGGTTATCACTGTAAGTTGTGCAACTGAGTCAGTCAAACGTAAAAGCAAAGCAAAGCATACCAGTTTCAAAAGAGAAAATACAATAATTTGTAGTCTAGTGGAACTTAGTTTTAAGTACTAAGAACATAGAACATTGGGAAATGTCTCAATGCAGCCATCGTGGTAAATGTAATTCAGATCTTGTTATGCGCCAATTGGCACTATGTTCTGCAATTGCATTTGTAAACCCACCTAAATTGTAGAAATTTAGGTTCGTTGGGCAACATCAATTGATGATTATCACCATTAAGAACCCATGACAGTGGCTGGGATTCTTGCAGACCAGCCATCATCATGGGTAAAGCCATATCTTCCTGCAACAATGAAGCAACCGTATTTCAAATAAGATTCAACTTATATAAAAAGGAAAGAGAAATTGAATATGGGAGAGTACAGCACTTAGTACCGGTTTAGTGCAGTCAAGTGACAGTAATTGGTGTTTCTCCAAATTTTGCTGCCAATGGGAACAATAAGTCAACATCAAGATACACAAATTCATGACTTGAATACTTGCAAAGATCTGCCAAGGCATATAGAACAACTCTAGTTCTAACCTTATGTCTCAATGAGTTTTCGGTAGATGGGGACATAGGCACTTAAAGGTATACGAAAGAATGATATGGCTAGTAAACCTAAGACAAAATCATACCTTCTGCAGACGTACTCGATTGATTGATTCCTTAAGAGACTCTTCCATTTGAATGAGATGATCTACATTATTCAACTTTTCTGGATTATTCCAATAGCTGAAAGAAGTAGACATTGCAAAGGTTACTCAAGAATACTCCTTGAAGAAATTCATTAATCCCAGAATTTGCACGTGGGTTTTGTCAAGTTGTAGTATGTGAATATTGGGATCATGTAAATGCTGCGCAGGGAAGGTCAAGGAGGAAGTTAATGAAACTTAATGCCCACCCCCAGGAGTGGGCGCATGTGTAAAGAAAAACCCTTGTCTCAATGCCAGGGGCCGTATATAGAAACCCCAAACTCCAAGCACTTAATAAAGTCAACCTGTTTAATGATTACAATGTTCATATGCCTCATACAGCTACGTAGAACAAATAAAATTCTGATTACTATCAGATAAGGAGATTGTGCAGCAGGAATACCAAAACTACTCGATAATAGTATAGGTAACGGAAATTGGATGCAACAAAAACAAGTCATAGTACATCTAAAGAGAAACTTGAGATCCACGCTTCGTCAACAGACTAACAAACCAATACCTTGTGTCAAACATCAATCTAACACTAAAAACAATTCATTAGACCAAAAAAGAAAAAGCAATACTTTCACAACCAAAAACTCCAGAGGTGCACCTCAATCTCTGATGTAATTCTGTGAGTTGAGCTTGTACATTCCTTGCTTGGTGGGTCAAATCCTGTAAATGGCAGTCGAATATGGAACATGTTAGTAGAACAACTACACACGTAAGATTTTCAAATGATAACAACTATAGTAACATTTATGAACAAATTGTACCTCCATCGTTTGACTGCTGCAAGAAGTAAAAGGGAAAAGTCAGAAGTTGTAAGATCTCAAATAAATAAGAAGCTTAGAATAGAAGCTGTCATAATCCTCACCTTGAACCGAGGAACTCTTGTATTTTTACATCATGATCCAACTTCTTGAAGGTTTTCTTCAGTGCCTATAATTTAAACAAAACTTAAATTTAAGCATTGCTTGAGGCTGAGAGGTGACTAGTATTCACTTGATGCAGCAAAAGCACTATTATAAAAGAAACATATGAGAAGTTGAAGTTGTCTTACTTCAAGGCTTTCCAGTTTCCTGCTAAATAAAAATGTGAAATCAATTAGCTGTTTTATCATCAAGAAATGAGAAGGAAGGGTGAAAAGAGCCATAAAATTGCAGCAGAAATTAAAGCAAACCTTTTGGCCCTTTCTTGTGGGCTTAACTGAGCAAATTTTGTAATGACCTCATCAATGTTGCTGAAAATAATATATGATGTGAAGGACTTTAGAAGCCAGGTATAGCCAGGAATGCACAAAGATAATATTTCATTGTCATTCTAAGTTCTTGAAATAATATAGACCTTTATTACATAATTCTAAAATGCCCAATACGTTAATCATCATGCCTGGCAGAAAGGACATTATCATAAAAGGAAATCTAGTCCTAACTTCCTATGTGCCACATATATCCATCTTACTACCAACGGTTTCATGCTTCATAAAACACATGATTGACTCAATCACTAAAATTACCTGCGCTCTCCTTGTAATAATGTAGCCTTTCCAGTTGGAGAAAACATGAGAAGCACAATATCTATATCACATAATATTGACAATTCCTTTGCTTTCTTTAGTATTCCATTTCTCCGCTTCGAATAAGTCACTTGTCGGTTGCTTGTGCTTTCTAATTTCTTTATCTTTAGTTTAACTCTCCCCATCCTGTAAATACAGATGTAAACATCGTAAGTATCATGCAAACAGTCCCAACCAGAAGAAACACGATATTTAACATGAGTTCTGTAAATATTATTTAACCAACATGTCAACTCACTTAATTTATGCGATTTTACACCACCAAGCAATGGATGAACATACGGCAAAAAACAATTTATATCCCAAGTCCTTAACAGAGAAAGTGTATCTAAAACCGCTGTAAACTCTGGGAAATCAACAGTTTATGACTTGAGATCTACATGGAGCATAGGACCATCTATCATATAAAAAAAAAACGCTCGAAAACCAATAAAAAATATATATAAAGCCATAAGAAATTCTGATCCAAACCGATAGTCAAAATGGGAAGATAACAAATAGCTATACACCCACTTGAAGAAAACGAGCTTTATTGAGATGATGAATAAATGGGTCTTTTCAGTGCTATCCAAATCAAACCATGAAACACCGCACCGAAAGCATACCAACAGAGAAGAAAGGAATATAGTAGTTGCGACGAAAACAGAGGAAAGGGTTAAGTAACAGAAGAATTCATCGTAGAATAAGGAACATTCTCAACGTAAAAAGGAGAAAAGAGGAAGGAAGAGCGAGCTGGGAATACATACAGTGCAGGAAGAAGGAGACAGGGAGACGATGAATACGAGCTAACAAATTTTGTACGATGGGTGATGGGTGAAGCTGTGATTTCGGTGGATGAAATTTGGGGAACCAGCCAAGGCAAAAAATTTGTTTACGAGAGCCGAAGGTGCGTTTGAAACGGACGGTGAGATTACGAAGGCCGAATTGTTGGCAGCGTTTACAAAAGGCTTCTCTACCAACGGAACAAAGCTTCCATGTTTCATTCGGCTTCTGTTTGCCACGTTTTCCTTTCCGAAACATCTTCATTCTTATCATGAATACTTCGTACTTCTTTGCATTATTGAAAAAATGAAAAAATTGTCTCCAATATATATAGGCCCTTTTTCCCCCATTTCACAGAACAACAGATGCATGGAGACGGTACTATCACACCTAGGAGAACAAGTACCATTTATTAGCTAGAAGCATATATATTCAAATTTCATAGCCACTTTTAGTTCCATATTTACCTCATGATTCCGATTGCTGAAGGATTGGAGATCCAAGTCTCCAGTATATATAGTTTTTATATCATCATTATTAAGTTAAATTTTCTTAAGAAAGAGGAGGTGGGATTCACTTGAAAATTTAATAATAGAATAATGTTCATGTTAGCAAGTAAAAAAATGACATTATGTGCCACCATGTTCTCATAATAATGATTTTTCTACATCAGGGATATGATTTTAAAATGCGCAATAAAACATAAAATTGCCTTTGAGTAAAAGGTATATTTTATTAAAATTTTAATCTTATTATTTAAGTTTTATTTCAAATAAATTTATTTTTTAATTTTTCAAAAACGTAAAATGTTACTAAGCAATCTAACTTCATTTAGGTATCTTTTAATAGACATATTTATATAACAACTAATTTAACATTTTATAATACATACAAATTATTTTTTTATATTCTTATAATAAAAAGATACTTTTTTAATTTCCAAATTTTTATTAAAATTTCAATTATGTATCCTAAATTTTATTTGAATCAAATTTACTCTTTAACTTAAACATCTTCATATTATAATATATGAAGAGTATTTTTCGAATTCTAGCTTTCTTCTTCATTTAAAATCTTATAGAAACTAATTCTTTCAAATTGAAGCAGAAGTATATGACATATAGTAAATCCACTAAAAGTAATGAACGTGGACAAATACATATTCAAATTTTGGAAATACATTTTATTAGGGTTATGTACTTATCATGAATCTTTGATGACTATTCTAATGAATAAGATAATTTGAAAATATAAATATAATTTATCTTTAAAGTCTTTCAAACTATCATTTGAATTTATTTGGTATTTACATTAGTTAATCATAATAGAAGCCATCATATATAGTAACATTTTGTTCTTACACTGATGAAAGTGAATATATTTTTGAAAAATTAATTGGTAAATTTGGTTTTGATAAAATTAAGGGAGCATGATTGAAATTTTAATGAAAGTCAAGAGATAAAAATATATTTTTATCATAAGAATATAAAAATATGATATATGTGTGTTATGTAGAATGTCAAATTAGATACCATAAAAATATGTTCATTGAAAAATTTAATACAACTTGCTAACTAAGGTTCCGTTTATTTTGTCGGAAAGTATTTTTCATAAGAAAATGTTATTTGTATATAAATTAATGAAACGATGATATATCATTTACATTGATGACTAAAAAAAATATATTTAAAAACTTGAAAATGAAAGAAAGCAAAATTCTTTTTGAAATAGGAGAAGTTACTTTTCTCAAACTCTTTACATTTAACATTAAATAAGTAAAACACTTTCTTTCATGTTATCATTTTTATAACTATATTTTACGAAAAATGCTTTCCAACGAAACAAACAAAGCCTAAGTATCATTGCACTTTTTTAAAATTAAAAAATAATTTATTATAAATAAAATTTAGAAAATAAAATTAAAACTTCTCTTGAGGTTGAAAATTATCTTTGGGCTATCACTTTTGATATTTGATTTTAAGAATTTTCTCTATGAGTCTCTTAATGTAGAAATCAATAACTTGCCTTTAAAATACTGAAAAATGATCAAAATGCATAAAAAATAATCTAAATTCTATAAGACCTAGAGCAAATATTTACACATTTTAAGAGTCATAGTAAAATACTTGGTAATTGTTTTTTTATATGAGTTCGTTCGTGTTATATTCATTATTTCAATTAAGTTAAAAGAAAATCAGTTTTATATTCACTCAAGTGATGTCATTTTTCCAGGGATGTTAAAGGTTGCTAATCAAGTATCATATTTTCTTTCCAACTAGCTTTCTAATCCGTGCAATGTACGGGAGATTTTTTTTAATATAAGAATAAGAATAATAAATATATAATAAAGATAAAAATTTTAAAATTTAATTTATTATGTTTATTTTATAATTATATTTTCAAATTTATAAATAAAAAATTCTTGAAATGTAATATATATGACTTAAAAAATATGATATGTAGTTAAGTAATTTAATTAAATTAGATTTTTAATTTATTTAAAATATTTTATAATAAAAATAAATAATTAACTTATTTAAAATATTTTTATGATAAAAATAAAATATATTGTATTATATCTATACTAATTATATAACATTTAAAAATAAAAATTGATATTAAAAATGTTTAAAATTTTAAATGCATAAATTTGATTTTAATTTTTAAATATTTTTACTAAATAATAGATGATGTAACTATTTTTTTCTATATTAAACTTTTTAACTTATTAGAAAATTTTCTAATAAAATTAAATATATCATGCTTTATTTACCTAATATATAATATTAGCATTTAAGTTGTAGATAATAATATGGTCTTAAAAAGAGAAAAATATGCAATCAAGCAAATAAAAATAAGAGAAATAATGAATGAGATGTAAAGAAATATAAATTTTAAAATAAAATTATGTAGTTAAGTAATTAAATTAAATTAAATCTTAAAACTTATTTAAAATATTTTTATACAATATAAAATATGTCATATTATAAATATATTTTTTAATGATATTAGTGTCTAATTTGTAAATAATGGGAGTAAATATTAAAAAGGAAAAATATGTAATAAAAATAAATTAAAAAAGAAAAGTGTTTGCTATAAAATAATATAAATATAAAAAATTAATTACTTCAATTAAATTAAATTATATATTTATAACTTATTTAAAATATCTTTATAATAAAAATAAAATATATAATATTATATTTATACTTCTTATTGATATTTGTATTTGAGATAGAAATAACAAAACTTAGCCTGAAAAAATATAATAATATAACTAAAAAGAAATGAAACAATGTATGAGTTGTGAAACTGTGAAACCTTAATAAAATATCAATTGACGTAGTTTAATTGAAAATATAACACTTAAAATTTGTATAAAATATATATAATTTAAATAAATAAGTTTTATTCAAATTGTTAAATATTTTTTTAAATAATAGTGTATGTGGTTAAACATTTCAATTAATATTTTTTGCATTAAAATTTTAATTTATTTAAAATTAAATTAAATTTATCATACTATATCTATATTATTTTGTAATATTATTATCTAAGTAATGATAATTGACATGAAAAACAAATACAAATATGCAATGAATTAAATTAATAAAAAGGAAAAGAAACAATTATATTAAGTGAAAGTGAAAAATTACAAAAATTAAAAATAAAATATATAATCAAGTATAATATAATTAAATTAGTAATTAATGTTTTAAAAATATTTTTATTTTAAAAATAAAATATATCATATTATATTTCTATTCAATGATATTAATATTTGAATTGTAAATAATAAGGGTGAATATAAAAAATATTAAAAAGTAGATAAAAGGACATATATTTGAAAATTAAAATTTTAAGTTATTTAAAATATTTTATAAAAATTAAGATATAATATAAAATATATTATATTTAAGTGATATTGGCTTTTGAGTTGTAAATAATGTGAATAAACATGAAAAAATGCAATAAATTAGGCATAAAATAATATATATATATATATATATATATATATATATATATACACACACATATAATTTTAGGGGCAATAGAGCAAATAAAAAGAATGGAAACTATGTAATAACTCGAAAGTAATAAAGTATAGAAATAAATTTAATTAAATTAATTATTTAAATTATTCAAACTATTTTTATAATAAATTAAATATATCATGTTATATTTATATTAACATTCGTAGTGTAATTAAAAGTAATGAATATAAAAAAAGTAATAAACTAAATATATATATATATATATATATAATAGAATGGAACAATAAACCAAATTTGTCTAAGAATTTCAAAAAAAATAAAAAAAAATGGCTCGATTTGAGTTTGGGCTGAAAAATGAGAAAAAGATAAGAAAAGTGGAAAGTTGACATGCGTCAAAGTTCAAGAAAAACAAAACCTTATTTTTTATATTTGATATTGACATTGATAATAAAGTAAATTTGTCTGAGAATTTTAAAACAATAAAAAAAATTAAAAGAAAAAGGCTCAATTGAGAACTAGAAAGAGCTTACATAAAATGACCTTTTTGATCGCATTCTGCTGGCTAGAAATAGTGATGAGATGAGATAAGAGTACATTAACTCTCTTTTCTCTTCTGTTCTAATATTAAAAATAAAATATTATTTTACTCCACATGATTATGATAAAATTTGTCTTATTTTCATGTCTCACAGGATAATAGAACTTCACAAAAACTTGTTGAAAATGATAAAAATAAAAAATATAAATTTTAAAATTAAATATTATAAATTAATATATAATTATTAAGTAATATTAAATATTAAAAAAAATAAAGAGGGAAAAATTAAATTTTAAATTACAAATCATATATAATCGGTAGAAGATTATGATATTAGTGTAAAATTATATATGTATATTTATATATATTGATAAAAATAATTCAAAACTTAAAAAAAGTTAGATTCATAATTAAAAAAATATTATTATTTTTTACATTTATTGTTTTAAGTAAAATCTTAATATATTTTTAATTTTTTAAACAATTAAATTATTTAAATGTCTAAAAAATTGTACATATATGTGTGAATATATGTATATATATTAATGTACAAGATAAAAATATAATAATTTTACAATAATAAGGCTTTATAGGATAAGGCAAGATATTATTATCCCATTGTCATTATTTTATTAGAGGTAAAAACTTATCTCATATTTCAAAAATTATACTATCATTAAGCTTAATTGAGACAATTACCGTAAGGTATTATAAATTAGAAATATTTTATTATTTTTACTTTGAGCTCTCTTTGGTAGAATTTGAAGACTTAAATTTGAGCTTATTTATTTTTCAGACAATAATTTTTATAGGAGAACTTTACTTTCTTATATATAAACAAAAAAAATCATATATGTCTGTACATTATGAGTAATTACATTAACAAAAGAAAATAATTTCTTTTTTAAAAAGAAAAAGTTCTATTCTATCAATTTTTTTAAATTTAACATAAATGTGAAACTAATTCTTTCAAATTAGAGTAAAAGTACGTGACAAGTAGTAAACCTACTAAAAGTAATGAATGTGGATAAATACCCATTCAAATTTTGGAGATACATTTTAAGTGCATCACATGTTGATTATGAATCTTTAGTGCCTAGTTTGATGAGTAAAATAATTTGATAACATAAATGTAATATATCTTTGGATTCCTTTAAACTATTATTTGAATTTGTTTAATATATACATTAGCTAATTATAATGGAAGTCATCACATGTAATGATATTTTTTTTATATTATATAAAAGTGATTATATTTTTAAATAGTTAAATAGTAAATTTGGATCTAATAAAAGTAATATTTTTAGGCTCGACCCGGCCATTGACCTGACAAGATGAATAGGTAAAGGTCAAACCAATTCAACTTATTCAATTGAATAGTCAAATCGGTTAATATATATTTTTATATAAAAATCATATATATATACAAAAGATTAAATTTATTTAAATTTTATAAGTATGTATTTGAAAGAAAATAAAATAAAAATTAATTTTTTTATAATTATAATCATTTGACATAATTTTAATATTATTTTATAATATTAAAATTATATTTTACTTAAGTTTAATAAAAATTTTAATTAAACATTTAATGAGTAATAGTAATTTAATTATAAATGACATAAAATATAAATATTTAATATATATTATTTATAAAAAATTTAAACAGGGTGAAATTTAGAAAAACAAATCACGGCATACATTATATATAATGAAAGCACTTCGTACTATAAGAAGCATACTCATTCTAATGGTTAGGAAGCATGGCTAGGGGAGAGGTAGCGTGTTCGCAGGTCATTCCTCCATTTTTTAAAATGAAATGCATCCAGACTTGCTTACGGTGCGTTTGGAATAGGTGAAACAGGAGAGGGTGAAATTGATGAAGTGAAATCGGGTGTGGAATGGGGAATTTCACCTGTTTGGCTAGAGGTGAAATTGAGGGGGGCGAAATGAAGTTTTGAAAAGTTGGTGGGCCCAGGCGAAATTCACCCCCTCCCGTAGATGAAGTGAAATTCAGGTGAAATGCAAAAACGCAGGCCATTTTCCACAATCTGCCCCTCAGCCCACCGAAACACACCCTTCTCTTTGCCGCAGCTTCACCGTGTTTCGTCACCAACGGAGAAGACCAGCCGCATTCGGAAGCAGCTGAAGGCCGCTGGTTGGAGCGGAAGAACGTACGAGCAGGTATCACATAGTTTTGTGCTTCTAGTTATATGGCTGTGTCGTTGCTGGATTTCATGTGCAGGGGTGTCCGATTTCTACAACCATTCGGCCTAGGCGTTTGATTTCGTAGCTTTTGGCGGCCAGATGTTGCTTGGAAGCCGGAACCGAGCTTGGAGACACCGATCTGCTGGTGTGAGGCGGGGGATGAACGGGAGCTTCATCCGGGCAGTAGGCGGGTGGCATCCCGGGTCGGGTTGGGCAATTTGGTCTAATTTGACCCGAAACCCGACCCGTACTGTATCGACCCAATTTTTTTAAAAAAAATTTCATAATAAATTTAATTGAATTTCACACTTTTTACATTTTCAGTATTCCTTCCTCCCCCTCTACCTAATTTGATACACATATTGGCAGACATGTGCCATTGGGAAATTGAATTTCGAAAATGGAGATTGCATGCTGAATCTTGTCCATGTTTATTTTTATTATTGCTTAAGTTTAATAAAGACAAGGAATTCTAATAAATGGATGCATTGACCGTTATTTTACCGATTGTTTAGGACTTTTTTATTAATTAATATAACAGTAAATAAGGTGGTCATATTCTATTTGGGATAAATACTGTATAGTTTGTCTGATGCTATTATTTTAATTTTAGGAGATATTTAAATCAATACTAACTTGATAAAAATTGTAAAAAAGGAACATTGCAATTAGTCAATATTTAAATTATACAAAATTATGTATTAATGGTATATTACAATTATAAATAAGTAAATTACTATCTTCTAATTTTAAAAATAGTGGATGTTATATTACATAATATTTAATGAGATATTAGTAGATTAATTTACAAGTCCTTTCATTTGGAATTGTGATTGCTTCAAAAATAACAATTTTTGCACAGTGTGGTGGCATTTGTATTGAGAAAGGTTAATATTAATTTCAAAATATGTTAAAAGGTTGTAATAAAATACAAATTTCACTTATTGAACAAAATGTAAATAAATATGAGTGAATTTAATTTTTTATCTTACACCAATATATTAGTTTTCGTTGATCAAAATATAATTATTCTATCATGTAAACTAATGTCTCACATGCCTAAAATTTTTATATAAGTTACTTGAAATTTCTAACAAACTTATTAATATAAATAATAAATTACCTTCTTTAATGTAGGTTCAGAATAACTAAATTATCTTCTTTAATATAAATAATAAATAAATTTTTAATATAAATTAATGTAGGTTCAAAATTAATAAATTACCTTCTTTATGTTACTCTATAATTATTTTAATTCTGATAACTATATTGATTTAATTCACATTGTAAATAATAGTGAATCAGACAATCACAATTATTGGTATTTAATTCACCCTTGTTATATATACGAGTTCATCTTACAAGAGTTTCTTATGTAGCTGTTTTACATACAGATCAACCAGTGAAAAAGTAAGAATCCTTGTCCAAGGAAACAACAAAGGATTGATAGTCTTGCCTCACCATTGCTTAAGGTAAATGCACATTCATAGCTATTAATCTTGCTTGTAGAGCTATATGGGTGATTAACTATTGTCTATTAATAGTGGTATTGCATGATTGTCAACCATATTTGAAACTTATGTGTGATGCTTTGTAGTTTATGTTCACCTGGATCATAGTAATGAATATTCCATGTCATGATAACATGTTGATGGTTTTTTGTTAATAGTTACACATTGACCGTATCTTAGAAGTTATCGTGGAGGATAATATGGATGATTCATTCGAAGAGTGGATGGAGCTATTCAAATTCATTAATGTAGACATGATAGAAGAGTGGGAAAATTTATGTAATATGTTCACTATCCAAATGATATCATATACTGTTCAGTCAATGCAATTGTTACAACTACAAGCCTCTTGTTTGCAACTTCCTGTTGATGAGTCTAGTGGTTCAAGAGATCAAATGCGTCAACAACTACTTGAAAACTTATTACATCCTGATAAGTGTCATAATCTTGTACGCATGAGCCCACATGCTTTCCATCAACTATGCCAGAAGGTGAGAGTAACTGGTAAAGTGAGAGATTCTAAGTATGCAGTAGTGGAGGAACAGGTTGCCCAATTTTTGCATATGTTGGCTCATAATGTAAAAAATAGGACTATGTCTTTCTTCTTCTATCGATCTGGAAAGATAATTAGTCGTCACTTTTATAATGTTTTACGATCATTAGTTTCGGTCGGCGAAGAGTATCTAGTTCAACCTACAAGATCAGAGGTTCCTCAACAAATTTTCAATAATAGTAGGTTTTTTCCTTATTTCAAAGTAATGCAATTAGTTAAGAATGCTAAAATTTTTCATTCATGTGTGTTGTTGCTATTGCAATCTTTATTTAATTCAAATTTTGAATAATTAATATAATACAGGATTGTATTGGAGCCTTAGATGGGACTCATATACGAGTCAAGGTATCAAGAAAAGATGCTCCTCGGTTTCGAGGTAGAAAGGATTACCCGACGCAAAATGTGTTAGCAGTTTGTGGTTTTGATATGAAATTTACATATGTTTTATCTGGATGGAAAGGAACTACGTCCGATTCTAGAGTCCTTAAACATGCATTGACTAAAAGAGGGGATAGGTTAAAAATTCCTAGAGGTAAGATATGTTTTTAAAATGACATGCTTTTAAATAATAGGATAACTTTGTTGCCTACAAGTTCCTTTGATGATTGATATGAAGATAGTGATGTTTGTATGTATGATTGTAATAAATCCTAGGCAAATTTTACCTAGGTGATGCAGGTTATCCTTTGAAAAGTGGACTATTAACATTATATAGAGGGGTACAGTATCATCTGAAGGAGTACACAACACGTGGTCCACAAAATGCAAAAGAAATATTTAACCATCTACATGCTTCACTCAGAAATGTGATTGAAAGAGCATTCGGTGTGCTTAAAAAAAGGTTTCCTATTATAGCCAGTGGAGCGAAACCATTTTATTCTCTCACCACTATGACAGATATCACAATAGCATGTTGTGTACTACATAATTTTCTTATGGATGTTGATCCCGATCCACGGTTGATTGATGAAATGGATCATGAGCTGTTGCACAATGAGATAGAAGATTCTGGGGATCGTGAAGCACGGAATAATGAGGAAGACTATCGGGAAGGATATCTCTTAAGGGAACGCATAGCCACCCAAATGTGGAATGACTATGAGAACAACTTGTGATAGATAGAGTTTTCTGTATTTTGGGTCCTTTTATAACTTTAAGGGTGATGAGGATAACTCTTATCAAATAAACAAGAGCTTATCTAACTATTTTACATTTGTATTGCAAGAGTTGTATTGTATGTAAACATGACATTTCACTAGTATGATGTATGACAATTGCACAAGTATGTTGTCTCGTTTATGATGATGTTGAATGCAAAGGTTATATGTGTGAGTTCTTAGTAGTTTCAAAGTTATCTCTATGAATGTGTTGAATGTAATCTAATCAATCTGGTTATATACCTTAAACAATAATTAATATCATCAATGTGACATAAATGTCGTCATGAGTTAGAACTATGTTTGTTAGGGAAGATTTGTCTAATTGGTCAATTCACTATTTTAATATCAGAATGTTGATGCTAACATCACCATTGTTTGATGCTTTACAGATAAAAAATGCCAAGGAACAGGAAAACTGACAACAGAGGAGAATGCTCATCTAGGGACACACTTTAGTGGACCCCTGAAATGGATGCATTGTTGCTTGACACATTACTGGAGGAAGTGCACAAAGGTAACAGACCTGATGGGACTTTCACTACAGTGGCGTATGCCACCATAGTAGCGGAGTTGAAGGAATCCATTGGACCATTCTTCCAGAAGCATCACATCAAAAACAGGTTGAGAACATTGAAGGAGCACTTTAACGAGTGCTATAACTTGTTTCACAAATGGGGTGGGGTCGCATAGAATCCAACTACAAGAATGTTTGACGCTGAGCCAGAAGTATGGAACGAGATTTGTGCGGTAATGATTCAAATGGCATCAATTCTAAAATGGCATGCCTTTACTTATAGTGTTTCATAAAAAGACATATGTTTCGATTGTGGGGCATTGAGTGAGAGATTATCCATGTTGAATATTTATCTAATGGAATGTTTAATTGCAGGACAAGCCAGAAGCTTAGAAGTGGAAAAGTACTTCTATCCATAATTATGACAAGTTATTAGAGTTATTTGCTAGAGACAGGGCTACTGGTGCACATGCTGAAACATCAAGGGACAAAGTTCAAAGGTGGCAGAGAGAAGACTTTGACCTCAATGATAGTTTTGAATCTATGTCTGGTCCAAATCTTCAATGGGGAAGTGAGGCTCCAAATTTCACACACCATGTTCATGCATTCAGTCCTAAGGGACCCCCCTCCCACCACTCTCAAGAGTATGCACCTTCAAATCCGTCCACTCACTCACAAGGAACTTCATCTTCAAAGGATTCTAAAAGAAAAGCACCAATGGTTGATGTCATTGAGAAAGGGTATGAAAGACTAGACTTAGGAATGGAGAAGTTAACAGATGTAATGAGAAAAGTGGTAGACAAACACACCCAAGCAATTAGAGAAAGTGTAGCAATCTTTCAGAGTAATAGACCTCGTTACTATAGCGAGGCAGAAGTTTGGGGGGAGTCGGAGAACATAGGAGTGCCTCAAGAATTCCTACTAAAGTATTATAACTTCTTGTGTGATAATGAGAAGGCTAGGAATAAATTCTTTGGTGTCCCACCTCATTTTCGTCTACAATTGTTGTACCAACTCATGGCGAATGCTGGAGATGATTGAGTTGCTTATGATGGAAGGACACAAGGCCACCTTGGAGAAAAATATAGGGTAATGTGGTTATTTATTGTTGTATATTGAGTTTGCATGATAGTTAATTAGCTTATTTATATTTATGTCCTGACAATCGCTATTCATATCCTCATGGGGTTTTCTGATTATGTGTTTATCTTAATTGTAGGTATTTGGGCTTCACCAACTCATGAAAATGTGTCTGATCTGGAAGTGTTGACTACAGTAAACTATGCACTGATCATTGTAAGGTAGGAGTTAGTTTTTGGATAAAATCATTCTCTTTGTTTGGTTATTCACATGAACATGTGACTGGACACATTATGTAGTGTAATGTATTGTGTGTGTGTATAATTAGTAGAGTATGACAACTGACGACGATATCAGACTTTATGTAATTCTATTATGTTATGTCTATTTCAAAATTAAGACATGGTATCATTGAAGGATCAATGATCTAAACATGTGAAGACAGTACTTTACCCTTATGTGGATAGTATTTGCCTTATAGGACAGGTCTTTGTTATGTTTACAGTTATTGGAGTTGTGCAATGTATGTACGTTGCACCCAAGAAGCAAGTGTTTTTCATTCAACCTTAGTTATGTTGAATGTTATTCCCACTAATTATACTTCTTTTGCATTAATTTTCAATACAGGAGTTTGTATATTTATATTAAGTGAATTATTGCTTCTATGTGTATGTGTGTAAATATATACTGCAACAGTTAATGAACATGATATATATCTTCCACTACCAAAGAATAAATTGACAATATTAGGAGAAATGTGTTATTTACTAATTAATTCTATGTAATGAGATATCATTTGTTAATTAATTCTGTAATAAAAATATATTAATTCTAGTCTTTAAAAAATATATAATCAATTATTGATTAATGTTATCAGTAATAAAATAAATTAAAAGTAATTTAAAATTATCAAATAAAATTATTATCATCAAATATGTATAATTTTATTAAACAATGATAATATAGTAATTTTACTATCTCATCATAAGTATTTTTCTAAAATATAATGCAAATTTTTTTATATTTATTAATTATATAAAACTAAAAAATTATAATTTTTAAAATATGTTAGTATTCAGAAAAAAAATTTAACATATTTTCCTTCATCCATAAATTATTTGTTATTTAATTTTACTAAATAATATTATAACTACATCAACATAACATAACAAAAGGATATTTTAGTTATTTCACTCATTTATATTTCCTTCCCCCTCTATTTTCACCCATTCCAAACAAAAGAAATTCATTTCACTCATATTTACTCTCCCTCCTATTTTCACCCATTCCAAACAACTCAGGTGAAATTACTTTCACTTCCATTTCCTTCCCCTCCATTTCCACCCCCCTCCATTTACACCCCCTCCCATTTTCACATCCAGCCAAACATACCCTTAGACTAGTTCATGCCGGGTCAACGGGTTTCTGGATAATTACCGATCCTGGGTGAGCCAAAGCAATTCAAACCCCTACTGGGTTCCTACCATTGCTCGGACTGGATTAGGATCCGATTCTCGATTGGTTCAATCGGTCTGGTCTAAGTTTTAAAATAATAAATAAAAGTAAGGGGCATAATTGAAATTTTAATAAAAATTAAGAGATTAAAAAGACTTTCTTGTCATAAGAATAAAAAAATATGACTTACGTATATCATCTAAGGTGTCAAATTGAATGCTATAAAAATAAGTCTATTAAAAAAATTAATAACATCTATTAACTAAGTAATATTGTATATTTTTTTAAAGTTAAAAGATAGTTTTGTTTTGAATGCAATTTGAAAAATAAAATTAAAATTTTAATAAAAGATAGAGGTGAAAAAAAAAACATATTTTTGCTATCACTTTTGATATTTGATTATAAGAATTTTCTCTATGAATCTCTTAGTAAAGGTATCAATAACTTGCCTTTAAAACACTGAAAAATGATCCCATAATCGAAATGCATAAAAAATAATCTAAATACTATAAGACCTATAGCAAATATTTATGCATTTTAAGAGTTATGGCAAAATAGTTAGCAATTGTGCTTTCATATGAGTTCATTCGTGTTATATTCATTACCAGTGGCAAAGATAAATATTTATTTTACTAATATTATATTATAATTATATATTAAAATAATTAGATAAAAATTAATTAATATATAATTAATAGCTCTAAAAAAGTCATCTTTCCATTAATTTTATTCAATATTCAAGTAAATAATTAATTTTGAATTCAAATATTATATTAATTAAATATTATTTTAATATAGCTATTATTATTAATATTAATATTTAATAATATAATTTACAATAAGAATAATTATTTTATAATGATAATATTTTTTTTATTTGCCACATTATAGTATAAAATAAACTTTTAAAAGTAGTAATTTTATGTTACAGATAAATATTTATTTTAATAATATAATATTATAATTATATAACAATAATTTATAATGAGGATTAGATAAAAATTAATTAATATATAGTCAACAATTCAAATAAAAAAAGCCATCCCTTTAATTCTAAGATATTTAAAAAAGGAGGTATCTAATGAAATAAAATTTGAAAAAAATTTGAGTCAGAAAAAAATTTACCTCTCTGCTCATTTTGCTTAATATTTAAATAGCTAATTAATTTTGAATTCAAACATGCATTGATTGGATATCATTTTTTAAGATAATTATTATTATTATTATTATTATTATTATTTAATGACATGATTTATGATAAGAATAATTTTTTTATAATGACAATAAATTTTTTATTTACCATATTAAAATATAAAATAAACGTTTGAAAGTAATAATTTTATATTATAGACAACTTATTAAAATCTATAAATTATGACCTATATGTTAAGTAAAAATTAATATTTTAACATTAAATATTTTTTATTTTTTTAATTCACATAAAAGAAAGAAATATCTTTTAGTTAGAAAATACCAATGACTAACTTATTGATATTTAGTGTATTTTATAAATTATATTATAATGAAATTCTTTGCTCAGAAACCAACTAAGGATTATAATTTTAAAAGTAATATTTCCAAAATAGTAAAAAGTAATTAGGCAGTGCCCTGCATAGATACACAATAATATCATTCCGTGAAGCCAAAATTTATTAAAAAAAAAGCAAAAGTAAAAGAAATTTGATATAATCATACAAATAAAATAATAAATAAATAAAAAGTGTATACTAAGTAACAAATTTTTAAAAGAAAAATTGATCTACCCCTTAGTTAAAGTTTAAGAAAAATATGCTAACGATACAAAGAAGGACAAAAGGTTAAAGAGATAACATAATTATTTAAGAATATAATAAAAAATAATTAATTAAATTATAAAATAAAAAATAAATTTATAATTACCGTAATGAAAATATATTAAATGAAAACAAACAATTGAGATATTTAATAACAGATGTTGTCCAATATCAAATTGAAGTTTTATCTAATGGGTGCAAATGAAATTATTTATTTGTATATAGATACAAAAGGAGATTTTATCGAATGTAGATGAAAAGTAAGCGTATTATAGATGAAAGTTTGTAGATTTTAAATTGAATATAAAAATAAGATGAAGATAAAGATAAAGATAAAAAAATTTAATAAAATCAAATGAACATAAAAAATATAAAATTTTCAAACAAAATCAGACAAAGATAGAAATAAAATAACTTTTAAATTTTAAAATAGGAAATACTACATTTATTGATCTCAATATTTTCACATAAATCTAAAGTATTAAAAAATAACCTATTCATATATATTATCAATTACAAATTTGTTAAAAAAACTCATAACTAATAGTTCATATATTTATATGGCAGTTCCCTTCCTTCCATACTTTCCTTTAAAATTTTACCTTCTTATTAAATAATGTGAAAAATGTATGCTTTTATAGTTTTATACATCAAGAATCCAATAAGTAGATGAGAATCTATTATTAAGCTACAATTTTTTTCTTAAAAAAATAAATTTAATAGAATAAAGTACTCATGATAAAAAAATGACAATCAAATTGCAATAACAATCATATAAAAAAAGTAAAAAAAAAATATAGAAAAGAATTTACATGATAATAATTTTGAATTAAACAATTATAAAAAGTCAAAAGTAGTAAAAACATAGTTACAAATATTGAAGATGTAAATGAAACTTTCAGGGAAGACAATAGCTTTAAAGTGATTAAAGATTAATAAAGAAAAGAAACAAAATATAAATATAATTTTAGAAGTTTTTCATGAAAATGAAATAATTAGGTAATTGTGAACTTATATACATTGAAGACAAAGATGAAAAGTTCCATCTCGGATAAGATATTAGCTTTAAAGTGATTGAAAGTAGAGAGATAAAAAATACAAAATATAAATATAAATGAAAATAAATTTTTATTAGAAATTAATTTAATATTACAAAGATAATTTATTTTTTTATTTAAAAGAAATGATAAAATAATATGTAACGAATTATGAAAATAATACTTATTATAATAAAAAATAAAAAAGATCACAACTAATATATGATATAAAAATTTTAATTAGGTGAAAGATAATGAGTTTCATATTTACTCAAGTGATGTCATTTTGCTGGTGGCTATTCAAGTACCATGTCTTCTTACAAATTCTACGTAGATGATCTGTTGAATGGCATGCTTGGATTTGCCTCCGGATTCAGAGTGGATTTATCCACGTTAAAGATAGCTGCGAGACAATTAATTTCAAGGGAAAGACAGAAAGAGAGAGCTCACATAAAAATTATAAAGGATTTGTTTGGTAAACAGTTGATAACGATAGCTGTTAACTGATTCAATTAATTATTAACCGATGATTGATTGTATTAATTAATTTAACCAATTAATTACATTAACTGTTTGAATAAGTGTGTTTGGTAAATCAGTTGTTTATGATTAGCTGTTTGTATGTAAAATGATAAATAAGGATATAAATATATTTTATGAGTTATTGAAGTATTTTTTCTTTTTAATATTTCAGATTTTATATATTACTTAACAGATTAATTTTTTTATAAATAATATATCATTATAAATTATTATATATTAAAATTTATTTAAAATTAAATTATTATAATTTTTATTATTTATTTTTTAAAAAAATTAATAATTATAATTAATTAATAAATATAATTATTTAATTTTTATGTAAAAATAATATAATTTTTTATAAAAAGATAAAATTGGAAATATAAAAATTAATATAATATTTATAGTTATTAATTTATTTAAAATAAATTAATATGATATTTATAGGTATTAATTTTTTTTTAAAAAAACCCAAAAAATAAAAAAGAAAAGGTGTTTACGGTGAAGCTGGACTGGAAGAGATTTGACGGAAAGCTTCCAATTATTGCATGAAAATAGGGGTAATTTTGTTATTTAAAAATAATAATTGAAAACGCTAAATGAAAACGTTGCAGCATTTTTAGAAATGGCGTTTGGGTGGTGAGCAACTGTTTAAAACAACTGCCCACTAAATAACTTTTTGAATGAAAAGTTAGTCAATCAATTGAAACACAGTCAAACAAGCCATCAACCATATGAAACGCCATTCATCGAACAGTGCCAAAATCATCTTCTGATTTGCATTCTACTAGTTAGAAATATTGATCAGAAAAAATAAGAATAGATCAAGTTTTTATTATTTTATATTTTAATATTGGATATTTTTAATATAATATTTATAGTTATTAATTTATTTAAAATAAATTAATAAATTAATATGATATTTATAGGTATTAATTTTTAAAAAAAAAAACCTAAAAAACAAGAAAGAAAGGGTGTTTACGGTGAAGCTGGACTGGAAGAGATTTGACGGAAAGCTTCCAATTATTGCATGAAAATAGGAGTAATTTTGTTATTTAAAAATAATAATTGAAAACGCTAAACGAAAACGTTGCAGCGTTTTTAGAAATGGCGTTTGGGTGGTGAGCAACTGTTTAAAACAGCTGCCCACCAAACAACTTTTTGAATGAAAAGTTAGTCAATCAGCTGAAGCACGGTCAAACAAGCCATCAAGCATGTGAAACGCCATTCATCGAACAACGCCAAAATCATCTTCTGATTTGCATTCTACTAGTTAGAAATATTGATCAGAAAAAATAAGAGTAGATCAAGTTTTTATTATTTTATATTTTAATATTGAAAATAAAATATTATTTTATTTCATATTTGTTAATTAGAAATAAAATTTGTCCCATTTCCATATCTTACAAAATAATAGAATTTTATGAAGATTTGCTATGAATGATAAAGAAATAAAAAAATATAAATTTTAAAATTAAGTATTATAAATTGATATATAATTATTAAGTAATCTCTTATATTAATAAATAAAGAAAAAAAATCAAGATTTAAATATTACAAATCACATGTTGTAACATTGGTATAAATATATATGTTGATTTAGATAATTTAAAATTTTTAAAAAAGTTGGTTTATAATTAATAAAATATTATTATTTTCTACATTTATTTTCTTAAGTAAAATCTTAATGTATTTTTAAAATTTCAAATAATTAAATTATTTAAATAGTTAAAAAATTATACATATATATGTAAATGTATATATATATATATATATATATATATATATATATATATATATATATATAAAAGATGAAAATATGATAATTTTATACTAATAAGGCTCTACTAAACAAGGTAAAATATTATTATTTCATTCTTAAAGTGAAACTTATCTTATACCTCATCTTACCAAGCCAAAAATCATACTATCATTATTATAAAATCGGAATATTTTATCATCTCGAGCTCCATGTGGTAGAGTTTGAGGGCCTAAATTTGACCTTGTTTATTTTTCAAAATGATTTTAGTAAAAAAAAAATCCTTTTATATAAATAAAAAAAAATCATATATCTCTATATACTATGGATAATCATATTAACGAAGGAAAATAATTTTTTTAGAAATTACCTCTTACAAAACTCTTTAAATTTAATATATCGGATATATTAATACAAAAGGGCCATTGGATTGTATTTGTTTTCGAGGGATTCCTGAAAGGTGATCAATAGAATTAGAAACAGATGTCCAAATCCACTTTGGTGTTTTGCTGTTTTTTTTGGAAAAGAATGCATAAAAAAATTGCACTTGATTTTAAATTCATTTACTTGTTATAAATCAAAGGAGTCAAAATCTAAATAAAATAAAATCTCTAAACTAGATTTAGTTATTTATATTTGTATATTTTTTTTGCACTTGTTTGTGTTGAAGCATGTTGTGCTAAAAATTGCTTAGCCATGTAGCAATACGTTTGACTTAGCAACGGCTATCGAACACCAGAAATCGGGGTCTGTATTGGCTCCTCCTAGGTCACCGGTCCAACGAGGCATTCTTCTGAGATCCAAAGAGATGAAGCAAAAAGGCTGACAAAATCAGTCGCGCAGGGATGCCCTTTCGCAAGCTCTTGGGTTGCCCCGGTCGTGATTAGACTAACTTTTGCATTATTCTAAGGGATTTATATGCTTCAATTCTTTGGTCTTCTAAATTTTGATGATCCGCGGTGAATTATTATTCTTGTGTAACTCAGTTACACTTTGAATTTTTATCTTTCTTGTGCTGAAACCCTCAAAGTTCATTTCTTTCAAATCTAACACTATTTTACAACGGTCAGGTTGCATGCTGAAGAGTGAGAAGGAGGATGATATCTGAGCTTCCTTCCGTAAATTAATTTCCAATTGCAAGAGACAATAATGGCAGCAAAATGTGAAACCCAGCATGATGTTTAAGGTCTTTCAATCTGTGATCCCTTGAATTCCTCCAAATATTATCCGGTGAAAAGGAAACTGGATAGTTATACAACCATGGGAGTTTTTTATATAGTTGATACTCACTGAAGTTTGCCTATTGAAGCTTAAAACTTATGCCCAAAAATGATTATCTTCCTTTAGACATTTCCTTTTTCATGTTTTGGGTATTTATTGTTTAAATGTTGTGCTTGGCAGGAGCTATGTTGTTTATTGTCCGTCCAATATGAGTATTATATTATACATTAAGGTCCATTCACAGTGAAATGCTTTTAACAAAACTTCAATAATTAGTTAATAACTTAAAGTCTCATCTGTGTGATATCTCTGGAATTTGGAAGTCTTGATCCCTCTTCTTATATTTGAGAATTGATATTAGGACAAGCGGAAACATAGAAAAGAATTATAGTCTGTAAGATATCAAAACCAGAGTTATTTTGGCATCTACATCCGCAGAAAAGAACCACTATAACTTTTAGAATGAACGGGACCAGGTCTTGAGAAAGTCCTTTGAGACCAAATCTAGGATTTCTTCTTTGTATATGTTGCTTTTCTAGCCATAACTTGCTCATAAAATATAGAGAGAACATTCTCTAAAAAGAGTCTGATTCCATAAACAGTGTATTTCAAGAACATATTCTGCATCAGCATGATTTAAAACAACCAGTCATCTATGATTTTTTCCTTCATTTAATGAAGAGCGGTGATTAACCTTGTTCAGGCCATGCTGCATTGTAAGGGTTTATTATTTGCTGTAGATGGCAAAGGATTTAACTTTTGAGATCTCTGCATTTTAAAAAGACTCAAGAAAATGTACATCTTGACATTGATCATTGAATGGTCTTTTTCTCTTTTAATTACTCATTCTTCATTTGGACCTTTCTAAATCACAGGGAGGAAAAAGCACACTGGAAAATTGTCAAAATGTGATAGGTAACCTTTCTATCCTTTTATTTGTATTCGTGCGAAGGAGAACAGGGGGGTAGTTTCTTTAGTATTTAGATTTTTAAAGTAGTCTCTTGTCTTCGTAATGCTACTGCATTTCACTTGAAAGAGGATAATTTAATCAAGCACAGGCTTGTTGGATTCTATGCTTTCATGTATTTTGAGTTTTAAGTCAATTCGTGTTGGCACTTAATTAAGATAATTATATAAAATATTACACAATGCAAGCAATGACTTGCAATTTGTCGTATTCCTAAATTTCCTAAGAATATCAGCTTCTAGTTATCCCTTAGAGCCTTTGTCTGTTTTACTATGAGGATTCCAGTAAGTTTGATGCAAATATCTTCTGCATTCTTTACTAAAAATGACATAATTTCCATCGCTGCTTTCATAAAGTACAACCATTTCAGTCACTCCAACCATCTGACATCATTTTTTGTCTTTCCTGCCACCCTATGTCCATGGTTGCCAATGCCAAGCATACACATTGTTTCCGTTCTAGTTTGCCTTTGCACTATAAGGTTCATGGTTTTGATGTATTAACATGTGATAGGTGAGACTCTAATTCATATGCTAGCCAAAATCATCACATGTGGAAAAGATCTGACTTGTCTTGCATTCATTTAATAAAGCTCCTTTGCATATAACATATTTTTGCTGGGGACGCTAAATCAAAGGGCAGTGGAGCAAAGATGTCTAATGCTGAACTTGTTCAGAAAGGGTCTAATAGCAGGGTTTAAGGTATTTATCACCCTTCAAAGCCTTGTGCGATATATAATGACTATGAACTAGAATAACAATAATAAATGGAATTCGTTCAATGCATTACAGGTCGGACAGAATCCAGAAAACAATATAGGCCATTGTTACTTTGTTGTCTATCAGCGTAATGTTTTATAGTACCCCAAAAAAGTACATACCGTTATTTGTTTCTTTCTTTTTTTTGCAGATGTTATGTGAGACATATTCGGATCTTGTTTGGATTCCCAGGCTGGGTTGAAATGAAGTTTCTAGTTTGTAGCCATATTAGAGAGAGGTCATATCAACTTAACTATGCCCATTGGTTCTGCACACGTGGGTCAAATGGCTATGACCTGTTAATATGACCAGGGATACAAAGATCAGATTCCATCTTCAGCTTTAAAGAAGAGAACAGAGATTGCAAATATGGCTACTTGGATCTGTACTTTGGTTCTATTCTTAGAATCTCTGTTTTAGAACATTTCTATGCACCAGAATACTAATAAGAACAAATCGTATATTCAGCTCACCGATCAGTGCTATTCTGGGCTTAGCTCGTAATGAGTGAAAATGAAGCTTGATTTTCTGCAATGCTTGACTTTCTGTCTGTGATAGTTGACAATATTATCAAGTCGCCAATTGTTGGCTTAATTTAGGAGATAAACCAGCAAATTTCAAAGTGATCTATACGTTGGTAATTTATGAATATTGATGATTTTTCAGGTACTATGTTATTTACAAAAACTAGTTCTAAAAGGTTATAAATGAAAACCTTATGAGTTTATTCATAGACTTTTTATAATAATCTTATACACAAAAAAAGTCAAAGATGATTTTTTAATTTAAATCGGTAATCAAATAAATTTTTTTCAAAAATTAAAATTCTGAGAAAAATATAACTATTTGTAATGGTAATAAAGTGGGAAGTCACTATGACAAGATGTAATTGTTTATAACAGTTGCTCAATGAAAAGTTATATTTATTCAATAATTATAAATAAAGTTTTTTACTAAATTATTTTCATTAATTCAGATTAGAGAATTTTGAATTTTGTTGATATTTGTTCAACGATTATAAATAAAAATTTTCACTAAATTATTTTTATTACTTCAGATTTGAAAGTTTTGGATTTTGTTGTACTTTGTAGTCATGTGATCCTTTAGAAAAATATAATACGCATTTCAAAATTATTTCCTTCTTGCTCTATCTCTTCACTATTTTTTTGTGACTTGGCTCCACTTGTTTTTTGTAACATTATAATCATTCATGTGTTGGGGTGAATTTCGTAAAGCAAGGACTGAACTTTATACTGATACTTTAGAAAATCAGACCGACCAACAAATAGAAAAAAATTCCAGCATCACAATTCAATTGATTCAAATTGTTCAAGAGCAGAAGAGAAAAAATGGAAAGAAAGTGAAATATCTGCAGCCAAGTATTGAACCGAAAGTATAACTGATTCACTGTTTTGGATTGGCAAAATCAGTTTGTCTGGTTTAATTTTCAAAACATTGATCGAGGATTCTGTGGTCTTTCTCCTTTCTCTTTCCTTCCTGTCTGTGGCTCTCTGTTAAGCTGCTTATCTGTTACGATTTGTCCATGTCCTTTGTTTCTGTTTATATTTCTATGTTTTTGCTTAACAGCAGTGACACGTGCTCAATATCTTTTGAATAAATCTGGATCTACCATTTTCGTGGAAAGATGGTTTTTTTTGCTTCCTTTATCCTTTTTCTTGCCTTTGCAAAGCTTCCCCCGTCCACACTTTTTTCTTCAACGCCCCATTCAAACCAACACCAATTTTTCTGTTATCTTCTTTATTTTTTTGGCTCACTTCCTGTTTAGTTATCTATGTGACTTCTCTGACAAGATAACACATTAGTCAAAATTAAAAAGGGTTGGGTAGAGAAAGATATGAATAGAGTATTTTCATAAAGGTTTAATTTTGACTTTCTTAGCAATTCGAGCAAACCATAATTGCATAATTAGTCGTAAAATCATAATTGCAGAACTAGTTTCAGAGTAGAAAACCTCTAAATTATTCCTCCATAGCTCTGTTTCTTAGCATTATATGGTTGACTTCATGAGCCTCAAAAACCCAGAAATCACTTTGCTTCTAAGTTATGTGCATATAAGGTTGAATACAATAATTATAATGCATAACTAGTTCAACGCTAGCATTAAATAAAATTTTGGTTCATCCACCACTACATGTCATCTCCGATATTATCACTTACAAGAGATAGACTAAGTAATGGGTGTTAGTGGGAAGTTGGATGTAATTCCATTAAAGTTGACGACAGATTTTCTGGAGTTAGTTTTCTTAACTAAGTCAACTTTCTGGTTTACAGTCTACAGCAGATTGTGAAAAGTGCGGTGAAAATGACTGATCAACTGCAATTTTGTCAAATCTTATAATTAGGATTAGCACTTTGATCCAATGGAAGAACAAGGGCAACCAATAGCATTGAAGCATTTGCCATTTACAAAATGGTTGGCCAAAAGCACGAGCCACTTTTCTCATGGTAAGCAATTTTGGTGCTAATTTGTCATGATCTCACTCCGCACGGTTTCTATCTTTCTTTTCTGCTTTTTTCCCCAAGTCATCAAGACTTAACTTTTTATCCTTCTTTCCTTTGCCTTCTGTTTTTTTTTTCTCTTTCCTTTCAGACAAGAGATCGATAGTCTCAAATTGAGCCCCATATTGGTCTGTATAAGACTTTTATCCGATGCTTGGACGAAAGAGAATGAAGAGGAAGGAAAATATCCTTTTTTCTTTTTTGGGAAGTTCTAATCAAAGAAGGAAAGAAACTGAAAACATATAATTAATTCTCCAAGTTCCTTCAACCTCCTTCACAACTCAATATTTTGTGTATTTCCAATTTGATAAATTTTGGAGACATTCAAACAAGGAAAAAAACAATCTCCTTTAGGCTTTGTTTATATTTTGAAAAAATAATTTTTACAAAAAATTTCATTTTATTATATATAAACAAATGAGTATCATATAATTTTATACTTTATGATTAAAAATATCCTCAAAATTACGGTAATGAAAAAAATTATTTTTCATCAATTTTATTATATTTAATATTAAATATATCAATTATTTTTTATTATTTTATAATTTAAATTATATTTTTAAAAATATTTTTCATTAAAATAAATAAAGATTTAACCATCCATCCTCCTTCCATTCCATTTTCTTTGGTGCCTTCTCTTGTTTTTCCCTTCTAATTTTCAAAGGTATCATTAGAAAATCTTTAATTTGTAAAAAATACTATTTACTTGGAGTTTATTTTGGTTTCACATGAAGAAATTTGAATGAAATTGATATATCTGTTTTAAAACAGATAATATCACAGCTCTTTATATCGGGGACCCGCAATTGAAAAAGTAATTATGAAATAATAAATGACATTGCCCTTTATTGTAGGCGAAAATTTTGGCGCAAGCTGACTTGTGACCTATCCATTTTGGCAGTTTGGTCAGAATTATCGGAGTCATATTGATGAATGGCCACTTCTTGTCCGAATATTGGGGAATTCAGATAAAGAATTACCTGAATCCCCAAAAAAATGGAAAATGAGAATTGTTAGGATATCCTTAACGCGAGGGCACCGTGGGATTGCAACAAAGGCAAGGATGATGGATGATATTTGTAATAATAATATTATATATATTAAAAATGTAATCAAAAAATAAATTTTGAATGTAAATTAAAGATTATCTATTAATACAAAATGATAAAATTAAATTTAATGAATATAAAAAATTTAAAATTTTAATTTTAATATATTTAACATTTTATATTTGAAGAAAGTTTTCTCAGTTATGGCAGGAAATTGATGATGATAATGATGCTAACTTCCAACGAACTACTTTGATGTAATAATAATTCCCATAATAATTAAAATTTGGCAAAGCATGTATGGAGGAAAAGAATTGGGCAGTTGCTTTCTTGTAATGGGGGGAGAGAGAGAGAGAGAGAGAGCATAAAGGAAGATAAAGCAATATTTTGGGCCATGGGCCACGGCAAGGCAAGTCATGTGTAACACACCAAGTGTGGCTTGTAGTTGCTGGAGGGAGAGAAATATCTCTCATGTTTTGTCGTCTGCAATTGTATGTTACGTGCGGAGTGTCCACCAAATTTCCCGATAAGGGAAATAACGGGCTCACTTCTTCGTTGCATGTCCCCTTCCAAGCATCACATCTCCTTAGTTGAGAGAAGTTTATATCTGATTATAACATAATTATAATTATAATAGTTACAATCCATTTTTTAACTTAAAAATTAAATATTAAATTATTATTATATTTGATATCGATATTTTATTTTGTAAAATTTACATATATTATTTTAATAATATTTCAAATATCTAACTAGTTTAGAGTCAATTGATTTGATATAATTCATATTTGATTAGTTCATAAACTAATCAAACCGATCAATAATCGACTCATTTTGCATTGGTGACTCAACAATTATTAGGTGCAATTATTTTTTTTGTTGTTTTATGTAAATTTAAATAGCTATTATAACAAGTAATTATTAAGTCATCCCTTAACACATCAATTAGAGCTACCTTTTTATATATATATTTCAAATATACACTTTGTAAAAAGAGGTCTTGACATTCACTTTTATTTTACATTATTTTTTCTTACGGAATATTAATTTATGTATCAAAAGGGTTACGATGAACCTTTATTTGCCACTATCGTGATGTGTTTGTATCTTACGTGTCATTTTGAAAATCAAATTTACTCTCAGACTAAATTAGAAGTTTTCAATTTATAATTTTTAAAATATTAAAAATTATAATTATTTTTTGTTAGATAAAAATAAGATTAAATATTATGACCAAAATACCTTCTTTAACATCCTTGTTTTGTGAGAGCAAGTAATTTACTCAACACTTTTTTTATTCTTTTTTCTTAATTTAGAAATTGATTGGTTTTCATTTTTGACATATCATGTCATATTGTTAATAAACTTGTAAACTTTAAGATTTTATTTCTCAAAATACATTTGTGACATGCATCATAAATTTGTAGTTTTTAATTTTTTTTCTATGTATATAAAAAAATAAAAATCTTAATATACCTTCATTTTACAAATAAATAATTCAAATTTTCAATATTGTGCTTAATCTTAAAAGCAATATTTTGAATTTTGTCCGACCATTAACCTACTAAAATGATTGGGTGAAGATTAGTTTGGTTCAATCAACTAAGTGATTGAACTAGATAATATATTTTTATATATATACAATTATATATTATATATATGCATATAAAAAATTGACTATACTTGTAGAAGTGTATTTTTAAAATACAACAAGTAAATATTGATCCTACCACAATTACAATCATAGAAAACAATTTTAATATCTTTTATTATATTAAAAATATGCTTCATTTCAATACACTAGAAATTTTAAATTTATTATTATAAATATCAAACAAATTTATTAAATAAGAATAATTTAATGATATAATACATAAAATATAATTATTTAATACAAATTATTCAGAAAAAAATTTCAAATGAAATTACATTTGAAATTGGAAAACATAATATAATGCTATTATATATAAATATCAAACAAATTTATTAAATAAGAATAATTTAATGATATAATACATAAAATATAATTATTTAATACAAATTATTTAGAAAAATATTTCAAATGAAATTACATTTGAAATTGGAAAACATAATATAATGCTATTATATATAATAAAAAGCATATATAATCACAAGAGAGAAGTTAGCTTTAGTGGTGGAGCCTGGAAAAGCAATTCATTACTAAGTCAATCTAATGACCCACCTAAACTAGTGGTGTGAATGACTTAACTCATTGTACAAGTTTAAAATCATGTCCATACTAGATTAAAGTTTGGTTCTCGATTACATTATTAAATCAAGCTAGTAACTCACTTGAACCAATTTGGCAGATTAATTAGATAATTATTAGGTTATGCTAATTGATTTGGTCCAAGTTTAAAAATATAGTTTAGAAGGCATTAATGGCCTTTTTTTAATTTTGGATTTTAAATGAATTTCCTAACTATAGAATCATTAGTTCAATAAATTAATCGGATAATTAGCAAGTTACACTAGTTTAAAGTGGTTTAACTCATTATATAGGTATAAGGTCATATCTAAACTAGACAAGGGTTTGATTTCCATTTGTATTACTAAATTAAGCTAGTGACTGCTTGAATTAGTTCAGTAGATTAGTTGGGTAATTAGTGCATTGGGTAATTAGTGCATCACATCGACAAGTTTAATTTGAACTTAAAAAGACTACTTAAAAGGAATTAATTTTTTTTTGGGGAATTTAGGTTTTTAACTAAATTCCTAACTATTGAATCAATAGATGAACATGTTTAATAATTTACATGTAGGTTATGTCTTAGGTGGTGATTAGTTGATGAAATTATATATTTTCAAAAATCATAATATTGTTGAGAATATGTTTTATGGGAAAGTAATTTTTTGAAAAATTATATTTTCATGTTTAATTCAATCAAAAATATTTGTGATAATGTTAGAATAATATATCTTAATTAATTTATATAGTTTTAAAATATATTGTTAGATTATTAAAAAAACATTATCATTATCAATTAAGTGGTTAATTGCATTTAGTTGCACAAATGATGATTAACTATAATAAGTGGTGACAAGTGGTGATATGTAATGGTTAATGGTAGTGGATGATAATAAGTAGTGATTAATGAAAAGTGAGTAGTGATAAATAATGAGTAATAATAATGAATAACATTTAATGATAATAGATGGTGCTAAACGATGGTAAACACTGAAGGTTAATAATAGTAGCTAATAGCAAATGATAATAAAAAATGATGAGTGATACTGAAATGAGATGGAAAGATTTGGAATGGTAGGTAAAATGTTTATTTTATATTATTAAAACATTTTTGTAATATGTAAATGTAACATACCTACCTTTGTTTAGGAATGTTAACCTAAAAATATTCTTAGAAATATAAAGATTCCTAAGAATATACTACTTAATTTTAAATCAAGCATGAGAATCTAATATTCTTTTAAACTATTTTTTAAAAATCATAGTTACAAAAATGTAAATAGACATAGCAAAATAAACATTAGCTAAGGGTCAGATTGACATTAATTATTGTGTGGTAGTATTTTTAAAATTATAAGAAGCTTTAGGGTATTGATTATTTCACACAAATGACATTTTCATTCCTATATAAATTATAACTGTCAACTGTTTTATACATTATCATGACCTTCCTTGAGCCATAACTAGCGTGCAACTCAATCTATCGATTTCTACTAGCCTATCTAAACTAAGACATTACTTAAATAATCTAGACAAGGATGAGAACAATACTAATATGTTAAAATTTATATCATCAAATCTTGACATTTAACTTGAGTGATTTTATACAAAAAAAAAAGTTAGATCTGCTTCTAATTTCTATTTCCAATTTAAAAATAAGTTAATATAACTAAAACCTATACCAAAAAAATACCTACCATTCATAATATCTACCTAACATAAAATCTTTAGAAACTAAATACTTTTAAGAAATGGTTAAAGGATACATATTTACTTATAGTTAAAATATCTATACATTACCCTTAACAACTAGTAGTAGTTTTAGAGAATTTATCCTTATTACGGTGGTAGTAGTATATCAACTTATGAATTTATAGAATAAAAATGGCAAAAGTGAACAATAGTAACTAATAGTAGGCGGTGATCAATAATGATGACTAATGGTAAAATAAGGTGATAAGATTTGGAATAACAAGTAAAAGGATTATTTTATATCATTATAACATTCTCGTAATATGAAAAATGTAAGATGCCTATCTTTTCATAGGAATATTGACTTAAAAATATTCTTAGAAATATGAAAATTTCAAAGAATTTATTACTTAATTTCAAACAAGTATGCAAATATAATATTCTATTAAATTATTTTAAGAAATTATTATTATAGAAATGCATATAAGCATTATAGCATGAATGTTAACTAAAAGCAAGGTCAACATCAGTTATTGCATAATGATATTTTTAAAATTATGAAAAATTTTAAAATATTGATTATTATACATAACTCACATTTTCATTCGCATATATCACGACCCATTATTATGACCCTCCTAAGTCGTGACCAATGTGAAATGTAGTTTACCAGTTTCTAATGGTCTATCTAAGTTAAGACATTACATAAGCAATTTAGATAAGGATGAGAGCAATATTAATTTGTTAAAATTTATATTATGAAATCTTGACATTTAACTTGATTGGTTTTATAAAATAAAAAGAAGTTAGATTTACTTATAATTCTTATTGCCTATTTAAGAATAAGCTAATCTAATTAACTCCTTTACCAAATAATACCTAGCAATAACAATATCTACCCAACATAAAATCTTTACAGACTAACAACTCATGTCTTCATTTACAATAAAAATACATATGCTTAAGGAAACGATGCGAAGGTTTAACTAATAACTTAGGTCTTCATTTACAATAAATATTATAAAGTTTTAAATTTTGTAAATTATAATATAACTTATACTAAAAAAATTTTCCCAAAGGGGAAGCACTAGTTCTTCACAAATAATTAGCATATAAATACACTATAACATTGATTTTTATTAAAAAAATCAAAGTGTAAAAGTATAAATTAAATGTCAAATTTTGTAGTAAGTTGTCATCATCTTAATTTGGATAAGGATGTTTTATTATAAAATTGATGTTTAAGAGTTGATGTGATTCCCTAATCAAACTTTAAATGTTATTGTTTAAATAACCATTGTATAAAGTTAAATGATGTCACTAAAATTACAAAATGACTAACAAGAGAATGAAATAAAAAATTGAAACATGGTGACACCATTTGTATACTCAAAATTTCTTCATTCATCATGGAACTCTTTTAAGCCTAAGAAGAAATTTAAGAGACTCACAAGGTACAATTTTTTCTTTTATTCTTTCATGCTAACAAGACATATTTTTTGCATGAGAAAAATATGTTAACTTTTTTTAAAATTGTATGAATCTTTGTTTTAATTTCAAAATTTTCCCATATTGCTTTTAAATTTTGGAAAGCTATGCCTTATAATATATTCGAATAATTTAAAGTTGGCTAAATGCCATTCTTCATCATCAAATATCAATATTACTCTCATTTTTTTTAAATAACTTTACTCTTAATACACACACACGTTACATTCATTTGTTACAAGTCATTTTATATATTTTTCAGATGTAAAACACATCTTTCAAGCTATTTTTACATTTTTCAATTGTAACAATTTTGAGAGAGAGATTTGTTAAGAATATATTGCAAATATGGGCAACATTGTATCTACAAAAACATCATTTTCTTCAAAAAAAAACTTCAATGATGCTCACAATTACAATTATAATGGAGCCTATTTTTCCAGAGTATCCACTTCTATTTTTTCTTCAAACATATTAATTCCTCTTCTAGTCACTATTTACCTCCATGTGACATGGCTATCGAAGAGTGTTGTGCATTTACAAAATACCCAAAAAGGGGGAAAAAATAGACTCGCCAAAATAAAGGCAATCTACACGTGTTCAAGTAGGCTTTGGATGGAAAAAAATTGTCATTTATAACAAAATTTAATAGGCTTAGATTTCAGTGGCTTGTACTATATTGTGTCAACATGTAAATCATCCAACTGAATAAAAGCGATGGATCCAATTTAAATGAATGGCTTCAAATCTGAATTAGGTACCAAGCTACCGAAGTTTTCACGGAATTAATAAAAGGAAACAAAATGTAAAATGTTAAAAATTTAAGTGAATTTTAAAAATTAGCCAATATACTTGCATAATTTTAAAAGTCTCGAAAATGATGAATATATTCCCCCTTTTTTCTATTGATTTCTCAAAAAAAAAAAGACATAAAATCATTGAAGAAGGAGAAGAAAACAAATGTAAAGAGAGGAAAATATCTAAGCAGTTTGTTCAAAGTAGTCAAACTTTCACGAGGGTTGCTTAGATTATTTGGGGTGGACAGCAAGACGAGGAAAGGAAATTGGCCTTTTATATATGCAAATTTATTATCCCAGTCCCAAAGGGACCACAGCGAACACATTGCCTGCTTCAGTGCCACTGCCTTTATTAACTTCTCATCATATGTGATATAACATATATAATAAAATGCGAAATTTTTTTAATATTATATTAATATTAAGAATTTAATATTATTTTTATATAAATATTATTAATTATATTATTTTTTAATTCAGTAATTTAACTTAATAAAAATTATTTATTTTTAATAGAAATTTAATTATTTTATAAAAAAATTAAATTATTAAATTAAAAATAATGCACTTGATAATATTTATATAAAAATAATACTGAAATTTTAACGTTAATAAAATACTAAAATTGTTCTCAATTCTCAATAAAACACAAAGCTATTTCAGTAAAACTGTATATAAAATGACACAGGGAGTAATTTTACTTAATCATATGTCTAAAGCTATCATATTAATACATACTCATCTTGCAAATTAGTAAGATTTCAATAATATTTTTAAAAAAAATTTAGCTCGCCTACTCCAAATAATGTCTCAGATTAATATACATATTCACGAATGGTAAAAATTTATTTTGAACTAAAATACTATTTTAGTCCTATATTTGATTTGAATAAATTTCATTCTTGAAGTAAAATTTTTATTAATTTGGCCTATGAAATTTTAAACTTAAGTAAAATTTTAGTATCTTTACCAAATATTAATTGTCTAGAACAAAGATTAAAATTTTACTTATACTCAAAATTCTAAAGATAAAATTTATGCCAATCTTACTTTAAGGATGAAATTGATACAAACTAAATATTTAAAGGATTAAAATATAATTTTACTCTTTTAGTTATTAGATTGGAATAAACATCTATTTTGTTGCTGTGAACTATAATTTATATCAAATTTTTTCTTATAAAATATTTTTTTATTAATTTCATCTTTCACTCATTTAAATTTATTCAATTTCATCCTTAGAGTTATTGTTTCTCAATTTCATCTTTTACTTATTTATATTTGCATAATTTCTGCCTTTATTATCAATTTGACACAGACCACAGTAAAAGAATACAATTGGATAAATTTAAATGACAGATGAAATTGATAAAAAAACATCTTAAGGATGAATCGGACATCTTTAAAAGGTGATGGCGAAATTAATAAAAAATATTTTTAAAAGATGAAATTAATATAAATTGTATTTCATATAAATATAAATGAATGCTTACTCGATAGATTGTACATTGCATTTTATGCATAATTTTAGAGATTGTTTTATAACTAAAAAGAAAAAGGATAATACTAGATGTATTTGTTAAAGGTAAATATAATTTATTCCCTAAATATTTACTAAGTGAAAGAAATGATATATAAAGTTTAAAATTTTATATTTTACCCCCAGACTTTGATTAAATGATAAAATTGGTATATGAACTTTAAAAACCCTACATTTTATCTCCTTAAAGAAAATAAAACTGTTAGTTTTTGTTTGAGTTTAACAGTAACATCTATTGATTTTTACCTGTTATATCAAGCCATTGTTTAGTTTAGATAAAGGAAAAAAATTCAAGGTTGATGACAAATTTTCTAAGAAAATTAAAGAGAAGTTAAGAGATTAAAATTCAAAGTTACGTGTAAATTTTAAGATAAGATTTTTTTTTATGCACATAATTTATTTTGACTATACTATTTTACTTAACTTTTTATGAATGTGTCAAATAAATCAAATATTAGACTTCAAATCTATTGTGCTTCTGCCAGATTAAAATTTCCATTTATTCACTAATATTTTAAGCAACAATTTGGTTTAATTTAAACAAAAAATTTTATAATTTTATAATTATATTGATTAAACAATTCAATTTTCAAATTTATAAATCAAGTAAACTTTATCAAATTTTAATAAATATAAACTTTGAAGATATTTCAAAAAGAAACTTCCATTAAATATAAGTGAATCAGACTTCAATATCATATATTATTTAAATTTAACATCATGTATATTGTAAGTTCTAACAAGAATTACAACAGTTTGATAATTTTTTGGTGACTTATCCCATGTGTTGCTAAATAGTTAAGTTAATGAAGGTTTCTGTTAAATTTAATTTAAAGTTAATAATTTGACCTTTTTTTTGAAAATTTAGGAGATAAGTCATAAAGTTTTTAATATCAAAGTATTACATGTTACCAAGCATTACCGGGGGGGGGGGGGGAATGGCACGTGACTGGTGCTACCACCGAACCAAACTTCAATATCATATATTATTTAAATTTAACATCATGTATATTGTAAGTTCTAACAATAATTACAACAGTTTAATAATTTTTTGGTGACTTACCCCATGTATTGCTAAATAGCTAAGTCAATGAAGGTTTCTGTTAAATTTAATTTAAAGTTAATAATTTGACCTTTTTTTTGAAAATTTAGGAGATAAGTCATCAAGTTTTTAATATCAAAGTATTACATGTTACCAAGCATTATTATTTTTTTTTTGGGGGGGGGGGGGATGGCACGTGACTAGTGCTACCACGGAACCATCACTTTCGCTTCGTATTCTTGTGATTATATTCTTTAATCTTGATCTCTGCTTTTTGAAAAAGCAGACACCGCTAAACCAGTTCTAACCGCACAAACAGGGAAAAGAATAAGTCTCCATGGAAAGTACCAACTTTTCCACGAAGAACCAAAACAATGTTAAAAAGAAAAAAAAGAAAAAAAAAAAAAAGAAACCATTTTCCCGATTCAAAAGAAAAATAAAGTACCTTCAAGACTTTTATAAATAGTAAAGATCCATCATTTTCCATCTTTTTTACAACAAGTCTATGTACATGAACTCAAAATCAGCAAACTATGAGTACATAAAAAAGGTGGCAACTGTTTAGGTTGTCATATGAGAAAAAAAGGAACAAGGGACAAAACTTAGCAAGGTCAGCCAAAATGCTCATTGCTGAAACATGGTCACTGCCTATTGCTGACAAGATAATTCAGGAGTTTTCATGAAAGTTAATAGATCTTGATAAGGCTGCAGGATTAGCCCTTAATACAGGAGAGGCTCCCATATCTTTCTTTTCATCCTTTTTTGCTTGGAATCCTTTAAACATGCCTCCCTTACTGGCTGCTTCATTCTTGATCCCTAAGGTTGCCCATATAGAGCTCTTTGCAGCTTCATTTGGATCATCAATTCTTAAGGTTTTTGGAACCAAAACACTCCCATTTTTCTGTTTCGGTGATTGTGCTTCTTTCTGCAAATGTTCTGGTTTAAGCATTTCTCCATCTCTTGAGCGCTTCCCCAATGCTGGAGAATTTGGACTTGGAGTAGAAGGATGTGAAGAAAACCATGGAATGTTATTCCAATTTCCTGGAACACCACAGTTCCAGTAAGGTGCAGGATAGAAGGATAGAGGAAAATTAAATCCTGGAGGATACATAGCGGGAGCAGGAACTGGAGAATTCCATGGATAAGGCCAAGGAATGCCAGGAAGACATGGAGTTTGAGGCGCGAAACCATTGTTGTTTCCGACTGAAGCTTCCTGTGAAATAGTAGTTTTGCCATTTTCTTCCATGGCATTTGACACTGTCATGGAAGGTGAAGTTGAACAGTCATCACCATTTTTCCCACCTCTGCACGGAACTGGAATTCTTTGATCCCGATTGCTTTGAAACCCATTTCGTGTACCATTAAGAACCTTTTTATCTGCAAGATTAAGGATAGATGCCATGGAATCACAAATCGGAGAATCCAATCCAAAGCTGAGGACTCTACCGTTGGATTTTAACGTAGTAAGATGAGTTCCATTGGGAACATCAATTCTTGCTGCTTGGAGAGCCTCAGAAATGGTGATATGACGATAGTGAGAGCTGGAGTTCTTATTCTTTCGCCGTCCTGCACCGACTGGTACATTCCTCATGGTGCCGCCAGCAGTCCAGTATCTTTGACATGCTTTGCAGAAATAACGGGGTTGATTTACGTTGTAATTGTTGTAGTAACAGAATTTTGTGTCCATGCTGTTGCAGCGTGGACATGGAAGAATTTTGTCTGGCTTCTTCAGGGTTTTCTCCTGTGAGTTGGGTGCATCATTTTGATCCTTGTCTGATTTTGCACTTTTTGATTTTGCGGTTTCTTCGTCAATAGAAGGGGTTTTTGGGCTATTACTAGCCTCTGGCAAGGTGTCAGAATTCTTGGTGTCTTCTTCTGTGTTTGGAGGAGGATCGGCATCTCCCTCCTCAGAGCTCTCGGGAACTTTTCCGGCTGCAGAATCCTATAAATTTGACAATTTTTTATGAGTAATTAATAAATCGAAAATATCCCAAAATTTCAGGGAAAAGAGTAGACAATAAGAAGAGGAAAATCATATTTTTGCTCTGATTATGAAGTTAGTGACACACTCATAGCCATAATTCAAGCAAACGGAATGAGATTCACAGTAAAATGATTCAGTAACCCTATATGTGTGTATTCTGGAGTGAACTAGAATAGAGAAATAAATGCTCATAGATGGATTTAAGTGAAATCATTCATCAGAGTTGGTTTATTCAGCACGAAGACAAACAATTGATCAATCCCCCCTTTGAAAAAAACAGTGAACTAGTACAAGTAGTGGAAGAATTTGAGAATGGAAAAAAAAGTTATCAATGAACAGTAGAATTAAATTTCCCAGATACAGAAATATATATTGAAAAAAATTGTTTTTGGAATTCAACGAACAGATAAAAAATTAAAATTCCTCAGTAAGGGAAGAGATCTTTTTTTAACTTATTTTCCAGTTTTGCTCCTCCCCCCCCCCCCCCCCAAAAAAAAAAAACTGGAATTCACCAACTCTGCTGCCAAAACCTCTGTTTCGTAGGTTTCAAGATCTCTAATGGAATATCCACACTGAATACCAAATGATAGTAAATTTTGAATTAAAATACTAACATATGTTAATTTTCAATGTAGAAAACAACCTCAATTTTGTAATATTCAAGTAAAAATAAAAATTAGTGAAAGATTTCCAAAACCAAAACATCTGGGAACAGTTTTTGGCACAAGGAGCTTCCCATATCCGTCAAAGGCAAAAGTGAGAAAATTAAAACCGACCCATTAATTGTTTTAGTGTTGCAACAAATGGGTCATCATCAAATTTCTATATTTCGCCGAAAAAAAAACCATTCCTGGTCTCTCTAAAATTGTTTTTCTGACGGACTCAGTCAATTGTACCAACTGTACCTTCTCTGCTTCGTCTTTTTCCTCGGCTGGGTTTCGTTCTTCAGCATCAAAATCATCGCTCTCTCCTTCTTCCTCGTCTTCTCTCTCCATATCAACCTCCGCCGGATAGTCTACGCGGTCGCCGGCAATGGCAGGAGCCTCACCATCACCTGGCAAGGGGATCTTCTGGCCGAAGAGCTTGATTGCAGGGTCTCTACTTTCCTGCATTTTCTCGGAATCCAAACAGGGGTGAAAAGGCGCCAGAGATTCTCTTCCTGGTTTTTGTATAGTATTTGCAGGGTTTTGTTTTTTTGAAGGGCTCTGTTTGATCTCAGTTGGCAATGGAGAAGGTACGTCGTATTGGATTTTGATCCGTTTAAACCAGAGGTGGGTGCCACGTCAGCCTAAGCGTTTGATTCTTGGCCACAAGTTTTTGTGGCCTTCGTAGATTTTCCTTTCCATATGTTAGATTCTCAGTAGCACGGAGATTTTGATACACCGGTTCTCGTCCATGTCAGCAAGTCTCAGGTCTATGGAAAGACCACGGAGAGCACCCATTGGCTGCAATTAATGACGTGGGAGAACATGATTGGATTCATCCTGATGGTATTGTCTAAGAAAGGGACATAATCGGAAAATGGACGGCTTTTCTTAACTTATCAGAAAATTAGACATAAAAAGAGAAATAATAATTAAGGGGGAAAAATGGAAAAGGAAAGAAAGGCAACTCGGTATCTCTGTTTATTGCGCTCTTTTTGCACTTTTTAGTTTTGAAATAGTACTTTAGTTAAGAAAAATATGCAGAAATCAATAATTAATAATTTATTTATACAAAGGACAGGCAAGCAAAAGGTTTAGTTTTATTCTACTATTTAATGGCTTTGATATTTTGTCTTTGGCCGTAAACGCTAACCCTATGCTTAGTTTTGAAGAAAATGGAGAAAAAGGAAAGAAAAAATTGAAAATGAATTAAAAAATATGAAAAAGAGAATATTTTAAAATTTCAATAAGTTTTGATGTGTTTTCTTTCCAATTTCACTTATTCAAGCAAAAAAAATTAATTTTATTTTTTTATACTTTTCTTTCCTTTTTACTTAATCAAGTATGGGATAAAAGTGAAAATTTCATGAAGTTTTAATTGTATCGCTCAAATGTTAAAATTAATATCTAAAGAAAATTGGTTTTTTAAATTCTTTTTTTATTAAAAATAAAAAATCCATTAATTTGAAATTTCATTCTTTTTTTTAATCTTCTTCGTTGGATCCACCATAAATTAATTTATACTTTGTAAGAGTAGAAGAAAGAACATCATGTTGCGTCTTACTTTTAACAGGAAAATATAAAATTACATAGGGAATGACATAATAGAGCCTTATTATCTGTGAATAAATTAAAAAGAAAGAATGTGAAATTAAGCAAATGCTACTGCCACTCGCCTAAAGTGAAAGGACCAAAAGAAAAGGATTGATGCGCTCCGCGTGCCACATCAGCACCAGTGAGTTAAAAAAGTTGAAATCAATTTCGATATATTCAATCAGAGTCTCCCCCGTTGCCCGACACGTGTCCTATCAGATGGACACGTGTTCATCATCCACGCAGACTAACTGTTTATCATTGGAGGGGACACGTGTCAGTTTAGTGAAGCACGTTGTGAGAGGATTATTAAAGAGTGCTTTTCGGGCGTAAGTTTGGTATCTTTTGGGAGCAAAAGGTCAACCGGTTTCGTATCAGTATTTATTTGACATTAATGCGGGAATTGAAAAAAGATTAGAACGTCCAATTCAGCGGTAACTTTTTACTAATAAAGTTGCTTTTGATAGGAGGGGCGGCTTGGGCGGTTTAGGGTAACTTAAAACGGGTTTTAATATTGATAATCAGCCAAAACGTTGATTAGGACCCATTGTTAAACTCGATTACTATAGGCTTCGTTATGGTGCTTGGGGATAAGAACATGAATACCAGAAAGCGACACATGGCAAATATATTTGTAATAATTGACCCATTCCAACAATTTCATTAGTTGTAAGTTTTAATCTAGGAAAAGCCGAAGAAGCATACCATAATATTATTATTATTGTATAATATATGATATTGTATTATTAATGGAACATAGTCTAGTTTGACATAGAAATCGTTACAAACTTTTCATTCGTTCATAATTTGTAACTTTTAGCTACCAAATACGACGCATGCTTTTTTTTTTATTTATGAAATTAAGAGATACTTTAATTGTGAATCAAAAAGAAAAATTTTGATAATTAATAATTACTTTTCTTGTCATAAAAGTAGTATAGGTGGAAAGAAATACTTATATAAGTGTTGATAACATCATTTTTAAGTATAGGAGTGTCAAATAGGGCAAAATTCATAAATTAGTCTGTATTAATTGCACATTAAAATTTTTGAAAATTGAATCCATTTTAGATGTAACTAATACTAATCAATTTATTATAAATTAATTCGTATTGGTGATATGAGTCACCTCACAAACTCATAGTTAAAGTACACAAAATTAATTTGTACCTATTACAAATTTTAATAAATTTGAACTCCAAAAATTAAATATATTTTAAACATAGATAATACAATAAGTCTGTATCTTTACTAGCCAACTGTATTGGCCAACATATTTGGTAGACTTACTTTGGTATTATCATTCAAAATTGCCAATTAATAACATGTGAATTCACTTTATCTAATAATTAATTATGAGTTAACTTGATTTTTTATTATAATTAGTAACAAATAATTATTAATTTATTATTTATATTTAATTAATTATTAAATAAAATAAATCTATACATTATTAATTGATAATATTTAAATAATAATATTGTATAATAAATAATGTCTACGTTAGTATTTCCCATAGAACGGACCATTCCGAAGTAAATTAAATGGCATCAACTTCAGTTTTCAGATTCACATGTGTAATATGTGATGACATAGGATCTCGGTAAATTTTATATTATCAAATTTGATATTTTATAAAATATAAACCCGCACCGTTAAGGGCATCATCCCTTGGTGGTGGGCCTGGTGGCCTGGTCCATATGGGAAAGCAAACTGCAAGAAAAGCAAGAGCTGGCCCAACTTTCTCCCTTGTCCCGCCATTGTCAAAATGAATCTAATTGATTCAATATCATATTGGGCCACCAAGTCTATGTAATTATTCACTATCAGGAGTTAGAGATTTTTGGTCCGTTGTAGTTGTTGCCCAAAAAGGTCATTCACATGGACCTGGCTTAAGGTGCATCTTGCATTTAGTTGCTTGTTATTTATTTAACTCTAGAGGTGGCAATGGCTCTGAACAGACCCGAGCGGTACCCAAAAGG
Organism: Sindora glabra; assembly: GCA_020226215.1. NCBI lineage: Eukaryota > Viridiplantae > Streptophyta > Magnoliopsida > Fabales > Fabaceae > Sindora > Sindora glabra. The sequence continues at coordinate 11,686,229 of CM035232.1, read as the reverse complement.
ACTCAATCCTTTTTTTAAAGTAAAGAATTAAATAAATAACAATAAAATATATATATATATCAATTTGTAATTATTCACTCCCTTAAATTTTTGTTAAGTGTATCTCGCACTTTAATAGGACTAATTTCGATGACCATGGCCCCTGATAAAAATAGGGACAAAGTATACTTATTTTTATTAATTTAATCAAATTACATTTATACACTTGTTATTTTCATTTTCATACATCCCCTTTTCTAATTTTATGCAACAAATAAGGTCAATATTAGCTTGAAAATTTTTTAATTACATATTTGAGGATTAATGTAAAATTTTTGGAAGGCAATAAAATTTTTTAAGAATCAACTAGAAAATTTATAATATAATATATAAGACAAGATATAATTTTAGGGGTCATGCCCCTGGAAGGTAATACCCGATTCCACCCGCTGGTCAATTTATGTTGACTCCTATGTAGGTTTAAATCTTTCTTGGATAAGAACTTAGAAATATAATTATACCAAAATTCTACGGGAAATTAATGTAATTTATTCAACCAGGTTAAACCCGAAAACTTCGATGTAAGTGGTATTCATTGGGCCGGGGGGATCCGAACTACTATTACTGGCCCATTACTGTATTACACCCTGTGTAATCATAAGATTGTTCGGCATAATTAGTGAGTTAGCAATTTATTTAGACCTTTTTTTTTTTCTCGAAACCTAGACAACCGAAGTGGATGATTTGCTTCCTTGTTCGCTGATACTCACAGCTTAATTAAAGATTGCAGGAGAATTTTGGCTGATATGGGATCACCTAATATTAAGTATGTTTACGAGAAGAAAATAATTTGACAGATTTTTTGGCAAAAAAATTGATAGTAATTGTAATAATATCAATATTTTGGAAGTCTCTCCTACTCAGTCTCTGTTGTATATATTGTATGATGCCAAAGGTAGTTACGTACCCAGATCAATTTCTATTTCTTAACTTTCTCTTTTATAATATTCCTTTTTCACAAGAAAAATGTTTTTATAATCATTATTTGTGATTTTTAACAATGTGATAACGCAATAAATAAATGATTTACACTCTGACTATATTAAAGTTGAATCCTAATATGCACAGCTAAGGAATAGCAATATGAATATCACATAAAAGTCCAAACAATCCAAATATCTTATTTAATAATTAGGTGATGTCAACTGTTTCAATTAATCATGAGTTGATAGTTAATTGTATTTATTAATTTGATGAACTCATAATATTAGTTATTTGAATAAAAATATTTGATAAAATTACTTGATTATATATAATAGCATGAATATATTTTATAATTTATTTAAGTATATATTAATAAATTAATCTAATTAAATTTTATTTTTAATGTGAAACAATTTAAACATATTAAATAATTATACAATAAATTTTTAATATATTATAACAATTACTTTATTAAAATATTAAATTTTCCTTATAAATTTAAATAATCAAATAATTATTTATTATTTACATATAATTTTTTTTATTTTACTATATATTAGATTAGTAGTCACATAAATAAGAGCATATTATAGCATAGGAGTTAAAGACAAGATATTATATAGTAATAAGCACGGGTTTAATTCTTTGTACTTTTAATAAAATAATGAGTGAAAGGGATTATTATTATATAATTTGAGAATATTTTTAACTTTTTATATATATTTAATGAATTAGCTATTTAAAAATGGTAGAGTCCTTAACTTTTTCAAATTAATTAATTAAAGATCAATATATAGATTAAATCAGTTATTTATCAAATATTTAAAATAAGTGATTGATCAAATTAATCAATTAATGACCTCAAATAACTAAAAGTTGATAAAAAAATTATTTATCAAAAATACCTGCTAAAAAGTCAGCCAGCTAGAATGCAAATAACCGTTAAAATAAGTTAGTTGCTTTGCTTGGTGTCTCCCTTTTTCCAAAAGCAAGTTAGGAATTTCCTAGTTGTTGACTACTATTTCTTTCCAAATTTTGATCATCGACATGGACAATAGTAGTAGAAGGCAGGAAAGCAAGTCTAGTACCTAGATTTTTCTTTTCTCTTCTATTTTATGTGCTTTCGTTATTTTTTTTTCAGCCCAACTTGCATGGTGAAATCTTTCAATTCCTTGTCGGGCATTTTATGGCGCACTGGACTTTAAAATTGAGGTTGCAGGGACAAATTAGGAACAATCATACTGAAATGGTTTGATTATATCTATTATTTTTTAATAAATTTGATTAAATTACCTTTGAATTTTAAAAGCCAACGGGCACCGTACAAGCACTTCATTGGTCTTTTAAATCCACTCTTGCTTATCTTATTCTGGTTTTATTATATTTTACGTCTCAACGAGGTTTGCCATTTTTTTGTTTTTTGTTTTTTTGCATAATGGGCCTTAGAGAAACATTTGACAGAATTTTACCTTGGTTCTCAATCACCTAACACAATCCTATAGCAATTTTTTTCTCTTATTTCTGAACGTTGGCAACAGATCAACGTTTAGGTGAAAATGCTCCGTAAAAATAGGAGAGCAGTTTTTCTACTCAACGTTCACCGGATTGTATGGCTTCTTGATGGGAGAAGTTGGCAACGTGAATATATATAAACGGAACAAGGGTCCCCGGGTTCGGTTAATGCTCAATTATATTTCTAAACAATTTACACCATCAAAGAAGCACAAACCAGAACCTGGAAGTACCCGAGTGTGATAAGTCATGTGACTGTTCGGTAAAATTCAAGAGGAGATTACAGAACATTAGTGCGCAATTTCAGACGTGACAATGGCTGGAGGTAGGCTTCCGCATTTCTAAATTAATTTTATGCTTTAACTAGGATATATTAAGTATCTAAGTATCCTAGATATAGTTTGCATTTGGTATCAGAGCATAAAATTGCCTCTGCCTTGCTATGTTTTACATGAAAAACAGAGGATAGATTTGAATTAGAATCCAGTTTAGATGCTGTTTTTCCATGTTTTTATGACTAGGAATTGATAACCCATGAGATTCTGATAGTTTTAGGCTCGAAAAACGATGAAAAACATGTTGAAAACTGCATAAAATTGTCGGGTCTGTTGGTCTGGTTTTGGGTTTCTGAAACGGGTCATGATCGGGTCGGGTCGACCCGGCTAAGGGTTGAAGACGACTTAAGCTGCAAGTCGTTTTAATTTACTATGTTTCTGCATTCGTCGTACGGTGCGTTTGATGGAGCTTATAAAAAGAAGAAAAAGAGGATGAACTGTCACAGAATAGGATTCGAATCCGATCCCAATGCCTGATATACATTGCCTTAAACTAAGGCTACCACTGTGCCGGCGAAATTTACTTGCTGCAAGTTCACATAGATTTATATATAAAGGTTCAGAAATGTTTATTTATTCATTTTTTTTTTGGGTTTCTGAATATTGTTAAATCATAACAAACATACTAATGTCATATAATTTATGCCTAATATTTAGATATTATTTTAGGCATTATCTTAACATATTTAGATTACATTAAATAAGAGAATTTAATTAATTAATCATATTAAGTTTGGTTGATTAATTAGTTATTTAATTCTCATTAGGATAATATTGTATGATTATTTTTATTAATCTTAGACAATATATTTTTCTATGGAGAGAAAATTAATTTGTCACATTTATTTAAGTGATTAATTAAATTTTCATAGAGAAATGCCTATTTATTTTGTTTAAGTATGTTTTTAAAATGTCAAGTGATCCGTATAATTTTAGTTTAATTAAAACTTAGCCACAGCACTTTTGATTATTCTAAAATTATACATAAAGCATTAGATTTAAATCTAGGATCACATAAAGAAAAATTGACATTAATTGTAATTAATCATATTCAATATAATAATTATTATCCCACAGGAATTTTATTATATTTAATATGATTAATTAGGGTGGAATAGTAAATTTTCCTTTACCTTAATCTACCCACAGGAATTAAGATAGGGGATATAATTTGCTAGTTTCACTAATTTTATACATAAGCCTAATTAAATAAAACTAAGCCCACAGGCAGTTTTGTTTGTTACTAGGATTATGTTTGATAGATATATTTTGCATTGGTAAAACATGTCATATGAAATATTTTTTAATTGCCTCAAATTATTAACATAGCGTGTAATTTTATACAGCTTTTCAACCTCTAAATATCTTTGATTTTCAAGTTCCTGAATTGAATGGTGATAATTATAAGATATGGAAGGAGAAAATTCTTCTTCAATTGGGGTGGATGGACGTGGATGATGCAATAAGAAAGGATGAACCTCCTAAACCCACTGATAGTAGTAGTGCAGTTGAAATAGCACTTTATGAGCGTTGGGAGCGATCAAATCGCCTTAGTATGATGTATATCAAAACTAAGATTTCTGCTAGCGTTCGTGGATCTATCGGAGAGCATCAGAACGTTCGAAGTTTGCTCAAGGCCATTGATGAACAATTTGAAATTTCAGACAAGGCTTTGGCAAGCACCCTGATGACAAGGTTATCATCAATGAAACTTACTGGCATAACAGGTGTGCGAGAGCATATCATGCAGATGAGGGACATTGTAGCTGAATTAAAAATGCTTGAGGTCGAGATGTCTGAGTCTTTCCTTGTGCACTATATCCTAAACTCTCTGCCACCTCAGTATGGACCTTTCAAGATTTCCTACAACACACATAAGGAGAAATGGACAATCAATGAACTTCTGTCCATGTGTGTACAGGAAGAAGGGAGGCTTATTGCAGAAATGGGAGAAAGCGCACATTTGGCAACACAAGGGAAGAACAACAAGCAAGCCAACTCAAAAGGAAAGGGAAATGCACCCATTCAAGGTAGTATAAAGAAAGAATCCAAGTGTTTCTTCTGCAAGAAGAAAGGACACATAAAGAAGATCTGCAACAAATTTAAGAGCTGACTTGAAAAGAAAGGTATCTCAATCTCATATTTTTGTTATGAATCTAATATGGTAGATGTTAGTAGTAACACATGGTGGATTGATTCTGGTTCTACAATCCATATCTCTAATACCTTGCAGGGCTTTCTAAACCAAAGGAAGCCAGTGGGCAGTGAGCAGTACATCTATTCAGGCAACAAGATGGGCTCACTAGTTGAAGCTATAGGAACTTGCAGACTAGTTTTAGATACTGGCTTTAGTTTGATATTGGAAAGGACTTTTTATGTACCAAGTTTCTCTAGAAACTTAATTTCTATTTTGAAACTTTTACCTTTCGGATATTCTTTTGAATTTTCAAATAATATGTTTAAGTTATTTTATAAATCTAATCTTGTTGGAAATGGTACAATTTCTGATGGTCTTTTCCGAATTCAATTACAAAACAGTATACCTAATGATTCAATGCATGTTTCTAGTAGCATAGGTATTAAGAGATGTGTTACTAATGAAGATTCCTCTATGTTGTGGCATCGTAGACTAGGTCATATCTCAATAGAGAGGGTTAAAAGGTTAGTAAAAGATGGAATACTTAGTACGCTAGATTTTACTGACTTTGAAACTTGTATAGACTGCATAAAGGGAAAGCAGACTAATAAGACTAAGAAAGGTGCCAAGAGGAGTACTACCATTTTAGAAATCATACATACAGATATTTGTAGTCCAGATTTGGACTCTAGTAGTCCAAAATACTTTATCACCTTTATTGATGATTACTCACGATATATGTATCTCTATCTGTTGAATAATAAGAATGAGGCACTTGATGCCTTTAAGGTGTTTAAAGCAGAAGTAGAGAAACAATGTGATAAACAAATTAAGGTAGTGAGATCAGATAGAGGTGGTGAGTATTATGGTAGATACACTGAAGATGGACAAGCATTAGGTCCATTTGCTAGATTTCTTCAAGAACATAGGATTGTTGCCCAATACACCATGCCTGGGTCTCCGGACCAAAACGGTGTAGCTGAAAGAAGAAATTGAACACTATTGGACATGGTAAGGAGCATGCTTAGCAGCTCTAAACTTCCTAAGTCCTTATGGATTGAAGGCCTTAAGACGGCAGTGTATATCCTTAACCGGGTTCCAACTAAGGCTGTTGAAAAGACACCATTTGAGTTATTTAAAGGTTGGAAACCAAGTTTAAGGCATATGCGTGTTTGGGGATGTCCGTCTGAGGTTAGGGTCTACAATCCACAAGAAAAGAAGCTGGATCCTAGGACTATAAGTGGCTACTTCATTGGGTATGCTGAAAAGTGCAAAGGATATAGATTCTATTGTCCATCTCATAACACTAGGATTGTGGAATCAAGAAATGCAAAATTTCTTGAAAATGACTTGATTAGTGGGAGTGATCAAATTCAGCATCCAAATATTGAGCTTGATTATTTTGGTTCTCAAGCTTCCACATCAAGTGATAGATTAGTTGTAATCCATGCCCCTCAAGTACCATTGGGTATTGAACAGCCAGTCATTGAGGATCTATAACCACTTAGCCATAACCAAGTTGATCCAGTTGTTGAACAACTACCAGAAACTGTTGAACAACCAATTGAGGAGCATGCTTCCCAAGAGGATGCTAACCCAACATTAAGAAGATCAACTAGGGAAAGGAGGTCAACAATTCCTAGTGACTATGCTGTGTATCTACAAGAGTTTGACTACAATATAGGAGCTGAAAATGACCCTAAGACGTTTTCACAAGCTATTAACTGCAGAGAATCTGGATTATGGTACAATGCTATGAAGGAAGAGATGGATTCCATGGTGTCTAATGGAGTCTGGGATCTTGTCGAGTTGCCTAGTGGTTCAAAGGCCATAGGGTGTAATTGGGTTTATAAGATGAAAAAGGACTCATTAGGCAACATCGAAAGATATAAGGCAAGACTCGTGGCTAAGGGATTCACTCAGAAGGAAGGAATCGATTACACAGGAGAAAATACACAGAGACATTTTCTCCTGTGTCTAAGAAAGATTCCCTCCGTGTAATAATGGCATTGGTTGCCCAATTTGACCTGGAACTGCATCAGATGGATGTGAAGACGGCATTCCTCAATGGGGATCTAGAGGAAGAGGTATATATGAAACAACCTGAAGGATTCTCCTCTAGTGCTGGTGAGCATTTAGTATGCAAGCTTAAGAAATCCATATATGGATTGAAATAGGCCTCTCGCCAATGGTATCTTAAGTTTCATGATGTTATTTCCTCATTCGGATTTGTGGAAAATGTCATGGATCAGTGTATATACCACAAGGTCAGTGGGAGTAAAATTTGTTTCCTTGTGCTATATGTGGATGATATATTGCTTGCAACCAATGATAAGGGGTTGCTATATGAGGTGAAACAATTTCTCTCTAAGAATTTTGATATGAAGGATATGGGTGAGGCATCTTATGTAATTGGTATTAAGATCCATAGGGATAGAACTCAAGGTATTTTAGGTCTATCACAAGAAACCTATATCAATAAGGTCTTAGAGAGATTTCGAATGAAAGACTGTTCACCAAGTGTAGCACCTATTGTGAAGGGTGACAGGTTCAATTTGAATCAGTGCCCGAAGAACGATCTAGAAAGGGAACAAATGCGAAACATTCCATATGCTTCAGCTGTTGGAAGCCTTATGTATGCTCAGGTTTGTACAAGACCTGATATTGCATTCGTAGTTGGAATGTTAGGGAGATATCAAAGTAATCTAGGAATGGATCATTGGAGAGCTGCAAAGAAAGTGATGAGGTATCTCAAAGGTACCAAACATTACATGCTGATGTACAAACGAACTGAGAATCTTGAAGTAATTGGCTACTCAGACTCGGATTTTGCCGGATGCGTTGATTCACGAAAATTAACATCAGGATACATTTTTATGTTTGCTGGTGGAGCCGTGTCTTGGAGGAGCGCAAAGCAAACCTTAGTTGCTACTTCTACCACAGAAGCTGAGTTCGTATCTTGTTTTGAGGCAACTTCACATGGTGTATGGCTAAAGAGCTTTATTTTTGGGCTTAGAGTTGTGGATTCAATTTCTAGGCCATTAAGAATTTATTGTGATAACTCAGCTGTAGTTTTTCTGGCTAAGAATGACAAAAGTGGAAGTCGAAGTAAACACATCGACATCAAGTACTTAGCCATTCGGGAATGTGTCAAGGAAAATAAAGTTACCATTGTACACATTAGCACTGAGTTGATGATAGCAGATCCTTTAACAAAAGGCATGCCACCGTCATTGTTTAAGGATCATGTAACAAGGATGGGACTTGGTACTATCTTAAGTCTTTGATGTATATATACATATTTTTTGTAATAAAGCTCTTATTTAATTTAAGTTATTTTTCTCATTTTATAGTATACATTTATGTTTAGAGAAAAATAGCATTAAGAGGACCCAGAATAAGTATAAGACTTATTCATTAAGTTATGGTGGATTGAGAAAGCAAAATGTATCGTGATACATGGGAGGTAATACTCATAGATAGAGGACCTATCACTATGATCCATACATTGAGTTTTCTCTACTTTTGAATACTTTTTATTTTTACGGACCAAGTGGGAGAATGTAGCAATTTTTTCTCTTATTTCTGAACGTTGGCAACAGATCAACATTTAGGTGAAAATGTTTCGTAAAAATAGGAGAGCAGTTTTTCTGCTCAACGTCCATCGGATTGTACGGCTTCTTGATGGGAGAAGTTGGCAACGTGAATATATATAAACGGAACAAGGGTCTCCGGGTTTGGTTAATGCTCAATTATATTTCTGAACAATTTACACCATCAAAGAAGCACAAACCAGAACCTGGAAGTACCCGAGTGTGATAATTCATGTGACTGTTCGGTAAAATTCAAGAGGAGATTACAGAATATTAGTACGCAATTTCAGACGTGGCAATGGTTGGAGGTAGGCTTTCGCATTTCTAAATTAATTTTATGCTTTAACTAGGATATATTAAGTATCTAAGTATCCTAGATATAGTTTACAAATCCTCCTTTTTAATGTGTTCAGGGTTGAAATCTGAAAAAATGACAAGAAGGCAGGAGAAAACAGTTTTACGTGTTATGCCATTAGACGATATTTCTGCTTAGTGCCTGATTAATTATTCAGCACTCAAATCCAGATTAATTAATAAAAATGGTCCACCATGTGTTGAGCTTTCATGTCTAAAGTCAAAGGTTTGAGCATTATTTTTATCATAGCTACTGCCAAATGCGCTTGGTTCTTGAATGGACAGCCATAAAGAGTGAGAGAGCATTAGGAAGATAAAAACAGCGGGAACTGCGTTTTGGGTTGGTTGAACACTTGGCAACAATAATGGTCTCTTCTTAATGAAAATTTTTCATTCAATGACAAAAGGTCAGAGATCTAACAATATGTCAGATTCAGATCCCTCGGACACGTATCTCATCTGAATTGCTTGCTTCAATATTTGCTTAAATACCCTTTGTGGCTGTTTTGACTTTTTAATTGTTATGATGAATGGAGCAAAATTTCTAGTTTGGTTTTGTGGAGAAGAGTGTTTCTCCTACCACTAGACACACATGACTATTTTCGTTTTTTAAGAGAAAAAGTTTACAAATAAGATAAATTATTCCACTCATAAATTATGTTACCGGCTTTTTTTTTTACTTAAGTTTATAGTGATCTTTAAAAATTTCATAGTATCTTAAGATTGTTGGCCCTGAAAATCAAATCTAAAATATAAATGATAAAAAACAACAAATTTTATTAAGTGAATCAGTTTGCATACTGAACTAAAATAAAATAGTTTGAATATGACTTCCACCACCTGCAATGTGCATGCACCATGAAGACAAAAACAAATTTTTACTAGCACCCTTTTATCACAAGGAATTAGAAAGCAAACGAAAGGTAGGCAACATACAATTATCCAGAAATTATCCATCGTTAAAAAATTTGCACCGAAGTACATGGCAATGGTAAAATCGCTGCCACGTTTCGGGCTCACCATCTAAATCTACGGTGTCCATATCCATTGGATGTTTGAGTGAGTGCTGCTTTTAAGGAATTTCTTGGATGTGAGCCTATTTTGACTGTCATTATACTATTCTTGCATTGAAGATTCCCACTAGAACTTGGATTAGTGTACCAGCTTAGGTTTGCCTAATTAACACCTCTGTGTCATCTTTCCACTTTCATTGTGTGCTTCGTCTTTTTTTACCATTTTTGACTCAAGTTTAACCTTTCTATGTCAACTTAATTAACTATATCCCCTGCATTATGCATCTCCAATACTGATTTTGGAATATGACATCCACGAACCACTAGATGATGAAAGAAAAATGCCAACTCTCTCACATCACGTTGTCATATATCATCCGTCACAGGTGTACTATGCAAATTGATGTATCCTTAAATTCTTGTAAGATATGGAGTGAATTTGTACAAATCAATGATTCTAGAAGTATACTTCGATCATCAAATTAGTCTTCAGAGATTTAATGTGTGGAAATATCAAGATAATAATATGAGAAAATAATATCTTTTAACTCCTATAGGCTAAGTAACTAAGAAATGAATTTTTAAGCCAATAACACATGTACATGTAGTTAAATAGTGGTGTGATTTTTAATTTATTTATCTTGTTTAAAAAGTGTGAGGATATCAAATTTCTTAATATTATTTGATAATTATTTGAGACATTCCAATTTAAACTAAGTAATGGATTCATTATCAAATAATTTTAAGTATAAATCAAGTCTTTTAATATGAATTGGGCTAGTCAACTTAAAAATTGAATAATATTTTTGAATTCTTTCGTATATTAATATTTGATTCAAATTAAGTGTGAAGACTATTTGATTGTAATTTTGTTATAAGTCGTTAAAATTATATTTTATGGATGTGTATAGTTTATGATATATGTGCGAATATCATTATTTTTTTAACCAAAATTTTGAGGAGAGTAAAATTGAATTTATAATTCCACTGAATGAAAATGATGGGTTGGTATCACATTTTTTTAACTTTAGAAAAAAAAAAAGTTGTCTGCCAATATTCACATTAAAACTATATTTCTCAAACGTGGAGAATAATCAAATCTTCAAGTATATATAGAGGCCCATCATCCCACGAGAAGCATCACAAAACAGAAATTGTTTCTAACAATTCTTTCACTGAAATGGCAGGTTCAGGAGCTCTCTTTCGTCTGTTTGTGATTTTACTTGGGTTGTCCCATCTTATATGCTTGAAAGCAGTCCCAGTTACAAGTAAATCCTCCTACAATATAATTTCCTTTCTTATTATTCTCCTCCTTGTAGTTTCTGTTTACAACCTCGTTGCTTTTATGAACAGGAAGTGAAAACCTTATGCAAGGTCTTGATCAAGTTCAGCTTATTCTGGAGGATATCCAACAGGTACAACTTTGATGACATAAATCTAGATTGAAGTTACTTAAGATATACACGACATAATACACCTAGTTAAGCAAATTATTGATATATCTATTACAGGTTGACAGAGAAAAAAACTGGGAAACTTGGGTGCCAACGAGGAGTGAGAGAATGGATCTTGAGCTTCATGACTATGGATCAACAGGACCTAGTCGCCGTCACACTCCAGGAGCACCATAGCCATAATTGGTGGAAGGAAACTGCAGAATTAAGACTTTGAGTTGGAGTACTTCACTTAAGGAATAGTACTGTTATCAACATCATCTGCATAATTAAGGCTTTGTTTGGTGGAAGGTGGTGTATATGTATAATAGAGAGAAATTAAGAATAAATTAATTAGAGTTGAATTCAGATTTCATGACTATTCGTACTTCGGTATTTATATATCTATGCGAGGAAATCAGACCCTTTCTGCTTGTTTGTCTTAATTCTGCTTATATAATTTATATCCATATTCAGGTTGGTTTTCCTTTCGAAGAGCTCTTACTCTTTATGGAATTGATATTGCGACAGTGTGCTATATTTAAAACTAGTTGTCACTAGAGTTAAAAGATCCTCACTTTCTGAAAGGTTCTGTAGGTGTAATGTAAGAAGCTGTAGTATCAAACTCTGATCATTTCAGACAATGGCCTTTAATTAATGTTCATGCTTGCCTGTCAAGAAGAAACATAATAGTCTTTCTTTTTGTCCTTGTCTTTACGTCTCTCCAATGAATGACATTTAACAATTGTAAATAAAATTATGGCCACTGATAATAAGATATGGGTTATTCTGGGGATGAAGATGCTTAACTGGTAGTTGAATAAACAAATGAACTTGAAAATATATAATTGTTTAAATGAGGATGCTTGTGGCATTAATTAGCTTTTCATTATAACCATTATTTTGGCAAGAGAGGATGTGGATTATTAAACTAAGAAACCTTTTCACGTAGCATAGTTTAATACTTTGTGTTGCATACTGTTTCACAGCATATTTGATTTAAATTGCTTATGTCGGCATGGTTGTTACCCACTTATATATCGCAGCATATTTATATTTTATACTTAATTGCCTAGAAGTGTTCAGTGGAGAGAGTTGGCCATATACTTGAGGGAATAGGCTTTTCTATCCTTTCACCCCAAGCTATGGCTTATCCCAATTCCCTTGAGAGAAAATCCGGGCCCCTAAAAATATATAGGATTTAAATTTGATTTATTGTTACCGTAAATTAATTTTATACCGTTATCCATTCATATATTGATATATTAATAAAATATTATTGTTAAAAATTAATTATTACTATTAGTTTTTAGATGATGTGTTGTCTTTTCATTTACTGATAATGTATTACACTGTCAGTGAATCAAATTTAAATTCAAACATAAAATGAGTAGGAACTATCACAGGAAGAATTGAAGAGTACACGAAACAATAGAGTTGGACATATATGTTAAATCCAGCTCTTTTGTCAATCAAGATGTGTACTTTTCTTCAATGATCTGAAAGATACACTCTCCATACCAGCTTGATGCATTTGAAGTTTTATTCTCAGAATGACTTCCACGATATTCCAACTTGTAACGAATAAATGGAGAGCAAACTCAGTTAAGTATTTATATTTTCATTTTTCAAAATGTTACATGTTAAGCCACAACACATTTGTGATTCTTTCCAACACATCTTTATAGTAGACCAGTAGGAAACATACTGTAGCCTATGGAATTAGTGGGGTGCTTTTCTAAATGGGATCACAAATTATAACCAACAAGATTTGACGCTTATAAAGTTGTAAATCAGTACATTGCACAAAAGAACGATGATTTAAATTTAAGACGCTACAAGAAATAAAAAGAAGTTAGGCCTAGATACATTTGTAAGGCTGCAACAGCCTTAACAAGAGATTAGATTCTAATTTAGATATGCTCTGTCTCTTTTTAATCTAACAAAACACCAACATATTATAAAGCAAATCCACATTCCAATTTTATATTGATTTAATATTCCAATTACAATTGTCATGCATATCTGAGTGCCGTAAGGGTGGAATTAAATATAGAAATTGTTTGTAGATCTTAGAAAGTTTAAATTAACATATCTCGAGTTCTGATATAGGATAACCGGAACTTATGTAACTAGAGTTTAAATTAAAAAATAATTGCAGAGCGAAAGCTAAATTTCAAACTTTAAAAGTTTCTCTGTTATTTTATTCCATATATCAGTTTCTTTTTTCAGTAATTGGAACTTTCAAGACAATGGATCGTATCATGGCAAGACATTATGCAGAAGTAACATAGTCAAGACTCAGGAAACAGGCTGAAACTTGCTTCTTAAGCATATATCATCACAGATAATAACAGGCAGCATTAGGTATGAAGCTAAGCCGTTCATTGTTATGAATCTTGTGGAGATGGAGCAACAGCAGGTGCTTCCGAAGGAGCCTCCCCATCCCCTTGATTCCCAGTTAAAAATCCAAATTTCTTGATGAGCTCATTTGCAATTAGCTCGTTAGCACTGTCCGTGGGATGGTACTCATCCCAAAACACGTATTTGCTTCTGTCCTTGCACAGGCTCGATGCTGGTACACATGTAAGAGCAGGTCTAATATTCCCAAACGAGCAGCATGGTGAATCTGAGTTTTGGAATCCTACAATGCCAATGCCATTACAATTACAAAATTGCTCACAAAACTATCATACATATACTTTGGCCACGTAACGCATATCTATTTCTCAACTGCACACGGAAGCGTGCAAATGAGCCAAGTCAAACGGCTATGCACTCAAACTTGAATTTGATAAAAGTAAATTTGAATAATTGGTACTCAAGTTTAAGCTTAACTCAAATATGAACTTATTTAAATAATATATTATTAGGTCTCAATTTCATATTAAACTTGAAATATGAAAATTTGAAATATAATCTAACATGAAGTATTTCATGTAAATTTTAAGTTTTATTTTTCATAAATAAATTAGATATAGTATTTTTATTTTATTTATTAATATAAAATTCTTAACCATTAAATATATTAAAAATATCAAATAATTGTTATATAATAATAATAATTACATTTAACAAAAAGTAATATATATTAAAAAGTTAATTATTTCAATTAAAATATTATACTTTTTGGTGTAATATCAATAATTACTAATATGATTAAATTTTTTTATACGTTATAATATTTATATATAATGTAAAAATAAAAAAATATTTTTTATTATTAAATTCGTTTAAACTCAAATGATTCAAATTGAGTAGAATGAAGTTCGGGACAACTTAGGCACCATGTTAAATACAACTACCAACTTTCATCTGGGATGCATAGGATCATATTATTGCAAATGTTACATAGGCATGTAACTTATATTTGAGGAAGGTATGAAACGTGCTCACCATATTTGGTTGGATTGCGGATGACATCATCCACAACATCATAAGCATCCCCAAATTTATAGCTTGAATTAGGAAGCTGTGTTTTCAAGTCATCTATTACGTTGCTTGCAGCTTTGTTGAAGCTTAAAGCCAGCTTGTTTGCTCTTTCTCTGCAATTCCCAGTTGTACTGAGCACCCTTTGAAGTGGAATGCAACCCATAGGACCTAACCCAAACACCATCAGCTGCCTTGCTCCTAAGCTATGCAATAACTAAATAGAAATAGAGCATAATTGCCAATATCATTGTTGGGAGCACAGCATAAACCAAAAAAAGAAGAAAACAATATCTTTGGTAAATAGACTAAAACTATATTTTAATTTCGAAATATTAAGTTTGTACCAATTTTGTCTTGAAGATAAGGTTGTATCAATCTGATTCTTAAAAATTTAAGCTCAAATAAAATTTGAATTCTTATAACAAATATTAATACAAAAACTAAAATTTAACTTAGTTTAAATCTTTATATACCAAATTAATACAATCTTTATTTTAGGAAAAAAATTAATAAAAATCTAATACTTTGACAGTAGATATATTAACCTTGAGTTGATCTCGTAATGTTCCTGTCAAGTAGTCGACGAAAGATTCATCGTTGTAAGTCCATGAGTCACTGTAAACAGGCATCAGGTAGTTGTTGATGAAATCATTGCTCCCTAAAGCAATAACATAACGCGCTTCCTGGAAAAACTTATTGGTCTCCACTTTCCCAATTTTGTTTCTTACTAGATTCTGTGTCCCCTGAAACAGCTCAATTTGCTTGTAGAGGGAAAGCCTTTGAATCTGAAACATGACATGTTTCAGTCTTGTGTTGTGCTATAGATAATGACATGGCAAAATAGTATTAACAGATTGCTTATATGAAAGTGAACTGGGAGTTACATACAAAATAGCTGCCAGTTTCATTCAAGATTCCACCACCACCAGAAGCATAATTCACTCCCTTCTCCAGCACATCATCCACAGTTAAAGATGGATCCAAGAACGCAGGTGGCCTTTGGAAGCCCATTTTGTCCCCTGAGCATCAGTGGATTCCCAGGCATCAGTCTGATGGTAACAATCTCAGATAACATATAGTGTTTTCAACAATCTCGATGTATTAAGCTAATTTTCAACTGAAGATGATAATACAATTAGGCGTATTCATGTGCGCAGTTGACAGAATCTAAACACATGAAGTCAGTATATAAATTGAATCAATTTTAATTTAAAATTTGCCAAGTTTGCAAAAGATGAGTATAGCATTATTATTTTCATGATAAGAAGCTTAGCATTACCCATTATATCAGAAACTGTCCGGCCATTAGAGAACCTGCCATTTGGCAAGCCATTGCCAAAATCAATACCATACCAAGGGAGGCTTGCCTGGGCAAGGCTCCTCGACAGGTATCGGTTGTTTCCAACATCTGAAAGGGAATCGCCAAATATAAACTGCACAATCTTGCAATGACATCCTTCAAGCTCAATTCCAAAAACGCTGGCTGTTATAATAATCAGTGCCAAATTGAACTTCATATTTGTTTAGCAGATCTTCTGAACTGCGGGCTAGCTTGAAAAGAAAAGGTGCAAGGATTTAGGCATTTTGATTGGCTTTTTATAAGAGCTGGGGATTTTCAAATCTAAGAGAAGTGACTTGAGGCCTCTACCTATTGAAACAAGTTAGTTTGTTTGATAAACCAACTGTTAATTATTCAAACCCACTGCATCTACCTCGATTCAGTTTACCATTTTCATCGGAGAATGCTAATTGCCGGAATCAGTTGAATCTGTAAATTTTCACTAACAAGTTGGGTAATCTTTGCAGTGACTTGTCGCGGTGAGTGCACCTAACTATGCCATTTCCTTTGCGCAGACCGTAAATATTCCAGCACGGGTCAAACATGCGTGGACAACCACATTGCCCAATTGTTGAATTGACCCACATTGAGATTTATCGTAAACAAAAATCTAAGGTCTCATGGAAACAGTTTATGAAGTGACGTAACTTATCAATTAAATGGTTCGTGCATGATGTTGGTTGTTGATACATGCAATTTATTGATACTAACATTATTATTCTATGTTATCTGTTTTCCAAATCTGAATTTTTATGAATTAGACTACGTATTTAGTGATTAAGATTCTTCAAATTTTCCTTAGAAAAAATTTAAGTAAATTTTTATAAGTATTTACAGTAAAAATTTTAATCATATTTTTATATATGTGTAATTTTTTAATTCAATATTAATAATTACAATTCAACAAATATAATTATTTATTAGTTAGTCATTGTAATGTTGTTTTTTCATTCTGGAAATAAAGAAACAGTTTTTATGTCAGGATATATACATGATAAATTTACGTATATTTCTAATTTCTTATATTTTTATGGCTAAATTTCCTTATTTCTGACTGGTGTGTGGGTGGAATATTCATTTTCTCAAATTCTTTGAGCATGGATTTAACAATAAGATAAATATAATTTTTATTAAAAATAATTTTCATAAATAAATTATGAATACAAAATAAAAATTACAAAATATTATATCTTTTTCTTTCAATTTTTTTTTAAATTGACCAGATAAGAAAGGGAGGAACTCAAATCTATGTGTAAGGATGCAGAAATGGACCGCTGATGAACCATGCAGGCATAAGGCAAGTACGAAATGGAGTGGATTAAAAATTTTATGTCCACATTTTTTATAAGCTTAAATGAATGGATGTGGACAAGCCCACGATATTTATTATATATAATTTTTTAAATTATAATAAAAATAATTTAATTTAATATAATTTATAAATTATTTAAATTAATTCACAAATCATTATTTGTATAGAATATATATTTTTAATTATAATAAAAATAATTTAATATATTTAATAATTTAATTGAATATAATTTGTAAAATATAATTTGTAAAATATAATTTTTTTGAGTAGGCCTATGGATTTGTGCGAATGCACATGCGAGCCAGAACAAACTTAATTTTTTTGATAAATTGTACTGTAGTGTCACTTTTTGAACTTCATTCCAAAAAAATATTGGTACTAATCTTTATTTCAAATAAATGCTAGTTTTATAAATTATTATTATTATATTTTTAAAATATCACTTTTTTAATTATGAGAATGCAATTATAAATTAAAAACTTCGAAAAGTTATAACTTTATAATTAGTTAACTAATTTTTGTATACGACCACTTATTTTCATTTGCCTTCTAATAATCTTTTAATAGAAAACAAGAAAATTTGATTTTGGTGGAGTCCACCCAAATAAAATTGAAAATGTGTAAATTAAGTTCAAAATTTTGAATAATCATAACTTTGCGCTTGATTATTTGATTTGGGTAAATTTTATATCGATTGTCAATTTCATGTAATTTTTCGACATCTACGCACTAAGGCATTTTGCCCACTCTGATTGGTGAAGAAAAGATTTTTTCAATGACTTTTTTTTAATTCTTCTTCATTTTATTATCATTTTACTAATTTTGACCTTATTTTTCTTAATTCAAATTCTTTCGAATTTCACATTCAATTTTTACTCCCTAATTCTTTTAATATCCAATAGTGTCATAACAACTTTCTTAATAAAATTATTAAAAAATAATATATTATTATTTACAGATCAAATAGTTACATGTTGGTATGTAGATAGTAATATTAACAAAAAAATTATAATAAATAGATAAATCAAGTCTTATTAACAATCAAACTATCAAAGAAGAACATATTATTATTTTGTCTTCAAACAATAACATCGATTAAAAATTTAAAATAAATAAAAATTTTGGTTGATGTTAGTTGATGTTACTATTTAGAGAGATATTACTATTAGTCTCCAAACAGTAACATTAACAAAAAATATCAAATAAATAAATAAATCAAGTTTTATTAACAATCAAATTATCAAATAATAGCATATTACTATTTAGTCTCCAGATAGTAATATATTACTATTTCATCTTCAAATAGTAATATCGATAAAAAAACTCAAAATAAATAGATAAATTAAATTTTATTAATAACCAAACTGTCAAATAAGAGCATATTACTGCTTATTTTCTAAATAATAATATGTTACTGTCTAGATAGTAATATGTTATTGTTTGGTCACTAAACAATAACATAATAACATCGACTAAATCTAAATAAATGAATAAAATAAGTCTCATCAACAACTAAACTGTCAAATAATAATATATTATTATTTAATTTTTAAAAAGTAATATATTACTTTTTGGAGATAAAATATGTTACTTTTTAAAAATTAAATAAGAGCATATTACTGTCTAGAGTATATTACTGCTTACTCTCCAGATAATAATATGTTACTGTTTGATCTCTGAACAATAACATCGGTTAAATTTAAATAAACAAATAAATCAAGTCTCATTAACAACTAAACTGTTAAATAATAGCATATTATTATTTGATCTCTAAAAAGTAACATGTTATATTTTATCTCTAAATAGTAACATTAAGCAAAAACTTAAAATAAATGGATAAATCAAGTCTCATCAACAACCAAACTGCCAAATAATAATATGCTACTATTTGATTTCGAAACAATAACATCGATTAAAATCTCAAATAAATGGATAAATCAAGTTTCATTAATGATCAAACTATCAAATAACAATATATTACTATTAGGTCTTTAGAGAATAATATGTTACAATTTGATCTTTAAATAATAACATCAACTAAAATTTCAAATAAATGGATAAACGAAGTTTCATTAACAACTAAACTGATAAAGAATAACATGTTATTATTTTGTCTCAAGATAGTAATATATTACTATTTGATTTTAAAATAGTAACACCAGTTAAAAATCCAAAATAAATAGATATGTCAAGTTTTATTAACAACTAAACTGCTAAAGAAGAGAATATTACTATTTCGTCTCTAAATAGTAATATCGATTAAAAATTTAAAATAAATAAATAAATCAAATATTATTAATAATTAAATTACTAAATAACAACATGTTACTATTAAAGAAAAGGATGTTATGTTTAATTTATAAATAGTAATATCGATTAAAAATTTAAAATAAATAAATGAATCAAGTTTTATTAATAACTAAATAGTAACATGCTACTATCTAAACCATAACATCGATAAAAAACTTAAAATAAATGGATAAATTAAATTTTATTAACAACTAAATTATCAAATAATAACATATTATACTGTTTAATTTTCAAACAGTAATATGTTATTATTTAGTTTTCAAATAGTAACATCAACTAAAATTTCAAATAAATAGATAAATAAAATTTTATTAAAAAATAAACTATCAAAGAATAGTATGTCACTATCTATTCATTAACAATCAAACTATTAAAAAAGAGCATGTTATTGTTTGGTCTTTACACATTAACATGTTATTGTCCAAATAGTAATATCGATAAAAAACTTAAAATAAATAGATAAATCAAGTCTTATTAATAACTAAACTACTAAATAACAACATGTTATATTATTTGATTTTCAAACAGTGATATATTACTATTTAATTTTTAAATAGTAATATTAACTAAAATTTTAAATAAATAGATAAATAAAGTTTTATTAACAATCAAATTATCAAAAAATAACATGTTGCTATTTATTTATTCATCCAATATAATTATTTTTTAAAAAAAGCATAAAAGAAAGACACCATTTTACAATTTTATATAAGATTCTAGACCTCTAAGTTCTTATTTATTTTTATTTTTATTTTAATTAAAAATTTATTTTAATTCCTAAAAAATTAAATTTTTATTAATTCTATTTATAATTAAAATTTTATATTAATTTAACTTTTATAAAATTAAAAATTGTTCAATTTTAATTTTTATAAGTTTTTATTTTTAATTTTTATAAGATTAAAAAAAATTAATTTTAATAAGCGACAATAGAAGTTTCTATTATGACCTTTTTATTCTTCTCAAGATGCGTTGTAAGTGTGTTATTTTATTTTTTGAACTTTATAGTAATTTACTATTTACAAGTAAACTTAAATAAAAGAAAGTAAACATGTAGTACCTCGTTGCAGTAAATTGTAATAAACGATATCAATATATTTTTTTCTAATTTTTTATGGTTAAAAATTACAAGTTTATGTAAACTAAATTTGTAGTCTCCACTGACATGATCCTTTTCGGTTGCTTGCCCCGCCATTATGTACCTTTATTTGCGTTGGTGAGTTTTAGAATCTGACTATCTGAGATCAAGAGGGAGCTAAGAAAATAATAAGATTCATCCTCTAACTTTTTCACTGTTAGGCATAATATTAGGTAACAATTGCCTATATCATTGCACCGAAAAAATTAATAACCAAAATGCTTAAATTTTTTTATTTACTCTGATCATATTATGAAGCACCCTATGATTAGTCACTCTGATCACGTTATGGAGCACCCCATGATCAATTAGTGCTGGTCATGGGTAGGTCCATTCCGTGATCAGTGAGCACTATGTCCCCATAATTTGCATGCATATATACCTAGCAAAGCTCATACACCTAGCGAAGCTTAGAGAAGCATTTGTTCCATATGCATACCTAGCGAAGCTCATACTTGGTGAAGCTTGGAAGCTTATTTCTCTATAAAGCCTTAATTTCTTCTAGTTTATTTGGCTCATGCAGATTAGAGGATAGAATCTGCCCATCCAAGTAAGATGTTTATTTATGAAAAGATATTTTCAGATGATATGGAAATATAATGTATATTAAGTGAAATATTTTTTATAAGTATTCTTTAATTTTATTTTGTATTGTTATTAGACATTGTCACTAGATTATTATTATTTTATTTGATTAAATATTTTATTATTATATTTATATTTATTATTTTTATTTATTTATTATAGTATCTATATTTTTTTAATTTTTCTATATTATTATGCTTGTGGATATTATCTTAATTTTTCTATATTATTTTAATTTTTACCCGTATTATTATGGTATCAGAGTATATTATTATACTTGTAATTTGACTAGATTATGTATTTTGTATATATTATTATAATTGAAATTATCATGCTTGTGGGTTGGATATTATCAAAAAAGAAAATAAAAATTTAAACTACTTGAAAAACTTGAAAAAAATATTAATATTCATTAATAATTAATTATTATAAAAAATATTAATTAAAGGTAAAATATAATATTTTTATATTTTTAAAATATTTTTTAAACCATTAAAGTAGTTAAAGCTTTTTGACTCAAATACATATAATTAGTTTATTATTTCTAAAAATACTGTGCTGTAAAAATAATTTCCCAAGATACTTAAAACCTATTATTTTTAAATATTTCACCAATCACAGGAAAAGGAATCTCGTGACACATGATTGGTCGTTTATAAATTTTTTAATTTATTTTAATTTTTAAGTATTTTATAAATAATTTAAAGAAATTCTTACATGTAACTATGAGAAATATTGTCGGTACTTGTCTAAAGGTTAAAAAAAATATCAAAAGTGTATATTATTATCCTTAACTTATTAACCTTAAAAAATATTATAATACACATAATTGTTGATTAATTAATGTTTTACACTATATATTTTATGAAAAACTTGTTTATTATCCTTGTTTATAAACTTGTTTTAGTATATTTACTTCTACAAAACTTAAATTTCAAAATTGAACTTAAATTAAATTTGTAAGTAGTTATTAATAAATTAATAAATAATTTAAATTAGATATTTAACGTAATTATAAAAATTAATTATTTACAATGAAGCATATTTAAAATTATTTCTTCTTAAAAAATTAAAAATATTTAATTTTATTACTTTATTAAAAATTTAAGAAGTGGAGAAATTAAAAAATAATTTAGATAAGAAGTGATTGAATATAACATTGTAGAGAGTTAAATAAATGGTAAACCATAAAATTTAAGAAGTAAAGAGTAATATAAAATAATATTTTAAGTGTATAATAGTAATATATATTTAGGTAAATATCTAAGGCTGAAACAATTATAATTAGTCAATTAAGTAATAAGATTGAGATAATTATGAGTAATTATGTAGTAGTAGTTAATTGTAACTATTTTTTGTAGTTATGATACATATTTCAATATTAAATAAATTTAATTCCTAAAATAACTTGCAAACTTGACTATAGTAGGAATCAAAATGACTATTAGGAAAGAAAATATTTATATTTATACGAATGAAAAAATTTATAAGACAAATCAGGGCAATACATTTAAGTGTCATAGGGTTAAAATAATAAGAATTAAATCAAATACCACCTTGGATGTACTAAAAAATCTAGTTAGGCGAAAGTTATAACTTGATAAAAATCAAGTCATAACTAAGTTGGTATATATGCATCTGCTTTCATTAAATCCAATGTGGTATAAGATGTGTCAGTTGGAAAATGATGATGACATTCAACGAATATGGGAAGTAAATGTGCAATTCCCTACTCAATTGTCCTACCCAAAATTGTATGTATACATTTCAACCATAGAACTCGATTTAAACATAGTAAGTCAACCACACTACCGTCCACCAGCCAACTTCATGACATTAATGAAGGGTCATCATATTACAACTTGTACCTTGCTAGTATAGAATCAATAAATAAGCAAATTGAATATAATCAGTAGTTTCACATCCCTATTATCGATTATGCTCCCGAGTCATATTTTTCTCAACCCCATTATGGCTTACTTTAATCTCCCTCTTCCCCAGAGGAAATAGAAGACATAATGGATGAATTTAAAGAGGAATATGCATATAATGATGTTCCTGAAGGGTTTGGTGGTGATAATGATAGTTACGATAACGATGATGGTGGAAATGTTACAAATACACTCTTAATGACACTTGTAAGCCGATATATGGAATCGACTGTTATTTTTTTTCATGAATAAATATAAAAATAGCCATGAGTCATGATTATCCTAAAGTAGGAGATGACATAAATATAAATAATAACTAAGAGCCATATGTGGGTTTGCAATATATAGATTAGAAGTCATTTTGCCGTGCAATAAAGATATACTCAATTCAGACTCACCACATATTCTATGTGCATTACTCTTTAGCCAGATATGAAGAATATCGGTACTATCACTATGGTGTACGATGCAATTAGAGGGTTTGAGCATGTCATAAGTCGAGAAAGAATCACTGCAGATATCAAAATATAATGGGCCTCATACATGATTATCGATTATGCTTCAGAGTTTTATTTTTCTCAACCCTACTATGGCCTACTTCAATCTCCCTCTTCCTTAGAGGAAACAGAGGATATAATGGATGAATTTAAAGAGGAAGATGCATACAATGATATTCCTAAAAGTGATAATGACAGTTATGATAACGATGATGGTGGAGATGTTATGAATACACTCTTAACAACACCTGTATAAATCAATATATGGAATCGACTGCTATTTTTTTATGAATAAATATAGAAATAGCTATGAGTTATGATTATCGTAAAGTGGGAGAAGGCAAAAATATAAATGATAACTAAGAGCCATATCTGGGTTTACAATATATAGATCAGAAGTCATTTTTTCGTGCAATGAAGATATACTTAATTCAAACTCACCACATATTCTGTGTGCATTACTCTTTAGCTAGATATGAAGAATATCGGTGTTATCACTATAATGTATAATGTAATTGGAGGGTTTGAGCATGTCATAAGTCGAAAGAGAATCACTGCAGATATCAAAATATAATGGGCCTCATACATGTGTATCTGCTTCTCTTTCTCGAGATAATTCAAAATTGGACCTAGATGTTATTTCATTTTACATTATGGCCATGGTGATCGAAAATCCAAATGTGTCCATTCGAGAAGTCATTGAGCGAATCCATAGTATATTTGGATACTTAGTATCCTATAAGAAGGTGTGAAAGGATAAATATCGAGCCATCTATCACGACCTGCTAGAATGTACAATGAGAACAAGGTTCTGGTTGAGAAATTTTCTAACTGGAAGTGTCAAAGGAGTTTTAGTCTAGGAAGTTTTCAAAAACTTCTAAATTCTTCTACAAGCTTTTAGAGAGTTCTAGAAACTACTAGAGATTTCTAGAAGATTTGAGAAGCTTCCGGATGTTTCTAAAAGCTTCCAAAAGATTCCAGAAGATTCTAGAGCTTTCTAGAATATTCTAGAGAATTCTAGAATCTTCTAGAAACTTCTAAATAGTTGTAGAAAACCTTAGGATTATGTAGAAATCTCTACAGAATACTAGATAAGCGTAGAATGTTCTAGAATAATCTATAACTAAGATTTTCTAGAAATATCATTGTAAATATCTAGGAGAACTTTCTAGGGAATAAATCTAGGCCATTGGATGTATTCAATCTCCACCATCCATTAAGGATGTGGGAAGATTCCAAAACCTAGAACAAGCCTATATATATTCATGTAGCCTTCATTTGTATTAATCATTCAAGAAGTAATTCAAATTCTTTCAAGCATTCTCTTAAGTGTTTTCTATCAAGCTTTTTAGCTTACTTCAAGTATAAGTTAAGGTGTTTTGGGACAACTAGGCTTACTTGGCTACCAAAGAGGTTTGGATTAGCTAAGTGCTGCACAACTACACTTGAGAAGTGTTCAGGTCGTGACAGTTGGTATTAAAGCTAGTTCGCCAACACTCCTTCTTCTAGTAGCTATTTTGTATGGGGAATTAGAAGGCACTGCGTTGGATAGAGAGAACTCTAATATGAAGTCACGAGTAGTAAAAATGGAGCTGGCTATTGGAGGCATCCTTGAACGTCTTGATATTTTAGGTTAAGGGTGCGATCAAATGGATAAGGATGTCCAAACTATTAAGGAAACCATATTCAGCAAGGACATGGCAAATGAAAGGCAAGTGGAACAAGTAACCTTCCAAGAGAGGGTGATGGGGATGCTTGCTAAATTTAAGGCTTGTATTGAAAAAATGAGGCAAGATTGGGTGATGTGTAAGGAGGCACTCACCTGTGGCAATATGAAGGCTAGGGTTACTCCTCGTATTGAAATGCCCAAGCTAAAGTCCTTTAATGGCAAGAGGGATACCAAAGAAATCGATAACTTTCTATAGGGCATGGAATAATACTTCAATGCTGCAAGAGTTGGCGATGAAGATAAGGCGCATGTTACTTTCTTATATTTACTTGATGATGCTATGCTATGGTCTAGAATGAAGCAAAGTGAGAAGGAGTAAGGTAACACCATAATAACATGGGATGAACTTAAAAGGGAGCTTAAGAGGCAATTTTATCCTGAAGATAAGGGATACTTAGCAAGAAAGAAGTTGAAAGCCTTGAAGCAAATAGGCACCATTCGAGAATATATAAAGGAGTTTTCATCCTTTGGCTTAGACTCCTTGATATGCCTGCAACAAAACTTTTCTTCAACTTCATAGATTGATTGCAACCTTAGGCACAACGAAAGTTGAGGCGACAAAGAGTGCAAGAACTTGCTACTGCCATTGCTATTGCAGAATCCTTGGTCGACTACTCCCGAGCTCATGACTCCAAGCCAAAGCAAAAAGAGTTCAAGGGAAAGGGTAAGGGAGGCCATGGACCTAAGCAAAAGAGAGGAAGTGATCGTGCTAACTCTAGCAAAGATGGGCAACATGGTAAGAAGGATAGACAAGATAATCTCAAACCTAAAAATAAGTGCTTCCTTTGTAGCAGTGACCACTGGATGCGTGATTGCCCTAAGAAAAATACTTTAAGTGCCATGATCGAGGAATGTGAAAAGGAAAAGGCTTGATCACAAATGGGCACACTATAAATGTTAAATACCGCTCGTGCCCAACAACTGCAAGAACTACTCAAGAAAGGACTCATGTATGTGGATGTGATGATTGAAGGGAAGTCCATAAAGGCCATGCTTGACATTGGAGCTACATACAACTTCATGTCAATTGATGAAGCTAGGAGATTCGATTTTAAGGTCTCCAAGGAAGGTGGTTAGTTGAAAGCTGTGAACTCCACCGCTAAGCCTGTGAAAGGTATTGCCCATGATATGCAAGTTCATGTTAGCTTATGGGAAAGGAAGGTGGACTTCTTTGTAGTAGCCATGGATGACTTCAAGTTAGTGTTAGGCTTGGAGCTCTTCAATAAAGTGAAAGCAATTCCTATTCCTTTCCTTCAATCCATTACTATTCTACAAGTTAAGTATCCTTGTGTGGTTCCTATTATAACTAAGGTAGGACCGCAAATGCTCTTTACTATACAACTAAGTAAGGAAGTGAAGGAAGGGGAGCTAACTAATTTTACAGCTTTGAATGAGGAAACTCTTACCCAACCAAAGGAGGATCTTTCTATGGAAATTACTCAAGTATTGGAAGAAACGTTTGATGGTGGTGAATTATCTCAAGGTCTAAATAAGGAAGTCACTGAACCTCAAAACAAAGCTGAGGTTACTGTGGAAAAGACTAAGGAATCTAAAGGTCATCAACCTTCAAACATAAACCAAGAGGAATTGCTAGGTGACAAGGCCTACACTTAAGAAAAGAATTTGAACCTGTTAATGATATTTAATGATATACAAAGGGATAAAGGCAAGCAAGCCAACCAACAGTCAACATTGGAACTTGATATTAAAAGAGAAGGAGGAGAATCGATGCCAGAAGATATGGGCCATAGTGATGCATTTAAATTGGTGAAAAACCTAGAAACTAGAGAAATTTAGTTTGAAAACCCTAACTCGACAAGGGTTGATGATGAAGTATTAGAGGCTAGTGAGATCAGTTTCTCTAAGCTTTCAAATGATAATACGAATGATGAAGGTGATGTGACTCAATTCTCTTATAACTTTAAAGGAGTGAAGGCATGAGAAAGAGCCTGTTCAAGATTGTCACTGACCAACAATCTATCACTCCCCTCACTTTGGAGTCCAAGTACACAGGGAGCAGCCTTAATGCATTCAAGCTTGCTAAGGATTGGAAGTGGCAAGCTAGGAAGAAGAAGATTTATTGTCACAATTTAAGATCCTTATCTAGAAGTCTAAGAGGAGGAAGCGACGAGGGCGTCACAAGAATAAGTGGGGGAGAGTGTCACGACCTGCTAGAAGGTATAATGAGAACAGGGTTCTGGTTGAGAAATTTTCCAGTTGGAAGTGTGAAAGAGGTTCTGGTCTAGGAAGTTTCTAGAAACTTCAAAATGCTTTTACAAGTTCTAGAAGCTTTTAGACACTTCCAAAAACTACTAGAGATTTTTAGAAGATTCTAGAAGCTTCCAAATGTTTCTAAAAGCTTCCAAAGGATTTTAGAAGATTCTAAAGCTTTTTAGAATATTCCAAAGAATTCTAGAATCTTCTAGAAACTTCTAGATAATTGTAGAAAACCCTAGGATTATGTAGAAATATCTAGAGAATACTAAATAAGTGTAGAATGTTCTAGAATAATCTATAACTAGGATTTTCTAAAAATATCATTGTAAATATTTAGGAGAACTTTCTAAAGAATAAATCTAGGCCATTGGATGCATTCAATCTCCATTGTCCATTAAGGAGGTGGAAAAATTCTAGAACCTAGAACTAGCCTATATATATATGCATGTAGCCTTCATTTCTATTAATCATTCAAGAAGTAATGCAAGTTCTCTCAAGCATTCTCTTAAGTGTCTTCATCAAGCTTTTTAGCTTACTTTAAGTAGGAGTTAAGGTATTCGGGGACAGCTAGGCTTACTTAGCTACCAAAGGAGTTTGGATTAGCTAAGTGCCACACGACTACACTTGAGGAAGTGTTTGGGTCGTGACACATCGCTTTTGTATTTAGGAATTAGGAGAAATTATATTCTATACTACTAACGTGGTTGGCAGCAGTGCGACACTTAATTTGGATCTTATTTTGAGATTGTTAGTAGGGAATGCTCGTCAAACAGTTTTTAAGATGAGCCGATTGTATTATTCTATTAAGTGTTTTGGACCTTCAAGCCATGCATTGATGCGATTGACCATTTAAAATTGATGGTCTAAGTAGATGGCACCTTTTTGTATGAAAAGTATAAGGGGATCTTGCTTATCACAATGTTACAAGATAGTGATAAAAAAGTTGTACCTCTTGTATTTGCTTTGGTAGAGGGGGAAATATAAGAAACATAAGTTTGATTCTTATTAAATATTTGATAGCATGTCATTAAGGTGATTGAAAATCCAAGTGTGTCCATTCAATAAGTCATTGAGTGAATCCATAGTATATTTCGATACTTAGTATCCTGTAAGAAGGTGTAAAAGGGTAAACACCGAGTCATCATTGTTGTATTTGAAAATTAGAAGAAATTGTATTCTATACTACTGAAGTGGTTGACAACAGTGCGACACTTTAATTTTAGGTCTTACTTTGAGATTATTAGCAAAGAATGCCTATTAAGTAGTTTTGAAAATGAGCCGGTTGCATTATTCCATCAAATGTTTTAGACCTCCAAGTAATGTATTGATGTAATTGACCATTTGAAATCGATAGTTCAAGTACATGACACCTTTTTGTATGGAAAGTATAAGGGGGTCTTGCTTATCGCAATGTCATAAGATAGTGATAAAAAAAGTTATACCTCTTGCATTTGCTTTGATAGAGGGGAAAATATATGAAACATGGGTTTAATTCTTATTAAATATTTGATAGCTTGTCATTAAGGTGACCGAAAACCCAAGTATGTTTATTTGAGAAGTCATTGAGTAAATTCATAGTATATTTGGATACTTAGTATCATATAAGAAGGCGTGGAAGGGTAAATACCGAGCCATCACTCTTACATTTGAGGATTGAGAGAAATTATATTCTATACTACCGAAGTGGTTAGCAATAAAGGTATACATAGGTCAGGCCGGACCATCCAGGCCAAACTTTATAAAATTGAAGGCTCGAACCCGACCCGACCCGTTTATGTTTTAAAAAAATTTGACCTGAGCCGACTCAAATTTTAAATTTAAAAGTCCAAAAATATAATTTTTTTATTTTTTAATAAAAAATAAAATTTTAAAATAAAAAATATATATATTTAAAAAGATAATATAATATTTAAATATATAAAATATTTAATTATGTTAAATTAATATTTTTTATATTAAAAATAATTAGATATAATTATATTTTCTAATATATAATTATATTATTAAAAACAAATTATTATAATCGGGTCGGGTCGGGTCGGGCCTATTGGGCTTTTTTGCCTTAACCCGAGCCCGGCCCAATTATTAATCGGGCCATAAAAAAAATCTCATCGGGCCTATCGGACAAAAAAAAAGAGCTCAAATATTCTATTTTTCAAGGTCGGGCTCATCGGACTGGGTGGGTCGCTCAGCTCATGTACACCTCTAGTTAGCAGTAGTACGAAACTTTAATTCTGGGTCTTACTTTGATATTGTTAGCAAAGAATACCCGTCATGTAGTGTTGAAGATGAGTCAATTACATTATTCCATCAAATGTTTTGGACCTTCAAGCTATGCATTGATGCGATTGACCATTTGAAATCGATGGTCCAAGTAGATGGCACCTTTTTGTATGGAAAGTATAAGGCAGTCTTGCTTATTGTAATGTTACAAGATGGTAATAAAAAAGTTACGTCTCTTACATTTGCTATGGTAAAGGGGAAAACATACAAAATATGGGCTTGGTTCTTATCAAATGTTCGACGGAGTTCATATCACCTAACTCTAATAGCCAGTTAGTGTCATATTGTGAACCGTGGGTTAAATGATAAGTTGTTATTATACTTGCAGTTTAAACATGTTTTGCAAGCTGTATAGCTAGGCCATATAAATTTATTCCCTCAATAAAAATTACATATTTTATATGTGTTAACCATGTTTTCAATTAGCATGTGAAGGCTAATCGAATCTTCAATTTATGATGTATCAGCCATAGGAATCGTCTTTTCAATCCATCACTTGCAATTATCCCTTATCTTCAATAGGTAGGCTTTTATAGTACCAGCAGACTTGGTCATTTTGATTTCAATGCTACTCTCATGTCCATACTCATTGAACGATGGCGTTCTAAGACACGCACTTTTCATACTATCTCGAGAGAGTGCACTATTACTTTACAAGATGTCTCAATTCAGTTAGGTTTGCCATTAGGCTTGTCAAACAAGCCTTGACACGTGGACCGACCCGTCCTGCTTTGCTCCGTAGGTCCGCACAGATATGGACCTTTGAAAATAGGCCTATTTTTTATTGCCAATCAAACGGGCTAGTCCATACGAACCACGATCTTAACGGGTTTGCCCCGCACAGACACAGGTCGGTCCGCAGACTAGCCTTTTTTGGAAAAAAAAAAGGCCAAAAGGCCCCTGAAACCTTCAAGTAGCCCAACCCTACCCAGTAATCCAACAGAACCAACAAACACCCAGGCCAACCTAAACCCGATGCCCAATCCCAACCTATAAATTGAAAAAATAAAAACAAACAAGTCAAGTTAGCATTCAACCATTCAGCAAGCTTCAAGAAATTTTTGAACTAATTGAAACTGAAATGTTCTTTTGCTTCTTTGTCGTGGCATCTGTTAAGGCATTGAATTATAGAAGCCAAAAGGTAAAACTTTCTTCATTAATTGATAATTTCATGATTATTGTTGGGTTATTGATTCATTCTACTTTAAAAGCAAACCAGTTCTAAGTTTTGCTTCTCTTTCTGCTGTTCTGTTCATACTATTGGGTTTTAATCGGACATCACCACTGGAGAAGTTAGCAAGCTTCGAGAAAATTTTGAATTCATTGAAATTGAAATCAATCTGAGTTATTCTACTTCTCTCTCGGGACATTTGCTAGTGCTAGGGCATCGAATTACAGAAGCTAAAAGGTAAAACTTTCTTCATCAATTGGTAATTTCATGATTATTGTTAGATTATTGATTCATTTTGCTTTAAAAGTAAACCAATTCTGAGTTTTGCTTCTTTTTTTGCTATTCTGTTCATGCTATTAGGTTATAAATTGTAATTAGACATCACCATTGCCATTATAGACGTTGTACTGGACTACAACAAGTTGAGGCTAGGCGAGTGGTAATTGGCGACTATAATCAATCGAACATCACCAGCAGATTCAGATTACAAGTACTATTCCATGACTTGTTTGACTCTTTACATCTTCTATTTATTGATTGTTTAAGCTAATTTTGTGTCTAAGTTAATTCCATTAAGCTATTTGACTTTCGACATTTTCTATTTTGCTAACTCCGTGACTTATTTGACTTCGAAGTGTGCATAATTTTGCTAACTCCATGACTTCTCTTTTTGCATCAATTAGCTATTGGTGTTTCAATTTTGATTCTATTTTTGTCAAATTATAATTGGGCTGGCCTATTTTATCTAGCTAATTTAAATCATTAATTCATGCTTTACTGCTTTAAATAGTGTGTTAATTTTTCATGAGTTAATTGAGAATTTTGTGTATAAGTTCACTTAGGTAAACTGGTTAAAGTTGATTCGATTTATTGCTTTACTGTTTGGCTATTCTAATTAATACTCTATACTTGCTTACCTTTTATGTGGATATAAAATTATATTTATGCTATATAAATTATCAAGGAATATACCCTCATCCATATTTAGAATTATTATAATTTAGGATGATACTTTAAACATCTTATGTATGAATTTTAACAGTTTAAGGTGGCTTAGAAGTGTGCCCTGTTATGTATATAGGGTGAATATTGTTAAATGATTAATTCCATATTTGATGTTGCTTAGTTCTTGTCACTGCTGTGTGTATGAGTATGGGTGTTAATTAAATGTACATTTATATGTCAACATGCAGTTTATAGTAGTCCTAAATAATGGAATTATAGTCTACATGTCAAAAGGTTGGAAGGAAAAATAATAGGGAAAGTGATGTGCATCTTGGGGGGAGCAATATTGAAATTAACACTAACATTGTTGATGAAAGTATTCATGGTTTTGAAAATTAACCCAAACAACAATTGGAAGCTAATGAAGGCTGTAAGAGAAAGAAAACAACATCAGATGTGTGGACTTTTTATGAAAATATGGGAATATATGAAGATGGTAGGCATAGAGGGAAATGTAAAGGTTGTGGAACTTTAATTGTAGGAGGTAGAACCCAAGCCGATACCTCAAGCCTTGCCCATCATGCTCAAAGATGTAAAAAACTTAGAAAATTAAAGCAAACTAAGATGCCAAAAATCTTATTGGACAATCTTAGTAAACTAAGAAGTAGAAAAATTGATCAAGGGATTTTTAGGAATAAAGTAGCATTAGCAATTGTCAAACATGATCTCCCTTTTGCCTTTGTTGAATATGATGGAATTAAGGATGTGTTGAAATACTTGAATCCTAATGCTAAAATGATTTCTAGAAACACAGTTGCATCTAATGTATGAAAGCTTTATTTAAATGAAAAATAAGGAGTGAAAGATGAATTAGGAAAAATTCTAGGTAGAGTTTGTCTTACATTTGACTTGTGGACTTTTTGCACTCAAGAAGGATACATTTGCTTAACTACTCACTATGTTCATCTCAATTGGAAGTTAAGCAGTAAAATCTTAGCTTTTTGTGGCATGCCACCTCCACACACGGGGTATGATTTATAAAAAAAAATAATGGAACTCTTGTATGAATGGGAGATAGATAAGAAGATTTTTACTTTAACTTTGGATAATGCTTTTGCAAATGACAACATGCAATCTTATTTGAAAGAACAACTTTGTTTGGAACAAAGTTTGTTGTGTGATGGTGAATTTTTTCATGTGAGGTGTTCCACACATATTTTAAATCTCATTGTTCAAAATGGGTTGAAAGTGGCCTCTAGTGCCATTGTTAAAATTAGAGAAAGTATTAAATATGTTAAGGCTTCAAAGGGAAAGATGAGAAATTTTGATAAGATTGTCCAAAATTTGTTAATTAATGGAGGTATGAAATTATGCTTGGATGTGCCTACTAGATGGAATTCTACTTTTCTTATGCTTGATAGTGCTTTAAAGTATAAGCAAGCATTTATTCGCTTTACGATTGTTAATAAGAGTTATAAGCATTATCCATTTAGTGTAGAGTGGGCAAAGGGTGAAAAGATGAGTGAATTTTTGGAGCCTTTTTATGAAATGACAAATTTAATATCCAGTTCAAATTATCCAACTGCAAACTTATATTTCACTTAAGTTTGGAAAATTGAATGCCTTTTATTGGATAATTTAAAGAGTGAAGATGAAACCATAAGGGAGATGGCTAGTAACATGAAGGCTAAATTTGATAAATATTAGAATGAGTATAATGTTTTGCTTGCTATGGCAGCTATTTTTTATCTAAGAATTAAGCTTTCTTTGTTGGAGTTTTGCTATAATACTATTGATCCTACAACTTGTGAAGAAAAAATTGGGATTGTGAAACAAAAGCTTTTTCAACTCTATGAGGCTTATCCTAAGCATTCACCTTCAAGCTTTCAAGGAACCCATTCTTCAAATGTTAATTTCATATCATCCTTTGGAAGTTCAAGCAATAGGCCAAAGAAACTTTTCACTGTAAGTTTTCCTAATTTCACTTTTAATTTGTCGCCTATAAATATAATCCAATGCTTTTATAAAAATTATTATATTTTGAATTTTTTTTTAATTTCTGAATTTTTTTGCTAGAATTTTAAGGCTTTTGATTCTCAAATTGTTACAAGAGCTGGAAAATCTCAAGTGCAAATTTTTTTGGAGGAGCCAAAGCTTGAATTTGCTCATTATGAAGATTTGGATGTTCTAAATTGGTGGAAAGTGCATAAGAATAGATTTCCAGATTTAGTCATCATGACTTGTGACTTGTTGAGTGTACCAATTACCATAGTAGGATCTGAATTAGCTTTTAGTATTGGAGGGCATATGCTAAATAAGTATAGAAGTTGCCTCCTTCCAAAGAAAGTTCAAGCTTTGATTTGCACTCATAGTTAGCTTTATGGTTTCACGCCTCTTGGTAATCTTTATGATCTAACTTTTAATTATTTTAAAAATTTTCTAACCTTTCTTATTTTAATCTTTGAACTTCATTAACAATTAAAATTTTAATTGTAGGTTTAGAGTATGATAAGGAAGGGAAAAATGACTCAATTGAGGATTCAAATATAAATACAACAATTGATCTACACAAGGAGTTACAAGTAGATGATGATGAGGATGCATAGATAGAGGTTTCCCTTTTATTTTCTAATAAGTTCTTTAGATTTGCCATTAATTTTTATTTAAGTTTGAGTGGCTTCTGGTTATACTAACTTATAAAAAAATTTCTATGTATTTTAGTTGGTTATCTTGAACTCTTCATTCATTTAAATCTTTATTGTTGGCTGCTTGATTGATAGAGTGTTATGGCCCTATGGGTGAGTATTTCTTACTTGGTTTTCTTTTCTGTTTTACATATTTATCTGTATCATAGTATCATATTAATATCATAATAGTATAATTGTAGTATAATTAAGAAGTTATCCTATAATGTTTTTCCTCTAAATTAGTTCTTGGAGTTCTGATGTTAAATTTGTTAAGTATACAAGTCAAAATGAGGCCAATAGGGCTAACTTTTTGTGAGTTATATCAGCAGGAAGAAGGCTAGGTTGTGTACAGGTCAGGTGCAGGATGCTCATGAAGTGAGTGATAACAGTTCAAAAGGTAGGGCCGTAGGGGATTACAACTTACAGTGTTACAGTAACCAGAAAGAAAACCTTCAATTTGATGTTTCTATTTTGCTCTACCAAGCCCAAATATTTCTTATCCAAAGAAGATTAATTGTATTTTGTATTGAATATTTTGTTATTATTATAATGGTTGTTATGTGTGGACAAATAATTAATTGTATTGAATATTTAGGATTTTGAATTTACTAATTATAGTAATTTGATTCAATTGCAAGTGGAAAAAGTTTAGTTCATATTGGATGGATGTTTTATTTTAGAGTGTTTCTTTTTTGCAAAACAGCCGAACAGAATAGAGCCTTTGAATAGGTTGAACAACAGAATGTAGGAAATGAGAAAAACATCATTCTATGTGAACAGTGAACTTGGAGCCCAGATCCGCTTGTTGTGAAGTTTGAACGGACCAATACAAAAACGGGCCAGTTTGTGGGCTGGTCCGTGACTTCCATGAAGCAAACTCGAGCCTCCATAAATTGGCCCATTTTTATTTGTGAGCTAAACGAACTGGTCCATGATGGGTCAAAACTTGTACGAGCCCGTTCTGGCCCATCCGTTTGACAGGCTTATTTGCCATGTAAGGGTGCCTTTATCTTTGGATCCATCGAATATGATTGGTTAGGGATATGTGAAGATCTACTTGAGGTCAAACCATTTGATGAATGTTTACGAGGGCAGTGCCTAAGCATCACTTGGCTAGCAGTAAACTTTAAACACAATGCTTTACGCATACTTACATCTTGAGATTCATAGGGGGTTACCTTATGCTAGACATTTTGAGCCACAGAGTGTTGCTAATATATGTCATCGCTGAAAAATTTTATAAATGCTAGTCGGTGTAGTTGGGGGATTAGCAATTCTAGCATGCTTATATGGAGAACTGTGTACCACTACTAAATGTGATGAGGTTAATATTAGTGAATGTTTGTATCTATTGCATTTATGGGCGTGTGATTGATTTCCCATTCTAACACTGACAAGACCTCCGTATTCTAATCATTGGCTAGATATTTATCTTTTCCTTCCACCATTGAGCTTCAGATATGGATCATATATATTTTCATATTGTATTTCTCTGAAAACCTTACAATATTCAAATAAATGATATATAATTTATATTCCTCATAAGTGGAAGAACATTAGGTTATCTCTTCGGCCATTAACAATAGCCTTACATCAATATAGAATATTACTTGATCAAATGAGAGCTAATAAGGTTAGAAAGTTTACTTTTTTGTATTTAACGAAGCCAGTCTCATATGTAGTGATATGCTTATTTGTCTTACGCTTGTTTAATATAGATTATTTGGCACCCTTATAACATTTCCAATGTATAATAGCTTGTACCAGAGTATTGCTTGACATCATCTAACATATGGCTTGCATCAATCCTCATCATATGCTTCCACGTCATGGAATGGCATCATACAGATTGTGTGTTTCGCCAGTATTGCAGGCAACAACCAATCCCACAAAAGGCATTTAATCTTGGTTCCTATCATACCTTACAATTTCGAGGTAAAATATTAAAAGATTAGGGACGAGTATGTGATTTTCATTATTGTTTGGAATGCATGACGTAACACACTTTCATTGACTGAAATGGAAACAGATGCTCTTCAT
Organism: Sindora glabra; assembly: GCA_020226215.1. Classification (NCBI taxonomy): domain Eukaryota; kingdom Viridiplantae; phylum Streptophyta; class Magnoliopsida; order Fabales; family Fabaceae; genus Sindora; species Sindora glabra. Next base: position 11,649,273 of record CM035232.1, on the reverse strand, counting down.
CATAACTCAAGCTACATGAGATGGTATTAGAGACACACTAGACAATGGATTCATTCAGTTAGTGGTGGTTCAGGGTTTATGGTAACCTTTCATCTTTCACACATTTTTTTTCAAATTATTATATGTTAAATTATCAAAATATACTTCTTTGTTGGCTGATATAGTTGAGAGATTATGCAAGTTCAATGTTGAGAATTCCTCTTCTCTTATGTACAGTTAATTTTGGAAAGATAGTAGATCAGGAATTTGGCCTCATGCTACGTGCACTGGGAGAGCATCAAGACATGATAGCTTTCCAACTTGCTTATCCAGCTAATGAATTATCAAAACTACCTATTCCTGAGCCTAGGCATGGTAAGAGAGGCCATGGCTTTAAGTCTTTTAGGGATCCCATTTTACCCGAAATAGGGGATAATGATGAAAGTGCCCCTCATAATTATCCATCGATGACACAAGCAGAAGTCCCCTCCTCCTACACCCTTCTATCGATGTAAGCTGATATAAGAGATGCAAGTCTATTAACATATACCCCTTTATCGCAATTTATCACAAGTGGAGATGCTAGCCTATGATACAGTATGATATTACTGCCACAACACCTCGATGATGCTTCATAGTCTTAGTTCTTCACCCCCATCGTCATCACAGTTAACTTAATAAGTCCCCAGTTCTCTAATGGCATTATTTGTTGATCCGTTTGCATTTATTACTGAGTATGCCAGTGGATCCATAAAGCAGCAACAACAAAGGTTTTTCACCTCGGAAAACCCTATTCCACCATTTCAATCCTCTCATTGGGACTTGAACTCTTCGCCCTCTAGGAGTTAGAATTGCTTGACTTATGCAGATGATAATGAAGATAATGATAAAGATGAACAACATCATTTCGTTGTTTGACGACAATGACTATAACAAGTGAGGCAACGCCCTTGATGTAGAACTGAGAGCTATTATTTTAATGAATGAATATTTCATCATTGTATTATAATGTTACAATTAATTTATTTATTTAATTCATTCATAACTTTTTTTTCATATTTAGTTCTCTTTCACATTTCATTTATCATTTTATCTAATTTTTCTCTCAATCTAAATTTTTATAAATAAATTGTATGAATTAAAAAAAAATTTCATACTTATTCATTAATTCAAATCACATTATTTAATTAACTCCATTTATTATATTGTTATTTAAAATTTATTGGAGCATTCTAAGATACCACTTGTTATAGTGTTAATTTAAAGTTATGCTTACACATAATTATGAAAAATGGTGTCAATTACTCATCTAAGGGTAAGAAATTAAGTAAATAAATTTTACGGATGCTACTCATCTTAAGGTAGAAAAATAAATTAATTGTTGTCATTCATCTTAAAGAAAAATATTAACATGTAATTTTGACTCAATTAAGAATAAATATTTATATTTTATATGTTTACCCTTCAATTACTTTTCCTTTGAAGGCTCTATTTGTTTCGATAGAAAACACTTTTTATAGAATAAAGTTATAAAATAAAATGATAAGAGAAAATATTTTTTTGTTTAATATTAAATATGAAGAATTTGATAGAATAACTTCCTTTTTTTTTCATAAAGGAACTTTTTTTTATTACTATAATTTTATGTACCATTTTTAATAATCACAAATACAAGTACCATGTTACTTCTTTTTCAATATACATATATGATTTTTTCTATGAAAAATATTATCTAATAAAGTTAGTATAGCCTAAATTATTAATTCAAAATTATTTTAATTATTAATTTTTAGATATTAAAGTCAAATACCACCTTCAACTTTAAAATAATTAAATTTTACCTTATTTAATTTTAGAATATGAAATTTATAGCTTTAATTTTACTAAATTTATACTTAATATTCATTATCCTAATTAATTAAATATTTTATTAAATGATGTGATTTTTTTAAAATTTTTAAATAAGAATTATGATATTATAATATATTAATTTTTAATAATTTTTTGGCATATAATTCAACACATTATTTTTAAGTATTTAATTAAAATTTTTTATGCATAATTTATTTTTATTATTTATATAATATAAATATTGTATGTGATAAAATAATAAATAAATAACGTATTATAATATTATAATTCTTATTTAAAAATTTCTTAAAAATATATAATATGTATGTAATTAATTTTTAAAAAATTAAATGGTATCATATTTTGAATTAATATAGTTTATTAATAAAATATTTATTTTCATGATACAGATTATATTCTTATTTCATGTTTAGTTAAAGATTTTTATAAATATATACATCATATTATGATAAAATATTTTTTTAAAATTTAATTTTATAATTTAAAATTTTTAACTAATAAGTTTACAAGAGAATAGGTAAAAATCTATATTTATTGAGATATTAATTAGTTCAATGATTTTATGATGGTTATTAATTTTATTATATTATATATATTATACAATATTATGAGAGTTAATAAAATTATTGATTATTATTTAGAACCTTGAATAATTAGTATCAAAGAAATATCTAAAATGTAAAAAATTAAATCAAATACAAATTAAGTAAAAATTAAAAATAAAATAAAAGGCCATAAATTAAAATTAAGTAAAAATTTAAAAAAGAGGCTAAATTAAAATAAATACAAAATAAGTAAAAATAAAATAAAATAAAAAATGATCCAAATTAAAATAAATTAAAAATAAATAAAAATAAAATAAAATAAAACATTTAGCTAAATTAAAACAAGAATTAAGTTAAAATAAAAAAAACTATGATGGGAGTGAGATAGGCGTGACTGAGCATGGACTCAGCCCTCCCGTGGTTAGTAAATTATATTAAAAAATATATATAATGTATTTTGGTAAATTATTTTAGGTGCACAATAAATCAATAAATAATTTTTTTTTAAAATTGCATAACGGTCAAAATGCCTTGAAAAAATGCATAACAGTAAAAAAGCTAGCCTTGATTTAATTAATTATTAAATGATAATTAATTATATTAATTAATTTAATTACTGTATTAACGGTTAGAATAAGAATATTTAATAATTTATAATTAACCATTTATATATATAATGATAAATAAGAACATTATTGTATTTTATAAATTATTTGAATATTTTTTATTTTAATAATATTTTAATATTTTAAAATACATATTACTTAATAAATTAAATTTTTAATAAATAATATGTTATTATTTATCAAATTAAATTTTAATTTATTATATATTAAATATTTCTTTTGAATTAAATTAATATAATTTTTATAATTATTAAATTTCCTCTTAAAAAATTAATATGAATGTCCTAGGTTTCTTTTAGGAGGGATAAAATTGAAAATATAATTAATTAGAGATAATTTAATCTTTTTATAAACAAATATTAATATTACTAGCATTTTCAAAATAAATTTTTTAAAAGTAATTAGTCGATTGTAAAATATTAAAATTGATTTATTACCCGTGATAAACACTGATAATGAGATGGAATTGCCCATGACCATTGATCACGGAGTGCTCCACAGTCCACAACATGATTAGAATAAATAAATAAAAAATTTAAGCATTTTGATTATTAATTTTTCCGCTGCAGACAATTGTTATCTAATATTATGCGTAACGGTCAAAAAACCTCCGTCCTCCAGTTCTCGTACTTACTGGCGAACAAGGTTAAATTGATAACGTGCCGACATTCTATTGGATGCATGTAACGGAACTGGAGAACGTGGCAGCATATGAGCCACTTACTTTCAGTAGCCAAATACAGAACTGGCAAGTAAGAAAGAAAGAAAGAAAACCAAGAATCCATCTCTAGTTATCCATATCAAATATACACCGTTCATCACCTCTATCCGACGGTTTATATTCCTTCAAATCCTAAACCATATCCACCATTCACCAAAGATATATATATTATATATATAATCAAACCACGCTCTGGGGACTCTCCTGGCAGGACACTCATCGGCACTCGGTCAGAAATGAACTCCATCGCTCTCAAATCCTTCGTCGGACTCAGGCAAACCTCGTCGGAGAAAACCCATTTCACTATCCTAACAAAACCCATTACTTTCCACTGCAAATTCAATGTCATCGCCAGTCAAACAAGCCCCAAACTCTCGGGTCGGAACCTCCGGGTCGCAGTCGTTGGCGGTGGCCCTGCTGGTGGCGCAGCCGCAGAGACATTGGCCAAAGGTGGCATCGAGACTTACCTAATCGAACGCAAGCTCGACAACTGCAAGCCATGTGGCGGAGCCATCCCTCTCTGCATGATCGGAGAGTTCGACCTACCATTGGATATCATAGACCGGCGAGTCACGAAAATGAAGATGGTTTCTCCGTCGAACGTTGCCGTCGATATCGGTCGGACCTTGAAACCGCACGAGTTCATTGGTATGGTTCGGCGTGAGGTGCTGGATGCTTACCTCAGGGATCGGGCCAAGGAAAATGGGGCGAATATCATGAACGGGTTGTTCTTAAAAATGGATATCCCGAAAGACAAAAATGCTCCTTATGTTCTGCATTACTCTGGGTATGATGGGAAAACGGGTGGCATTGGGGAAAAACGTACTTTAGAGGTTGACGCTGTGATTGGAGCTGATGGAGCTAATTCTAGAGTTGCTAAGTCCATTAATGCTGGTGACTACGAATATGCCATTGCTTTTCAGGTAATTGATGAAGTTTATTTTATTGATTACTGGTCACTTTTAGAATTCTATTTCTGGGGTGCTGGAAATTGTTTTCAAGTGGGTAACTTTCTCTGGTTTTTGGTGAAAAGCTAGTAACTTTTTGCTTTCACAAGGGAAGCAATGTCCATAAATTACTGCTCGAGTCTAATATCTATTCTTCAGTGAATAAGCTAGAAATTGCAGTATGCAAGAGAGTAAAGTCTAGCATGACAGGAAAATCCTGAAAATTTGAAATATTTTGACTTGAGACTGGGATGCCACTGCTTTGTCTTGGATGAATTTCCCTGTTTGTTATGAACTTTAAGAGTAATGGTACACTTAGTTTTTCTAACAACTGTGACTCTGCACATTTGGTAGCATCTATTTTAAACCGACCACTTATTCACTGGGCTTATTGTTTAGTCAAGCCAGTTAATGCATGCAAATAATGCACCAATGTAAGTGCGGATATCATTTTCTGATTAAGTTTTATATGATCTAAGGTTTGGAAGGTAAGACTCATTGTTTTAATTCGTCCTTTGGTTATTTAGGAAAGAATAAAAATTCCAGATGATAAGATGGTGTACTACGAGAACCTTGCCGAGATGTATGTTGGAGATGATGTGTCTCCAGATTTCTACGGCTGGGTGTTTCCCAAATGTGACCATGTGGCTGTTGGCACTGGCACAGTGACTCGCAAAGGAGACATCAAGAAATTCCAGCTCGCTACGAGGAACAGAGCCAAAGACAAGATTTTAGGAGGCAAGATCATCCGAGTCGAGGCCCACCCAATCCCGGAGCATCCTCGGCCCCGAAGACTGGCCGGGAGAGTAGCATTGGTAGGTGACGCTGCTGGCTATGTGACAAAATGCTCAGGTGAAGGAATCTATTTTGCTGCGAAGAGCGGGAGGATGTGCGCGGAGGCAATTGTTGAAGGTTCAGAAAATGGGCAGAGGATGGTGGAAGAAGGGGATTTGAGGAAATACTTGGAGAAGTGGGATAAGACATATTGGCCTACTTACAAGGTGTTGGACGTGTTGCAGAAGGTGTTCTACAGGTCGAACCCGGCAAGGGAAGCGTTTGTGGAGATGTGTGCGGATGAATATGTGCAGAAGATGACTTTTGATAGTTATTTGTACAAGACAGTGGCGCCTGGGAATCCACTGGAGGACCTGAAGTTGGCTATTAACACAATTGGAAGCTTGGTGAGAGCTAATGCAATTAGGAGGGAGATGGATAAGCTTAATGTATGAGAATGAATCATTGTTTGTCTGAACTCATGACTCATACATCATTTTATCGTACAGTAGATGTGCCCTTGTAAGGAGGAACTATGGCTGAGTATGCAAGAATCTGCAATGGCATTAATCATTCACATTTTCACAAACAGTCGAACTTCGAATTGAACTTTACGGCTGTGAAACTTACCACTTCATTAGATGGACAAAAGTTACGTCCGAGTTTGGTAAACAGCGGTTCAAGAAGCTTTAAGCTTGTTAGACCAAAATTTAACTAGTTGACTAGTTTTTTTCTTGAACCGCTGTTTGGTGAACACCTGTTGCAAACAGCTGATATACTTGAAACCATCATTTTCTGAAATGCTGCTTACTCCAGCGTTTCAGTTTAGCTGTTGGCTGATTTATACATGCAAAAATTTAATTATCCCCAGGCTAATTTTCGCGTTCAGTTGCTTTTCTATGTTCATTGCATTCATTGTTCCTTTGCTTCTTTGACTCTGTACCAGTCTTTGAAACTAGGTCCACAGGAATCAAAAGTTAGCCACTTAGACGAATTGCAAACTGGCAGCTACTCTTATGCATCATTACAAGAGAAGTGTTCTTTTTTAAAAAAAATGCTAAAATTATAATATTTATTTTTATAAAAAAATTGAATAATTATAATTATTAATTTTTTATTAGTAAATTTATTAATTGTAAAACTTATATTAATTTAATTTTAAAAAATATTTAAATTATAACAAAATATAATAATTTATTATAGATAAGAAAATTTAATTTATTAAATAATATATAAAATTAAAATTATTAAAATAATAAAATATACTTCTATCATTAGATATTATTTTACATACACACTCCTAATTATTTTGTTGGTAAATTAAAATTGTCAAATTTTCAATTAAATCTATCTAATTATTAAAAAATTTAATGTTTAATTTTACATAAAAATTAAATAATTATAATTATTAATTTTTTATTGATAAAATTATTTGCTATAAAAATCATATTAATTTAATTTTAAAGAAATATTTAATTTATGATAAATTATAATCATGTATTATTTATAAAAAAATTTAATTTATTAAATAATATATAGAATTTAAAATATTAAAATAAAAAATATTCAAATAATTTATAAAATACATTCATACCCTTATTTATCATTTTACATATAACATATAAACAGTTGATCATAAATAGATAATATAATCAATTAGTCAAATTAGTTAATACAATCAATTATCAACTAAAAATTAATTGAATCAATTAACAATTACAGCTATCAGCTAATTTTCAAATAGCTAATTATCAAATAAATCTAAGTCGAAAAGTGATAGCTAATTGTCAAATAAGTCTAAAAGTAGTTGTGCGTTGTGTGTGCAGAATAGTGAAAATTGTGCAATCCATATTGGCATCCTGCTGAGAGATTTATCCGGTGCAAGAAGTGTGGTTTGTGAATCCTATAAAACTATAGGTCTTGCTAGTCAAACGCAGGTTCCCTTTTTTTTAATATAATTAGAAAATATTAAAATAAACAATAATATTCTTTTTAATAAATGTTAAATATAAAAATTAAAAAAATAATTTTTTCTATTTTAAAAGAAATTTACTTCTTTCATTATCATACTTTAAATATCATTTTTCTAAATTATTGATACAAAAAGTATATCACTTATATATATATATATATATATATATAATATATATATATATATATATATATATTATAATGTAAATAATATCTTTTTATAAAAAATACTTATCTGACTAAACAAATAAAGCCACAAGAAGCGTTTCTTACCATCTTTAGCACGCGGCGTATAATTGAGGCTCTTTACAAGTATTATAGTTTGGAAGGAGCTAACTTTTCAATCCCTATCTGTTTTTTATCTAACATAAAAATAAAAATAACAAGTATATAATAAAAAATTAGATTAAATTATATTTTTTACTCTCTAATTTTCACTCATGTTTCAATAATATTTATTAACTTTTATTTAAATCAATTATATTACCTAATTTTTAAAATAAATATAATGCAAAATATTTTTAAAAAATCATCCATTATCTTAATGAAAAAAATCCTGCATGGATGGATGAAATATTGACTGGGTTTTGAAGTTGTTGAGTGGATCAAAAGAACTCTCTAACTTCATTTTTATCTTCTAATTTTTACTTAAATTTTTGATAATATCCATTAACTTTTATTTTGATTCAATCATACCATCTAACTTTTAAAATAAATGCAATATTGAACATTTTGAAAATATTTTTTTTTTATTTTTTAAACTTGCACTCAAGTTTTAATAATACTCATTAATTTTTATTTTTAATTAATTGTATCACATAACTTTTAAAATAAATGTAATATTGGATATTTTAAAAAACATTTATTTTTTAAAACAAAAATGAAATTACACATTGAAAGTGAATAACTAAATAATCCTATAATATATAGTAATGAAATTTTAAAATAATTGAGTATTTTGTTAATACAACTAAAATACTTACATTTTAAATGATCGAAAAACTACAAACCATTGTAATTGCAATATAAAGAAGTTATAATTCACTACAATAAAACTATGAGAAAAAAGTATTACATTAGCCTAATAAATAACCATGATAAAAAGTCATTGTAATGGGTTATAAAAGATATGAAAAATTAAATATGGATAGCATTTAAGAGATGTCATTGTTTGATTGTAGGAAAAGGACCCCTCAAACTTACCACAACAATAAGAATTTGCTAGGTAACATACATGTTTCTCTTGTAAGTAAAAGGTGTCAAAGGTGCTTCATCAAGTCCTTACATTCTAAAGAATGTATCATTAGTGTGATTACATTTTGCAACATACAAAACTTAAATTAAATATAAATTATACTTACAATTTCCCTTCTCTTTTTAGGTTTACACTATTAGATTGTAATCTATTTACTTGATAGAGTAATGGGTTAACTTCTTCTTTTGTCTTGAGTTCACCTTATTATAATCTTGAATCTTATTGTTATAGATTCAAATGCAGCCTTGGATCCTATAGCTACAAGGTATGTTCCATCTTGTGTTTCCTACCTACACATGGTTGGTGCTTTAAAAGGTTAACTTGTAGCTTTCGGATCTTGAAATGGTGCTTTTGGAAACTATTTTGAAGTAGTAAGTTGAATTATGCTACCTCATATTAACTTGTGATTGCATTGGTAGTATTAGGAGGTTGGTTCCCACTGACTTAGCATTATAATCAAATACACAACTTTTAAAATTTTATCTCACTATATTTTTTAGTCATTTAAGTAGTATTTGCTAACCTTGTTTTTGTTTATGTAACTTCTTTTTTCTTGAATTTGTTGGATAAATGGAGAAGTGATTAAACCATTGAAATGTATATACACAAAGATCAAAGATCAAACCCTACATGTAGCAAAAGACACAAAGTTTTCAATGAACATTAATGCCACTTGAATTAAAGACTCTTGACTTTCTCCTTAAAATTTGAAGTTTGCCAATTAGCACCTTAGGCTTTAGATATAATATACAATATTTGAAATTGTGTTTATTTTTAAATTTTGATGGTACAATTAATTCAAAATAAAAATTAATGAGTATTATTAAAATTAGAGTAAAAGATTATAAAAAAATGTTTTCAAAATTGAATTTAGTTTTAAAGTTTGATGGTATAATTAATTTAAAATAAAAGTTAATCAATATTATAGAAACTTGAGTGAAATTAGAGGGTAAAAAGTTTATTAAGTTAAGTAATATAATTAATTCAAAATTAAAGTTGATAGGTATTATTAAAATGCAGTTAAAGTTGAAGGGTGGAAAAGATGTTAGAGAATTAATTCAGTCAACAACTTTGAAACCTAGTTAGCATTTCACCTATTCATGTGGAATTTTTTTCATTAAGATAATAAAAGATTTTTTAAAATATTTGAGATTACATTTATTTTGAAAGTTAAGTGAAACAACTAATTCAAATAAAAGTTACTGAACATTATTAAAACTTGAATAAAAATTAAAGGGTAAAAATAAATTTTAGTGAAAAATTATAAATGTTTTGAAATCTAATTTATCATGTTTATTTTGGGATTATATATTCAAATTTATAAAAATAATAAATTTTTGAAATGAAATATGAGAGTTACACAATACGAAATGTAAGTAATTGGATTGAATTAAATTCTTAACTTATTTAAAATATCATTGTGATAAAAAATTATATTACATTCATGTTATTCAGTGATATTAATATTTGAATTGTAATGAATTGGAAAACACGAAAAAAAACCCATAATGAAATAGATAAAAAATAAAAATAGTGTGTGAATTGCAAAAAATTATATTTAATTTTGAAATATAATATCTAAAAATTAATATAAAGAAAATATTAGTAAAATTTAATTAAATAAATTTCATTTTAATTTACTAATATTTTTATTTAAAATTAAAATATTTAATTATATAATTTCAAAATCTTCATAGAACGAAACCGATGCAAGTTGTGATGTCATTCCATCAAAAAATTAATTATTAAATATTTAAGAGAGATCATGTGGAAAGAATATAAATTTAATTACAATACACTTAAAAATAATTATATGATATTACACATTTTAATACCATTATAATATTAAATAATAGTATATGTGGTTAAGTATTTCAATTAAGAATTTCCATGTTAATTTTAAATTTATTTAAAATATTTTTATAATAAAATTAAATATATTATGCTATATTTTTATTACTTTGTGATATTAATATTTAAATTGCATACAATGGGTAATTGATATGAAAAAGGAAAAAAAAGACAAACATGCAATGAAATAAATTAATAAAAAGAAGAGAAATAATGAGTGAGTTGTAAAATAATATAAAAGTTAAGAATAAAATATATAATTAAGCATAATCAATTAAATTAATCTTTAACTTATATCTAATATTTTTATAGTTAACATAAAGTGTATAATATTATATCTATACTATTCAATGATATTGAAATATGAATTCTAAATAATTTGAGTGAACATGAAAAACATATGTAATATAATAGATAAAAAATAATGTATATATAATGTAATGAAATGATACAATAAATGAAAAGAAGAGAAACTATGTAAGAATTTAAAAGTAATACAAGAATGTAAAAATTAAAAAAAAAGAAAAAGAAGAAGTAAACCTTAATTAATTGCAATGAAGAGAAGCAAAACAACTTTTGAAATTGCAACAAAAGCGTATAATAGCTTGCTTTATTTATTTAAAAAAATCCAATAAATTGGCCTATTCAGCAAAACAACCAGGGTAAATTGTAAGACACTTATTAATGTATAAATGATAGGATTTAGGTGTGAAAATGAATTTCATTATAACCTAATAAAGTGACATGTACACTAAGGAAATAATATGGTAGTGGAAAATGGAACCTTTTTTTAGTTGTATAAATATCGAAGAAAGAAAGAAAAGGATAAAGTATATTTATAATAAAATCAAATATATCATATTATATGTATCCTACTTTGTGATATTAATATCAAATTTGTAAACAATAGTGGATATTATAAAAAAAGAAAACGTATAATGGAGTAAATATAAAGAAGAGATATAATAATTGAACTCACATTATTACATATTTGTCCTTCAATATTACCTTACTTATGTCGATTAAAGTAAAAAAATTGACATCTATAATTGCATAGTAATCTTTTTGAAAAATATGTGCGACTTATTACATTAGTTATAATAATAAGCTGACGTTATAAGATTTTATTTTCCAATAGAAAATGGAAGGTCTAACATAAGAAGCTTTAAGATAATAATTATACATTAAATTAATGCCCAAAAGAATGTCAATAATTAATTAATATTTGTATTTATAATTTTATCGAAAACTATAAAGAATATTAGTATTTTAAACATTGGTTGTATTTGAAAATTGACATTTACAGGTTATTTACAACCTATTAATGTTATGTTTGTATCTATGATATTATTAAAATTATAATGATTATTTATATTTCAATTATTTGCTCATTTAAAATACTTTATGACATTCAAAAAGTGCAAACTTGTAATGTCAATTTTTAAAAAAACTAATATTTAAAAGGTATATTAAAATGCTGATTATTATTTGTTAATAATTGATGTAAAATGTTATGTATTACTTAGAAATTGTTTCTATAGTTTTCTTTCTCTTTCACTCCATTTTTCATTTAAATTTTCACTCTATAATTTTTCTTTCACCTTATTTTTTATTTAAGTCACGTAAGAGGACAATACATAATTGATACTACTCAATCATCAACTATGAGATACAAGTCATTACTCTTAGATTGTCATCCTCTATTAACCACAATCTGTGTCAAGTTACTATTTCAAAATAAACAAAAATAATTTTATTTCTTTTTTGAATTGCTAACTCAATAGAGTAAATTTGAAAGTATTGGTAGTAAGAAAGAGTAAATTTCTATAAAGGTTCATTAATAATGATCTTAAGAATCAAAATGGTTATCGTAGATATAAAAGCGAGAAATTGCTTTAATGATACCATAAAGACAATCAGTATCACTTTTTTGTAAAAAAAAAATATTAATATTGTTTATTAATAGATCAGATAATGGGAATAAGGAGATTGATATCAATTTCTTGATCTTTATAACTTGATCTAGTAATAAATAAACTTAATCATCACTTTTCTTCAATAATTATTCAAAATGGTCATGGATATAAATATTATATCTCCTTAAGTGTAAATGACAAAAAGCTTATTTTTTAAGATAAAAATGTACAACATTAATAATTGTATTGATAATTTAGTGTAATTTTGTGTAAGTTATTATTAAAAAATGTTAAAATATAGAAGTTGTATTTATTTAACAAAAATAGCTAAACAATGTTAGTTATTTATTAAAACTAATATGGTCTTTTATTATAATTGATGTCTAAAGGAACATAAATGATTAGCTAATATATAATAAATATTTACTAATATGTGATATATATTTATCAATACACAAGCCACTTAACTTGTTATAAATGGTAAGCAATTACCAAAGATAACATTTATAAGGTAGCAAATAGCGAAAACTTATAACGTCAGCCTTTTGAAATTAGTTAAACTAACAACCTAATGTAAAAAATGAGATATAAAATATTTACACATGAGTTTTATTTTTATAACCAACATTTTTATTCCATTTTTTGTTCGAATGGTATAAAAGGATAATATATCCATTATTGTTGTACATTTAGGAAAGTTTCAAATCTTATAGTCACAAGCATCCAATAATTCACAATTATCTTCTGCCTTCAAATAAATGATCATGAAAAGAAGATATTCGTGGTTCAATACATTACTATGATCATAAGATTCAAATCATTTTATTAGATGGTGTATGTTTTCTTCATGTTCCACCTAGTACTTTGAAAAATAGATGGCTAATATGTGCAAAATTTGATAAGGCACTTCAATATACAAGAAGTTTGTAACAAAGGTTTTAATTTAGGGTTACATAGTGATTATGCTCTATACTATATGGATTATAGTTTGTAGTTTTTATTAAATATCAAGACATAGAAAGTTGATAATGTTGTTTGAGAAAATGGCAACCATTGTTAGATGAATGTTAAGATAAATTATAAGTTGTATTTTAAAAAAATTAAGAAAAAATTATGTCAATTTTATAACAAACAGACATCTAAAAGTATTCTAAGGAGTTAAGATATGAAGGTTTACATTAGAAAGTTATTATATATTTAATTTATAATAAATACTAAACATTTACTAATACAATATATCAAAAAATCTCTATAATTTAAGATATTTCAAGGCATATCATCAATCAAGTTATATTAAATAAAACATATGTAATAAGTCAGTTTTGACTAATAATCGACATCTATAGTCCTGCATATTGCTTATAACTTTTATTTGCATTTTCCATTTGAAATATGCCTTATGATGGAAAAATTAATGAGAAATTATAGTGAGAAGAAATAGTTATTTATTTTTACATTGGAAAGTTTGAATTCATTATAAAAATGGATATAGTATTTTTCATTATAATTTATCATCAATTTACAATAATTTTCACCCCTTGAAAGCCATTTCTATTGTTTATTATAAATTCATCAATTCATAAAATAATGTTAGTTTGTACAATATTTACGCAAAAACTATAAAAATTTTTAATGAAAGATAATGGAAAAAGTTAGTCAAAAAAATTTGGTTATGACATCAGTTATTAATTTGCAACCAACAAGTAATATGATATCGTAGAATGATGTTATTTTATTATAGATATCAAGTTTTTATTAATTAACCATTATAGAGACTTAAATAATGGCATGAGTTGAAAATGAAGATAGTGAAATCATAATGTTATTTTTAAATTTTATTATGAAACTTTTCCAACCCTAAAATAATTTTGTCTTTATTAACATAGGCTTACCTTCTAACTTTAAGATAATTCTCTTCAGTTTTATATTTATATTCACCAATTATTTTATAATATTGTAAATTCATCATCCTGTCACTAAATCTAGAAAAACACAAAATATAAAAAAAATTGTTTAATTTTTGTATTTATTCTTGTAAATTATTTTCTGATTTCATAATTGACTATATTTTGTTACATATCATTTTAATATAGCTTCTACAAGTTTATATAAGCAAGAAGCTTAATTTTATTTATCTTCTTTGTCATTTAATAGTATTATCTACTATTTATCTATATAAAATAATATTATACATTATATTTAATAAATGTTTATTGTATTTATAGATATTAGACTCAAGTATGCTTTTTTAAAAAGTGTCAACCTCACATATTGATCAAAAGATATTGGATACAAACTTTCATTAATTTTATTCTTTTGTTATAATCTTTGAAATTATTAAAATTAGGAGTTTATGGTGCCATTGGAGATGTAAGAGTTAGAAGGGATTAAATAAGAAAGAACTACAAGAAAAGTTAGTGTTAGAAAGGACCAGATAAACAAAAAGTATAAGCGGGTTAGTCTAAGGGTAAGAAAGATTTGCTATGTCTAGTTGAATATATATATATATATATATATAACATTGATTCTTTAATATACAACTAATGTTTGATGTTGTAATATACTTCTAAAAAGATGCTTTCTATAAAGAAATAATGACAATTTTTGTATATATGAAAATCAATGTTATTGTATATTTTTTGCATCAGTATAGATGTTGATCAATAATTAATGTGAAATAAGTTAAACAATTGATACTAAAAAGCATTTTTGTAATGTGAAAAGTAATATAAGAGTTAGAAATTGAATATATATAATTTTGTAATTTAATTAAATTAAAAATTTTAACTTATTTAAAATATTTTTATAACAAAAATAAAATATATACTTATTAATAATGTTGGCATTCAATCATATATAGCAAAAGTAATAAGGAAAAAGAGCATGCTATGAAGTAAATAAAAAGTGGTAGATAAAATAATTTAAAAGATAAAAATAAAATATATCATATTATATCATACTATTTAATACTATTAATATCTTAATTATAAATAACAAAAATGAGTATAAAAAGTATACAATAATATAGATGAAAAGGAAATAATATGTATAAATATAATAAAATAATAAAAAATTTAAAAAGAAATAATATAAAGAAAACAATAAATGCATAAATTAAAAAGAGGGAAGAGCTTTTAATGGAAAAAATAAAAATTGTAAAAATTGCGAAGTTGACATATATTTAACTTTTTAGAGAAATAAAATGTTATTTTAATTGTATGATGATATTATTGATATTGATTGAGGCAAAAAATGGAAAATGGCTCCTCGCCGTTGTTAAGAGTTAAGAACTACAGATTCTTAAGTTGCAGGTATGCCAGACGCACCTCGTTATCATTTATAATACCTTATTAAGTTGACATAAACTGAATGACGAGTTTAGTGGATAAGATTAGTTTAAATATATTATATATAAATAATAGATTGAGTGACAAACTAATGTAAAATTGTTTGTATGTGTGTAAATAGCTCTTGTTTAATTTTATATAATCTAACTTGTTAAAATCTGATGTCTTAGATGTATTAAGAAAAAAATACCACTTGCAATTTTATTTACTCTCGGTTTTTTTTCCTGACAATAGTATGTATGTAAACTAAATTGATTTCATGTGTTGGATGTAGGTTTTAAGCCAAATAAGTTTGAATAAAATGGATTGGAATATAAATTAACTCATGTATAAGCTTAAATGAATAATTCAAATTCGAATTTAAATTCATTCACCTATGAGCTTAAATAAGTTTATATAAATTTGTTCAAATAATATATTATTTCATTTAAACTCGGGCTTGTAATGAATATTAGCATAAAAGGGTTTAAATAATTTAATTTAGATAATTAGTTATTTCACATAAATTTAAATAAATAAAAACTTATCTTTTACAAATAATTTAAATATTCAATCTTTTGAACTCATTTTACTTACTAATATAAGCAACATCAAATCTATTAAGAATATCTATACAAATATCCTGTAATGTTAACAATTATATTTAATAGAATTTCAACCACAACAATTATAAATATGATTGAATTTTTTATATATTATATATTTATATTATTTATATATAATATAAGATTAAAAATATTTTATTTTTATTAGATAATTGTAAATAATTTAAATTGAGTAATATGAAGTTTAGTCTCAACTCCTATATTATTGGAGATTAACCTTTGTATGCTTATTTCATTTAAAGTTAATTTTGGATTGAATTTTTTGTAACTTGATATCAAATTATTCGCATGTGATTTGATTAGAGCAGGTGAAAGTTAATGAATTTAGATCATTTTCTTTTCTTTTTAGTGTTTTTTAGTTATAAAAGAGAGATAGATATAAAATCCTAATATTATGGGACCTAAAACCTTTTAATTTATGTTTAATGAGATTTACAAAAAAAAATTATGTTTGTCTATCTCTAATATGATAAAAAAAAATAATTAAAAGAAAAATAAAAGCATACAAAGCAAAACTTGACTCTACTTGTGTGTATTAGAAAATACTTTCTATTGTATGCTAAAAATTTTTGCAATTGAAATTTTGTCTGAACTTTAAGACAATGCATAAGACAATTCACAACGCGGTGGAGGATATAGATATCCTTTGTCAAAACTTTAAAAAATTCTTCAGATACATAAGACAAGTCATAATGCATAAGACAAGTTTGATCCTTCAGAAAATCTCATTGAAAAGGTTGCTTTGGATCTATATTCTATATTTACCTATCAAATTTTTTTTATAAGAAATTCTTAACTTTTATATGGAATCAAGTAGGAAAAACATTGAAAGTAAATGCTACTACAATGAAATAGGCAATAGGAAAAATATGCTAGAATTTATGTAGAAGTAGATTTATCCAAGAAAATATTGTCTAAATTTTTTATACAAGGTTAGAACTACTTTGTCTTGTACAAAAGTCTCTCTACAATTTACTTTTGTTATAGGAAATATGGCTACTTGACAAGAGGATGCTTAAATAAAATATCTACTAGAAGAAAAGAAAGAACAACTATAAGGGAAAGAGATAAGTTAGTGGTTGATATAATAATAAAGATGAATGATGAGCATGAAGGATGGATAATGATACAACACCATAAATGATCATAAAAAAAGCAAGAAACTAATGTGTAGATTTAAAGCAATCTAATAAATCTAATAATGGTAATTTCATAGGATCCCAATTCAATATTTTCAATAATGTTAATTTTAAGGATATTGATGTTATTAACGAATATGTAAATAATGAAGAAAATCCTAAAAATTATGAAGAATTTAATATGACCATGCAATCAATGCCTAATGTTTCATTTATTAATTAAAAAAAGGCACAATCTATGCATGCCACTAAGGCTAAAGAAAATAAATTAAGTGAATAGGGTGAGTGGGAAACAAATGCACATATAAGCATAATTAAGCAATAACAAAAGCAATAAGGGCCCAAGGTTGCCTAGCAAAGAACATATCACTTAGCTTAAAAAAGGAACGATACTAAAGCCTTAAGCTAAACTCCATATGCTTCATTGTATAGATGTTGACATAAGGATCTCTATAAGTTTTAGTGAAATTAACTAGGACCTTCTTGTTTCCTATACGAGTGAAACTTAGCTGATAGATAACCTTCTAGATGGATGAGAAGTTTCATATGAACTATAACCTAATAGAAACAATATAGAGGGTGTTATACAAGAGTAAACAATGGAGATGGAATTCACTTGAGTTTTCTAAGATTCATAATTCTTCTTTTATTATTTTCTTTATGATTCAAGAAATCTAGTTTAGAATTATAAAGGTGTAAGAAAAAGTTATTCGTGAACCAAGTTAATATAGTTATGAATTCTAGTTATCCAAGTATTTTGACTTTATTTGAAATGAAGGTAAAAGCTATTAAAACTTGAAAAATATTTAAAACATTAAGTTATGATTGCTAGAAATTGGTAAAAGGAGATAGTTTTTTTTTTTTAAACATTTAGGTGTCTTGGAAAGTATCCCAAGAAAGAATTGAGGTTATAAAGATAGTATTCCAATTTATATATTTGAAAATCTGCCAAGATTATGGTGAACCCTAGTACCTTATTATAGTGTATGTTAAACTAAATCCAATAATAAAAAGCATTTTATTGGAGGAGCTTACAAATATAAGCTAAACCATGGTAGATTACTTGTTGGTAGTTAGGGGTTTTAACGACATCAAAAACCTTAATGAGAAGAAAGGAGGGGCTCTTATTAATTGGTATGGTGCTAACTTATTTAATGAAAAGATAAATAATTGCAACTTGTTAGAACTTGAAATGTAAGGAGGAAGATTCACTTAGATAGATTTAGATTAATAGGGGTGCCTAATGAAGCCTTGGGTTTACGAGCTTAGCAAACTAATTTGTAGACTTTTTATAAATCAAGTTAGTTAAAAATAGATAAAAAAAAAAGGTCTAAGTGGGTTAAGCTCAATGGGCCATGGTCCAAACAGAATGAATTTACCTAAATTATGGACTATGAGTTCTTTCCTTCTATTTTTTAACCTAATTAACCCAAACCTAATAGTCTCTTTACCTAACCTAACCTTTACCGCCAACCCATAATCCATAAACCTAGTATCTTATTATCCTAATTCCTTAATTTCCTTTTTCTATTTTAAATTAGGAATCAATTTGCAAAAAATCCCTAAATTTAGGCTAAAACTTGCTCTAGTAGAGCAAGTAGTAGCGGGGAAAGCTCAAGTAACTATAAACCATTGCACCATAGCCACGTATTGGCCAGTCGCTCTTCCATAAAACTGTTATCTTGCTACAACAAGCCACAACTTCATAGTTCACACTTCATAAAAGGTAATTTATTTTTCATTTCCTCTTTGTCTTGTTTTTTGTTCTTGGATTTATTATTTATATTGTTTTATTCTTGTTGATTTGTGTTAATGAAGATGCATGATAAGTGTTAAGATTTTTTAGTTCTAGTATTTCACAAAATGTTAATTTGTGCTAGAATTGTTATTGCCTATTTTTGTTTTCCAAATTCCTTTCTTTATAGGAATTAAATACATATATTAACACTTATAAATGTTACACAAAATTAGCTACTCCTAATGATGTGTTCTAATCCTAAACCTTTAAATGGCCTTTTTTTTTTTTCTAGTTTGCTATATACTTTGTAGGAAGTGCTTTTCTAACCTATGTTGAAAATAAAACCCATGGATTATATTTATTCACAGAGGTTAAAAAGAATAATTTCATGCAACTTTAAGTGGATGAGTTAAGAATTATTAAAAAATAGTATGGCTATACTTGTCTTTTTTTAATTTCATAAAATTAAAATATATTATGTCCTACTTACTACATTAGAACATTATTGTCTCCCTCAAAATTTAAATGTATATTATATTCAATATCTAAATGTTTAATCTAATTTCCTATTTTAATACATTGTCCTTTATGAGCTTCACATATTTCTTATAGATGCATAACCATTAATATTTAGGATTTGATACTGTCTTGGTGTAATCTTATTGAAAGAACTTAATCAGATGTGATTGACCAATAAACAAAACAATGCTCTAGTTACAAAAACTAATCCATTTTTTATTGAAAATTTTCCTTTCAAAACTTTTTCCTTACTTTACTTGCTTGTAAAATAATACTCTAGTTACTAAAACTATTCCATAACTATCAATATTTCTTATTGTTTCTAACATAGAAACATGGATTTTTTTTAGTTAAAAATTAGCTTAATTTGAAAATAAACTTTACAAGATTTTCCAGTAGCTGAAAATAGGATGACCTGTAAATCATCCATGCAAGTTGCATAATGGATTAGCCTAGCCTAAATAAGCTTATTTAAGAAGTAGGCCTTAACAGATTGGGCCAAAACAAAACGAATCCATGCGAATTTTGGCCTAATATGATCCAATTCAACTTACCTGTTAAACACCTTTACTAATCAAAACTATAGTTATGACCATTTGTTTTAGAGATTAGATAGGGTTTTATGTTTGTTGATTAATTTGTAAAAATTCATCCCTTTATTATAATCATTATATGCTTATGATTAATTTGTATGGCTTTAGCGGTGACATTAAAAGTCATCCCTTTAGATCTGAAGCTACTTAGTTATCTTATGCAAATTTTCATATGTTTGTGAAGCAATAATGGGATAAAGATTTGAGTATGGTTAAGGCCTTGCAAAATATTACTCTTACTCTAAATAAGTGGAATCAAATTGTATTTGAGCATATAAAAATAAAAAAAATCATTTATTGGTGAAAATAGCGAGCATTCAATGATCCTGAGAAAGAAAAATTAATCTTTTTTTGTGGGATTCGGAGAAGAAGTAACAAAAGGATTTATTTGAACCTTTGGATCAAGAAAAGATTATCTAGTATAAAAAATCTAGAGCTAATTGGTTGCTTTAAGAGGATAAAAATATCAAATACTACCATTCTAAAGCAATTATTAAGCAAAGTTAAAATAAAATTAAAATATTGCTAAATCAAAATGGTGAATGGGGAGAAGAGAAAAATAGGCCTCTAGAGTTGATTTGTCATTAGAGTTGATTTGTCATTTTTTTCAAGAATCTATTTGCAAATGATTTTTCAGAATGTAGACTAATGGTCACCAAAATCTCATGTCCTATAATCATCATGCAACAAAATAACATTTTAGGAAAAGAACTTAGTTTGAAGGAAGTATGATAATCTATATTTTCTATAGAGGCTATTAAATCTCTTGGGCACAATGGTTTTCCAACTATTTGCTATCAAAGGAAATTAGGAGATATGGGTGACAATGTGTTCTAATTTGCGAAGGGTGTTTTTTAAAGGGAATATTCACTGGTGAATAGATCTCATTCTAAGGTAAACAAACCAAAGTTTGTGAACTAATTTTGATATATATCACTTTGCAATATTATTTACAAGTGTGTTACCAAAATCATAATTAATTGTTTTAAGCCTTTACTGGCAAATTTAATATCCCCTTCTAAGTAAGCTTCATTTCTAACAGATGCATCTAGGATAATATTGTTGTCGGTTAAGCAATGATTCATATTATGTGAAAAATAAGGGATAATTGCACTAAAACTAATTTATAAAAAGTCTATGACAAATTAAGTCAAGATTTTATTAGAAAAGTCTTAAACCAAATCTAGCTAGAAGAGAGCCTTGTGAATTTAGTCATGGAATGCATCTAGTCAACATCTTTGAAAGTTCTAGTAAAACAAAGGAATTTCTCTCATCCAAGAAAATTCATCAAGGGAATGCACTTCCTTCACACATTTTTGTGCTTTGCATGAACAAACTTTCTCATCTTATATATGAAGCAACATAAAATTAAGTTCGGGTACTGTTAAAAGTAAGGTTTAATGGACTTGATATCTTTTATCCTATATTCACAGATAACCTTTTTCTTTTCGGAGAAGTTTCAATTAATCAATGAAAGCGCTTGTAAATGCTTCGGAGTGTTTGTAAAGTTTATGTTTGTCTCTCTCCACTATAATAAAAAATAATTAAAAGTAAAACAAAAGTATTCAAAGACTAATTGAGGCTCCGTTTTTTTATTAGAGGATACTTTCAATTAAAAAATTTTATTTGTATGTATAAGGTAAAAGAATGACATCTTATTTATATAACTTCATTAAAATTTTATAATATTTAATGCTATGATAATAAAAAAATATTTTTTTCTTTTAAATAGATGATATGATTTTTAACCACATTCTTTTCATCTAATTTTAAATAAATAAAATATTTTATAATTATATTTTTATTAAAAATATTTTTCATGAAAAAGAGCCATGATCTAACACTTGTCCTTGTATTTGTCTACGAAATGACATCATGATTTTATCATGGTTACTCCTATGAAAAGGAAATCAGAGAACCCGATGGGGAGACTCTGATTTGAGCCAGGTTGTCGAAAAGTTAGTGAAATATATGACAAATTGACAAATACATTTGCGTTTCTAGATCGGTATCTGAAAGAGGGGCCATGTCGCAATTTTAACACTGTTCCTTTCATTTATATATATATATATATATATATATATATCATCAAGATTTCGGTATTTTCTAATTTCATTAGATCACTAATCAATGCGAAATCAAGCTGGATCAAATTTAGTGTGAAGATAAACTTTCATAGCATTTATTTTGTTTATTTATAAAATTTACATTTAAAATCTTTCTTAAAAATGTTGAATTTTTTACTATTCGAATCAACAGACAATGGTGCATGTATTGCTTTTGTTATTAGATTTATAAAACCACAAATAATAAAAAATAATTTTATTTAAACTGTGTGTATATAGTATCACCCATATTTTTATTCATCTGGAAATGCATTACTTCAATAATCTTTTTACTAATATATATTTTGTTTCTTCCAAAATTTTTATAGCAACTATGGAGGAAATCAACCTATTGAAGTGTTTTGCTATATATACGTTAAAGAAATACGCCTTCATCAGGCCTTTATATATAATTATTATCTAAATTTAAGATAACTATTTTATTATATTTGAAAGCCAATTACCAAAAGTGAAGGAGATGTACATTTAGTTTTATTTCTTCATTGACTATGAATATGGCCCCAATTAATATTCCAAGGGAAGACAACTCTGCATTTAACGTTGTATCTTAAACAAAACTTGAGGAAATATTGACTTCAAAATTTTCCATACTCACAGATAAATTAACCA
Organism: Sindora glabra; assembly: GCA_020226215.1. Taxonomy (NCBI): domain Eukaryota; kingdom Viridiplantae; phylum Streptophyta; class Magnoliopsida; order Fabales; family Fabaceae; genus Sindora; species Sindora glabra. Next base: position 11,626,140 of record CM035232.1, on the reverse strand, counting down.
ATAAAAATATAACATCAGAAAATGTAAAAAAAAAAATAATGTAAATATGAGAAATCAAAACCGTTGACATTTGAAGGAGTGGGGGATGAGGGGTGAGGATTTAAGTTTTGCTTTATATAGGAGAATCACTTTGCAAGCAGCAAGCTTTGATTCCAGAGAGAAGTAAATCGATTCGTACGACGCCGATAGACGGAGTTCCCGACGCCCAAACGGGTATCTTGGCTCATTCCTTGTTGCACCTTAAAATCCAACGTCTCCTTCATTTTCCTCCCACTTTCAATCTCTTAGTCTTTCATTTTCTATCCCTGATTCAAGGTATTGAATTTTGATTTCATTATAAATCTCATTTTAGATTTATTATTATAAATCTGCAATCCGGATTATCAGTTTTGTTCTCAGAGCTGGTCGACTTAATGTTATTCCAAGTTGCGATTTCTATTTGCCTTTTTTCTTTTTCTAGTGCAGTTTCTGCAAAATGCTATAAGGAAGTAATTGTTTATATTTCTGATTGATGCGCTGCTGATTCAGTTTTAGTTCGAATAAAAGTAGTAGTAATGGGGGAAATATGTTTTCATCTACATAATACATGCGCAATTAGGAAAAGGTATCCAATCGATAGTCTGAAATCCCAGATATTGATACATTTTTGGCACCCACTCAAACTAGTTTCGGGTAGAACAATTTAAATCAACTTAAAAGTTTAGAGCTTTAGCAATCTTGGCAATAATTTTTGGGCCTAATTTCAATTCTTCCACGTGTACCACAGGAAGCGACGACTCGCTCATGAGACTGATTCTTACATGTTCACAAAACATCAATTGGTTTTATTACTATCATTTTCTCTCTTGGTATGATAGTTCAGTCAATTCTATTGGTTATCAAAAGTTCAGTCACAAAAGTTGTGTTTACTACCTACCTAAATCTCCGTACCTATCATATTCTAATAATTGTAGTTTCAGATATTTATTTCGTGAGTGATTAATGGATTAGAGCTGACACCTTTTGTTTATCACAGTGAAATGGCGGCAGCATCAGCAACTACCATCACAATTGGAACAGCTGCCTCCCCCACCCCAAGAGGGAGCTCACTTCCTCTATCAAAGCCTTCTGCTTTGAGGTTCAACTCTCTTAAGAGCTTCTGTGGCCTCAAGGCCTCATCATTTGTGATGTCCGAGTCAGAGTCATCCTTCTCAGGCAAGGAAAACAGTGCTGCTCTGCGAGCATCTTTTGCAACCAAAGCTCAAAAGGTCAACCGAAACCTCCAGTTCCACTTGCAGCCTCAGGCGGCCTATAAAGTAGCAGTTCTTGGTGCTGCTGGAGGGATTGGTCAGGCCCTGGCTCTTTTGATCAAGATGTCCCCTTTAGTTTCCAACCTGCATCTGTATGATATTGCGAATGTCAAGGGTGTTGCTGCTGATCTCAGCCATTGCAATACTCCCTCACAAGTTCAGGCTTTCACAGGAGCTTCTGAGTTAGCAAACGCCCTGAAAGGTGTGAAGGTTGTTGTTATCCCTGCTGGTGTCCCAAGGAAGCCTGGCATGACTCGCGATGACCTTTTCAACATCAATGCTGGAATAGTGAGAGACTTGGTATCAGCTGTTGCTGACAATTGCCCGGATGCTTTTATTCATATAATCAGTAACCCAGTAAACTCTACAGTGCCTATTGCAGCTGAAGTTCTGAAGCAGAAGGGTGTCTATGATCCTAAAAGGCTCTTCGGTGTTACCACATTGGATGTTGTGAGGGCAAACACATTTGTTGCTCAGAAGAAGAATCTGAAGCTGATTGATGTTGATGTCCCTGTTGTTGGGGGCCATGCTGGAATTACCATTCTTCCTCTGTTGTCAAAGACAAAACCCTCAGTAAGTTTCACTGATGAAGAAATTGAAGAATTGACTGTCAGGATCCAAAATGCTGGAACCGAAGTTGTTGAAGCAAAGGCAGGTTCAGGATCTGCTACTTTGTCAATGGCATATGCTGCAGCTAGATTTGTTGAATCATCTCTCCGTGCGCTTGATGGAGATAGTGATGTTTACGAGTGCTCCTTTGTCCAATCAGATCTGACGGAACTTCCATTCTTTGCTTCGCGAGTGAAGATTGGAAAGGAAGGAGTTGAAGCTTTGATTTCTTCTGATCTCCAAGGCTTGACTGAATATGAGCAGAAGGCTTTGGAAGCACTCAAGCCAGAACTCAAGGCCAGCATTGAGAAGGGGATTGCTTTTGCTCAGAAGCAAACTGTGACCGCTTAGCATTGGCTTGTCAAGCTTTTTAGTATCATGAGTCTTTAGAAGAGTGGCAAAAAGTGGTGACTTAGGTTACAAATCATTTGAGCTTCATTCTACTTGGATGCGGATTTACTGCTTACAGAGATTTAGGATGTATGTTTACTCGCAGAATTATCTTTACTTGCAGTTTTGAAGAATTAGAGTTTTAAAATTCTGCTCTTTTGAGAGGTATTGAACTATAATTTTGTTGAGAAATCTCAGGAGATATGATTGTTATCATGTAGAATTAAAATGTGTATCTGTAATATGTAACATTTGATAATCTATGAATAAAAAGGGTTTTTTCTTGCAGTCTTTGGATTATTTATAATTAGATAGCAAGTCACATCCGGAGAGCTATGCAATTACAACATGATTCACATCCAGAGTCTGAACACAATACCAGTTCAAAGGTTCTTACAGGAAACGACCATATCTTGGGCGAAAAAAGAGATTATATCCATAAAGATAAATTTGGGATGAATTCTGAGAGAGGGTTTGGAAGGTGTTCACTGAAGCCCAACGATCAGTTAGTACTTTGTAGTGAAATAAAATAAACATTCCCAAACCAACACCTGGTGGGAGAACTCCATGCAGCCATTTCTGTAGACGAGGGTTCAGCTAATGTTAGTATCCCAGTAAGAGAGATCCAATTTCGTGTTTTATTATATGATGGGGCTGAAGCACTTCCCGCATTGCTGTGTTCTCTGCAGTAAAGCCACTGTTATCCACTTCTAGGCTGAACGAAAAAACCGGGTTTATTCCGGCTGAGTTACTGCTTGATCGTCCAGCAGTGTTGAAGCATTAGTAACATATTCTCCTCCATTTGTTGTGACAACTGTGTTTGAGGGGATCCTGCAGTTCTAGTTGTATGTCTTCCTCTGATCCTAACGAGATTCGTGGAATTAAGAGGTTTTGTGGTCGAGAGTGGTTTGGGTGATCTTGTGGATGAGTAGAAAATGGGCTTATCTCTGCATGCAACCCAATCAAGTGGTGGTGGTGGGGGGGGGGGGGGGGTGGTTCCAGTTCCCTGTTGTGGTTATTCACTACCATGTTGTGAACAAAATGAAAAAAAAAAAAAAAAAATCCTATTTTTACTAATTTTCTTTACCTAATATTTTTAAGAGCTCAGGTCTGCAAAATTGACATAACCTATGATTGTTTCATATGTTTGTTTCAAAGCAGTGTGAAGATTTTACAAATTCCTTATTGTAAAGGATTAAAAATTTTCCTCCAAATTCTCAGAAATTCTCTTATGTTAATTATCCATATGTGATAGATTTAGTCAAGAAATCTTAAATACCTTATATAATCACATTCCCTCTTTAAGTTGCCGCATCCAAACAACATAATATCGAACGAGGAGATCTGTAGAAAAGGACAAGAGAGCTCTTTTTGCAGTAACAGTTTTGGAAGATCAGATGAGGTAGAAGCCCGGTAGTAGTTTATTTATATAGAGACATGCGACAACAAGGATAGTGAAACGAACCTTTAGGAGGCGTGTAACGGGTCACATGCAAGCAGAAATAAAAAAATGGATTACAATCAGTTTAGTCAGGGAGTAGAATTAAAATAACAAGTACTCCTCTATTTTTATTTATATGTCTTTATTAACTAATTTTATAAATATTAAAAAATAATTTAATTTATTTATTATTAGTAAATTTGACAAAATTATTCTTTATACAAAAAATTTAAATAGTTGAACGTACAGAGAGAAATGTAAAAGAATAAATATAAATAGATTAATAATATAGAATAATAAATTATTTATTAATAAAAAAAGATAAATTTAGAAAAAAAATATTTAATATTTTCTTAAAATTTTAAAATAATAAATAGAAGGGAACAAAAATTTACTTAATGACAGAAAAAAAATAACACAAGAAATAGTAAACAAGCAGACCCTTAAAGTGAAAGGATACAAATGTAAACAAAGAAGTGGAAAGTGAAGTGTCAATAACCGCAGGAAGATGGATGGGTGAAATATTAAAAGATGAGCAGCTTTTCCCGAGAGGATGGTTGGTTATACGTTACTAAGCAATCATGATTTTCATCGGTGAACAAATTTAACAAGGCAAGTTAATGAATCAAAACAGCACGCCGCCGGTTAACCATGTGTTGGGGTAACGACACAACTCCCAATGCAGTGTCAGCAGTTAAGACCTTAGAGTAAATGCCGTGAGGAGCAGAAGACGAAGGAATCGCTGAGTAACGTTTTGAGTTGAGTTAGGACGCTCAGGGGAGATAAGCACTACTCAAAGGACAGTCTAACCACGAACTTTCGGTAGCGCTTTTTTTTTTCCCTACCGTGATCAAAATCCTTCACTCAGAAGGTCCTGTACTGTAATTCTCTTTAAAAATGGAAAAATTGTATGTTCACTACGAAAATTATATATAAGTAAAATCAAAGCAGATCAACCCTTAATTAGATTAATATAGTTCTCCATGCCTTCTGGACTTCTTGTGATTACTAAGTAGCTAAAAAGGCTTAGCCTACATAACACAAACCCAGAAATTTCTATCCCAACATATCAAACCAGTCCATCAACCTATACTAGTACATGGTGTCGTAAGAAGAATGAGGATCCGGCAGCAAAGACCTCTTGTTTTGCACTTCGTAATAATTTTCACCTCTTCAATCATTAAATGCTTGTCCATAGAGCGAAGAATATCGCGGTTCCATCATATTCAATCCCATGAGCTTCCTCTTCTTGTAGTTGGCCTTAAAGCAAGCTTGCCTCAGCCTTTTTGTATTATCCTCAAGCTGCAAATCTGGCATTTCCTCCATCAGCTTCTTCTCTTTCTCTAATATTTCAATTGCATTCCTCAACTTCTCCTCGTTCTCCTGCCCGTCCTTCTTTTCAAGCTCCTGCGCCACATTTTCATTTTCTAAAAATTAGAGGATGACTTTACACTACTCCTAAAATCAACTTACAGAAAAAAGATCTTGAAACAAACTTCAAACAACTTTCTGTACATTGGAAAATTATATTTTTTTAGTGACTTCGTAATATTAGATTGATAATTCATTACACGTTGTACCTGTACATTTTTTATAAGGGTTTGAAGGCTCATCAACTTCCTGTGAGGCCACCGTTGAATACCCAATTCCCTACATCTCTTCTTAAGAAGCGTCAGACCCACATTCAGCTTCTTAGCAGCTTGAGTTATGGGCATGTAAAAGTACTGTGATATGGTCTTCCTTGACAACGTTTTGGTGCTGCTATTTCTTTCCTCCCTGTATCGCTTTGCCTTTCTATCTTCCTTCATTTCTTTTCCCCTCTCTCCATCATTGCCTAATACCACAGCTGACTTATCTGTATCAATCCTCGCATTTATTTCATTCCATATATCAAGTCCATTCGTAATATCACAGAAAATGTCATCTGCACAAACATTAAAAAATATTCTTAATCAGATTAGCTTATCATTACCAAGTTACACTGTTACAGACGAAAAGAAAAGTGCTATATTATAGTATAACATCTTAGAAGAAGAGTCATGTATTGAACTGATGACCTTGTATGGCCGAGATAGGTCCATTATTCAGAGACTGATATAAAGGGTCATGAAAAGTCCCCATCAAAGGTACGTCCTCAAGAGAACTCTGCTGCAGTATTTGAAGTTCGTTTTGCCAATTCAATGCATAATACTCAGTTATATTTCCCCTGAAAAATATACATCACAATTTTCTTTTAAAGATGTAGTAGTAAGTAAATATATGGATAGAACTCACATTTTGTCAAAGTAATATATGTTAAAAGAGTGCAAGACAGAAGAAGTTCTATATACTCATATTCCTGGAAAGGAAATTGGCATGCAAGGGGATATGGATGTTCATCTTTGACTATCTCGTACTTGGAAGGCCAACCCATGAATGATTGATTCTCCATAATGCTCAACGGAGGAAAAGAGAAAGCCAACAATATAAGAAGGCAGGCAAAGATCTTTTCTGGTTTAAGCTTTCCTAGACGACAATAAACTTAGTGCTGGATGGTAGAAGAAAAGCTGGAAATGGAAAATATATATGAATTGTATGCATTCCCTGTTTTACATGTAACGGACTGGTGAAATGCACTAATCATTTTCTCTGTGTGTTATTAATAGGACTTAGTGGGTGCAAGTTACTATTAGTTCATAATTAATGTTTCTTAGTAGCATTTTTCCAATTAATTTTATAATTTATAGCTCCAATAATGAGGAAGAGCAATGGATTGGTAATCACTTTTGTTTTTATTGACTTTAAATGACGATAAAGGTTGTATCTAATGATTTTCATTGCAATTCATGTTCCTAATTGAAATTTATTACTAGTGCGTAAAAAGAATTTATCAAACGTTTGTTAGATCCCTTAATTTATTAAATTGCATTGAATTTAATATAATAATATCTTTCTTCAACATGTTCAATGAAAAATGATTTCATTGTTCCTATTATAAGGATCTAATAAACAAATACAATATACTTTTATCAGATACATTATAGAGATTCAGATTTTACTAAACAATTTCTGACTACTAATTAAAGGTGACGGCGTTTTATATGAAATAATACGGTTTACACTTTACTCCAAAAAGATATTTTTTGAAATATGGAACAATAAAGTTTGCACTTAACCCAAAATGATATTTTTGGGGGGACTAGCAGTTGTGATTGTGGATGAAATGCAGGTGCAGTTGACACTACTCTATGCAAACTCAATCATTATGAATTGACCATCTAAACGGCCAAGTGATCGCCACAGTAACACAAGGAAAACTCACAGAGCTCTCACTATTGCACATGTTTTAATGAGCCTTAGGCTGAGATCTGCGAAGATACACACTGTTTTGTGACTTGCACTGACAAAGAGTGGCATTTTTTTTTTTTTAAGTTAAAAAAGGCTAGTTATATATTTGTATTCCTCATATACAACTTCCCACGGCATAATCACATACTTTGAGTCAAACTATTCAATGAAAACGAGATTATAATGTACCATGTGAATTGTGTCACAAATTTATCTTTGCAACTACTATTTTTTTTAAAAGCGAATGGATTAAAAACATTAAAACCTTATCCTTCTACATATAAAACTAATGTACCTCTAATTAGATGGCATTACTTGGAGAAGCCATAGGAAGTAAAACGAAAACTGCATCTAACATCTAAATAAACGTAAGTAATAATATGTCAACAATCAACATCTCAATTATAAAGTATCAGTATAGAAATGAAATGTTGGAAAACATCTTAAAACCAAAGAAACTCAGCAGAGACTATTGCACTCAATATCTTGATTTGCCCCCTCTTCCATGGCCACGACCACCTCTGCCCCCACCTTTACCTCTCCTACCCTTTCCACCACCTAATGCTTTGTTGACATCAGATTTTGACCTCATTTCTTCGGGTAAAGGAAGTATATGATCAACACACTTTCGGAAGCTGAAATCATCAACAGATTCATCCTCCCTGATGAGGAAGAAACATCTACTTTTCCACATTGGATGGTTGCGGACTTGGAAGGCACGGATGCCTACAGTGATCTTTTTATCTGGTTCTGTATGGCCCTTCTTAAGTAATTCCAGCAACATTAGGTGTTCATACTGCCACACAAAAAACAAATCAAAGGAAATACAATTAGAAGAGGAAGTAAATTTCAATCAGAGCAAAAGCAACATCAGATAGAATGATAATCATAACATCCTACATGGAACCGTGTTGAATCTCTAATTAATAATATGGCATGACATATTGGCATTGAATGAAACTAAATTCACAGAGCACAAAACATAAGCAGCGAAAATGATCGACAATCTACAGACCTTCTCTTACTCAATTTCACAATTACATGGGAAAAAAAAATCCATGTGAATGCCTGAAATTCTATTAAATAAGGCAAAGCAGTGAAATGTATTATCAGAGTTTCATTGAATCATCACACTGAATCATGCTTATTAGCCATCTAGAACACATGGATACACTCTTAGACATACAATCATCTCCTCCCTGATTTTGAAATACTCGAGACAATCAGAATCAATGAACCTCATTAGGTTAAGCAACAGATACCAAAGATCAAAACTTGACATAATTCAAATAAGTAGATACTCACTACCTAATGAGTAATGACCTCGATGCATCAAATGGATTAGCATTTCCTTAAGCTTATCAAACTAGAGAAAATGCTGCTATTAATAAACTTGGGAACATAAGACAATTAGATTAAATTGCATACTATATTACAATACATCTTAATTCAGTAACATGCCTGTGAATTAAAATGGAGATAGATTTTCTTTGATTAATCAAATAGAGAAAAAAGAGAGAATAGAGGAAAAGAGAGGGTGCCTTAATACCTTGTTAACATTGAGATAAGGAGGCCAATGATGAAGAAATTGGAAGAAATAATCGAACATCTCCACGGAAGATCCAAAATTTTTAGGACCCAAGCTCACTGGACCCGTTTTCTTCTCTTGTTCCGCTCCTTCATCCACCTTTTCCAGTCGTTCTTCTTCCACTGACTTCTCCTCTACTTTCTGCTTCTTAGAAACATCTTCCTTATCTTCCTCGGACTTACCCTCATCTCTGTCCCGTTTCTGGTTCAACAATCCGTTTGCTCTGGAATTGACACTGATGGGTTCGGAGGTATCGTTGTCACCGGTGTTTCGGGCGGATTCACTGTCACCCGTGTTTGGGACGGATTCAACGTTCTCAACTTCCATGTCTTGGATGATTGTGGTGTTGGTTTCAGCGACCTCTGGCGCTGTCCCTTCAGCCATCGGCGAGAGTAGCATCCAGATGGTAAAAGCTAAAACCCTAGAGACTTTGGTGACCAGTTCACTGCAGTTACAAAGCACCACGCGGAAAGTAGATGCGTAGAGGATGGTTTTGATATTTTAAGGTTGTTTTTCCCGGGATTGTAGAATTTTAGGGTTGGACTGTTGGAATTGGATCTTCATTTCAATAGGACTCAATAGTTGGACTAAAGTCCCATTTTCAGCCAGTGGTTGGACTTTGGTCCTCCAATAAAACTGATCCGTTTAAAAATTCAAATCTTTGTTTGGTAAAGACTCTTCAAGCCAACCCATTAACTATTTCCTTTCCAAGACTATGGCTACAATTTATATTATTTTTTTTATCACATTTACGTGCGAATTTTGGGGAATAGAGTAGGAAATTAAAAATTATTGATGAAATTTAATAATTCATATTTCTGAAAAGTTATTTACTTAATCTCATTTAACGATTTATTTGAGAGTTAGAAAAATTAAGGTCTTAAAAATTTAATTTTTATTAATACTAAAAGTACAATTGCATATTATTCAAATTAATATTATAAAATAAATAAAATATTAATTATATTAATAAAAATATTTATAAAATTTCATAAAATTTTTAATATTTTTAAAATTAATTATTTTAAACAAATTATCATAACATAAGATTTATATATATAATAAAATTTATTTTATTTAAAAAATGGTGAATCCAATCTTACTACTTGTATTAATCTTAATTTAATATTACATAAAAAATTTAAATTTTATCACATATTTATATAAATATTACAAGTAGAAATAAAAATAAATAATTTATTTTATATTTATGATAGAAATGATATACATATTTTTTAGTCAAATATTTCATAAAATTAATCATTCATTTACAAGTATCTAATATATTTATATATTTAATATTAATTTATAATATAACTATATTTTATAGTAACTTTATATATAAAAATTTAAACTATAATTTAAATTTAAGATTTTATTGTTAAATTTTAAAAATAAATAAATATATTTTTGTTTAATGGTTAACAATGTAAATATAATTCTAGTATATTTAAAAACTATTTCATAATATTTAATAATATAACTATAAATTTTTTAACTTTATAACATATCAAAAAATTAAATATTAATTTAAATATATAAAAAGTTAAAATTAACTATTTCATCCTTAAAATTGTAAAATATTATCAAACTAATCCCTTAATTATATAACATTATGATTTTATCCTTAAATAATAGTTTAGATTAAAATTGTTAAGCCAACAAGGTGGCCTACTCATAGATTATTTTTACATGATTTAGGTTGGACTTGTTTATGTCACATAAGAGTCTTTATTGGAGGCTCTAATATGATGGTTCCAGGTTAGGTTGTGAGTCAATTTTTTTTTAATTTTTAATTTTTAAATAATAAAAAATTTAAAATTATTTAAAAGTATTATATATTTATTTATAAATAAATTATAATACATTTTAAAGTTATATATAATATAAGTCATAAAATATTTATAAAATAAAAATATTATTTATAAATTATTCATAACATATCCCTTCATAATTAAAAATGAAAACAAGTATAATTTTATATAAACTAAAAATGTAGGCCTATAAAAATTTAGAAAATAAATTTCATTATAATAACACCTCACATTAAAGAAATAATATGATAGTGGGAAACGAAACTTTCTTTTAATTGTATAGATATAAAAGAAAGAAAGAAATGGATAAAGTATATTTATAACAAAGTTAAATATACCATATTATATGTATACTACTTTAGATTATTAACGTCAAACTTGTAAATAATAATAGTAGACATGAATAAAGAAAAAAAATTACAGTGAAGCAAATATAAAGATGAGATATAATGGTTGAGTTGAAAAATAATATAAGAATAAAAAATTATATACACATAATTTAGTAATGTAATTAAATTAAATATTTTAACTTATTTGAAATATTTTTATAAAAAAGTATACTTCTGAATAATATTGGTGTCTAATTGTAAATAACAAAAGTCACATAAAAAAAGAAAAAAAGTATGCAATAAAATAAATAAAAGGAAGTGGATAAAATAATATAAGAAATAAAAATAGAAATATGTAGTTAAATAATTTAGTTCAATTAAGACTTTAATTTATTTAAAATATTTTTATAATAAAATAAAACATATAATTTTATATTACTTTATTTAGTAATATTGAGAGTCTAAGTTACAAATAATAGAAATGAATATAAAAGAAATAATATAGATAAGATATATATATATATATATATATATATATATATATATATATATATATATATATATATATATATATATAATACAATAAAATAATGGTGAAAATAGAAAGAAAAGAAATTATGTAAAAGAAAACAATAAATGCATGAATAAGAAAAGAAAGAAGAAGAAGAAAAGGAGAAAGCTTCTAGTGAAAAAAAATAAAAACGACAAAAACTAAGAAATTAATATATATCCAACTTTTTGGGAGAAATAAAATCTTATTTTAACAGTATGACAATGATACTTATAACTAATTAAGTCAATTCAAAATCACTACATACTCCAAGAAATTTAGAAGCATCAATATTTATTTAAAAAAATAATAAATTATTATTTCAAAAATTAAATTGAAAGAGAAATTTAAAATGTGCATGTTAGTACATTTATATTTTTTGAAATAAAAAAATTATGATTCTTGAAATAAAAATGTGTCTTTTTCAAAGGTACAATTATATCTATTTGATGAAAAATTTTGTTATATTTTCAAATTCAATAATTATGTCTATTAAATAAAATCTTTCAAACTTTCAAACTCTATATAGTTCAAGGTTTAATACTTCTTAAAAAAATATTGAGACACATGATACTTATTAATTTGTTTATTTATTTGTTTCTATTTTTTAAAACATTTGCAAATATTGCAAAACTATTTTATGGAAAAATATAAAGAAAAATTTTAATTTTTACTTTTTGCAATTTTTAAAATTTCTATTATATCCTAAAAGGTTAATTGGCATATTATTTTTTAATTAGAATTAAATCCTATTAACTATTGCAATCCCTATTTAATAAGATTGTGGTTAAATCCTATTAATTATCAAGATAAATATACAATTAAATCCTATTAATTATGTGACTAAATCCTAATTACATTGTTAAATTCTACTAATCACTATCTATATGTATATTAAACAATTCATTTACTGAATAATCATTATTATAATTGAATAACTCTCATATTGATAATCATTAACTATTAGTGTGTACTTTTCATTTTTTTCCATGGAAGAAATGAATATTTTTACTACTTGAAAAGGTTACTTAAAATAACATAATTAATAGAAAGGGTTTTTTAATAGTAGTAGTAGTAGTAGAAAAATCATTATTTTTTGATGGGTTGAATAATTTAAAACTTTCTCTCTTAATCTCTTTTTCTTTCCACTCATTATATCAAAAAACACATAAGTATTGCAGATTGATGAATGAATTATATTCGAGATGTTTTCATCACCTAATACACATTAGAGTAATAAAGAGAGTAAAGAGGGAAATATTAAGATACTAATTTTTTTCTAACCTTATTCTTCTTTGCATAAGGCCTTAATTTTGTTAGTGCAAAATATATCCACTTTATAGTTTGTGAAAATAAAAAGATATTGAGGTATTTGCTTAATTTGTTTCCACATAATTATTGTAATGTCTAATAGGACTTGTGAATTATAACATATCTAAAATTTATCTATATATTCTCAATTTTTTTAATAATGGGAGTAAATATTTCCTTAAAAAATATTATTCTTTATGCTTCAAAAATTATAATTCTTACTTGATAATTTTCCCCCAACAAGAATCCAACCTAATTGGTTTTCTTTGGCTATTGTTTTTTATTTTTTTTAATTATACAGATAATCATATCTTTACTGCAGCAGACTGATATAATAAAATGAGTAATTATTTACATGTTTTGATATAACAAAAGATAAAAATCATGAAACCTCAATAGCCTTTATTAATAAATTTTATTTCATCATGATTAAATTATATAATACAATATTAAGAGTTCAAAGTATAATAGGCTTAGAAATGTCAATTTATGCTAATATAAATTAGTCTAAGTAAAAGGAGCTCAAATGTCTTAAGCAAAATATTAAGTTCAATTTAGATTTTGTATATGGAGAAAATTTATTTGATAGATATTTTCACCTTTAGCATCCAACTATATCATAAAAGATTAATTTCTTACTGATTATATGGGAAGATACTGATGCAAAAAAAAAGAAAAAGAAGAAAACAAGAAATGTCAAATAATGATTGTATTAGCAATGTTTTAAGAATTAAATTAGACGTCAAATTGAAAGGGCTTCTGATTCATGGTTTGATTGGTTTGGCTAGTTGAACTAATGATTAGATTAGACAGTGTTATAATAAAAAATTATATATTATATAAAATTTTATAAACATATTAAATATTTATTCTCAAAATATGAGTTTTAATCTACATAAAATAACAAATTTAACAAATAAAACCATCATAAAATTAATAAAAATTAGGATATATAGTGTTCTTATGTTTCAGTCAATTTAGTTTATTAGTTTACTAATATTTTTTTAATTTTTTTATGGATTAGATTGCTATGTGTTGACCCAGAGTTACCAATTTTTTTTTGTAAAAATAAAAAGTGAAAAAATCTAAAAAAATTTCAAAATAGTTTTATAAATCCAATTAGTTTTCTAATTCTTGTTAGTTTTGTCTGGTTCAACCGCTAGAATGGTTTTAAAGGTTGGTTTGAACCATTTGAGTCGTTAGTCAATTATCACACTAATCCTATCGTTTAATATAATTTTACAAACATTGGATGTTAGAGCTAATATCTTTAATGATGTAATGATACATGATATTATTTTGAAAATTTTCCTTTCATTAGTGTTTTGGATTTTAACTCAGAATATTCTGTATGTATTAAGTAACTTATCACTCTTATTATTTGAAAATTATAGAAACTAAACTCATTAAATAGATAATATACATTATCATATTCAAAAAATTTTATACTATATCATAACATTTTATAATTTTTTTATTTTTATTGAATATCAAGTTGAAAATATTATATAGATAATATGTTAAACATTTTACTTTTATCAAATTGTGTTTTTCACTTGTTGTTTACTATTTTTTTAAAGTATATTATTTGTTATTTTATCAATTACATGATATGATTTTAAAAAATAAAATTATCTTGTGCTTGGCATAGGTTTAAACTAGTTGCTTAAAAAATTAGGCTATTTTTAAAACAATTCACTAAGTATAAAAATAAGAAATGAAATATACACAACATGAAATCATATCACATCACAATTAAGTAAGATAACTAATAATGATTTTTTTAGCATACTCATACATGCACATTGTAAAATTATATTAAGCTTGTGTGATGTACACTTTATAGACAAAATTTCTAATAACTTTAGATGAATTAACTATCAAGTAAACAAATGATTGTCTAAAAAGTTAGTTGATACTGATAATGTTATTATAAATATATAAATAGTAATTAGAATTAAACTTTTAAATTAAATTACAAGGATAATTTTTTTTGCTAAATTATCAAGACAAAGCCAAAAATAATGAAAAACTAAGCAAGGGGTAGAAATCTCAATAATATCACTAAAAATTAAGTAACCCAACTCCACACAAGGACTGCTTAAACAGTCCGTAGGCATTTCCTTTGAGTTACATTCAGTTTCTAATTTCTAGCAAGAAGGATTTGATACTAAAGTATTAAAACTTTAAGCTTCTCTTTTTATACCCTCTTCTAGTTTAGGCTTCAACGAGTAGCATGGCCTTTAGGAGAATTTTTTTGAATCTTATGTGCAAAGCTAAATGAAGACTATAAATGGCCTATTAATTTTTGCAATGAATGAAGAACAAATTATTAAATTATAAGTAAAGCCACCAAGCCAAGCACCTTCATGATTCCTAATAATACCATCACAACTATGAGACTTGAGTTATTTTTAGATGTACCATATGTATCAATTTTGATCCAATCTAAAAAAGGAGGGCTCCATTTGATATTTAGTAGCTCAAAATGCTTTTACTATTAAATGGGTTAGTAATTAATTGTCTAAGCAAAATTTAGAATGATCGTTTCTTATTTATTTGAGTACAAGAAGGTTTAAATATTTTCTTGTCTCACAATTTTCACAATATTTATATAAACTATCAAGCTACTGCATAAAAAAAGCTCAATAATTAATGGCTATTAGGCTAGTCCACACTAAACTAACAACACTAAAATCCCATAATATATGAAAAGTGTCTTTTATATAAGTGTTACATATGTTGTAAATAGTCGAACCCATACATCGAAAGGAAAAACTTAATTCTTTCTAGTCCCTTCCAAGTCCAAAGCCTTTTCCATGATGAATTTTGTTGGCTTTTGTCACAATTGACTCTTCTAATATAAGCTGGTTCATTGAAGAATTCTCTAGACAAAGAATGCCTTTGTTGTATAGATTTTGGACTAATTTGTTGAATGGAGTTTGTGAGTACATTTTTTAAACATAATTAGTTTTGAACCCATGGTAAGGAAGGGTTTGTAAAAAAAAAATTAACAACTTAATTAATTAATTAATTTATTGCATAAATAATAGGAAAAATAATCAAACCAATAAGATAAGAATGTAATTAAAATGAATAATATATATAATTTTTTGAGCAAATACTTTCTATAAATTCATACTTTAGGCTAATTATTTCTTTATTGTAATTGAACAACCGAACTAAAATGCAAAAAGATTGAATTGTGAAAATATTGCTAGTAAAAAGTATGAGAAAAATAAAGGTGTGAGACAAATTGAATTTATTCCATTCAAGATTTCAAAAATTAGTAGCTAGCTTTGGCTTATAAGGTCAAATGGGCTCTTTTTATAAAGAAAGAAAAAAAAGGGTATACTATGGGTATATTTACAATGTCCTCAATAGTAAGAACATATTTTATCTGTGCTAATGTATGAATTTGGCTTTTCTAAATTGGAAGATTGTACTTTAGGAAGTAAGGTAAAATATGATGATTCTTGATGATAAAATTAAGGATTAGAAATTTATTTATTTTTTAACTAACTATAGTTTTTTGGCTAGTAATTTTGTGACCCTATAACAAAGTTCATTTAGTCATCACTTTGTTTAATACTGAATAGTTATGGGTTATTGTAGTAATCATATTATGGTTTGAGCATATTTTTTAGTGAGTTTTATGTGCTATTTAGTGAGTGTAATTTATTGATGGTTAGTTGTTATTTTGTGTATGAATTAATATGGTACAATTTCTTCAAGAATAGGAAATCCTTAGATCAATTAGTCACTAGTTGCCAAATTAACTTCGAGGAAGTAAAACTTTTCAAAAAAATTTTATTTTTCATAAATTATGAGAAGTTTTTATTTCTCACAAAGTAATATGAGAAGTTTTTTATTTACACCTTTTATAGTAAGAAAAAATTCTCATATCATTTATAGATAAGATATAAAATTATCCTTATTTAATTTAATTAATGATCATTTTAATTTTTTATCTTCATAATTTAAAAATTATAATAAATATAATTTATTAATCATAAATATAAATATAATTATTTAAATATAATAACCAATTATATAATATATAATAAATATAATGAGTATTATATAAAATAAATATTACATATTATATCATAAATATAATTATAATGGAAATTTAATTCTAAATATAATTATATTTATTATACACATCTATTATATTATATTATTTATTAATTTATATTTTTATATTTATTATTTATTATTTTAATATTCTATTATAAAAATAAAAAATTGTATATTTCTTATCTACTATATATAAATTTGATAGAATTAATTATTTAATTAATATTTTTCTTCATTTAAATCATATTCTATTTTAATTATATTAAGATAATTTAAGATACGTATATATATAAATAAGACATATATATAAATAAGACATCTTAATTTCTTTATATAAATTTATTTTAATTTTATATAGTAAATTAAAAAAATTACCAATTTAAAAAAATATGATGGAAAGAGAGATTGAAAATATGGTTTAAAAAATAATTATAAATAATTTAAATTTATTGGTATTTGTCATTTTTAATATTACGATTTTGAGGAGAATATTAGTCATCTTGATAATATTTTTTACAAAGTTTAGAGTTAAACCACATGAAAGTTTTTGGGAACTTTAAGAAAATTCACAAGGAAATTTATTTTTTCCCTAAAATTTTTATATATATATAATCACTTGCAGAAAATATATTTTTAAATTATATTATCTTTTTAAAATCAATCATTTTTATTACATAATTTTATTTTTTAGTTTTATTACTTAAAAATTCTTGTTTGTAATTGCACCAATTGAACATGGATTCTTAGCTCCGTCACTAGTTCAAGATAACCTGTTTAGTATGATTAAGTTACAAGGTTTTTTTTTTTTTAATTTTTAATGATATTGTACCCTTTTCCTTCATGTCATAAAATAAATAAAATGAAATTTTGCATTTTAACAAAATACATGAGACACTTGTGTAAATTTAGGAGAAGGAAAAACAGTAATATTATAGATATCGAAAATAAGATCTGTATGTTAATTAATACATAATGATAAGATAAATTTATAAAACTTAACCTAGTAGTTATAAAATATTCAAAAGCTAACTTCAAATTCTATTTTTGGTATATATAATATTTTTGAAAGAAAAAAGAGTTCATGTTTACGTTTTGCTTAAAAAGTAGAGAGGATCCTATGGTTGAGACCATTACAGCCACTTTGGCATTACTAATATGAACTTAATCTATGTTTTGGTGAGGCCTGGCTCTGGACTACCTTTTTTGTATATATATTGTGGATTGCTTTGTTTGTATGTACATGAACTCTAGGAAAATAAAAGCTCCACATCAGTTTAGTAGTAACATTGGGTCGGTTATATTATCACCTTGCTACGAAACACAAGATAGGACAGTGCTTCTAGGTAACTGCTAAAAATTACTTGCTTGCTAAGGAAACTGAAGGGCATTATAGTATGCATATCAGTATATAATAGCTGGCTTTCAATTGGAAGGAAATAACTTTTAGACTAGTCTTGTACTTGCAAATGATATTATAGGATCTGGAATCTGGGAATCATTTTTTTGAACTCCTACTGATGATGCCGTAATCATATTACCGGTGACTGTTTTTAAAAGGTGAGTGGGATGGAATAGGATGAATTTGGAAAGCAACTCCTCATTCTTTCCTTTTTCCTTCCTAAAATAAAGGGTCAGATATTTCTTTTACTTTAACAATACAGCTCTTGAGGTCGTGGGTCAGAAAGAGTACCTCGGTCCTTGCTGGCTATGTGCTTTGAACAAGACAGTGAAAAATTCACATCATTTTCTATACACTGCTCTCTCTTATCCTCTTTTCTCTCACAGTTTGTATCTCGATGAAAAACTTGCATGTGGTAGTTTATTGGAATTAATGAAATCTATAATTTCTAAAAGGAAAAAGGGAAAAAAACACTGTATAGAACATAGTTGAAGGTGGTCATCATGGGTAAGCAAGAAAAATAAAGGAAGAAGATAGAGGCCAGATTTGGAGGCTAATAATCATTTTGTTTAGACACTTTGAATGCAGGGTTTTGGGGGCAATGCAAATCCAAAGAGTGCTAAGAAAAGCATAAAGGAATTCCATTAAGCACAAGAAACCAAGACTAGTTTTTTTTCTTTCTTTTGTATGGAGAGAAGAGCTTGGAATTCTAAAGATAGTAAGCATAAATAAAGTGCTTGGAACATAAAAGCCAGTAATTGCTTGGTTTTTTTTTTTTTTTTTGTGTGTGTGTGTGTGTGTGGGGGGGGGGGGGGAAGATGTGGTTGCTATTCCCGACTGTCCTCCTAAAATTCTCTACTTTTAATGGCTTTCATGCCTCTCTAGCATTAGCCTTCTGAATGGTCACTGTCTTCTGTCTTTTATTTTTGCTAACCAATTCATCAATGTAATTGGGTTCATGTCTCTAACACTGAAAAAGGAGACACTTCCTGATTTTCTTGTATTTATTTGCCTGCCAAGTTGTTATTCCATTGTATCCTACACGTGGTATTTGATTTGAATTGACTTAATTACATCCTGTCACATATATATCAAAGACAATTTATGCAGAATACTAAATGCAACCAGGATTTTTTAATCAGAATTGTTCCTCAAAGTATCATATTATGAAATTGAGTTTGCCTCAATGAAAGAAAACCAGATAGTTGCTGGTTAAAGTGTAAGAAATTGTCTTCGAGATATGGCACAAGGACATGTCAGCATGGTTAGATGAGGTGGCAGATTAACAATAAAGCGTTCAAGGCACTGGGGTCTGGTCATTGTTTGGTAAAAAAGAGCAGGACAACTGATAGGGATGTGGGGAAAACTGAATGAAAAGATACTTGGCTTCTCAATTCGTTCCAATTAACTTTTCAATCAAACCTGTCAGCCTCTTCGAAAACAGCCTTATATATTGCTTCCATAACAAGCTTATCATTAAGGTGAATCTGAAACTTCCCTACGTGTTCGGTTATTTCTCGTGCTTTATGCTTTTAGTCTTCTAAATTTCATAGAAGATAAACCGCAGGCTTACTGTTGCTGGCACGAGCTTTCAAGTCAGGGAGTGTTAGTCTCATGGACTGCTTGGGACAAAGAAGCTTCTAAGTTTTCCGTATCACAAAAAGATGAGTTTCAAAGGGTTATTTGTTTTAGTTTCTATTGGGTTTTTAGCTTTTCATCCATACAACGTTTTTGGCCTGAGAAGCAAGGATCTTGCTCTGAGATGTGACAATGGACAATTACCTTTTGTCACAAGTTTTCGCATCCTAAAGGCAGTTGCAATGGAGGATTTGCAATCAAAGCTGGATTTGGTGCCTTCATCTTCAATGACCTTCGATCCTAATCAATCAAACAAGAGGACAATTGGAAGAGGATCAGACCCAATTCACAACAGAGGCTGATATGTTGCGGCTATTGCCTCTGCCGTACACAGAACAGAAATGATGAAGGCAGTTTATCAGTGCGGAAGACAAACAACCTTTCTTTGCTTCCTTAACGTTTCTGAAGGAGGTTGGTTAGTTTTTTTTCTTTTTCCTTTGGATTTGTTTACTTTTGAGCTGTCTAGCTGAAGAATGACAACCGAAACTCATCTGTGAGCCAGCATCATCTCATTCAGCGTAGAGAAAATCAGTAATTGACCAATAGCTGGATAATTGTTAGTTGATGATAGTGCTAGCTCTCAAATACGGAATATATTAATTTCCCTTTTTCTTTTTTTTCCCCTTAATGAAAGGAATATTTATGAATTTTGCATTGGCGCCTTACGTTCTTGAATCATACAGTTGCCAGCGTTCTACAGGAAACAACGGTCTTTTTATTGAGTGCATTTCACCCTTCTGCTTCCAGATGCAGTTCCCACTTTAAAAGCACAAGCTCCTCCACATTATTAATCCTATGCCGTGAAAAACTTTCGAATTGCATGTCAGTGACTCGGTGGTTAAACACTATATGGATATAGTTAATCCAGTCTTACCAATGAAATCACCACCATCATTTGAACATTTCTTAGCTGAAAAAAAAAAAAAAGAATAACATGAAGTGTGAACTCTCTGGTAAAGAAATTCAACAAGATATAACAATCTTAAGAGGCAGGACAGAAAGGGCCCCACGATATCTATCCACTCCTAATTTTCAAACAATTTGCGTAATTCAAAACAGAAACAGCTTTCTTTTCTTGTTCATCCAAAAGAAGATGAAGAAGAAGAAGAAGGAGGGAAAAAAAGAAAAGAAAAAAAAGAGGGAGAATAGGGGAGTTCGCAATTCAATGAAACCAAGCCAATCCAGTCTCACTGATGTGTCAGAATATAACGAAAATTAACAGATGTTTCCATCTTTCAACATCTAGGTATTTCAGTTGGTTTTGACAAGAAATTGAGATCTCTGATATCTGTTGTTCCTGTACAAATTGAACAGCATTGAAGATATCTTATGTGCAACTTCTTCCCAAACCATACTAACTGCATCCCAGGTTGGAATGGATACTGATATTCAAATTGTGGTGTAACTTCCTTTAATCTATGCCACATCTCGATCCATTTCTCTCATGTGACTGAAGGAAGGAGATTCAGTAGATAGTCTCTCTTTCGGGATCATCAGGATGGACAAATAAGCAACATTCTGAGTATTCTAAGACATCTTCAAATGGTAGCTCAATTTCATCACTAATGATCACAGAGACACAGCGGCTCACTATGGCATCAAAAAGGCAATTAGAGCCAGAGGCTGGACTTTTCTCCACCAATGTTCAGGCAGAATTCCGAAAAGGCCATTCCCTGGCTTGACTCGTTGATCCCATTTCCTCTGATGCTTCCAAATGCGAAATGCACATGTTTCTCATCTTTCAGGAGATAATACAGTTCTTGGTGAATGGCTCCTCTCTACGGACAATTTCTACATGATAATCGAATTTCTTTGAATAGAGAAGTAATTCCTAGTTAAAAGCAACCATATCAGGATATGTTAAATATTTCAAGCAAGCCATCCTAAATCCAATATTCATTCAAGCTTTCAATTGCCAAGAAGAAAAATCATAACAAATGCAAAACCATTAGAAAACAGAACATTTGGAAATTTAAGGATCGTCACATGATAATCGAATTTCTTTGAATAGAGAAGTAATTCCTAGTTAAAAGCAACCATATCAGGATATGTTTAAATATTTCAAGCAAGCCATCCTAAATCCAATATTCATTCAAGCTTTCAATTGCCAAGAAGAAAAATCATAACAAATGCAAAACCATTAGAAAACAGAACATTTGGAAATTTAAGGATCGTCACATAAGAAGCAAATACAGAGAAAAGGATTCTAGCAAACTTTTTTCTTAACTTAACGAAACAACAATGCATTAAATAGATAATAGACGAAGGCAGAAACTCACATCTTTCCTGTATATTGCACCTTGGAAATACCGCAGTGGAACGTTGCTCATATGAAGCTGATTAATCTCTCATAATGGTGCTTACTAGATGCCTATATGGAGCTCTTATATCCTTCTAACATTTGCTAATTCAACAGGATACCTTCCAAAATCAGCAGGCACAAACATGGTAGAACCCAACTTGTTTTTGTATGCAGGAAGCTATTAGGATGATGTGCCACAATCAGATGATCCTTTCCTCCCGAACGTTTCCATTCTTTCCGGGCCAATAGGGACTATACCAACCTCTCTGGCTTATAATACCTACCGTAACCCAAAGATGAGAAAAATGGAACAAAAGTTACATTAGCCTGGCTTGAATTCTGCACTCTAATTGCAGTGTAAGGTCGAGCAACTTGTGCTGTGTCTAATGCCAGAAGATCAAGAGCGAGACTGTTCTGCACTGTGCTAAAAATTCAGCCCTCCAGGATATGGTGGCATAATTTTTCGGTTATCCACCTTTGTCCATGTTTGATTTGAACTAATATTCCTATTCAGTAATCTGAAGTGAAATTCTGAAGGCAAGTCATACATGAAAACTCTAAAGATAGCATGAGTTGGATCACACGACATCTTCATCTTTTGTCCTATAAAACTTATTTTACGGCTCGAATTGAAAATTCGACAACTCATTTCTTTGGGTCTTTGACCAGATGAGCAGGTAGGATATATAATTTGCTCCATCTTGAGATTGGATAAGGAAAATAATGTGTTATTGATGTGAAAGAGTTCTAACATTGATCTAGGTATCAAAGAATAATTGGTAAATGAAGGGAGGGAAAGAGAAGACAAGACCAAAAGGAACATAGAAATGGCCATTACAAAAAATATAAATCCAGAAGAAGACATGCTCTTCCATGACATTGTTGAAGATTAATGAAAAACAAAACTTTTGGGGTTCAACAGACAGAACAAGGCTTCATTACCATCAAATAAAGGCTGTATTTCTAATATACAAATAGAGGCTTTCAATAGAGTGAGTGTTGGCTTTGAGAGAACAGGCTTCAACCACTACTTACCTAAATTAAAAACCGAAGCAATATACAATCAGTGAGCTCCCGAAGAAAATGCCAGCCACTTCGGTTACAACAAGTACCCATACGTAGGCAAAGTTATGGTCTTTCACATTTGTAAATAATAACTTGAAATTTGGTAAGGTTCTTTACGAGGAAAATCAAGCCCCCTAGTAAACTGAATTCTAATAGCGAAAAATTTTGGTTGGGGAAAGCAATAACATCAAGCCCACAATCTCTAAAACTGTAATCATCCGGACCCTAAGGAGTTGTTTGTAAGGAGGCAAAGAAAAATTAACAGTGCATCATGAGCTGGGAAATACAATGGAATGCAAAAATTGGCACCTGGGTATTTGAAGATTGAAGTTTTGAGAATACCTGATCAGCTTGGACCACCGGAATATATGGTTCCCGGCTGGTTCTCAGACAAGAAGGAAGGAAGGAAGGAAACGTTTTTGGACATGTTGCGGAGGTACGCATGACCAAGTGCCTTTTCATATTTTTTTTTTTTTTGGGTATTCTTAAGTTGTTGAAATAATTTAATATCATGGTAATTGTGGAGCTCCCTAAAATGGAAAATTTTTATATACTCCTATTATAACACATTATCTACATTTAGTAATAAAATATGATAGGTCATGGTTTCACATCCCTTTCTTACCCGAAATATTTCTAGGGACCAAGTTCCCATTTGTCAAAAATATCATAAAAATCATATTTTGAACTCATGAAATGCTGCACATACAGTTAAAGCTACGAACAAGAACACTCTTACTAACGGATCAGCTCCCCGTGCTTTGAGCTCACAAGCTACAGTGTTTTATGACCAAAACTGCCAATGTAAACACTCTTTACCGTCTTTTTTTTTTTTTTTTTTTTTTGGGGGGGGGGGGGGGAAGGGTTCAAGTCCTTGTACTTTTGGCTGACAAACCCCATGTTTATGACCGAAACTACAAGCATAAACACTTTAGAAATATGGGTTCAACAAACAAGGTTCCGAGGAAGCATCATATCATCAAACGGCCTATTGACCAAGGGAAATGATCAAGTAGAGAAGGAACAGAGCCACTCCCTCCCCACCCCTTTGGGAATCCCCTTTTAAATATGGTGCAGAGAAACAGGCATCACGCTCTCGACTGCGAGTCAGCTGAGAACCATCTTCCTAAATCTTGACTTTATAAAAAGCTCTAAATAAACTCTTGCATCGAGTTACCCAAAATTCTGTCAAATTTACTACTCAAATCCCGCAAATACTCCTATCGTTCTAACGAATCTTAATTCTAACTTTTAAAAATATTGATTTTGACGTGAATTCTAATTTTTTTATTATAAGTTTTTTTTAAATTATATTTTCATGTTAGAATAAAAAATTATTTATCAAATAAATATTTTTGAGTTACAATAACTATTTATAAAGATTCAAAATATGAAAAAAAAATTGCTGTAAGTGTTTATTTGAATTATGTGAGAATCTTTGTAAAAACTTGTGAGAGATGTATGGATAATAATTAGAAATGTAGAAGATTATAAATGATAATCTTTATATATATTATTTTATAATTTTTAATGATGTAATAATTTTTTTTATCCATGATTTTTTTCACCTTAAATAGTTTATGTTTTTTAATTAATTTAATTAGTTAGTGATTGTTTATTTGGGGAGAGAGGATATTTTTGAAAAAAAAATAAATCATTCATTACTTTCCCGTAAACCAGGCCCTAGTCGAAGAGCATCAAACCCAACTAAATTGCCGTTAATGCTCACAACTCATCAAGACTCTGTAACATCTGACCTCAAGAATGATCCTGGGCAGACAGCAGACCGGCGAGAGCTTAGAGATTATCGTGAATCTACTGACTTCAACTTAGAAGGATCTAAACGGTGAGAAAACCAATTTTACTCATCAGGTCTTATGACCTTAGCACTCATCAAAATTTTGTTTGGACTGTTCTTTGGTTAAGGTGCTCACTTTTTACTAAGATAGTCACTTACACATACACACACAACTTAATAAGTATAAAGTCTTTCCCAGAGAATGTAGGAAGAACACAGTTGGAATTTAAATGACTTATAATATTATATGGAGCTCGTATATTTTGATGCCATGTGATCTGAGATTTATTTTCATTCATTTTATTGCTTTTTTATTATCGATTTGCATGTTAATTGATATATTTATATTTTAAAAATCAGACTCACTTCTAGAAGTTTGCACTAGGCACCAAGTAGATGGCATACCTTACAGGCAGCAGTGTACAGTAAAATAAATTATAAGATCCGATCAATAAATCTCATTAACAACAATAATAAACATTGAAATTCCTGAAATCAAAGTGATATTAATATGAATGGATAAGTAACAAAGATAATTAATTAGAAGAAAACCCTCTCATAGGACTTTGTCTGCGGAGGTTCCCTAAACCCATAATTGTATTGGAGGTTCCCGGAATGTTATAATTAATTTCATTCTTGAGGAACTATATTGTTGTGATTTGCGAAAAGTTCAAGGGCATTTGGGTCCACCACGCTTGGTCTTCCAGTTGTTATAGCAAGGACACACACCCTTGTTTCCATAGTAGCCAGGGGGAACACAGAGACATTTCGCACAGCATTTTTGGCAGAAGAACATGCATGGCTTGTGGTACTGCGTCTGGCTACATCTTCTCGAGCATTGCGATGGGCACTCTGCCAGAATAAGCAAAACACATTAGATCATAGATTACTATCAGTTACTGCAGATTTCACGAATAATCCTAGAGACTTTGATGGATATGAAAGAGAAGGATGGTATCATCACTTACGGTAGCTCTTGAGACTTCCAGGTCCGTAATTACTCTGGGAACACAGATCAGAAGAACGAGTTTCAGTTTAATGAATTTAGCACAAGAGGTGGGAAAGAAATTAAACAAGAGAAGAGAAACTCACTCCGTCCAAGTGATACGGAGCAGCATCTTTGGCCATGGAAATGCCAATGAGAGCTAGAAGCAGAACACAGACAAGCTTAGTAATGGCCATTCCTTTTCTTCAGAGAGAGAGAGAGAGAGCAGAGGTGGGGGAAGTAGCCTCTGGTGTAAGAGACTGTTTAGAGTTTGTAGTGTTTGGTTTGATTTATGTGTGAAACTTGTTGGGGCTATAAATAGATGTGGATTGGATAATTGGAGTTTTTGGATTCCATAATGCCATTGCATTTATTCTACCACCAATCTCGTGTTAACGTGAGTTTGTTTCATCTATGTTGGGATCTTATCGCAGTTTTTGTCCCAACTCATCATTGAGTTCTATGTTGCTCTCCAATCAATACCCTTTTTCCTGGGGCTTTTTATGACGGATTATCAAAATTAATTCATTAGAAATCTTCGTTTAGCATCATTTTGCTAGTTTAGTGACACTTGATGAGAACCGTATATGCATTGAATGAAAATAAATATAAAAAAACCCATCAGTTATAAATAAAAGTATATGATTCTTTTAAAGTACATAATATATTTTAAAGAATAAAATGTTATATCATGATTATCAATAAAAATATTAATGATTTAAAATTTAATAAATAATAAATATTTAAAAATAATTTTTAAGTTATAATTATTCAATATTTTAATTGTTCATCTTAAATATTTTACTATTAAATCTAAAAAATATATGAAAGGGCAGCGGAATGAGAAAAATAACATGTGACGGAGAGGTGAAGGGCAAAGTAGTAATTCGAGGGGCGGTGGTGCGGAGTGGCAGCCCGATCACATGGATAGGTAGTTAATAGTGGGACCCAAGTCTGAGTGCAGAACAGACAATAGGGGGCTGGGATGGCAGGTAAGTTGGCCAACCAGATCGAGTTCATTGTTCTCGGCCCAATAAAAGTAGATAATTAACATGGGTAGATCAAGGCAGAGTTTTCTCCTGCGGTCATGAACATGAGACCCGCCTGGTCCCATAGGAAGAGAATCGACGTGGACGAGTAAAAAGATGTGAATTGGGAAGTTGGTGGAGGTGGCGATGTAGAGAATCCAAGCCTGGGATGATGAGCGGAGCATATAATTGAGGTGCTTGCTACGGTACCCTGAGGGGTTTGGTGTCCGGGGTGGTGTGGCAAAATACAAGCCACTGGATGAGATTACAAAAGTCTTAGCATTGATTTAGTAATCTCATCCAGTGGCTTGTATTTTGCCACACCACTCCGGGCACCAAACCCCTCAAGGTACCGTAGAATTCACCTATAATTGAAGTTGAAACTGGAGAAGTAAGCCCATGTGCGAGAGCACATGTGACATGATGCGCCAAAAACGACAGCAATGCGCATTATACGCTGTCACTAAAAGCCCGCGTCCAACTCGTGCTTCACTTCTTAATATTATGCTTCGATTTAATTTAATGTGATGAACACCGCAGAATTAGGGTGGATTAGCAGGTTGGTATTGGATTAAAGTATAATCTTTAACTCGTTTATATTAAATCTGAACAAACAGATCAATTCAATTGATTCGAAATACTCATAATATATTTATACAATAATAACATAATCTATTTAATTCAATTCAAATTTATTTATCAACTCATTTATATTAATTTTTAATATAATTAATAAATTTATATATTATATAACTTATTGTTACAAATTTTATAGATTATATGAATTAAGTTGATCCCATTAATAATTTATATGACTTAAATAGATTATGTAAGTTAATCCGAATTCAATACAAAATTTATTTATGTTAAATTGGTTGATCTGTTTATAATTTAAATTCGATTAAACTTCACTCAAATTTACATAATCCGTATGGTGTCGAAAATTAATATCCTTACACAGAATAATGCAAAAGGAGGCTCACGTAGGCTTCGTTTCTTCATCTAAAAATTATTTTTTGTAAAAATATTGATAAAAAATAATTAATATATTTAATAATAAATATAATAAGTTGGATAAAATATATTTTCTTAAATAAAAAATTATTTTCTTTCACTATTATAATTTTAAAAATTCTTTTTAACAATAAAATATAGAAATACATAATATTCCTTTACTTATATATAAAAGAATAATTTTTTTCTATAAAATATGAATGAAACCGTAATGTGTGAGGATTCACAAATTAGCCAACTTAGATATTTAATTGATTGTTAAGATTTCAATATAATTACTCTGATTTCCGTTGATTACAATTTTAAATTTTTACCATGTTAGTTGTTTTGCGTGGTCCTTTTAAAATAAATTCAAATGATATGTAAGAAATAATTAAATTAGTGGCCCTCAAATTTAATTGAATTTTACAGTAATTTCTAAATAAATCACATACCATTTACATTTTGCCCCGTAATATTAAAGAATCCTACTTTGCTTTTAAAAAGAGTTATTAAATTTATCTGGGGAAGAAGGTCTATTTCCAATTTTTTTTTAAGTTGAATTGTTAATAAATTAGGCACAGAAGCCCTTATGACAAACTTTTTTGCAGTGACAAGTAATATTAGATGTACTTATTTCTCACAGCAACTGTTAATCAATACATATGCGTATCAGAACTTCACTAAAACTGCTCATATTTGTTTAATGATCTGACGCAATGAATCACAAGACAAATAGTAAATACAGATAATTCTGTTAATAACCGGTTGGTCGTTTAATCACAAGACAAATTATTTAAATTTTAGCGTTTTATTTGTTTGGCAAATATTTAACTTCCACTGTAGACATGCAATTTATTTCAGGTGCAGCTCCCATTATTAACTTCATGGGCCCAAATGAAAGATCACAAATACAATTGAAGCCTGGCTCAATGTTTGGGTTAGGACACATGCCCCCAGATTGGACTTTTACCCAATGGGTCATACTCCATTTAGTTAGGTATGTGGCCCACCTAATTCAAGATGACTTAAGTCATTTTGGGTCGAAATCGACGGAAACGTGAAATTTCGAATAAATAACTTTCGAAATTCAACTCCAAATATTTTTTAATAATTTTACCAATTTATTTTATTATTTTTATATTTAATAATAATTCTTAATTTTTATTTTAAATTTGATTTCAGATCTCATTTTTTATGCACATGATAATATTATTATATTCAATTGCATTATTTTCAAAAGTAATGCTATTTTTACTTTTCTTTATAGAAAATTTTGCATATTCTAATTATATTGTATATCTTCAGTTATAATCAATAAATGAAGAACAGTTATCAATTTTTATAATTTTTAATATTTTAAAAGTTAAAAAAATTAAATTTTGAATGTGCACAAACTTTATAAAATTAACAAATAAATAATAAAACTAATAATTATCTTTTATTTATTAATTATGATGAGTGACACATAACATAATTAAAGTATATAAGAACTTCTCTTTCCTTTTATTTATTTTTCTCTCACTCTCCTTTTTATATCATCTTAGTTCAATATTTTACATGTTTGAAAAGTCTTATTTTTTAATATGAAAAAAAGAATGAGAAGAAGTAAGTAAAAGAAAATGCAAGTAATATTACCCTATTTTTATATGAAACAAGTATATTAATGTATCACCGCACACATTAAGTTACGCACTATTTCTCAATGGATTGTAATTCTTTTAAGGTCAGTTATAACTTTGTAAATAAACAAGTGACAAGTAAATTTAAGACAAGCACTTTCGTAGGATAAAATAATAAAAAAAATGATGTAAATTTTGTGATAAAGTATATGTGTGCGAATATTATTATAACTCCTTTTAATTGACAAAAAATATGAGATGAATTTTATTGTATTTCAATAATATTAAAATTTCAAATGATCTCATAATTTTAAAACTATTAAATTAAAATGCTTTAATTTAATAACTTTAAAAATTATTGTAATATAAATAATTTAAATTTAATAATTTCATCATACTCCCTTGAAATTATAAGATTACAAGAGTACGAAGGTGTCAGCAATGGATGAGTAGCACTGTAGAAGAGTGACAGGGATAGGCCAATGTGTAATGCACGCTTTGCCTTCTGGACCCGTCGTATTGCCACTGTGTCTCTGCCTTGGAGGTGGTCAGACCCATGTGAATTGGAGTTAAGCTCATGTGCAGGTGCCCTAGACAGAAATGCATTTATTTGATGGACAAAACATATAATTTTGTCTCAAAAATTATAAAATAATAATAAATTATTTTTAAATTATATAAAATTATAATTTCATGTTTAAATAATAATTTATATAAATAATTTAATTTTTATATAATAATATAGAAATAAAATTATTTATATAAAGAAATAAAATTATTTATACAAATTATTATTTAAAAATAAAATTATAAATTTATTTAATTTTTAGATTATTTTACCGGTATTTTATAATTTTAATGATAAAATCTATTTGATCATGGAAAAAAAATGATACAAATGATGAATTAATGAAGAGAGATTTGAGTATACACTGACCTAGAGGCTTTTATTCGAGCCTTGGTACTGTTAATGTATTTAAAAAATAACACATTCAATACAAACAAAACGTATGTATTTAGAAATGTATTTATTTTTTAAAAATTATTTCTGAAAGAAAATAAAAATAGAATGTTATCGGTATTACAAATGAGTAAATATTTTGTTTAATTATAAAATTAATATTAAAAATAAAAAATAACTCAAGAAAATAATTAAAAATTATTTTTATTTTTAAATTACACATCTGACGTTATAATTCTTAAGAATAAGTTTTGAAAATAAGTATCCAAAGACCTTTTTTATTTTTAAAATAATAAAATTAAAACATTAAATTAAAAAAAAAAAGACTCATGACAGCCGACTGCATTTTAAAATTATGATATAAAATGTCGTTATTTGTTTTCAAACTTTTATAAACTGAAATTTGTTAAATCCTTATTCTCAATTTAATCGTTTGCAAATTAAATTTAATTCAGTCAAGTGTTTATTTCTCTAACTTTACTGACCAAAACAATGACATAAAGCTAAACGACACTCAATTGCGTTGTATTATATATATATATATAATGATTTTAGTTTGATTTTTAGTATATTTTTTTCCATTTGACTTACTTTTATCATCATCTCCGATGGCATACTTCAATATTTTTGCCGCCATGCCGGGCAAACATTCACTGACAGTCCCAATTTGGATTAACAAACAAGCAAGCGTGCACCTCGGAAAGTGTTAGTTGATTCGAGTTCCATGCATGCAATGACGAATTAGGGATAGCATCGTTGTCTTTTTTTTCAATCAACATATGCTAACATTATATAACTAAAGATGCAATTTTATCATATATCAGCTGAAAATGCAAAAAACAGTATGGCTCTTGCATTACTATTTGTTGATGGTAACCGACAGTCAGACACAGTGCTGTGCTCTATATTAGTAAGTGTAATAATGGGATTTCCGTACGCACAGAGGCAGCTAAAGGAGTGGGAATCAAACAAATATGCATGGATAGCTAATTGGAACTATTTATGAACGAGACGTCTTTCACGTAGGACCTGATTGTAATAGTATGCCCAAACCCATTCTTCTTCTTTGCAGTGTAAGGAAATCAAAATCCCATGTCATACGCTAATCATTTTGCTTTCCTAGATGGTCGTCTGTCGGGGACCCCTGCTCCTTGGATTAATGTATGGGTAACCATTCTTATTTTCCAAAGCCAACCGTCTGATTGAAAAGGAAATGAAGTGGAAGTGGTTGAGAGCCTGACTCCACCAAGTAATTCTCTTGCGTTTTTTAATGTCATGAGATGCAGGGAGAATGAGCTAGCTAGCTAGCAAGATAAACACAGGACATGCGAAATCTAATCTTGATCTCGTAGACAGAGCATAGACAATGTATTTTCAAGCAGCCATATCAATCTATACCTAATAAGAGAGCTCACATACATCGTTTAATTAATCCTTGGCGTCTTTTTGCACAATGTGCGGTCCCTACCTTATAAAAGCTTGCTTAACTAGGTTGGTGTCGTTGGTTATGGCTGTCATACAATCTTTTTATAATTTTATGCACATTAGATGGCCCTTTTAATCAGCAAAGCCTTAACTGGAAAAAGAACAATTACACCATATAATTGATTGCTTTATGTTTAGGAGGGCAAATGGGTCAGGCCGCCTGTGAGGGGTTTATAACTTGATTTGATTTAAGTTCAACTTGACTTAATTTATTTAGTTAAATAAATCAGGCTAAGGTCAATATAAAGGCCTTTTTAATTAAATATGTAATATCTTTTTATTTTAAGCCTAACTTACAAATTTATTAAGTCGACCTATTTAATATTTTTTATTTAAATTTATTTACTATAAAAGTAATGACATATAATTTTTTTTCCACACTCATTATATAAATTAATATTTTAAATGTTTGTTGTATAATTTATGATAAACTAATTTATTTTTGTTATTAACTTTTGATATTATGCTAACTTGATATTATGCCAACTTGATATTATTTTATTTTTAATTAAATATTAAATATTTAAATTAATAATTTTATGTTATGAATATATTAATTTATTTCTTTATTAATTAGTTCTTATATAACATTTTATATTAATTTTAGTATTATTAAGTACATCTTAAGAATATATTGATACAAGTTTATATAAGTTATTAGTCTATTTAAGATCTTTTTATAATAAACCTTTTAAACATTAAGTTGTTGATATATTTAAAAGCTTGTGTTTAAAAATAAGTTTTTAAATAAGTTAACAGGTCATACCAAACTTTTAAAATAGGCCAGACAAGGCCTAAAATAAAGTCTTAGATAAGTTAATACACTAAACTCGAACTAATATTTTGCAATACAAACCCGACTTATTTAAGACAAAATCTAGCCTGACTTAACTCATTTGCATCCCTATTTATGTTTACCTTGAGCCAATTTTCTAATAAAAAGCAAATGGCAATTTCACGTATTAGCAAACAACTACTTTCCAATAAAACATATAGAATACAATTTCTTGTATTCGTTAGAAAATGGTTAAAAATTCGTTGCATAACATTATTATAAACACATTCAATGAGGATTTAATTAAAATTAACTTTCCATTTTGATATGTAAAAGATTTTTGGGTAATTTTACTAGAAGTTCGGCTTCACAAGAAATTGAATTTAAATTCAAATTAGTGATTTGTTTAATATCTCCTTTAAATAATGGTAAAATTTTTCACTTCTTAGAAGGTTGGACTTTTTTAAAATTACTCAATTTTTTTACTTCTATCCATCAAATATTAAATTACTCAAAGTTCCATGAATAAGAAATCATGAAGTAAAATGTTTACAATAGCATGCATATGGCTCTCATGGCAGAAAAATGAATTATTGATTTCTTATTCTTCTATCTTCATACACCCAATGGAAACATTGTCAACATTTTACAAAGTTAGAAAACATTTAGTTTATATAAAATTAAATTCTCATAAAAAGTTAAATTTTTTAGCAAGTAATATTTTACATAAACTTTTTGAAAAATATTCGAAATTATTTAATTAACATGTAAAAAATGATACTTTTCAAGAAATGACACTTCTTAAAAATAATTTTTTATATTTTATTTATTTTAATTTTAAATTTTTAAAAAAATATTAATAAAATAACTATCATATTATCAATATTATTATAATATAAATTAATAAATTTTAGTTATCATTAGTTAAATTTATTAAAGATAATTTTATTTTTATATCTATAAAGAACATAAGAAGTAAAATTTATTTAAGAGGAGGTGAAGGAGTAACTTTTCATACCCTATAAAATATAAAATATTTTAAAAAATTCTCTTTTCTTTAATTTTCTAAATAATAATTTATTAAATAAGTCACTTCTTTTCTATTTTTTAAAAAATAAAATTTTCTATACTATGGTTGCAAATCAAGCGGAAGAAGAGAGCAGAGTCTTGGTTCCGAATCAAAACGATAAAATATGTTTATTGAAAGAGAAACAGCAAATATATCTTCCATTGATCACTAACAAATAATAAACAACTGAAGAACCCATACATCAAAGGCTAGAAAAGTGGAGCTGCCACCTCACAATCGTTAAACTATGATATATTTTCATTCATATTTCTCTTTTATTGGAATGATCATATCCTTGTTTTTGGTAACTAATTCCAGTGACCACCCAAAAGAGAATAAATATAAGCCAATCAATTCTCCACTAAAAAAATAAGTCCAGCTATTAGTCAACTTTATAATATAGCATAACAGAAGTATTTAGTGATTGTATGCTGTGGGCCTTCAAGAATTATAATATTTCAAAAGCTGAATGATTGCAAGCTGCAACACGGATAAATTTAAATTTATCTTCACATAGATCCTAACTCGTCTTCTTCCAGGCGAGAACTGAAAGAATACTCCGTGAGCATCATTTGGCTTTCTATACAGAATAATCAAATATCTTACTTAATGATGTGAGTAGCTGAAGTTAATGGGTTTTCAGAACTGAGAAGTCTTCTGACATTCTCTCCATCCATTTCCAATGTCTCAAACTCCTATAAATGTGTTTACTCGTCTCGCTCGGTAAGAGAGATGAAGCATGGAAAGAATATAGCACCATAATCATAATTTTTTTAAAAAAGAAAGGTCCAGCAGTACTAATTGACCAAGACTTCAAAACATAATTGCTCTTAATTTGCTGCACAAAGGCTATAGCAATTTTCCAAGTTCTACTGTTTCCAGTCCATGGGTAGTTGGGGCAGGTTTCTTCCATTAAAATCAAAAGAGCATATGCTTATCAATATTTATAGGCTCCACCATGAATATAAAAAACAGACGCTTTCGAGTTCCCATTATAAATAAAAGTAATTGAAAAGAAAAGATGGTGAACATATATAGTCAGCAGCTGCTGATAAGATTAATCAATTTAATATTCCATTGTCGCATCTTCCTTCCACTTAGATTAAAAAAATTCATGTCGTCAGGGAAGACGAGAAAATTAAGGGAAGTCGAAAAAGGAGAATACTCCGAGAACACGCTAACAAATTTTTGATTTTCTTTTACAAGAATCAATGTTCGTGTTGGTAATCCACACTCACAGAAACCCAAGGAATAGGAAACAAAAAACTGCAAGAAAAGGAAAATAAGAGAAAGAAAGGAAAGTAAAGTTCGATCAATCTGTTAATTTCATACACAATTCCCGCACTCTATTCAAGTGTTTATTTTTCTTAAGCAATCAACGACCAGAATTAGGAGGGGAGTACTCACATACAACCTCAGTTTGCACTTCCCTCCGGTGAAAATTTCGGTGACAACCGCAAGCGGCGCACGTCAGCGCCCCGGTTGACCCCTCTCTTCCACTAGCCATGAATTCTCTGCAACCATCCACGGCGTGCCCTCCAATGTCCGCTGCATGATTCTTTTGACACTCACAGTATCTAATGTTTCTCGCCACTGAAGATGAAGTACTCTTTGAGACTTCCGATCTTTTCAACACCACCTGACTCCTCTTCATGCTATTTGCCAAAACCCTACTCAAATTGATGGGATTGGATGTTTATGTACGGATTGGCAGCACTTTGGGTTGAATCACTTCATTCATCCAAACCCAGATCACTCATAATTCAATGGATGATAATAGAGCTAGATTGTTCAGCCAATATGTCAGTGCTTGGTGACTAACCCTAACCCTAGCTAGTATCTAAATTTATATATGGCTTAGGGCCGGCATAGCACTAGCTATAGGACCAGTAAGATTGATGAAAGTGGATCGACCATGAGTATTGTTAAGCGGCCTTGTTTTACCAAACACTTTTTGGTGCCGCTCTATGGTTGAAACGGAACGACAAGCACAACAACAGAGTGTTGTTTTATTAGCCAATGATGGAACAACACATGACTAATTAAGAAGTAGTAGTGGTGGTTCCTGGCTATGATGGCAGATAAAGGCAGAAGTAGGTTTATACAAAGATCGTCCCTTCTCTCTTGGAATTAGAAGTACAGGCAATTCTCCATACCGCAATGTGGTGCCCTCTCAATGAGAACCGGACAAGAGCTTAAAGTAAGTACTGAAATAGTTATTATTAAGAAATTCTTGGCAGATATGTGGTATGTATTTGTTTTGTGCAAATTGAGTCAATTATTTTATTGTTATCATAAAAAAGTGTTGTGATAAGAGAAAATTAGTAGAAGATTGTGGATGTTGATATCATCTATACAAGAATTTCTTATTAGCCATAAAACCCTAGAATTGTCCCCTAAAATTGATAGCTTATCTAAGATGTACATAACTTGCATTTTTGTCCTTCTTCAAGAGGGAAGAAAAACGAGTTGGGATAAAGGTGGGAAAAGTAGTAGACAGGGTTGTTAGTGCAAATCAAAGGTGTTGAGGGCGAATTAAATGCTTTTTGGTCAGTCTCTTTGATTAAACTATTTTTAGCGGAGACTAGAGTTACCGACCAAAGGTAGATGTTAATTCTAAAATCGGCAGTGGGTCCAAAATGACAATGAAAAGGCAGGTTTATGTGGCCCTTGCAACTGTGACAACAACTTTTGTCTAATTACCTTAAGATTCTAATAATTATTACAAGAGCATCCCCACGCTTTTATGAAAGAGGACCCTAGCTAGCTTTTCTTCCCATCCTTAGATCAAATCATCACTTTTCAAAATTTCGACATAATATACATTGAAATAGTAATTTTGTAATTTTTTTGTGTCTTTGATTTTCAAGTTAACTCTAAAATTCACTATTAATAATCTATTAATTAGTTTAAGAGTCACCGTTAATAATTTATCAATTATAAAATTTAAGAGTCTTTCTAGAAGATACCTTTTTTTGTATAGTTTATTAAATTGATGTATTTCTTGTACTATGAATCAAATTTGTGTTCTCTCTTAAATATTCCTCTTTTCCTAATAAAGTAATATCAAAACTCTGTTCGAAAGTGTAAAGAGATGAATAGAATTCCTCTTGTAACAAGAAAAAAATTATAATAATTGATGTATTCACATGAAGACAATGTTTTGTGGATAAGGTATTTAGGAGAGCGTAAAGAGAGGCTATTCCCTATTACATGATGTGGTCATGTTATCTCTAAATGAGAAAGATGGTTTGATATAGGTAAGGCAAAGGAATCAATTAGCTCTTACCTTTATCCATTAGAGTTTGGATGATTTGATACTTATGTTTATAGCAAGTGTGATCATTACAAGATAAGTTTGAGAGAAATTGCAAAAAAAATTTAAAAGGGAGGGAGACAATGGAGGAAGAAGAAAGGAAGGAATACCAAAGAAGGATCATGAAAAAGTTGAAAATGGAAAAGAAAGAATAGCAGAAGATGGACAATTCAAAAGAGATATTGAGGTTGAAAAAAATCAACCTAGAGTTGTAAGTCCAAAGAGAGAGAGAGAGAGAGAGAGAGAGAGAGAGAGAGAGATAGAACCATTTATCTTATGTCTTTGAAATTAATGAGAAAGAGAATTCAATTTTTGCAGGAAAATATCTAGAGGCTGTAGAGGAATAAAAAGCTCTATAAAAGAAATGACTTAGGATTTGTCAAATGTTATTAAAGAGAATGAAAAGATTACATTGCTTATGAAAAAGGTCAAATATGAAAAACTAATTCGATGTATCTAAGAAGAAATGCTCTGTGATTTGTTTGTCTCTTTAAAGATGAAGAAGAATTTGTTGCAATTGATGTTGAAGAATCATTGTGTGATTTGCATTATCTTTTTTGGAAAAGATGATAAAAAAAGAATTCAAGATGAAATATCATATAATTTATCTAATCTCGTTAAAAATGAAAAAGTTGTAATTGTTGTTAATGATGGAAAAGAAAACCTAATAAAAGAAGTTCAAGTTAAGGAACATTGAAGTACTATATTATTTGTAGAAGAGATGATTCTACTACTTTTCTTAACTACAACACATGAAACGTTCGTAGTTTTTAAAAGAAGTTCAAATGAATAGCCTAGATAAGTGACAATTTTATATGAATTTATTTAGTTAATGAAACTATTAATAATAATTATTTATTTAGTTTTGTTATAGAGAATATGCAATTAAAACAA
The DNA here is from genome assembly GCA_020226215.1 of Sindora glabra. Lineage (NCBI taxonomy): Eukaryota > Viridiplantae > Streptophyta > Magnoliopsida > Fabales > Fabaceae > Sindora > Sindora glabra. Next base: position 11,588,082 of record CM035232.1, on the reverse strand, counting down.
AAAAAAGGATATGAGAGAAAGTTTGTGGAGACAAATAATAGATAAAAAGGTCAAAGTTAAAAAGAAAAGAAAAATATAAAAGTATCAATGGGGTCGCCATGCTAATAGAGTCAAGGTAATGTTCAAGATGAAAATAAATGCTAAAAGGGATGTTAAGAGGTGCAAAATTACAGCTTGTTTGGATCAGTAGAATAAGGGAGGGAAAGAAAATTGTTGGAAGAAAATACCTTGGAAAATGAGTTTTTTCTTGTTTGGATACCAGAGAAAATACAGGAAAAAAAATAGCATAGAAAATAAGTGGTGGGACCCACCAAAAAAATTTCTCTCCTTATTTGTGAAGAAATGGAGAGAAATCACGTATTTAAAAGCCATTACTTTTTCTGGGAGGGCATTGTTACACTGGTAGGCCATTGAAAGAAGGCATGTTGGCTGTTGCTAATATCATGTACTATGTATAATGTAGCGTCAACAGCCTATCAATACCACAAGTTTTTTTTTTTCATTTTCTTTTTTCCTTATTTTCCGTTACAACCAAACAAACTTAAAGAAAATAACTTCTCTTCTATTTTCTTTTTCCTCCATTTTTTCTTCTAACCAAACAAAGTCTTATGTTGATGCCAAAAGTTCTATGCAAAATGATGAAACTAATTGCGGGAAGATCATTTTGGACCTTGTTATTAGAGAATACAATGCAAAATTTTTGGATATGACCTTGAAGTTGAAAGATTATAGATGAAATGAAGCCTAAAAGTGAAGAAATTTTAAAATTAAAGAGAAGTACTAAAAATAGTAATTTTATAATTTTTATTTTTTTCTTTCGTTAGTATTAATAAATCATTGGTAATGAAGCCTAAGATTCACTATTAATAATTTATCAATTATGAAATCTAAATTTTTTTCTAAAAGGTGTCTCTTTGCATATTTTATTAAATAAATGTGTTTTTTATATCTATAAACACCCCATTATATTGAGCATCAGCAAATTGAAGTTCTCTATAGATATTCCAGCATCAAGACTCGGGTTGATTTTGCTCCGTAACAAATTCATCACTCTCTTTCGAAGTCATCACAAGAAAAGAACGAAAAGATAAAACTTGTATCCTCCATATATGTGAAAGTGCAGAGGTACTCGGTCTTCTCTGCACAAAACCTGACAGTTTTTACAGCCAGCGATTTCTCAGTTTGCCAACTTAGGAGGAAAACCAAAAATGGAAGAACAAGAGTTCTAGTAAACAAAACAGTAATGTCTTTAAGCAATTTTTATAGTGGGAGGATACCGAAATTAGCTGCTATTGTGGAATGGTCAAGGGAAGAAGGAAACATAACAATAAAAAGCTTGATATTGAAATGCATGGATTCTTCAATGAAGCCATGAATAAATTATAGAAAGCAGGCGTAAGGAGAGGTAGCCAACACTTTACCAATTAAAAACACATCTATCAATCAAAGGGATGAGAAGCAATTGAAAGTGACAAGCTCCCAATGGGGGCAGTAACATGTGCACATTCGAGAAACTAACAAAGGACAAGGACACTTTAATTGCCAATCAGAAACGAGCACCTAGGACATAGGGAAAAATCAATTCAAGTTCTTCGAGTTCTTCCTTCCTGATCTTCATTCAGTTAAACTTAAAATACAATCATGGAATCTTATTGTACACATCGGAGTTTTGGTGTTAGTTAAAAGACCAAGAAATTCACCAGAAGATTTATTCAATCAACAAATAAAGAGTAATGTCCAGTGTCCTCAGGCACATGATGTCATGCATGCTATATATGGTTTAAATTATCAGCTGCTAATACTGTGCCCATAAGTCTAAAATGCAGGTGCAGTCGCTGATGAAATTTTATTATGAATAGCATACATAAAAAAAATACGATATTATCCCGAATAAAATTATAAAAAAATTATGGATGGGATTTGAATTGCAACAACGATTTGTGAACCTTAATTATAAAAATAATTTTGAAGAAAGCAGCTTCAGATCGGATGCAAGATAATGTCATAAGATAGCCAGCGCTGAGATGTGAAGTGTGTACAATTTGTTGTAGCAAAATGCTGAGACTATGTGCTGTGAGTCTTGGCCGTATTCCAATGTATCCTTGTGGCTAAGCTTGGCGTGTACTGTTGGAATCGCGTGGTTCTTTGTTTGATCTCTTGGAGAGGGTCTGTAGGGGTCACGTCTTCATTTTGAACTCTGGATTAGTTTTCCATGCCTTCCCTTATCTTGTCAAAACTTACATGCATTAAAGAGTATGGCCTGCACTTACGTACGAGTGAACAAGAAGCCTACTATTACCTCCAGCACAAGTCAATTCGTACCCTATTTCTCATTTTAACTTTTTCACAAGATAAGATTTGTCAGTACTTGTTAAAATGTCAATATTTGTAGACATAAATTACGGGTGGTAGCTGGGAAAGTAGATAGCCCGTATACGGGTGCTGCCATGTGAATCTGAGTCAGAACATAATTTAGTCAAAGAGCTAGAATCATTGACATGTGGTTAATGTAGGTTGAACATAAAAACCTTTTTAAGAGTCCTGTTGCTCTCGCATCTTATCATTTTCTTTTATTTTTATATATTCTTACCCAAAAAATGAAAATAAGGTCCCGTCGTAAACTCGTATCCCTTATTAAAAAGTGTAAAATTCTCGTATTTATTTTTGAACGCAGATTTGGATCGGTTAATTTTGAGAATATTTTACTATGTGGTTGATCAAAAAATTTTAGCTAATGCTATATTGTGTTTATTTTGATCTATTCATTTTATTTATTACACAATTTGTAATATCTAATTTTAATTTTTTTGTCAGTAATAATAAAAATAATAATTTACTTAATATATATATATATATATATATATATATATATATATATATATATATAAAATCTTAGAGTTTGAATATCAAATATAACAAGAAATAAATTTTTTAAAATAAATTGAGTATCACTGTATTACTAAAATAGTAGCAACTTAAATATTATTTTTAAATGAGGAGAAGTGAGAAAAGGAAAATCATAAACAGTTCCACGTATGTATCCTAAGCTTGTATGAAACTTCGTCCGGTGATCATGTTAACCGAGCCGGATGGGGAGGACGTGGTTTTAGTGTGTGTGTACCTGAGAGTATTTGATGAATTATAACCAATTAATTTTTGCAAACAACAAAGATATGTCATATGATTTTGAACTGCCAATAATGAAGATATGTAATGTAATCAACTTAAGAACCACGCTTTGCGTGAGGTTTACATTAACTCTGGATAGCACTAGAGAAATGATTGTCATTTGTGAAGATAATAATGTGACCAGACACTCTGCTTCTTACCAACCGGACCCCATTTGGGGTGGTCTGTCTGCTATCAAGTTTGCTCTCCCTTTCATACTTTTTTTTTCTCCTCCACCTTTATTAGAACAATTTCTAAGAGAAATTTTCCAATGGAGAAGCTCTTCTTAAACCCTAGATTTCATTTGTATAACGAGAAAGATTGAAATTAAAATTTTAGATAAATTTCTCGTTATTATATATACGTCATGGGGATTTTATAAATAGATCAAAATCTACTAAATAGATTCCAACGTCTCTTTCTCCATGTTAGCGTCTCTATCTTGATGTTGAGGAAGCATGTGCCTCAAATTAAGCTATGATCATATAATGCAGGTATCACTTTCTTCAGCTCTTTCAGTGCTATTTTTTCCCCTTTATTTCTAAGGTAAAGTACGCTTTTGGTTGCAAATTTCTGGAGGCTTTTTCCAGTTCATACCCAAATAAAAAACTTTACTAGTGACTTGGTGGTCGCATTTTTTCTAGTGCTTACTTTATATATATGATGGGTACTTTCATGGTTTTTTATATAAGTTTAGATAGAGACATCACACATATATGGCATATTGTGAATCATAAAATCATGTCCAAAATATGTGGATCTTATCCAGAAATGATTTATGTCTTCAAGATTATAGATATTAACTAATTTGTAATTATTGTACTCTCCACCTTTATATTCATGAGCTTTGATATTTATATGCATTATAAAAACATAAGGATAGGATTAAATTTATCAAAACAACAATCTTATTTATTAGTGGTGACTTGGATTATATGACAGAAGTCTTAGCCTTTTTCTTCCTCTTCGTCAATGTATAAGAAAAAGAGTATTATTACAATAATGCTATACACATTGAAAATTAGATTCCAAATGTAAATTAAGACTATCAATTAAATATAAGATGATAAGAAAAATTTGTTAAATTTAATACATAAAAGGTTGGAAACTCAATTCCGGATATCATTTTTATTACATATTATATTTTTAATATTACTAAAGACTCAATCATTACATTTGCTGGTGCTTAATTTGGTAAATTAAGTAGAAATTCATTTTCATTATTTAAGGAAAAATGGGAAACGGACTGACAACTCTCAATATTAATTTGATTTGCGCTTGAAGAAGTTTTGCTGAAAACAAATAATATGCATTTTCCTATATTTTTCTGAATATTATAATATTGATGCATTTTATATGTTCCAAACATGCACCGCTCGCGAAAGACGTTGTACAAAATCAGTCCAATTTTAGTCACCAAAAAAAAAAATAGTTCAATTTTTGGAAGGCCCAATTGCTTATCAATCAAATCTTGTTCTGGATAATCTCCCCGAAACAGACAGTGGACATCTAAGAGGGGCCTTTACTTTTGGGCCATGGCCCACGGGTTGTGAATCTCCCGCAGCAATTTTATTCTCTGCTGATATGACTAAGAAGTTAGTTTTAATTCTATTTCGTGGGCTCCTTCAGCCCCGACCTAAAAAGCCATATTTGGGCTTCCCAAAACTGGCTTCAATTGAAGGGAAAAAATGATGGACTCACAAATTGAGGAGTAGACGAAAAAAAGGAATGAAACGTTTTGGTTAGGTATAGGGCCATGAACGAGCCAAACTTTTGCTTATACGATTTTTTCGGTAAATAATAATAAAGAAAATTTTAAGATAACATTTTGGTACAAATTAATGACATTAAAGTATAAATGCATTCCAATTCAATAAATATATATCTAAAATAGTCAAATCATAATATTTAAATTTTACATGATAACTACATAACTAACAACGTAAACATAAAATTTGTTATTCGAAATTCCTTTAACCTTTTCAGGTGGTTCAAATATAAACTATGTAGGTTTACCTATTGGAGGTACAATTTTTTTTACACTTCTACAAAATAAAAATAACTAGATTTTTCTAATACTATTACAATATTAAGTAATTAAATGAATTGATAATTTGATAATATTATAAATAATATAATAAGCAAAAAAATATATATAAAAGGTCATTTTGGATTTGGGGGGCATTACGAGCTTTGTATTTTGAGATTTGACTTGTTTAAATTTAAATTTGTTTAGTTTAAATATGAATCAAGTTTTTAACGAATTGAGTTCGAACTGTTTATAAATTATTTGATTTATTCACGGCCTAAGTTAAGGATGTGCCACCAAGACCTTGGTTCAATTGGCACATTAAGTAAGTGCCTTTCATTAGTATGGCATAAATGGCATGGGTTCGATTCGTGTATTTAAAGGTGTCAATTTTTGATATGATATGATATGATAATTTAATACAAATATAATGCATTTTATATGAAATCAGGTTGAACTTATATATTTGAGTTATAATGGATTAACTTGTATAACACAAATAATAAATAGATTAGTTTAAAGTTGGCATAAAATTAAATAGATTAACACACTAATCTGTTAAAGAATTTATATCAAAATTTTAAAATATTATTTAATAAATAATTAATAATTAAATTATAAATAATTATATATAATAAAAAGATAAATTTCATGTTATAATAAAATCTAAAAACTATATTTAATTAATGATTAAAATTAATTTTAGGCATAAGTAATTAAATTTAATAAATAAATTTATAACATAAGTTTTATTCATTAAAATTATTAAATGAATTAACTTATTTTAAGACATTTAATAAATAGGTTAATACGAGATAATATAATTATTATTTGAGTTAAGTTTAGATTGATCATATTTGAGTTGTTACTATCATTTTACATGATATGAACTCAACACTTGAACATAAATTGTCATCCTTACATGCATCGCACCTCCCGTCCTTCGCCTAGAAGTGTTAAACAAGTCACGACCTATTGATTGATTTGTAATATCATGGCATTAAACCCTAAAAAAATAAGTTTGTTTCAAACGTGGATAATAGAAACCAATTTGTGTTTGCAAATCCATGAACTTATAATTAAAATTTATGAATTGGTTCGTTTCTATCATGGCTTTTGATTGATTTAAACCCCTAAATTTAGACCCATTTTGAACATAAGTAATACAAATTGATTTGTATCCATGTGGATTAGCCCACCCTCACCCCTTCTTTAACCAAATATATATACTCCATCTATTTCTTTTTAAATATTATTTAGAGAAAAAAATTGTTTGTTGTTTTAGGAAATTGGGATTTTATTTATTTTCTTCTTTCAAATATTACTCTTATTATTTAAATAAATATTCAACAACTTCAGGTACTAGTTAATTTTTAGTAGAGGATAGATTAGTAAATTATAATTTATCTCTTCTAATATTAAAGTTATTTATTGTATTTCTTAATTATTGTGTATTAATCTTAAATGACACTTAAAAAGAGAATTAAATGTGCGTGTGTGTGTATAGAGTAGGGATCAATTAACACCAATATAAGATTTACACTTTTACACTAAATCTAAGCTATCTATTCTCATTTTATCTAATGATTATAAATAATCCTGTTTAATAATACAATACGAATTTAATGATGAGAGAGAATTAATATATTGATTCATTTAATTACCTTTTCTCTCTGTCTTTGTCTCTCTTAATTATTTTTTATTTTTTTCTCATGAAAATTTTCTTACATTTTTATCTTCAACTATCTAAATAAATGTGCAAATTTTTTTCTTAATTTTTTAATTGATCTTATAATAATATGTCTTCAATAAAACATATGCCAATCAAAATAAAAAATATTTTCTAAATATATTATAATACAATAAAATATTATAATTTACTAATTAAGTACTAATTTATATAACATATCAATGAAATAGAAAATTACTTAAGGAACTTTATTGTAAAAAAAAATCAAATTCAATTGCAAAACTCTTCTTTTGGCATTTAAAATTATTTTTTTTACTTTTTTACTTTGGTTTTAAAAATTTTATAACAAGGTTAACCTGTTGGGTAAAAAAATTAACATTTTCTATTTTTTTTAAAAATAAAAAGTAGGAAAATCATCAAATAAATAATAAACTACATCTCAAGGCATTTTTACATTTAAAAAAGAAATATCATAGACAATTGCATATATATATATAATTATAATAGGACTAATTAATTGGATTTTGGATTAGAAATAAAAATTAGTTTTGTTTTGTAACGGTCATAGATATATTTTGTCTATTAATTTTTATATAAATTAATTTACTTAAATTATTATTTTTTATTCTGTATCTTTAAAGATTCATTAGATACATTTTTATAATTTTATGTGACACTTTAATTATTATTAGTAAAAAGAATGTATTACAGAAAAAATGATAATTAAATGAGTCAACTTTCTTGTTTTCTCTCATCAATAAATTCTAACTATTCTATTAAATTGGATTATTAATAATTATTGAATGAAATAAAAATGAATAGCTTAGATTTGATGTAAGAATGTAATTCTTATAGTGGCGTCAATCGATCTCTATTTAACCTTCTTTGAATTAGTTTTAAATTTAATCACAAAAATAAAATTACACAAGATGGTGACACTTTTATTGGTGCAGTGACGTTTAATATTAGCTTAAGAGCTTTTTCCTTTCACATGTTAGGCTTGAATTTAAGATGTTGCATGTATATTAAATAATCTAAGGATGGTCGATGAATAAGAGGCGGTTTAAATTAAATATTACGAGAGATGCAAGGAACAAAGATGGCCAAATGTTGACGTTATCTTGTGTGTCATGAAGGGTTGAGGAGACGTGAGGCTGGACTGTAAGATATTATAGCAAGGGCCAGGCGTGGGGTCGGCCACCCTTAGGACGATATCTCAGTGACAAGGGTGAGGCTTCTGGAGAAGCTGACACATTAAACCTAAGAACTCTCATATTGTGTCAGATGACACTTAAAGCAAAAGGATTTTTCACAAATAGTACCAAACAATTGATGCAACATCAAGGTAATAGATAAAATAAAGGGTCCATATTTCTCTGCATTATTTTGAACCACGACAGATGGAACATTTATATGATCCAACAACAAATCCTTCTGCCACCACTCTTTCTGATCTATTTAGAATCTGAATATATTGGAGGTCACTGGTATTTCTCCTGTGTGATAATTATTCCAAATATATGTTTTTTTTTTATTTAATATGAAACTCTTAGATTTATAGCGAATATGTTGTGGCTGTAATGGAACCAGTGTACCCTAAACGGGTCCTATCATACTAATTCCCAGAAGATACTGTCCAGCCGTTTGGGTTTGGTCCCTGTAGGACAAGGGTCATAATTTATTTTGTCGGTGCATTTGAACACGAGAGAGCCCTTCCGCCACAAGCTCTACTTAATTCGATACATGGCATGGATTCGGGTGGACGGGGCTCGTCTCTTAGATTCACATGCTTGATGCTCCTGTCCAATAATATATTAATTTGAAAAACCGAATAATACAAAATCATTTGCACTGATATTGATATTTACATTTTTTGTTAAAAATTATGTATATAATATATTTAATATATTCTAAGAACATATACAAAAGAATTTGTCAATAATATAGGAGTAGAAAATACCATTTTGCTATTAATTTGATTAAACCATATTAAAGTAATATTAATCGTCTGAATAAGGTGCCAGAGTGAGTGAGCTGTGGGACATTTTGGTAGGTTTACCCATAAACTCAGGAATGGTTGAATGTATCGAATCTAGCTATAAGCTATTCGAAACATTGAAGTCTTATCAAAATCATTGTAGTTCGAAATTTATATTTAGAACACGATCAGAATGTAATGTTTTGTTTTTAATTTTCTTGATCATAGTTTTATTAAAAAAATGAAATTAATTGTAACCCATGCATCACAAAGATTATAATTTAGTTTACAATATTTTGCGAGAATTGTTCTAATAGATTTTAAAGATGGCATAATTTATTTTTTTTTAGTAAACCAAGGTATATAGAAAGTTTTCAACCAAATAAAATGGTGAAAATGAGGTAATAATTCTTTGTATTGTCTTGAGAAACCTGATTATTATAAAATTATCATATTTTTACCTCTTATATATATTAATATATATATATATATACACACACAAACATATATACATAAATGTATAACTTTTCAATCATTTTAATAATTTAATTATTTAAAAAATTTAAATATATATATTAAAATTTCACTTGAGATTAGGGACCAAGCTACTTCTGATTTTCGGGGAGCCGTGACCCCTCCAGCCACGAGGTTTTATTCTATATAAGTCCATATGTTATACATTTTGCTTCCCAACATTTTAATGTTAGCCCCTTCTAATGAAATTTAAACCAAACTTTTTCTTTTAAATTGATAGTATTTAATGTTAATTACTTATATATTTATCATATTGAATTATAAGTAATTTTTTTAATGATTATCAACTTATAAAAATAATTTTAAAATCATATTTAATTTATTTAATAATATTTTTTAGTAATATTTTATACGCATGTTAAATTTTATCCTAAGAAAAAATTTCAAGCCCTATCTCTACTTAAGATGATGAAAATAAAAAATATTTATATTTCATTAATTATGTATCAAATTATTTTTTTAAAATTTAAATTAATTAAATCAATTATATATGATTTTAAATTTTATTTTATGATATTATATTGATTATATATGATTTACAACATTTAAATCTTCATTTTTCCCTTCTTTCTTATTTACTAATATTTAAAATTAATTAATAATTGTATATAAATTTATAATATTTAATTTTAATATTTATATTTTAATTCTTTATTATTTTCTATAAATCTCTGTAGAACTTTATTGTCCCATAAAATACGGGAGGGTAACAAATTTTGTCCCAATCACGAGATATAAAATAAAATAATATTTTATTTTTGATAATAAAATATAAAACAAACGAAAATTAATTTGCTCTTATTCTGCTCCACCGCCTTCCCCGCATCAACCAAGCTGTTTGTTTGTCATCGTGCCCTTGAGAAAAAGGTGTTATGCTTTACAGACGTATTCTAGAATATTCCAATTAATAAGTATTTTTTTGGTAAATTTTGTGAAAATTATATATTTTTAATTTTATTCAAAAATTGTAACATTCATATAGAAATTTAAAATAATTTAAAAATAACTTCAAATAATAAAATTATAATAATATTTACATATCTATAATATACAAAATTGATACATATGTACAATTTTTTATTAAAAAAATTACAAATTTTGGTACAAAACCTCAAAAGTTTTAGTTGAGTAACTGTTGAAGTAAAATCTCTTGAAAAATTGTCTGGGAATGAAAATTAACTAATAATAAAGGCCGTGTTGTTTGTTTAATAAAATTTGGATAGAACATATATATATTATATTAAAAATTTTAAATTTAACATATCATTAGTATAAATTAATTTGACACTATTATTTACTCTTATATTGTCATATATATATATATATATATATATATATATATATATATATATATATATATATATATAAGTATTTTACAATTCTTTTATTGTTAATAAAAATGTCTACTCGCCATTACTTCTTTAATGGTATATAAGTTTACTGATAATGTAGAATGTAATATACTAACAGTGTATCAAATTTGAACTCTTAAAAAATTAAAAAATTTATATGAGTTTATTTTTTTTGTCCTAAATTTTTTAGGTCCAATTTATATAATTATAATAGTTATAAGTAATGATAGAATGAAAAACCTCTTCTTAATATAATGTAATTCCTAGCTTGATAATATTTTTATGCAAAATTTTTGTTTGAAAATATAATTTATGCTGTTTATAAATTTTTTAATCAACTTGCATGACATTTAATGCATGTAAAAATAAAATTTAAATCAATGATGTTTTTGTTTTGTATTTATTTTTTAGCTTGTTTGGCTCATTAATAGATATTAAAAATTTAATTCATTATATTGCACATAAATATAAAAGAAAAATACAAAATTCCTCATTTAATTTTGGAATGATTGAAGTTTGTCCCTAGCTTTAAAAATTTTGAAATCAAACTCTTACACTACATAAAAATTATAATTAACTCTTATCATTAACTAATTAATCACTTCATTAAATCATAAAATTTTTTTGTAAAATTTTTAAATAAATATTAACTAACATACAATAATATTATGATTCCCATTAAAAATAATAAGTAGATGATTGATATTAATTCCACATTTTATTTTATTTAAGGATTTGATTTTGAAATTTTTAAAGTTGAGAAAGATAAAATTCAACTGCCCTTAAACTTAAGAAAATATTTTATATTTTTTACTAAATATAATTATATTGAAATTTCCAATTATCATTGGATTTTTAAAAATTAAAAAAGGAAACTTGAGTAAAATGAAAAAATTAAAAATTTAGCAAATATGATTCTTTGAATTTTTTTTCTTATAAACATATCAAAAGAAAAGTTGGATCACAAAAATATCATTTAAAAAATAAAGACTTCTTTTTTTTAAAAAAAAGAGAGAGACATGTATCAATAGAAACTTTAATCTAAATTTAAAATAGGATTAATTTTGAATCTAATACTTATAAAGTTTGATTTTATTACTTTCATTCTAAATGTTCTAAATTTAAAAATTATAAATTTCAATGAATGTTGGCAATAATCATGATCAAAAATAATTTTTTTATTGAAGAAATGTATTATTAAGCTGACCTTTTATCTCTATTCACATTCATTTAATTTTCTTTCATTTTTTTAATGTAAAAATTTATTGATTAATTGATCTTAAACAAATTTGCAATTGATACAAGAACATATAAATTTACTTTATAATCTAATAGTTAATATAACAAATCTTTATATTTTTATGCATATTATTTTATTTTTATTTATTTATTAAAATAAGACTGAGATTTAATTTTTTGTTGATTTATCTAAGATTGAAATTGTTATTATTTTTATTAATATTATTTATTAAAAAATAATTATTTATATAAATTTACTGATGATTATGTATTGTAATAGAAATTAGAAAATCTAAATTAAAGTAGTGATGAACATGCTAGCTATATAAATATAAGAGGTAAATAATTAATTACAATTTTGACCAAAGATGAAATGAGAGTTTAAAAGTAAGAGAGATAGAGAAAATTTTTACTTCAAAATATTAAGTGATAGAAATCAAACTGTATATTAATTTCAAAATATACATTTTAGTACAATAAATATAATTTAATAATAAAAATATTTAATTCTGAGTAATACTATAAAATTTATTTTTTTTAAAAAAATAAATATTGAAAAATTAAATTATTTTTTTAAGTTTTAAAATAAATATATTAAATTAAAAATATAAAATTTAATATATTAAATATAATTTAATAACTAAAATATTTAAATTTTTAAAAATTAAAACTCTTTGTAATATTATGTTTTTAATTTCTTTTAAAGAAATGAATGAGTATTATCCTAATTGCAATTTGTTGAAAAACGAATGTCAAAGTCAAAGCATTCACATGCCAGAAGCACATTTAAGGCTGCTTTCTTCTTTTCCAATGCATATTAGTTGTCTTCACCTACCGTTATTGTCATTTTCTGTTTGAATAGATGAGTGAGTCGACTGAATTATAAGATGAAGTAAGTCGTATTAGATAAAATAACTATGTATCATAGTTGCAAGACATGTCACATCATGAATTATTAGATAATTCAATTTTCAATAAAAATAAGTTTGAATAGATAATTTAGTCCGCCGAATTAAAATTTTTATATAATTTAATTACATCATGTAAATTTAATTATAACAAATAAATAAAAATATTTATTAATTTTGTGAAGTGTAATATATTAAGTATATGATTTTTTAAATCTTAATATTTTATAAATTATGAAAATTGATAGATACTCTTTATTTATTAATCATAATTAAATTCACGCTGTGTTATTGTAGCATACAAAAATAAGATTACATTTTTCAAATAGTAAAGGACCAAATCTTCATGGGATTTATAAATTTTTCTATTATTCCTTTGTAATAGAATATATATAACCTTATTACAATTCACGAATTTCATACTAATATTATTAGTTCATAGTTTTGTATTTTTTTATAATTATTTATCCCTTTCTTCATTTATGCCATAAAAATAAATATTAAAATAAAAATATAATAAGAAAATAAATTTGTAATTGGCATTATTAAAATGAGGTTTAATAAATTATTTTAATATTTTTTACTTATTTTAATATTACAAATGAAGAAAAAAAGTTAATAATGTTAATTATAAAATTTAAAGGATATAATAATCACTATCTTTATTAATAAAGAATTAAATATTATATTTACTCTTTTAGAGTACTTGAAAATATTGCTAGTTTTTATGAAATAATAAAAATTATAAAAGTTATAATTTTTTTTATACAATATCTTATTCTTTTTACAGCAAATATGTAAAGATTTTGCATGTAACAAGTAAATAAATGATTGTAACACCATCATTCAAAGTTACATCATAAAAGTTTTTAAAATTTTCTTTATTTTTATAAAAAATTATAAATTTTAGTGAAAAATCGTAAATTGTATGAAAATTTTTGGCAAAATTTGTAAGACATGGGTTGTTTTAGTACACATCAAATCATAACATTTAATTTACGTTTATAATTAGAACAGGAATAATAGCGCAACGTGGATGGCTACGTAGTTGTAGTCGGCAGATGCAAGAACGATTCTCGCGGCAATTATATATTTTTATTTTAAATACAAATTTTTTAGTAAAATAAATTATTCTATTTCAAGATTAAGGTCCGTTTAGTAGGAGGCAAAATGAAATTCATTTTCCAACTTTCCCTTGTTTGAAAATTTAAAAATTTTGGTTAATAGGAAAATAAATTATGATCAATCAGAAAATTATATTATTTTCGAGGAAAACAACTTTCTATTTTAAAAAATAAAATTTATTTTTTTTATTACTCAGTGCATCTATACCCAAATCTAAACTTTTACCTTCTCACCTTATTATGCAATCGCGATCATAAATAAAATTTATTTTTATTTATTAAATATTTTATAATTGATGCTCTATTTTTATTTTTATACAATTTATTTTTATTTATTAAAGTTTAGGTGCATATTTTTATGCAATATTTACTAAAATATTCTCCCTTTTTTCTCATGATGGATACTTTATTATATAATATTTCGTAACAATTAATTAAACTAATTATGTGAATCTATATATAAGATTTTGTAATGCCTTTAATATATATTTTATCATTAAAAATTAATCATTATTAGATTATTAGGCACCAAGTATTAAAATTTTTTTTAAGAAGTAAGTAAAATTATAATAATTTTGAAGTAAATAATTTTGATTTACTTTAAATGAAATTAACTTTTCTTTATGTACCAAATACCAAAAAATATTTTTTCTCTATGTACCAAATAATAAAAAATTAATTTATTTTCTAGAAATATATTTTCTTAAAAAAGTATTTTCTAAAAAATTTATTTTCTCCTAAACCAAACAGATCCTAAAGTATGTCATTAATTTTTTTAAAATTTACAATGATACTTATAAATTATATTTTTTTTTTGGGGATTCCTAACAGCAAAATTCATGAGATATAACAGTATAAACAATATGAAGAGATACAAAATAATGGCAATACTAATGCATCGGGGTAGAAATAACAAAATATGATATAGTTATTGCTAATAATATTTAAAATTAAAATTTAAATATTTTATATTAATAAGATTGAATTTTACAATATTATCATATTATTTCATATTTAATAACAATTATTACATTTAAACTTCAATTTCAAAATTTATTTTTAATAGATATAATATTACTGCAAAAATAACAGTAGTAGGGGACAATCGGCGGAATACAATGAATCCTTGCAGTACAACAAAATGATTACAGAAATATCTTTTTTTAAATATATATATATATATTAAACGGATTATTATATTTATCGTTTGAAAGAAAAAAAAAATGACTACACACATAAGAACGTGCAGCGGGCCTTGAATCGTACGTACAAGTGGCGTTAAATGTTACAAAAAAAATAAAAAATCCTTTTTGTCCAACAATGAAGGATAGTAGGGGATGCCATTCGTGAGCATGGCTTTTTTCCGACTTTTCAATTTTGTCCTCTTTCTTTGTTTTCACTATTTAATTACACAGTGAAAATGGAAAAAAATTAATAACATGTGATTTGTGTTCATGATTTTATTTTTGGTGTGCTGGCGTCTTTTCAAGACTCTGGTGTCGCTAAGTTGGGTTTTTTCTCTTGGAGGCTTTTTGTTGATGATTCGCATGAACTCTTTGTTAGAGAAGTTGACAGAAAAAAATATAGTTTAAGAATTAGATTATAAATTGCATATGACTTAAATTACATCTGTTTTAACCTAAAAATTACTTGAGACTAAATATTAGCTGTGATATTTTTTTACTTTTTATTATGATAAATATCACTTTTATAATTTATTACATCTCAATTTGCTATTTTTTTTAATGAAAAATCAATTTTTCATTTTTTAGCTAAAAGATAAATTATGAAATAAAAAAATAATTTTTTATATTTATTAATCACCAACAAGAAGTAATAAATATAAAGTTATTAATTGCTCCTTTTATTTATTCTTTGAATATTAAATTAATTTTTAATAAAAAATAAATTTAAATATTTATCTATAACTAGAATTCACAATTACCTAGTTATTTCGTTTTTATAAACATCTTCCTAAATTAAATTTATATTTTGCTATTTTTTTCTCTTTTTAGTTAGTTTAAAACCATCATTTTATTTGAGATGAGATTTTTTATCTTTATCTTCGATACTTGTAAGTTTACAACTATTTTATTATTTGATTTTCATAAAAGTTATTTTATTTTGATAAAAAAATTTTTAAATTATATTTAAATTATATTTTTTTCTCTTCTTTAATCACTTTAAAACTATCATCTTTTCTAAGATGAGAGCTTTTATCTTTATTTTCAATATTTATAAGTATATTCTCTTATTACTTTGAATCCTTTGTAATTGTTCAATCTAAAATTCCTATAATTTCTTTTACTTCCTTTTTATACTATTGTTATTACAGTTTGATTTTTTTTTTTATGATTGCTTTGTTTCATTAAATTTTTACTTTTTACTTTTTGGAAAAAATTATAGAAGTAAGGAAATTGTCATGTAAATATATAGACAAATTTACAAAATTATAATTAATAATATACATGTATAGGTCATTTTTTTATTACCGTATATTTGTATGAATATATTGTGATCAATAAATATAATATTTTTTATTTTAAAATTTGAAAGTTATTTTATTTCTATCTTCATCTATTTTATTTTAATTTTTTTTTATTTTTAATCTTTATTTGATTTGATTAAATTTTTTTATCCTTATTTTTATCTTATTTTACATCCAATTTAAAATTTACAAACTTTCATTTATAATGCATTTTTTCTTTATCTTTATAAAACCACCTTTTGCTTCTATAAACAAATAAATAATTCCAGTTGCACTTATCTGTTGAACGACATTTGTCACTAAATACTATGATAGTTTATTTTTATTTGGTGGATTCTTATTATGGTAATTGCATATTTATTTTTTATTTTCATAATTTAATTAATTATTTCTCTTTTTATTATTATATTCCTAACCAATTATATTATTTCTAACATACTTTTTATTTGCTCACTATTTTATATATTTGACTATGTTGTGAAAAAATAATTTCATTATAATACAACTATTAGAAAATACTAAATATAAATTGATTATTGGTGTTTTCTAACTAAAAGTTATTTCTCTCTTTTATGTGAATTAAAAAATGCAAAATATTTGATATCAAGATATTGAATTTTAGTCCACTTGTATGTTGTAATTTATGGATCTTAATTTATTATTTTCAAAAGTTTATTTTATACTATAATATGATAAATAAAAAATATATTGCCATTACAAGAAAATTCATTCTTTCCATAAATTATGTTATTAAATATTAATATTAATGATAATAATTATTTTAAAAATATGTTTAATTAATGCAGTATTTAAATTTAAAAGTACTTTTTTGATAAAAATAAATTCAAAATTAATTATTTACTTAAATGCTAAGTAAAATAAATGGAGAGATGACTTTTTTCTCCCTTAAATTTTTTTGAATTTTCTTTTATTTGATATCTTTTCTTTTAAATATCTTAGAGTTGGAGAAATTACTTTTTTTCTTAAAATTGTTGGTTATATATTAATTAATTTTTCATCTAATTCTCTTTATAAATAATTAATATAATTATAATATTATAATTTAAAATAAATATTCATTCATAATATGAATTATTACTTTTAAAAATTTATTTTATATTGTAACATGGTAAATTAAAAGTATATTACCATTATAAAAAAACATTTTTATAATAAATCATATTATTAAATATTAATATTAATGATAATAATTATATTAAAAAAATAATATCTTAATATGATATTTGAATTCAAAATTAATTACTTACTTAAATATTGAATAAAATTAGTGAAAAAATAATTTTTATCTTAAAATTTTTAGTTATATATTAATCAAAATTTTCTCTAATCTTCTATATAAATAATTAATATATAATTATAATATTATATTATTAAATATTCATTCGTGCAATGCTCGGATGACTGGCTAGTAATATATATTCACTAAAATTCCTGGCTGAATTCATGAGTAGGGAAGCTAGACCTCTTCAAATTGATAAGCTAATAGCCAAAACAAAGGTTCTTATTGCCGTTAATACATTGGACAAATAGGGCTCTGTAGGCCAGCATTTCTCCCTGAATGGGTCCTTTCTCTCGTATCGGAAACTAACTGTAGTTCCACCTATCACATACGCAATGATCTGTTTTCCTTCAACAAATTATAAAGTTGCGGAGATTGATCATCCCGTAGTACAATTTTAGAAGAGAAAAGACAAATCAATTTGCATTGTAGCTATTTAATTTTGCCCTTTGCTTGATATCTGTCATGCAAAACTGGAGAATAACGATATTAGAATGTTACTAACTCTCTATGCATTATTGATATAATAGCATGCCAATATATTAAATTTAATTATTAATATATAATCATATAATTGATTATAATTTTTTTTTAATTTAATGTATGATTAAGTCTAATATTATATTAGTATATTATTATATCAAAAATGCATCTTAAACTTCCCTTTATACTTACCACTTGAGTTATATATAACATATTAACCTTTTCATAAAATTTAATCATAATTGGACGGATATAGACATATCAAAAATTTATTTTCATACAATAAAAATTGGATATACACCTTTGATGTGCATCTTCAATTCTCTCGCATGCTCACCACACAGTCATGAAAAATACATTAACCTTTTCATAAATTTTAATCATATTTGGACGGATATGTTATATTAAAATAAAATAAAAAATTTATTTTAGATATATTTATATGGATTAGCATTAATTAATTTATTAGAATATTTATTTAAGTAATTAATTCTATATTTTAACATTAAGTATAAAGTAGATTATGTCTTAGTTTAATGTGTATGATTTGTAATTGGTTAGATCATGCATAATCTCATATGAATAGAGGTCCCAACCTACACCCCTTTAGTGATTAGTAGTTTTCTATCACAAGTTTGATTTTAAATAGAGAGATCAGTGTTATTATTTTAATAATGCATAACAAGAATTTCTATTCTTGAAAATATTCTCTCTCTTTATTTGGATAACCTAAGGAGCGAAATAGATTACAACGTTACTCATCACAATCATCCAGATCAATTATGACTGTATCAGAATATACACTAGGTATACTGATAATTTTATGATTAATTTATATATTTATATATTTATTATTCATACTGTCAACTTATGATATTATAGCAATGTTGATAGTATTGATTATTTGATTATGAGCATTTTATCTTGGTAAAATTTATAAAATTTCCAATTTTTTCTTTTCTTTTTTGTACATTAAAATCATTAAAATTAGGAATTTTTAAATCTGAAACGATTGGATTTGTTTTTCTTTCAATTCAACCTTGAATCCTGATCATATATTAGGAATATTATTTTATTATTTGATTATATTAAATCTCGTGATCATTGCAGATTACCTATTTAAATTTTTTCTAGAAAATTTTATGAACAAAGATCACATATTTTTAAAGCCTTTTCCTTTGATTAATGCATGAATTGGTATTAAAATAGACTAGATATAATTTTCTAGTATTAAAAGGGGTTAAAAATAATTTTTTTAGAGCCTAAAAACTCCATTAATGACTAAAAAACAACCATAAATGAATAGCATAGAGAAAAGGCAAAAGAAGGGATTGTTTTTCGCCTGCGCGCGTGGGATTCATGTGCTTGAGCTGGCATGTGAAACTTAAGTGCCTAATTCTGCAAAACCAGCATCTTTCCTATGCATGCGTGGGAGTTATGTGCCATTAGGCGCGTGTTACAGCCAGCTGGCTGTGCATGTGATGCCACGCACCATGGTTTGACCCAATGGTTGACTGCATGTCAATTCACGTGCACATGGCGCATGTTGATCACACGCCAGTCACTTGGATTGTGCTCTGTTCAACATGCCCACGCACAGGCCTAAACGTGTATAGGTGTGTGAGGCCACGTGCTGGGCCTTTGGGGTCTAATTTTGACCTAATTATGTAAAAATTTTATTTTTTACCTTATGAAATTTTTTCAAAATTTTTTGAGGCTAATAAACATTTATTTTAAATTTTGAAAGATTTATACTGTATAAAAATACATTCTATTTATGGATTTTTAGCTTGTAAAAATTCATGGATGTTCTTCACATTTTTTTGGGCTTGGTGAGCAGTCACTCTCTCTAGTTATTTTAGTTATGAGTATAACTATATTAGATAAATTTTGAGCCTTAAATTATGTAATTTTATACAGATATATAGATATCCAAGGCCATTTAATTCACATAAATGATATATTAGGGATATAATAAGACTGTTTACATGAAAAATATTGTCTTATTGGGATGTCTAGGAGCATATTGCATTGATGATGGATATTCCTCTATTGGTATGACATTGTTAATGTAATTTTAGAGTTTACACTCCTTAAAATAAGCATGCAACAATTATAATGTTTCAATATTTCTTGTACTCTATAGGTATGACTATATTGATTATATTCTTATGTAGACTCTTATACAAGCCAAATCATATGATACATGTAATTTTGATACCATTTTGTTATATAGTTGTTTGACTGATTTGTTTAATTAGAAATCTTATGTTATAATTATGTTGTGCATGCATAATTAATAATTTTCTAATCTTGTTGCATCACTCTTGATCTTTCAATAACTATCTATGGTAAAGACTCTTAATGGAATAAACTATGATTAATGGAGAGAGTCTTTGAACATGTACCTGACAATCTCTAAAGGAGATTTGACTCTTAGATAATCAAAGCCGGTTGATCTATTACCTGAGTCTAGTACTGCAGATAAGACCTATTACAAACAATGGTAAAAGTTAAACTAGATTTATTTGGCAGTAATTAAGTTCATTATTGAAAAAGGAATTAGAGAGAGTATCCTAAATAAGGAAAATGTTGTGGAATATATGAAAGTTGTTAGTGAAAAATTCAAGAAGCTTGACAAGATTTAGAAAGTTTACTACCTCTCTATGCTTGACAACACTCGTTATGATAGAGTTTCAAGTGTCAGGAAGCACATCATAAAGATGATTCATTACTACAATAAGTTAAGATCATATGATGTTGATTTAGGAGAGAGTATTTTAGTCTACAGAGCCCTTCAATCATTACCAGCTGAATATAGCTACCTAAGAACTTCCTATAATTCACAACAGGGAGAGTGAACAATAAACTAGATGATTCTATAGTAACTCAATAGGAGGAGACTATAAAAAGTAACCTACAGCCACCTTCCATCAACTACTTATCTCAGGGCTCCAATAATAAGTCTAGTGGAAATGACAAAAGAGGAAAGAAACCAGAGACATAGATATTTGGAAAGCCTGAATTTAAGAAAAGTGGTGGTAAGGATAAGGGACAACAGAAAAATTTTAAGGGTAAGTGTAATTATTGCAAGATCCTTGGATACAAAATGTCTTTATGTTATAAGCTAAAAAATAAGCATGAGCAGGAAGGAGCTCAATAACTGAAAGATCCCAAGTGAGAGAGAAAAGATTGTCTTAGGAGTAGCAGGAAATAAAGTTAAAGTTAAAAGACATAGGATCAATTTCTTTAATTTTTCTAGACATATTTGGAATAATGTCATTTATGTAATTTTTTAAGAGAAGGAATTTGACTATTGGTTTTGTTTTTAGATAATTATGATTATTCCCTATTCATTATGATTTTTGCTGTTATTGGTATTACCACCTTCCAAAATGATCTATATTGTTTGAATTTGAATGATTATCCAAAGTTGAAAGTAAAGGGACACATAGATCTGAAAACATTTGGATCTAATACACATTGACATACGTGGACCAATCACACCTATAGATATTGGAGGTTTTAAATACCTCATTCACAAATAATCATTCTAGGTATAGTTAGATTTAGCTTATAGGTGAAAAGTTAGAGTTTTTGAATGCCTTTAAGAACCATAATGCAGTAATCAAGTTGAAAACTAAAAAAAGCATAGTTTAAGACATTTTTCGAGTATGGGGTTGTAAAGTAGAGGTGAGACCATATAATCTCTAGTTGAAGAAATTAGACTTTAGAACAATTAGAGGGTACCTCATTGGGTACTGTACTGGATCAAAAGGTTGTAAATTTTTTTTTATCCCACTCATATTACCATGATAATCAAATTTGATTAGGCAATCTACTTTGAAAATGCCTTGAATAGTAGGAGTTTGATGCTTAGGACTATCAATCTGCATTATGAGATCACTATTTTGCCTATAACTGTTTTAAATCCTTTACCCACTGGAGGAGATAATGTTAAAAGTCCAGATCAGAAAAATGAAAAACCCCGTGTTGAAGGGCCTGATCAGTTAGCCATTGAGTTAAGACGACCTCAAAAGGTCTGGAGGCTTGCAATACCAAATAACTATATCATTTATTTGTAGGAATTTGAATCAAAATTTTTTTGATAAGAGTAATTTTGTCATCTTAGTGTTCTATGTTGATCACATTTTGTTGGCTAGCAACTCAATTAATTTTTTAGATGAGTCAAAACACATATTGTCATGCCATTTTGATATGAAGGATCTTAGCGAAGCATTTTTTGTTCTTGGAATTTAGATCCATCATGACAAAACTCATGGTATTTTATGTTTGTACTAAGCCAATTGCATAGAACAAGTACTTAAAAGATTTAAAATGGATACTTGTGCATCCAGTCCAGTGCCTACTCAGAAAGGCAATACATTATCTCAATCATAATACCTTCAAACTAATATTGAAAAGGCTAAAATGGACAAGATTCTTTATGTTTCCGCTGTTAGTAGTTTTATGTATGCACAGGTTTGCATTCATCTAGATATAGCTTTTGTTATTAATATACTTAGAAGATACTTAAGTGACCCTAGGATGGATAATTAGAAAGTAGCTAAGAAGGTAATGAGGTATTTTCAAGGTACCAAGAATCACATGTTAACTTATAGACGTTCTAATTCACTTAAGGATATTAGTTGCTCAAATTCTGATTATGCCTCATATATAAATGATTATAAGTTAACATCTAGATACATCTTTATGATGTTTGGAGGAGCTGTCTCATGGAAATGTGTTAAACAGACATTCACAGCTACCTTAACTATGAAAGTAGAGTTTATTATATGTTATAAGGTCACTTATTAGGCTGTATGGTTGAGAAAGTTGATATCTGACATGCAATTGGTTGATTCTATATCATGACCTTTATCAATTTTATTGCGATAATTCTTCTGCTATACACTTCTCTTATAATCATAGGAATTCTAGTTGTACTAAATATTTTGATATTAGACTCATATTCATTAAAGAGAAGATTGCTGAATTTTAGACTCACGTTGAACACATCTCTAATGGAGACATACTAGCAGATTCATTAACTAAAGGCTTACTTATAAGTGTATTTAAGAATTAAGTAACTCATATAGGTTTTGTTAAATCTTTTGATGAAACCTTAGTTTAGTGGGAGTATGAGATATGCTTATTTTATTTTGTTGATGTATGAGGCCAATAATTGCTCAGATTGGATGTTAAAATATTGGTGATATATTTTTTACATATATATACCATTTGTTTCTTTATCGGATTCAATGATTTTGAGTTGTTTCTCTTCTAAGTTGTGATTAAAAGGCTGACTTTACATATATTTTGTTTATTTAGGATTATGAGATATTTTATTTAAACATCACTTGTCTCTTTATCGAATTTAGTGATTCCGTATGATCTCATTCCATTTATGTAATAATTGCTTAGATTGGATGTTGAAACATTGGTGATATGTTTTATACATATATAAATTATTTGTTTCCCTATTGGATTCAATAATTTTGAGTTATTTCTCTTCTGAGTTGTGGTCGAAAGACTAATTTTATTATATTTTTTTTCAGATTATGAGACAATTATATTTAAACATCACTTGTTTCCCCATTAGATTAGTGATTCTGTATAGTTTTATTCTCTAAATTAAGTTGAAAGCTTAACATATACTAGTTACTTAACTATTACTATTTCATATTCTATGTAATTAATTAATACTATCCAAGTGGGAGATTGTTATATTAAAATAAAATAAATAATTTATTTTAGATATATTTATATAGATTAGCATTAATTAATTTATTAGAATATTTATTTAAGTAATTAGTTTTATGTTTTAACATTAAGCATTGAACAGATTGGACTCTAATTTAATGTGTATGATTTGTAATAGGTTGAATTATGCATAAGTTCATATGGTAGAGGTCCCGACCTACAACTTTTTAGTAGTCAGTAATTTCCTATCACAAATCTAACCTTAAATAGAGAAATCAGGGTTATTATTTTGATGATGCACAATAAGAATTTCTACTCTTGAAAATATTCTCTCTTTCTCTATCTGGATAATCTAAGAGGCGAAATAAGTTATAACTTTACTCATTACAATCATCCAAATCAATTATGATTGTATCAGAGTATACATTAGATATGTTCATAATTTTGTGATTAATTTGCATATTTATATATTTATTATTTATACTGTCAACAGGATATGGACATATCGAGAATTTATTCCCATGCAATAATAATAATAATAATAATAATAATAATAATAATAATAATAATAATAATAATAAATACAGATATGGACACGTTAAAAGCTAAAACTTGAACATGGAAAGGACCAAATTGAACTATTTGTATTGATAGTCCAAGAGTCCACGTATTTTCGAATAGCTTCAAAACTAAATAAAGATAAAAGATCATTATATTTCATATTTTATATAACATCGAAATTGGGATTTATAAAATTTTGCACCCATTCATTTCGAATTTAGTATCTCTCGTGCAGCAATTAAGACTTGGAATATGAGGCGAGTACCTGACTTCACTGTTTCTTTCATTTTTCCATTTGTAAAAAAATTCTGATATGGTAGAAGTAACGTACTAATGCATTAGGTTACTCTGAAGTATTAGATGCACTCTGAAAGGCAAAATGTCAAATTATAAAAAAGTTTGGAGAGTTTTTTTTTGATAAAAAACTAATAAAAAATTATTCCCCTAAGTTTCTGCAATTTAAGGAGACATTTGGTTTACTTGAAAAATAAATTTTTACAGAAGATTAAATTTTTCAAAAAGTAACTTCTATGTTAACTTTCTAAAAAATGTTTGAAATTGTTTGATTGAGATTAAAGGAGTGATAATTTTTAAGAAGTAATTTTTTATATTTTATTTAATTCAATTTTAAAATTTTTAAAAAGTATTAATAAAATAATTAATATATTCTTAATATTATTATATATACTAATAAAATTTAATTATTATTAATTAAATTTAATAAAAATAATTTTATCTTTATATTCATAAAAATACACAAAGTAGAAATTAGGTGGATAAGTAATTTATCATATTTTATAAGTAATTTTTTTAAAAAAATTATTTTTTAATTTATTATATAATAATTAATAAAATAATATTATTTTCTATTTATCCAAAAGAAAAACTTAAAAGACTAGAACACCTCTAAAGTCAGCCGATCGACCCCATGAAATGTCATGCTGGCATCTTGTACAACGATGTGTCAATTTGATAAGGATCTAATTAAATCGCAAATATTTCACAGCCATGTTGTTGATTTCACTATTTCCTTCATTTTTGGATTTGTAAAAAAATTCTGATATGGTAGCAGACACATACTGATGCATTAGGTTTCTCTGACACTCTAAAGGGAAAAATGTCAAATTATAATTTTTGATAAAAAAAATTAAGAGTTCAAGATTTAATTTACAATAATAAATTAAAAAATAATTTTTAATATTTAATTATTCATTCATTCATTCGTACTAATGATTGAGATGTTTCATTGATCTTGCGAGCATTCCCTACACCAGTTACTTCCACAAAAATAAGTAAATATATTATTATTTTCTCATTCATTTTCTTCATTCTTTGTTAATATTATATAAAAAATTATTTTTATTTATCTGTTATTTTAAAAAATTAAGATTGCATTTATTATTTTTTTCAAATAATACTTTTATCATCTAAATAAATATTTAACAGTTTTACTTATTACTTAATTTTTAATAGAGGGAGTAATTTGTAAATAATTAATAACTATAGAATAGGCAAAGTGGAAATTTATTTTTCTGGTTCTACTTCACCATTCATGCTTGACAAAAGATGAAACGAATGGTTCCTGAGGATTCATTTTTCTTTAGAATAAATTAGAACTCCAAATTCCATTCAATCGCATTAAATAGAAAGTGCAGTTTTATGAACTCATATGAGATTATATATTACAAACCCTACTTTCACTATCTTCTTCTTTTAAATCCTTGTTTGGTTGGACTGTTACAACAACATTTATCCTTATTCCACTATATACCTCGTTTTTTTTATAATCATTTTAATTTACAAGTTGAGGTCGTAATTAGCGATGCATTAAAAAGCCAGCTACTCGTACCTTGCAATTAATAGATTGTCGACATGAATGCAATACGCCATTAACATGAACCTATTTTTCTCATTAACATCACTATCATTTTGCTGCCTGTCAATTCTCTTGCGTCGTGTGTTCAGTGTTTCTGCAAGAAGATTTCAGAATAAAGCGCCGTTGCTTATAACTGTTTGAACTTTAATTTACAACTACAAATACATATATGAATTTCCCAGCATCAATTTTGCTATCATTCCAATTAATTTGCGAACCCTAGAAATATATATCTCTCTAATATTTTAAATAAAATATGTGAACTGAAATTCACAAAGATACTAAGTCCCATGAAGAAGAGACAATTGATAATTAATAAACCCATAGATTAATTTCTTATGAATCTAATTATACAGTAAAACATAGATAAACTCTAACGTTTGATTTGAAATAATTATGGTCTATTTGAATGGAGAGGAATGAAAGGAAAGAGATGGTTGATCCCCCAAAAAATGGAAAAAGATGGTTGATCCCCCACAAAATAGACTAAAATAGGAGAAGATATATATATATATATATATATATATATATATATATATATATATATATATATATATATATATATATATAATCCTCTATTTTTTTCCCATTTCTAACCCCTAGTCTAAAAATTAGGTAATGAAAATGCACACATATATATATAAAATGCTAGTTAAGTGGATGAGAACATGGTATGATTATTTGTTACATATATGTATATCGATGACATAGATGTACTCGTAATGTACACTTTTCTTCCAGGAGCAAGAAGGTCTAATCTTCCTACTAATTAAGGCTTAGCAAATACTTAAAAAGTTTCACAAGGCTACTGAAACTAAGAACTCTCTAATAAATCCACAAACGAAGCAAATTGAGGACCTCTAGGGCTTGATTAAGCTGTTGACCCCTTAAAACAAGCCAGCTGTACCTTCATCCAGTGACATGTTGATGAGATCTTCATGGCCAGGCTGAGCTGCCCCATCATCAAAAAGCCACTTCTCCAAGAATGTGAAAGGCACTTGTTGTGCGTTCAAATTTAGCTTACTCTCATCTTGGAAGGGCCTCATATTATTCTCAGTTCTCAGCAAGTTGGTGTTCTCATCAGATTGAGAGCCATCGGAGTTGAAGCTCAGCAGCGAGTCAAGAGCATCTGGTGTGGTTGTGACACTTTGCGCACCTTCGCTACAAGTGCCTATGTTGTTGCTGATGAAGAAATTTCCGGAATTACTGCTTTCGGTTAATTTCGGCGACCTCTTCATCCAGTTTTGGAGCAATTTAGATATGTTTTCGGTGCTTGAGGCATAACAAGAGGATCCTTGCTGGTTTGGTCTGGTGGTGAAGGCAGACGAAGGATTAATGAAACTGGAGGAAGGCTTGTTATTATTAGACTCTGAAGGCAAGTTAAAATGGTGGGTTGGCTTTTTATCGAGAGACAAAGCCTCACACAAGGCTTGTTTGGCCTTCTGGATATCTGTTTGAAGCCTTCTTTCCCACTGACCTTTTGGCTGTGAAGAAGACGATGACTGTTCTTGTTCTTGGTCACGATTACCCTCTTCACTCCCTGAATGAAGTTTCTTCAGCTTCTTCTTCAAATGGGTATTCCAGTAATTCTTTATGTCATTGTCGGTTCTTTGCGGAAGATACGAAGCAATGGCTGCCCATCTGCACCCCATTATATATATATATATATATCATCACTCTTTAATTCCACAAAAATAATCAAATCGATAGACCCCGAAAACCCTCTTTCTTTTTCCTTTCTATGAAAAGGTTATATTTTTTAATATTATCCCAATCTTGGGATTTGAAAATCTTATTAGGAAATAGGTCATACCCGTCATACCCCCAAATATGAAAATTTATCTCAGTTAATGATGTTAAAAATACTAAATCAGTCCAAAACTGGAGAAAGACCTGTTGCCTAGCAGAGCTTGGAGGTGGATTATCATCTTCTCTTCGTGATCCGTGAAGTCGCCTCTTTTGATACCCGGACGAAGATAGTTTGTCCATCTCAGTCTGCAGCTCTTACTGCATCTCAGCAATCCTGAACAAAATCAAAATGGTAAATTTCTCAGCAAAAAACAGACCTTTTGTTGAGAGCATATTCTAAATCCGTATGAAAAAGGACATAAAGAATATAATAAATTAAATAAAGGGCAATGAATCAGACAGACAACCTACCCAGAAGAAACCAAACTCGACAAGGGCAAGGAGAGGGAAAGAGACACCTAACCAGAATACTAAGATCTGGCTGATGAAAATGAATTAATCTTGTGTAAACGAAAAGAATTAGGTTAGTTTGTACCAGTATTGGTGGGAACTGATCTCCAGTTTCCAGGACCGTGCTCTTGAATGTAAGAGACCAAGACGATATCTTCCTCAGGAGTCCAAGGGCCTTTCTTCACCCCGATTTTGTCACAGCAAGGCGGTCTTCCCATTATTATATCCAGCCTTTTCTTCTGCAGAATGGAACTGGCCTTCTTCTTAGGAATGCAGAGACAAGCAAGCGTCCGTAACTGGGGGTTGTCTTGCCAGTATATATAGAGGGAAAAAGAACTGAGGGAAAAAGAACTGCTGTTTGATCGCTGACAAAACTAAGAGGAAAGAGTAAAAATTTGCACCCGAAGAGTCAAAATGGACCGCAAGAGAGCATTTACTCATGGCTTGCAGAGTCAGCCTAAGCGGGGACGCTTTCTCGAATAAAAACATTTTAATTTACGTAAGCATCGTTGTGGCATTCATTATGACCGAGAAACAAGAAGAAAACATACGATGGCTTGGCTACTGTAGCATTGGAAATGCAAAGAAAATTTTTAAATTTGTGTTCTCTTTAGATGAAAGGAGTAAAACTTTATAGGGAATGAATTATAGAAAGTTTCTAAGAAGAAGTTCTCATATTTTTCATAAATAAAAATAATTAAATTAATCATTACTTTAATTTTTATTTTTATTATTTAAAAATTATAATAAATATAATTTATTAATGATAAATATTTTTTATTTACTAATAATATATAAATATTAATTATATAAAATATAATAAATAGAATGAAAATAATTAAAAATTATATAAAATAAATATTAAATATTATATCATAAATATAATTATAATAAAAATTAAATTATAAATAGAAATATAATTATTATTTATTCATCTATTATATTATTGTATTTATTATTTATTATTTTAATATTCAATTATAAAAATAAAAGATTATATATTTCTTATTTACTTTATATGAATTTGATAGAATTAATTATTTAGCTAACATTTTTTATTTAAATTATATATCATTTTAATATTATTAAGATAATTTAAGATGTATATGTTTATATAAAACATCTTAATTTTTTTATATAAATCTATGTTATTTTTATAATAAATTAAAAATAAGAAATTACAAATTTAGAAAAATTGTGATGGATAAAAAGATTAAAAATATTATTTTTAAAATATAATTAAAAATAATTAAATTTTATTAATTTTTTATTTTTATATCACAATTTTGTAGGGTATTAGTTATTTTATATATAATTTATATATAATTAAAATTTATCTTAAAATATATAATTAAAATATATTTTATTTATATATTTATATAAAATTTCTTAATTTTTTATATAAATATATTTTATTTTATAATATGTTAAAAATAAGAAATTATTTATTTAAAAATTTTTTATGGATAAAAAGATTAAAACATTGTTTTAAAAAATATAATTAGAAGTAATTAATATTTATTAATTTTTTATTTTTATATTCCAATTTTATAGGGCATATTAGTTATTTTAATAACATTTTGTAAGAAGTTTAGAGTTAAACTAAGTAAAATATAAAAAATTTAATTTTTAGAAAGTGTCAATTTCTTAATGTTAATCAAACAATTTTGAATATTTCTTAAAAAAATTTATAAGAAAGTTTACTTTAAAAAAGGTTCAACTTTCTACAAGATCTTATTTCTTGTGTAAACCAAATGATTTTTATAAACTTACAAGTTTTCTTTTAATACACTTTTTAAAGAAATTTTGCATATTGAACTTATAAAATTAATTAATTCTTTATCCAACTCGTTTATAAAAGCTATTATATTTTTTTAAAACTTTTGATTATGGAATCTATATTTTTTTACATATTAATTACATCATATATTTAGCAGTATAAAATTATAATATATTTGTAATATAAAAGTTACAATTTTTTTACAAATTTTTCATATTGAACTTATAAAATTAATTAATTCTTTATAAAAGCTATTAAATTTTTTAAAACTTTTGATTATGGAGTTTATTTTTTTATATATTAATCACATGATATACTTAGAAGTGTAAAATTACAATATACTTATAACATAAAAGTTACAAATTTTAATAAAACTAAAATAAAAGAAAGTGTATGAATGAGAGCAAGTCGATCTTAAAATCACATAATTTAATATTTTATATATATACATGGCATCATTTATTTTAAAATGTATTAAATATATAATAAATAATATAACATTAATATACCTCGCATTAATGTTTTATGAATTGAAGCATAATATGAGAAATAAGTTTCTACAGGAAGTTAAATTTTTTAAGAAGTTACTTTCTATGTGAATTTTTTAGAAAGTTCTCAATGTTATTTAGTTGACATAAAGGAAGTTATATTTTTTAGGAAATAGAAATTACCTAAGGAGAGAGTAGGTAAATAATTTCTCACATTCTATAGGTAATATAATTTTTTAAAAAATAATTTTTTATATTTTATAAATAATCAAATAACTTATAATTTTTTATTTTTTAAAAAATATAATTTTTTATATTTTTAACGCGAACTAAACGAAACGTGTGGATGGCAAACGTGAGCTCGAAATGTTCGGTGGGGTTTTACGGCTTTTGCATAGAAAAAGTTGTTTTCAATGTAATTAAACCTTAGACCTCGTGATGTGCGGTCGATCCTATGGTGTGTCTCAAGTTTTTCAACACTGGGCGTTGTCATTATTGAGTAGACCTTACCAATAAGCAAGCCAAACCACGGAAGCGTTTGTTTTTGACCAACCGATGCTTATATTAAAGAGAGAGTGTACCGAGCAGCAGTAAAAAGAAGTAGAGTCAAAACAAAGAAGTACTTGATATGGGTGATTAATATTTATAGAAAATATCACCTTAAAGTAAATTAATTATCACCGTACGAAAGTTATTTAAGTTTTTTTTTAATTAAATAGATCATTTTGAAGGTAATAATTGTTTCCAATTTATTATAATCGTTTCCCGTTATTTAATAATATCACTCGAATAGAATCATCTTATTTCTTGCAATTGGTCTAATCGTAGAATACTCTCGAGAATCGGTATTTTTTAGGATAGATGTGACAGTTAATGAGCCGAAGTTCTTTGTATAATGGGCTGATCTAGGTTAGGTTTAATCCAAGCCCAATAAAAACTCTTACCTAATTTGATATGAATATTTATCGGTTATTTTCATTGTATGCAATCATACTTAAGCATCATTTTCAAGACAATCTACTAATATAATTATAATATATATTTTTATTTTATTTAATATAAAAATTAATTATAAATTTTTATATTTTATAATTTTAAAAATTAATTAAAAATTAAAAAATTAATTTTTTATAGTAGGTTACTAACTTTCACATGAAAATGTGAAGATTAATAATCTCTATTTTTTTAATCAAACAAAAAATCACACAAATTATTTAAAAATAGTAATAAAATAATAAAGGGTATTATATTTAGTTTTTCATTACTAATTATTTTTAATGTAATAAATATATTTATTATGAAAATAAAAAATGAGCATAATTGACTTAAATATTTTAAATTTATATTTATTAATTATAATTAATTAAATATTTTTTATTATTTTATTATACTTAAATTGATAATTTGATTTTTTTCTTCGGATGAAAAAATGGAGATGGTTAACTTTAGCCTAAGGCCTTTTGTAGCTAATATATACAAGCGCTATAAAACTAATAAAAATAATAATTAATTTTTATATATTAAATAAAATAAAAATATAGGTTATGATGAAAGGATATAAAAAATTTTCCATCTTCAAATTATCCGTAAATAAATTTTTGTAAAACAAGATTCTAATTCTGAAGGATTGCTCAATAGTACCCGGAGATAAAATTCTACAAGATAGAAACTCAAGGGTAAAAATATATGTCTAACCCCTGTTTGTATTGAGTAGTAATTCTACTGTAGAAAATATATGTCTAACCTCTGTACTAAGTGATAATTCACTTAAGGGTGAAAATATATGTTTGATCCCAATTTAGTATTGAGTGATAATTTATTTAATACGTTAGATTATGCATTCAAATTCAAATATAACAAAAAATAAAATTTCTAAAATAATATCAAATATTACTGTACTGCTAAGATGATTATAAATTGCAGTGTATTCATAGTATTTTATTGTTATTTTTAAGCTGTTTTTGTAATGTATTGAATTTGAATATTTATCTTGTACTAAATTTAAATATTTTTTACCAAAAATAGTCAGTTTATTTATTATTGATTTTTTAATGTACAATATAAGATATTTATTTATCTTTGATTATAATACACACATCATATATTCAATTTATCCATTCAACAATAATAATAAAAATTTACATTATTATTAAGAACATTTGATTCAAATAATATTTAATATTCTTTAAAGGCTTTGTACTTTCCGTTATATTTAATATTTAATTCCTGATTATGCACTCAATGGTTTAGCCATTCGTACTATCACAAACGAAAAAAAAAATTACATTGCTAATTTCCCTGATTTTCCTCACCGTTCTTTTTAAAAATTTAACACTGAAATGTGTTTTTCTACTCATCCTTCAATCTATACCAGCTTATATATATAATCAACCATCAAATGATGCCCATCATATAATAAATTCTATATAATCAATTATTAATAACGAATTATTTCCCCATCATACTAATAAAATAATCACTTTTTTTCTTGTGAAAATTAATTTTAGTAGTTGAGCGTCTTATTCATACTTCGACAAGGTGCCAATTGGCATATCCTAGTAGATCAATTTGTAATCTTGGTGATGGGAGGACTGTAACTTGCAAATTATAATTTATTAAAAAAATTTAATATAAAAATTTTAAAAATTGGAAGTTATAAGCAATTTTTTAAAAATAAAGATATAAAATTGTAAATTTTTTTTTTATAAATTTCTTCATTTTTGATTGGCCAAAGCCACCCCACTTCGCCGCTGCTTGCGGGCAATTCTTAAGGAAAAGTAGAGTTATAGTTATACACACACATATATACACAAATATATATATATATATATATATATATATATATATATATATATATAAGTTTTATAATTAAATTTTAAATTTTTATATACATTTTATTAAGTTGTATAGATTTGTCATTCAATGACAATTCTTAATTTTAATTCAAAATTTAATTTTAGATTTAATTTTTGATACATATAATATTATTTTTTATCAATGAATTACTAATCTTGTTTTCAAATTTAGGTGTCATTTGTTTTATTGAAAAATATTTTTTTATAAAATATAATTATAAAATATTAAAATAAAAAAATAATTTACTTATTTAATATTAAATAAAAAATTTAAAAAAAATATTTTTTCCTATTGTAAAAGAGAATTTGTTTTCCTCTATTTCTAAATTTTTAGTATCATTTTTTTAATTATCAATATATATGACATATTATCTTTTTATTATTATATATATTGTTGAATCATGGATTCGAATCAAGCAAAATGGATCCATAATCCGATCTATGCCTCGACCTAAGAAATACTTATAAATAAGTAGAAGAAAAAAAATTTTAAGTTGGTTAGCAAATCATTTCGTCAGAATTTTTTAGGAATTCTCTCTCTTTTCTCTCTACGTATAAAAGAAGATTTAGTATGTAAATAAAATTATCTTTTCAAAATAATTGTTAATACGATCAGTAAAAATAAACATAAAAATATGTAATTTCTGTTGCATACTTCTAACATTTGGTATGTATGAATACGTTTCATATTCCTCTTATATTTTCAACATATATAAATAAAATTTTCTTATAAAAATATTTTTTGACAAAATAAGAGAGTATATGTTATATTTGAAAATAAGTAATGAAAACATTCTGAATTTTACAAACAACAACTTTCCGTGGAATTAATTATCTTGTATATGCCAAAGGAAATAAGATTCCAACTTCTATCTTGATTCATTGCCACACAAAGGTGGTCATGAAACCGAGAACAATATCAAAATTGGTGAAAAAAGTAACGTGGGTACGTATGGCTGGAGTTACCAGAATTTTTCTCTCTATTGTATCATATATATATATATATATATGTATATGTATATATATGTATATGTATATATATATATATATATATATATATATATATATATATATATATATATATATATATATATATATATTGAGATAAAAAACTGCATTAAAATCCCTCGATTGCTTTAATCATATCAAACACAAAGTAAGCAGGATTAGAAGAATGAAAATAAATATATAATGCTTAAAAAAATAGAGAAAGAATGGGATGAGTAACCCCCATTAAATTCGCATACGAATATTTTGTAAAATTATATAAAAATATCACATTTAAAAAATAAACATAAAAATGTAATTTATAATTTTTGTATAAAATAAAAATAACAAATCAGTTAACACAAATGTAATATTGAAAGTTTAAACTCAAAATATTAAAGAAAAATTTTCAAGGAAAATACATCAATTGACACTATATCATTAATTAAAGATAACTATTAATATTGAGAGTCTTTAACTCAATTGATATTTAATATCTTTAAAGGCAAGTTTAGTTCTTAAAATCTTAAATTCTTAAAAGAGTGTAAATTCCTAAAAATCTGATTCCTAAAAATTATATTCCTTTAAATATAACATTTATATGTTTAGTTTAATATAGATATTATTGGAAATATTTTTTTAAATTCTCAAATATATTATATTCTCATGTGCAATCCATATAATTATAATTCTAATTAAAATTATATAAATACAGACTCTTGATCATCTAATAAATTAATAATTTAAATTATTTTCAATTGACATGTGATAAATAATTTGACACATAAAATATTAAAATGGTTAAGAATATTAAATTTTAATATAATTAATTAAATCATATCTTGAAATAATCTAAATGAATTTAATAGAATTTCATTGAATGGTTTCATCTTGAACAATCACAACATTTCGTAACATCTCACAAGTAAGATTAATTTTTTGTTTACAATGATACAATTTATGTTACAATGTAATTTTTAACAAAGTTGTGATGACTCCGCCATAAGCAAAAATTGACCAAATATTTCACAAACATCTTGCAAGCTTACAACTCCTACCTTTCTCAAATTACTTCCACATTTCAAAACCTGAACTACTAGAGTAATAATCCTAACTCCAATCAAAACTCTTTATATTATTAATTGGAATTATTAAATGAGTTAGATAAGTTAACATATCTTAACATATTCATAAAAGAGTTGATTTGACATGGCACATTTGATTCAGATTTATATTAAGTTTATTTGAGGTGTTATTAACGCTTGATATGATACGAATTTGATATATGAACACAAATTACTCTCTTAATAAGAATACAAAAATTAAATTGAACTTCCATAATTCAACTTGTATAAATTTTTTTATAATTTTCTTTCATATAAAAATTAAACTTTTAAGAAAAAAATATATAAAACATAATTTAAAAGAACATTATAGGAATAAATATCAGTTTGCACTTTTACAAGTTAAAAAAAAATTAATGACATTAACTTTTTCATTTAAAATTGTAGTTCTATATAAAAATGAAAAATTATTAAAGGATTTTAAATACAATTTGGAATAATAAGATTTTGAATTTTCATATATTTATTGCATATAAAATTAAAATAAATTTATATTATTTTATAAAAAATTTTGATATTTAACATCAAAAAATTAATTTTATAATTTTTATGTTACTTTTTTTTATATAAATAACTTAAAATAATGCAAAATTAATAACAACAAATTAATGTAGATCTGTGAGAAATTTTTTTTCCTTCTTGATGGCTTCAGAAATAGATAATAAATGTCAAAAATTAATGACTTATTATTATGTTGTATAGCATGCAAAAAAATCTAATTTGTATTATAGAAATCTCTCAATAAAAGATGAGGTTAAAATTATTCTTTTATTTTAGTGTTAATATTCCCTTCTTGTGAGAATCTAAAATACTCACTTGCTCCTATAAAAATATTTAAGGAAAAAATTAAATTTTAAAATATTCTTGAGAATGTTATATTCTTGAATAGATTTTTAAAATTTTAAATCAAATATATACATGTAACATTCCTATGAAATATTTCTAGAAAAGAAAATATTCTGTAAATCAAACACCCTCTAAAAGTTTTGTACCTTCTATTATATTTAAAATTTAATTCCAAATATATATATACATATAATAATTTAATCTTTCTTATTATTAAAAAGGAAAAAAAAAGATAGCCATTGATGTTTATAAAATGGGTTAGATTTCTATGCGGGGCAAGCTGGGCTTGCTCAGGTTAATAAACAAATAATGATATGATAATTGATTAAGATAACTAATTTTAGATAAATTTAGGCCTGCCCACTGATTTCAAGTGAGGTGCCATATCTCTGAAATATTTTAAATTGTTCACTCAGTTGAATGTAGTTCATTGTAATAGTTGACCAAAAATTTAAGTAAATCAACTTTTTACGTCCCATCCAAGAACATAATTAATTATTGAAAATTAATTTCAATTAATTATTTTTTTAAAGAAAATGCTTGATTATTTTTAATTAATTTTATAAAAGATAATACGGTTATTTTGTGTAGATTAAATATAGAGTATAATTAATTATTCTCAATTTGTTTCATCATAAAAATTATCATAGAATTCTAGAATAAATTCATTTCAAGAAATTATTTTGGTTATTCGATACAAATTAAATGGTAACGTAATTTATAAAAAAAAATAATATAATATTCTAATTGAATTAAATTCATTTCAATATATATATATATATATATATATATATATATATATATATATATATATATATATTACTTTAATTATTTGGTCTAAATTACGAGAAGAACATAATATATTAACAAAATTAAATTTATTGAATATAATTTAATGCACAATTGATATCACACAGTTTTACATACGAGAAAGAAACAATCTAATCTAATTTAAACTAATAATTATTATGTATTCTTTTTTTTACAAGGAGCAGGGGTCAAAGGGGAGATGGGGGAGCTGGGGGAATGTGGGGAAGGGAAATCGAACTCCTTCCGTCCTTTTATGCCATTTAACCTTGAGGGCATGAAATTATACCATCCGTGAGGGCTCTCGGCAGCAATAATTATTATGTATTCAATTGTTCTGGACATTCAGGAGAACAGCATGCATGCGAGTTGCTGCACGTTGACAGAGTTACTGTGCCACCAAGAAAGGCCTCTATTTATATATTTCTCTCTCTTAGGACACAAGTTCCCGTATATAGATGGTTGAATTAATCTTATTTACCCCATCAATCGAGTAACCTTCTGAAGTAATCCTTTATCAGATTAGTAATTTCTAGGTGGAGAAGATCGCTAAGATCTCTCAATACCTTTAAGCTAGATCTGATAGCAGTCGTGACTAAGTTTTTACGACACATAAGTTAGTAAAATTTTAAAGAGAGAGTGCGTGAAGTGCAAAGTGTCAAATGAATTAAAAAATATATTTCATCATCTTTTATAGTAATCATTCAGAAGATTTTTAAAAAAATTGATTAATTATTTTGGCCAGGAATAATCAATCATTTTTTTATGAAGATATCTTCTAGATATAATTTAGATGTAACGGTCTTAATTGATTAATCAAACCGATCTTCATGATCATGTAATAATCCCACATACAATTTAATGATTCACTTTGAGAAATAACTCATTCATAGGGTGGGTCAACCCCTAATGGGTCATTTCTTACTTAACGGGCTTCTTATTGATATGTCAGCATATTTAAATTTTAATTATAAATTAATATTTAAATAATTATAAATTTACTTATTTTTATTATTCACAAATATAAATAAATTATTTGATTTATTACAAATTTTTAATATTAATTTCAATCCTTATATATTGTTTATATATGATTTTTATCTTTTCATTTATCAAATCATTAATCTGTTAATATAATTATAAATAAATGGATCAAATTAATTAAATTATTATTTATAAGGTATGAAATTGATACAAAATATTCATGTGAAATAAAATTGATATAATTGAAATTAATAAAGGATCAAAATGAGATTTTGGACTATTTTATATATACTACTTTCTTAAAAATAATTTAGTTAAATTTTTTTAATATAATGATGTAATTATTATTAAATTATATATAATTTTACATAATTATTGATTTCAATTTTTTAATGAAAATTTTCTTAATATTGTAGCGATGTATGTAAAACTTATTATTATATATTTGTATAATAAAACTTGTTACCACTTATACCACAAATCATACTATTTATATTTACTATAATGATTTCATATTTTTATAATATATATCTTTTTCATCATCATATTTTTTAAAAAAGATGGTGATTTAATTAAAAATAAATTTTTTATAATATTTTATACCTTGAATAATCTATTTTTATTTAAGTGATGCTTTAAAAATTAAATTGAATAACAAATTGGAAAAATTTTTATGTATGTATTATATATATGTATAGGTTAATTTTATTTTATTAACTTTTACTTTTAATATATAAAGAATTTAAATTCATTAAATAATTATATAATATAATGTTTAATATATTATAATATTTATTTTGTTGATGTATATTAATTTTATTATATAAATTTAATTAATAAAAAATTAAATAATTATTTATTATTTATAAATAACTATTATATTTTATTATATATTAAATTATTCCATAAGTAATTAAAAATATTCAAGAGCCTAGTGATTGAACTTTCTTTTATATATCTTAAGGTTAAGGATTTAACTCCTTTCTTTATTATTTTAAGCAAAATAATAAATGTACATACCTATATAATTTAGGAGTAGTTTTATATTTTTATATATATTTTATGAATTAGCTGATTGAAAACATTGGGATCTATAGCTTTTTTATTTCAATTGATTAAGGGTCAATCATCTGATTAAATAAGTTATTTACAAATATCTAAAGATAGTTGTTTAACTTGATCAATTAGTTAAAAAGCTTTTAGTTCAACTAATGAATCAACTATTTGTTAAACACTTTCAACATATAGATATTTGTGTTTTTTTATTATTTACCGTATTGTAACACATTGCACCTATTATAATTAGCATTATATATATTTACCACAGAAATAATATATTTAGTTATGACTTTATTTGCAGAATTAATTTATGGTATAAATAATGCTTTATTGTGGGTAAAGTTTTTTAACTTATATGATAGAACAAGTAAAAATTTATCATACGAAATGTGTTCCTGTAGTTTAATTGTGGCATAAGTAATATTTTGCTATAAATAAAGTTTTTTATATCACAAGCGATCCTTTATTATAGGAAATATGATTCTATAACTTAATTCATGATACAAATAATATTTTATCACGAGAAATGTTTTTTATGACATAAATTCTTTAGTTTTTTTTATACATTTGTTTGAAAATTTCTTGTATTCCTATGGCAAGAGGTAAAATTGCTATAATTTTTTAATTTTTATGACATAATTCATGATATAAGAATTAATTTATTGTAGTGATTATTTCAAGTTTGAATGCTCCATTTTTTATATTCTCCTTAATTTTGAATGGTTCTTCTTAGTTTAGACCTAGTTTACCTTTTTCTAAAATTTTACAAGGTACATCAGCTAGTTTGAGGACAAATGACCTTTTTGAGAATTCTTTCTTTCTGACTCTTTTATTAAAATAGCATGCTAGCTTCCTTTTATACCATTTGGTCCTAATTTGAACTATTTTTTGGATTTCTTGGATTTAGTCCAATTTTTATTTTCTTAGACATTCTTTTGATTCCTCATAACAATGTTCTATCCATTCATTAGCCTCTCTAAGTATGATCGATAACATGGCTTTCAAGCTATAACTTAACTTGATAGGACTTTCATTGCTAGCAAATTATGGAGTGGTTCTATCAAACTACAAGATACTTGGAAGCTCTTTTACCCAATCCCTTTTTATTTCTTCTAACCTTCTTTTTAACCTTTGGAGTATGATTTGGTTAATCAACTTTAATTAGCTATTGGATTGAGGGTATTTAACCAATGTGAACTATTGTTTAATTGCTAGTCTTTGAAAATCAAGGAAACATGTAAGATGTTTATTAATTTTATTGCATGAATAGATTTAAAAAGTAGGCAAAGTTACCCTTGGCCAAAGCTAGTAAATTTTTCAACTGTGAAATTGTGTTTAGTTATTAGAAACTAATGTTTCTGGTAAGTTGAACCTATATAGAAAAAGAGTTAGTTCCAAAGAGTAATATGTTTGATAAAACTATTATTTGTGGCTTTATCTACATATTATGGATTTCCTAAAGAATTTTATATGTTCTTTGACGTGATGATGCAAAAGATTTAACTTTGATCCATTTTGTAAAGTAATCAATTGCCACCATTAAATATTTAAGTTAACTAGGATCAATCGAAAAGGGGCCTAAGAGTTCAATCCCATTTTGCAAATGGTTAGGAAGAGAAAATAAGTTGCATTAGTATTGATGGTTGTCGCTGAGCTTTAGGAAATCTTTAGCACATGTCATAATTTTGATCAAGTCTAATAGCTTCCTTTTCCATTCTTGGACAATAGTAACCTAAGTAAGAAGCTTTTAAAGCTAAGGTGGCCTTAATCAAATGACTTTCACATATCCTTTCATCTAACTCTCTTAACATATAGTTTGCCTCTTCTAGATAAAGATAGTTTAAAAGTGGTATGTCGAAGCCTCATTTATGCAATCTATTATTATCTATGAAAAGATAAGCTACTTACCTTTAAAATTTTTTCATCTTGGCTTTGTTA
The DNA here is from genome assembly GCA_020226215.1 of Sindora glabra. Taxonomy (NCBI): domain Eukaryota; kingdom Viridiplantae; phylum Streptophyta; class Magnoliopsida; order Fabales; family Fabaceae; genus Sindora; species Sindora glabra. The sequence continues at coordinate 11,546,582 of CM035232.1, read as the reverse complement.
ATTGAAAGAGTCCTATTCTTGACACAAAGAAGAGTAAGGCAAGTGTTCAATCTATAGGATTTTTAATTCTTTTATGCTAGGAACATTGATTGATTTTTGCATGACTAAGCAATTATTGGCTTTTGTGCCTGCTAGTTTTACTAATGCATTTGCATTTTGATTTTCTAGTTAGGGTATCTTTATAAGCTTGTATTTGAATTTTTCCAACAGTGACTTCATTTTTTTCTATATAATCAAGAGTGGTTCCTTCACTTCCTATTCTTTTTCTAATTAAGCAATGGCCAAAAGTAAATCACTGCATATTTATATTCATTTGACCCCAGTTTTCACTACTAACTTTAAGTAGGTAATGAAAGCCTTGTACTCTATTTAGTTATTAATGGTTTTAAATTTGAATTTGATCGAGTATTCAAGGTGGATCCCATTCTTTCCTTTTCTGAGATTATTCTTACCTTACTTCCATTTTTGTTGGACAATTTGTCTATGTACATCATCCATTCAAGTGGTTATTTTATTTACTTTTATTGGGGCATCTCTGTAATAAAGTTAGCTAATGCTTGCAATTTAATTACTTTTCTTGGTTCATAGATGATGCTATACTCTGATAGTTTGATCGCCTAGGCCACTAGTCACCTTGCAAGATCAGGTTCATGTAACATCTATCTATCAATTTGTCCATTTAACCCATTATTTGGTAGCTTTGAAAGTAGGAGACAAGTTTTTTTGGAGGCAATTATGCTAGCTTTTTTATTTTTAGGTATGTGGTTATTAACTAATGTAGGGTTTTACTGGTGAAATAAATCACTTTTACACTTCTCCATCCTTTAACTAATAAGGCTTACTGTTACATTCATTATGGCTAAATATAAATAAAGTGTATCCTTCGATTTTGGTTGGCTCAATACTAGTAGAGTGGCAAGTAATCTTTTAATTTAAGGAATACTTTATCACATTTATCATTCCACACAAAATTTTTAGAATATTTAAGAATGCTATAAAATGAAAAGCATTATCCCCTAACTAGGATAAGAATTTGGAGTAGGAAGTCAATCTATCATTGAGCATGTATGTCTCTTTAATGTTCGAAGGACTCTTCATTTGAATAATTGCTTAGTACTTTGTTGGGTTCCCTTCTAACTCTTGTTCCATGAACATTGTGTTGGTGTGTGTCCTAGGAGTCAATCATAAAAATGATTGCAATATTACATAAAGTACTATATTTCATTTGGACAATATAATTATTATATTTTATTTTATTTTATTTTGTGCAAATTATAACTTAAATATAATAATTATTCTTAAAATAGCTTTATTATTCTTAAAATGCCTCTAGTCAAGTATTATTACGAAAAAGATAGTAATAATATATTGAGACTAACATGTATAGTAATTGATGATTATGAATCATGGATATGTGATATCAAGTCAATACATAAGTACATTGTTAGTGAACAATGTATTGGACTGACCCACTATGAGAATACTTCATGAATAAATGTGTCATTAGTTATTCTCATATGATCACAAATACACATAGTCCTTTGACCTGAAGTCACTACAGTTCCCTATATGAGGAGTTACTCACTTTGATGTTGTCCTATGTCACCTTTAATCAGGATGACGAGTAGGACATTGATTGGATGTGTCATGAAACATGCAGAGGGAAGTGAGTTATGTAGATGGAATTTTGTTACTCTTGTAAAAAGAGAGATATCCTTGGACCCCTTGATTAAGCGAAACTTAAAAATATATGGTCATACTCAATTTGATCAATATGTGATATTGATAATTTGTTTTAAGTCTACTTAATATCAAGAAATACAAATTGAACATTGACGAGGATGACACACACCATGCTTCCAATTCAATTTGGATATTATTATAAAAGGGATTATGATGCAAAGCGTTGATCATATATTAGGTAGATGTCGAATCACAAACATTCTTACTACTTAAGTGGCAGTGATGTATTGCTAGATACCGCTCACTGTTTATGACCCAGAATGAGTCATTATCAATGTAGTAAGAACCTACATGATCACACAAAAAGAGTAGGAATAAGATAATTTTAATTAGGCTTTAGTTGGACTAAAATCTAAGTAATTGGACATATTTTCATGCATATATATTATTATTAAGATAATAATAATTTCTCACGTAATATATATAATATTATGTGATATTATTTAATATTAAAGTAATATCAAATAATTACGTTATTAGATATTAGATAATTATATTATGAGATAATATTATTATATAAAATAAGATAATTATATATTAATTTAATATTAGATAATTATATTATGAGATAATGTAATTATCTAATATTAGATAATAATAGATAAGTCCTATCTCTTCTCTCTCTTTCTAGGATAAGGATAAAGTAATAGCTGTTTAGTGTGATTATGATTTTTTGAAGCATTATCCTAGTAGGATTAGGATTGTGACATGCCTTAGTTCTATAAAAAGAATTTGAAGGGAGCACATAATACACATGCTCAAAAGCTTCATCAAATCCTAAAATCACTCTAAAAACGTCCAATCCAATCCTAGTGAGAAAAACGAACCCTAATAGTTTCGTCGAGCGGAGAGATCGTTGTTCACTCCGTGTGGATACCGTAAAAATGTTGTACATTTGAACGGCATTTAATTCGTGAATCAGTCTCTCAAAAGAAAGAACACAAACACGAGCAAGGTAAAACTCTAACTTTGATTTATGCCTTTTGCATGGATCCTAGGTAGATTCGGATCAAAATATAAAAAATTTCGCTACGTATGTTGATCCGTAACCTAACACATTGAACATAAGAAATTTCCTATTTTTACTTTGATGTACATTTGTTCGAATTGTGTCACATTTCATACTTTTTGAGTGCTTCAAATGTTTTCTCGGTATCTTTCTAAAGCTGTTCATTGATGTTTGATTTGATGTTTATATTATCAATATAAACTTTCATGCTTCTTCCTATTTATTCAACAAAAACTATATTGATCATACGCTGGTAGGAAGCACCTACATTTTTCAAATCAAACGACATTACTTTGCAACAAAACACTCCTTGATTTGTTATGAAGGTTGTTTTGTCTTTATTGTTCAGATGCATCTCTATTTGGTTATATCCCAAAAAATCATCATTAAAGTTGAGAATTTTGAAGTCTAATAAGTTGTCAACTAATTGATTAGAGTAATAATCTTTGGGACAAGCTTCATTGAGATTGTGTAATCGACACACATCCTCCATGTTCTTTGGGAGACACCTAACCAGAATACTAAGATCAGACCGATAAAAATGAATTAATGTTGTGCAAACAAATAGTTTAGTTTGTACAAGTATTGGTAGGAACTGATATCCAGTTTCCAGGACCGTGTTAAAGAGACCAAGACGATATCTTCTTCAGGGGTCCAAGGGCCTTTCTTAACCCCGATTTTGTCACAGCAAGGCGGTCTTCCCATTATTATATCCAGCTTTTTCTTCTGCAGAATACAACTGGCCTTCTTCTTAGGAATGTAGAGATTGCCAGTATATATAGAGAGGGAAAAAGAACAAGAAGAGCGGTTTAATCGCTGACCAAATTAAGACGAAAGAGTAAAAATTTGCACCAAGAGAGTCAAAACGGACAGCAACGAGAGCATTTACTCATAGATTGCAAAGTCAGCCTATGCGCGAATAAAAACATTATAATTTACGCACGTATCCTTGGGGCATTCATTAAACAAAATTGAAGAAAACAAACCATCGTCTGGTTACGGTGGTATCGGAAGGGCAAGCTTCTCTCAATTTTTCAAGTTTTGATGTTGGTCACTAATTGTAAAAAAGTAAAATTTTTTAAGAAATTTTATTTCCTATAGATTTTACAAAATTGCTTATTTACATATTTTTAAAAAGAAGAATTTCTCATATTTTTAATAGATAGTAGTATAAAATTATTCTTGTCTAATTTAACTAATAATTAATTTAATTTTTTTATTATTTAAAAATTATAATAAATTACCTAAAATAAATATTAAATATTATATCATAAATCTAATTATAATAAAAATATATTTATTATATATGCGTATTATATTATTTTATTCATTATTTTATAATTATTATTTTAATATTCAATTGTGAGAATAAAAAATTGTATATATATTATCTACATTATATGAATTTGATAGAATTAATCATTTAGCTGTTTTTTATTTAATTATATCCATTTTAATTCTATTAAGATAATTTGAGATATATATTTATATAAAACATACTAATTTTTGTATAAACCTATTATATTTTTATAGTAAATTAAAAAATAAGAAATTACTAATTTAATAAAATTATGGTGGAGAAAAAAATTAGAAATTTGGTTTCAAAAGACATAATTAGAAATATTATTTTGCATTTCTTATATTACAATTTTGAAAAATGTAGTAGTCATTTTAATAATATTTTTTAGGAAGTTTTAATTTAAACCAAATAAAATATACAAATTTAATTCCAAGAAAGTATCACTTTCTTTATACCAACTAAACAAACAACTTTAAGTACTTACTAAAAAATTCATAAAAGAATTTATTTTTAAAGAAGTTCAACTTTCTATATGATTTAATTTTGTCTGCAAACCAGATGAATCCTTAAGTTATATAACCTTACAAGTTTTCTTTTTATACACATTTCTAAGAATTTGTAAAGATCGGTAATCCCTTAAGATAGATCTGATAGTCAATGAGCTGGCCTTCTAACATAATAAGCCAATCTATCTTAATTGAATTAGGATCGATTTAGACCCAAAAACGGATATGACCTGGCTCAATATAAATATTTATCAATCATCTTCGTTGTGTGTAATCTCACTCAAGACAAGCGTCATCTCCAAAACAATTTATTGGTGCAATTACAATACAAATTCTTATTTTATTTAAAATTTAAAATTTATTACAAAATTTTATAATTTTTAACATTTTAAAAATTAATCAACAGTTAAAAGATCATTTTCTCTTAATAGCAAATTACTAACATTCACATAAAAATGTAAAGATTAATAATACCCACTTTCTTAATTAAATAAAAAAACTATACAACTAATTTAAAGGTAGTAATAAAATAATAAAGGATATTATATTCAATTTATTACCACTAATAATTTTTTAATTTAATGAGTATATTTATTATAAAGATAAGGAAAAATGAGTAGAGTTGACTTGAACATTTTAAATTTATATTTTTATAATATAATAATTTAAATATTTTTTTATTATTTTTTTATTTTTAAATTAACAATATAATTTTTTTCTTTAATCGAAAGAATGGAGATTGTTAATCTCCGCATAAGCCCCTTTCTAATATATATAAGTGTTTATAAAAGTAATAAAAATAATAATTAATTTTTATTTATTAAGTAAAATAAAATATATGTTATGTTGAAAGCATATAAAAAATTCTCCATCTTCAAAATATTCGTAAATTTTTTTTTGAAAAACAAGATTCTAATTCTTAAGGATTGTTCTATAGTACCCAAATATAAAACCCTACAAGATAGAAACTCCTTAAAAGTATATGCCTGACCTTTCTTTGTATTGAGTGGTAATTTACTTTAAAATATATGTTTAATCTTTTTATTGAGTGATAATTTATTTAACAATAAAAATATATATATCTAATGCTAAATTATTATTAAGTGATAATTTATTTAATGTACATATGTAATATTTTGTATTCAAACTCAAATATAACGAGAGATAAAATTTTTAAAATAATATCAAATATCACACTATATTATCAAAGTGTCAATAAATTGCAATGTAATAATAATATTTGAATGTTATTTTTTGAGCTCCTTTTTTTAATGAATTGGATACGGATATTTATTTAATACTAAATTAAATTTTTTTGTTAAAAAATAATCAATTTATTTATTATTTATATTTTTTAAATGTACTATATAAGATATTTATTTATCGTTGATTATAATACACGCATCATATATTCAATTTAGCTATTCAACAATAACAACAAAAACTTACATTACTAATTTCCCTCTCTTTCTTCGCTGTTCTTCTAGAAAATTCAACGTTCAAAAGTACTTTTCTGCTCATCCGCCAATCCATAATAGCTTTATATATATATATATATATATATATATATATATATATATATATATAATCAACTTCATATGACGTCCAATGTATAATAAATTCAATATAATCAATTATTTCCCTCATCATACTAATAAATGACCACTTTTTTGGGAAAAATAATTTTAAAATTAAGTTTGGTAGTTGGCCGTCTTATTCATACTTCGACAAGGTGATCGGAGGGCTGTAACTTGCCGATTTGGTGAGCGGAATCCGCTTTAAAATACCCTTCAATTCCCGTTTGTATTCCTTGCAGGCAGAAGTAATTCTACACCAAAAATATTATAGGGATTGAATTATAATTTATTAAAAAATTTAAAGGTTATGTATATTTTTTTAAAATAAAGATGTAAAATTATAAAAAAAAGAAATTTATTAATTTCTTCAATTTTGATTGGCTAAAGCCGCCCTCCTTCACCCCCGCTTGCAGGCAATTCTCATGGAAAAGTGTAGTTCTCGAGAGATTTTTTTTAAGAAAAAAATAGTAGGTACTAAAAATATATTTTAAAATTGAGTTCTAAATTTTTTATATTTATTGAATTGAATTTTATAAATTTATTTTATTATTTTATGTTTAATAAATTTAAAACTCAATTTTAAATCTTATTTTCAATATATATAATAGTACTTTTTTCTTAGCATTGATTTACCAATTTTTCTTCAAATTTATATTTTATATTTGAAAATAAGAAATGAAAATGGATCTTATAAACAACAACTTTCCTTGCATAGAATTAATTATCTTTTCTTGTATATGCCAAAAGAAATAAGAATCCAACTTCTATTTTGATTCAATTGCTACACGAGGGCGGCCGTGAAACCGAAAACAATAGCAAATATATCTCTCTATTGAATCATATCCTTTTGTTTTGGGAAATAAACAAAAAATCATTAAAGTCACACGGTTGCCTTAATCTTATCAAACACTGGCAAGATTAGAAGAATACCAACAAGGAGATAATCCAGTAAAAATTTATTGATCTTAAATAAACTTGATCTATAAAAAAATTACTAATACTCTATTTTTTAAAATGGTTACACCACTTAATCATTATTTTTTTAAAAAATAAATATAATAATGCTTAAAGAAAAAAGAGAGAAAGAATAGGAAGAGGTTAATGGTAAAATATGATGTGCAGTTTGAGGCGTGATATAGATTATTGTTCTTAAGGAATTATCTAAATCTCTTGTGCAGAGCTTGAACCAACAATTCTCTCAAAATTCAATAGACTTTTCTATCTTGAAATTGCATGATCAGAGTAGGAAGCAAGCAATAAGAAAATGAAATTCAGCAAGTAGAAGAAGAGTGTTTTTTAGAAAGTTATTGTTGATATGTGTGTTGTGTAAAATGAAAAGAATAATATACAATTCCCTCAAAATTCAATAGACTTTTCTATCTTGAAATTGCATGACCAGAATAGGAAGCAAGCAGTAAGAAAATAAAATTCAGCAAGTAGAAGAAGAGTGTTTTTTAGAGAAAGTTATTGTTGATATGTGTGTTATGTAAAATGAAAAGAATAATACACAATTCTCTCAAAATTCAATAGACTTTCCTATCTTGAAATTGCATGATCAAAATAGGAAGCAAGCAGCAAGAAAATGAAATTCAATAAGTAGAAGAAGAGTATTTTTTAGAGAAAGTTATTGTTGATATGTGTGTTGTGTAAAATGAAAAGAATAATATACTATTTATAGGCTGAGAAATCTAGCCATTGAAAAATAATCGTTGAAAATATAACCATTGGAAATATGGCTGTTAAAAATATGACTATTTAAAATATAGTTTTTGGGAAATAAATGTTCAAATAAATCCATTAACATTTTAAATTTTATTAAAGTTAAAATTTGATTTATCATATAAAATTTGATTTATCATATAAGTATCAAATTTTGTAAAATAAAAATTATTTTAATTCTAGTTTTGTAAAAATGAGCTTAGGCTTAACCTCACTTCTTATTTATGTATAAAAAGGTAAATCCACCATTTTACATTAACTTTGCCCCCACCTCATGTACGTGAACCTACCACTTTTTTCCTTAGTCACTTTATAAAGGAGAAGTTTCATATATAAATTTTTTCTTAAAGCCAAACGTGTTTGATTGATGTGGAACTTAGTCTTTTGAAATATTACTCAATGTACAATAATCCTCCATAAATTTCAAAAGACTTATAAAAGAAAATTAAAAAATAGGTAAAGAATCTTTGTTAAGTTCTCAAATAAATATAAATTATCGATTTGGTGTCTTTATAGGCTATGAACTAAATCTAGAAAGAGAGAGACATAATTTACAAAGTTACCGATGAAATATTTAATTTCTATGAACTAATAATCTCTTATTATAAAATAACAATCTCACCAATCAATTCACATTTGTAACTCATTTTCCTGTGCAACATGATTTTGCACTAATAGGCCATATGTATGCTTAGTAATTCGTTATGCTCTAGAGATCTTGCCACTATCTTGTAAGAGTGGCCCTACTCTACACTTATATAGGTAAATCCATCAAGTGTACACTACAATTAAATATACCACCTATAAGAGTTATGGAATTCATTAAGAGTCAAGCTCATCCTTATATATAATTTGTAGTTTTAAAGCATTAATCACATGCACCATAGGAAAGACACATAAAATTAATTCTAGTCCTTTCACAACTAATATTAACTTATTATTACCTATATGGACCTACTTCATAAGATCACTAATCATATAAGTTGAGTTACTATCAATGTTAATTTCTTAAAATGGCTTTAGTTCTATTCCCCTCAATATATCAATTATTTGTTTTCTACCTAATGGTTTCATTAAAGAATTAGCCAAATTATTTTCTAACTTCACATAACTTATAGAAATTATTCCATCTTTAAGCAATTGCTTCACAACATTATGTCTCAATTTAATATATCAATTTTTACTATTGAAAGCTTTATTCTTTGCAATAGCTATTGTTGATTAGCAATCACAATGTATAAATACCAAAAGTTTTGGTTTTATATCTAGTGATATATTACATAAGAAATTTTTTATTCATTCAACTTCACTTCCAGTCATCTTAAGAGTCACGAACTCTGATTTCATGATGGATCTAGTTATAATTGTTTGCTTGGATGATTTCTAAGTCACTATACCACCACTAAGGGTGAACACAAAACTTTTAGTAAATTTTGTCTCATCTGAGTTAAAGATCCAATTAGTATTATTGTATCCTTCTAATATAGCAGGAAATCCACTTATACAAAATATCATAATTCATTAGATATTAAATTATTCTAGTCATGTTCAAAAGATATTTTTAATTCTAATTTTTTTATAAAGATACAAAGATTAAATTTGCTTTAATATTAGGCACGCAAAACATCACTTAAAGTTAGGGTTTTGCTAGATGTGAATTTTAAAAGTAATTTATCTTGTCCATGAACCTTTACAATTTTTGAATCTCTAGATCTTCTCCATCTCATATTGGTGAAAAAAAAGTAAAGGCTTTTGTATTAGCATAGATGTGCCTTATAATACTTTAGTCTACAATCCAATGTTTCGCATTGACCATAATATTTGCTTGGGAAATTACTACCACATTTATGTTATATTTATCATCTTCAACTAAATTTTCTTTAAATTTTGGAGGATTATTATTTCTCATCATTTTCTTATATTGAGGTGCATGATGTTCTGACTTACTACAAAAATAATAGTTTCCTAATTTTTTTTAGTTAAGTATTAGCTTTATAAGGAGTACTCAAGCTTTTCCTCTAAATACCTAAATTTCTTAAGAAGTTTTTTTTTTAACATAATGTTGTTGAGCTAACAAAATATCACTATCTTTTCTTATGATTTTAATTTTCAAGATAATATTAGCTTCACCCATATCTTTTATATCAAAAATTTGAGTTTTGGTCTCACATATTATATTAAAATTAGTGCCAAAAACAAGAATATTATTCATATATAAGTTAATGATCACACATTCATTGTTTTGACATTTTATGTATACAGATTTATCCACTTCAATACATGAAAAATCATTGTTTATTAAAATTTGATCTAATTTCTCATGCGACTGTTTAGGGGCCCCATTTTAGACCAACCAAAGACTTTATTAATTTGTAAACCTTTTTTGTTCTCACAATCCTCAGATTGTACTATATAAATTTCTTCCTTTAAATCTCCATTCAAAAAGCAATTTTCACATCTATTTGATGTGCATCTAATTTAAAAATGGAAGCTAAAGCAAACAAAATATAAATTAAAGAAATCCTTGTTACCATGTAAAAATATCAAAGTAATCAATTTTTTATTTTTTTGTAAAATCTTTTTGCAACCAATAAAGTTTTATATTTTTCAATTAAATTATCAAGAAAAATTTTTTTTTTTAAAATTATTTATAACTTATTAGCTTTGCTTTAGGAGGCAAGTTTACTAGCTTCCAAGTTTGATTTTATGAAATTGATTCAAGTTTTATTTTGATTACTTTTTTAAAATTTTTGCTTCAAAATATGTTTAAGGATCATTATCAATAATAAATATAAAAATTATTTCCAAAGAAGGCTTATTTTCTTTGTCTTTTACTTATTCTTAAAACTTCATCGATTAATTCTAAATTAGTTAGAGATACATTTAAAGTCTTTGTTATATAAGAAATTTTATCACATAGTAGATAAACTTATTTAAAGAATTTAATATTCTTTGTCTCCATTTGTTGTATTGTAGTCAATCAAAAGTTTTTGAGCTGTTTTTCTTTTCTTGGGTCTAAGTTGTAAAACTTCAACTAAACACCCCTACATTTTCAAATATTATAAATTAGGCACATCACTTTTTCACAATTCATAAAATGTTTTCCCTATTCTCTTATAGGGTATCCTATCTATAAGTGACATGCAGAATGAATTTATAAACATCAATAATATTGGCTAACATGTTAATTGATAATACACATCGAATTAAGATAAAGCCCATTCAAATATGTTAAGTGAATAAAATAATAAGTAAATATATTGACATAGGCTTAGATAAGCATGTTTGTCATATATAAATATCTTTACCTTCAAAGTTAGGAAAATAAGATTCATTACATCTAAAAATGTTGATTAGTTAATATTTATGATATGAGAAATATACCATTTATGATCTCAATAAAAGCTTCTTAAGCAATCTATAGATAAAAGGAATTTAAATTTATTTCAAACTTCAAAAGTATAATGTAAACCTTCATAAAGAATTAAAGTAAATTTGCATAGAGGATTTAAGTTAAACATGAAATCAAAAACTACTAAAGTAAAATGCTACTTTTATTTTTTTTTCCTTCCATGCTTGTATAATGTACTATTAATAAAAACCGAACATGTTAAGTCATGCAAGAAATTGTGAAGCAAGTTATTAAATAGTGATGTTCACATATATAGTAAAAGTATTTTTTGATGAGAACAAATTCTTAAATAATATAACTCCTAAAAGATAAATTAAAATATAAATAAATAATTAGATATCATTTTTTTTAAATTGTAATTGGAGGTTTAATAGCACTGCACATGTATAATATTAATATACCAACTGGCAATAACAATAAAAAATTTTAATGTTAAAGTAAAAATTGAGTAAAATACCTACTTACCTTCATCCATAAGTCTCACATTACAAGTAACTTGGATCATTGAAGGCTTTTAATTTATTTATGTAACCTCATTTATAAATAGTTAAGGAAATTAAGTCACAATTGTCTTACAATGGATCATAACGTTCTAGATCTCAAAAAACAAACACAAATGAAAAGAATGGTTAAAAAAGTTATATCATATAAATTGTAAATATAATGAATTAGAAATTATTTTTAAAAACTTATGTGTAGAAACATTATCCACAAGATTACACTCGAGAAATAATTCCTCAAGATTGATTGTAAGATATGGACATATAGTTTGAGACGTGATACAGATTATTATCTTTAAGGAATTATCCAAGCCTCTTATATAGATCTTGAACCAGTAATTATCTCTATATTCAATAGACTCTTTTGTCTTGAAATTATATGAGCAAAATAGTAAATAGATAGTAAGATGAAACCTAATTAGTAGAAGAGTGTTTTTAGAAAAAGTTATTGTTAATATGTGTGTTGTGTAAAATGAAAGAAATAATATATTATTTATAGGTTGAGAAATCTAGTCATTAGAAATACAACCATTAAAATATAGCTGTTGGAAATATGATTGTTAAAAATATAATCATTGGGAAATAAATGTTTAATAGTCATTGAAAACAAATATTCAAATAACCATTAGAAAATAAATATTCAAATACATCTATTGACATTTTAGATTTTACCAAAGCTAAAATTTAGTTTCTTAAATAAGCATCAAATTTTGTAAAATAAAAATTAATTTAATTATAGTTTTGTAAAAATGGTTGTGGGCCTGGTGTCACATTTTATTTAGCGCGAAGGGACAAATTTATTGTTTTATACTAACTTTAGCCCATCTCATACACACGAGCCTACCACTATTTTTGTTACTTTATAAAAGAAAAGTTGTATATATAAACTTTTTGTTGAGGCCAAACTTATCCAATGTGAAACTTAGTCTTTTGAAATACTAGTTAATGTACAACGGAGGTAACCACCATTAAATTCCCTAATGAATACTTTTTAAAATTATCTAAAAACATTGCATTTGAAAAATAAACATCAACAATGATATTTAAGATTTTTGTATAATAATAATGGGAAATTAATTTTTATCCATCCGCAATTCTATTAATTTTTACTTTTCCTACTTGTATTTTTAAATCTTATAATTTATCCAAATATACTTTCTAATGTTAATACTTTGTCCACTTAAACTTTTTTATTTAATTTTAAATAAAATATTCTATAACAAGTGAGTAAAGTGAATTTAGAAAAAACTACAAGAAAGTAAATTATAATTTTTTTTATATTTGTGTGAATTGATATTTAATATTTCTAATTAGAACTAAAAAATATATCATTCGTGTCTTCTTAATTTAGATTTATAAACTATATGTTATTATTATATGCTTTACAAGATTAGTATAACTGAATTTCTATTGAAAAATATTGACAACAATTTACCTATAGAAAAATTATATTTTATCAATATGTGATTTCATTCAATGTTATTTGAATCATATAGTATAAAGTTTTCTATTAATGATTGAACGGAAGAAAATTAGTAAAGAAAATGTTAACGATTTAAAATACGAGGAAGTAAATTATAATATTTAAAAATATATGTAAATTAAATAAAAATTGATGAAATTATATATAAATAAAATATAATTTTTAATAATAAAAGTGACAAGTCATTTAACATTAAAAATTTAAACTCAAAATGTTAAAAAAATTCAGGGAAAATATATAAAACGACACTATATAATTAATCAAAGATAGACACTAATATTTGTAAAATGGGCAACACTTCCGTGCCAAGAAAAGTTTGTCAGGGCCTGCTCAGGCTGGTTAATTAACAAATGATGATGTGACGTGTGATAAAGATAACTAATTTTAGATAAATTTAGGCCTGCCCACGGATTTCAAGTGAGTTGCCATATCTTTGAAAAAATTTAAATTGTCCACACATTTCATGGGAGGGGGTGTAAATGGAGGGGGTGGAAATAGAGGGGAAGGAAATGTAGGTGAAAGTAATTTCACCTGGGTTGTTTGGAATGAGTGAAAATAGGAGGGGGAGTAAATATGGGTGAAATGAATTTCTTTTGTTTGGAATGGGTGAAAATAGAAGGGAAAGGAAATGTGAATGAGTGAAATGACTAAAATATCCTTTTGTTATATTATGTTGATGTAGTTATAATATTATTTTATGTTAAAAATAAAATTTAATTAAAATTATATAAAATAAAAGAGAAAAAATATTTTTATTAAAATTTTTATATCTAATGGTGAGCATACAAATTATTATTTTATTATTTTAACATTTTATAATTATATTCTAATAAAAAATATTTTTCATTAAAATGGAGAAAACTTGGGACTCGACAATTGTTTTATGTTGGTTTACAACCGTTATTGCAATGGAATCTGGAATGAGTCAAGCTTTGAGGCAGCACCGAATTTTCCCAGCGTGATGAAATATTATTATACCAATGTTTCATGTGAACGGGGATACTCACGTAAGACAAAGGTTGCGGAGGGGTAGTGTTGGGAAGACGCGTTTGCGGAGGGGCAGTGTTTGAAAAATGTTTGCCGTTTCACCCGTTTTCACCTTAAAATTGAGGGGGGAGGAATTACGCCTGGACCCCACAAATTTTTTCACTCACATTTGCACTCCCCTCAGTTTTCACCTCACTGCCAAACAGGTGAATTTGACAAATCACCTTCATTTTCACCCTTGCAATTACGCCCCCTCCTAAAAACGCCCATTCCAAACACACTGTAAGAGTGGAATACTTGGTGAATTTGTTTAGATATGGATGAAAATTTTGATTGCTGCCGTTATCGATTACAGTGAAGCCAATGAAATAATCATTGTGCCCTTTGAGTCTGCCCATGCGAAGAAAAATTACACTAATTAATTGATTTCTCTTGAGATGAAAGGTCCACCCAATCAAAACTAGCATAATCAAGCATAAAAATTTAAAAATTATCATATTTTAAAGTTAAAAATTAAATTTATAGTTAACAAAAAAATTTATAGTAAAAATATAAATTATTTTTTATTATTTATTTTATTATATGCTTTTTTTAATGTTTATTCCTAGTGCTTATTTAATTATATTTTTTATTTTTACTATATTATTTTACAATTTACATGCAATTTTTTATTTACTTTCTTGTGTTTTTTATTTTTTATAGAGTTTAAATTTTATTTATAATTAATATAAAAAATTTTATACTATTAATAAGTAAAGAGATGATATGTAATTAAAAAGTTAATAATTTTTATCAATAATAATATTTTATTAGTTTTTATTAACAAAACAATATATGAATAGGTTATAGTATAAATTTGATTTATATTGACAATAAATTAAATTTAAATAATTTTTTATATTCAATTTTATTATTTATAACTCAGATACTAATATTATTAATTAATATGGCTATAACAAAATATATTTTATTGTTTATTATAATAATATTTTAAATATGATAAAATTTTAATATAAAAATTATTAATTCAATTAATCAATTATGTGCTTATTTTTTGATAAAAATATTTAAAAATTAAAATTAAAATTATTTTTTGATTTTATAAATATTTTCTTAAATTTAATCGTCAAGTGTTATATTACAAGTTAAATACACATCAATTGAGATTTCATCAAGTTTTTACAATTCATGTATTATTTTACTTCTACGATTTATTCAATCGCATATTTTCCTTTTTTTTTTTTTACTAATGTTGTTTACATCTTATACGCCAAATTACTAAACAATGTAATACAACATAATATTTTTAGTTACAAAAATATTTTAAATTAATTATATATTTTATTTTTTACTTTTATTACTTTATAGCTTATGCATCAATTTTCTTCATTTTTTTCACTATATTATGTTTTTCATTTTTTATATTCACTTTATATATTTGCAAATTTGACTTTAATATCACAAAATATAATATGATGTATTTTATTTTTTAAAAATATATAAATAAATTAAACAATTAATATATAAGTTACTCATTGAATTGATTAATTTCATACTATATTTCTTATTAGAAACATATTAAAATTAAAATCAAGTCTATATTTATCTAAATTTATATTTTCTTAATATCAATTTTCACATGTTACTTCAAATTAAATATACATCAATTAAATTTTTGTGAATACTTTGTAACTTGTATACTATTTCTCTTCTTTTTATATACTCCATCATATGTTTTTCATTTTTTCATGTTCAATCCTATTATTCACAGTTCAAATGCTTATATTACTTTTTAATATAAATATAACACAATATAATTTTTTTATTATAAAACTTAAATAAGTGAAAGTTTCAATTTAACCAAATTATTTAATTATATATTGTATTTTTAAATCTTATTATTTTGTAGTTCATGCACTATTTTTTTAATTTTTCTTTCTCCTTTGCATGTTTTTACTTCATTTTTTTATATCCACTCTTATTATTTATAACTTAAATGTTAATATCATTAAATAATATAGATAAAATATAATATATATAATTATTTTAGAGAAATATTTTAAATAAATTACAAATTTATTATAGAAATTATTAATTCAATTTTCTTATGAAAACATTTAAAATTTTAAATAAAACCTATTTATTTTAATTTTTCATTATTTTTATATCAATGTTTTAATTTATATTTCAAATTATTTTGTTATAACTTTTGGAGTTACATTATATAACAACAACAACCCAAAGTAGATCCTTTCTTTTTGTATTTTTGTATTTTTCTTAATTAGAATGAAAATTTTTAATTTACATAAATTTTTATTATTGTATATATGGAATTTTAGATATTTTCTTTGTCATGCCAAATCTTTTATTTTTATTTTTCTTTCTCTTTGTTCCGTAATCCATTCTTTTTACCTTCTTTTTATATTGTAAAATAATTAAATATATAATATAATAAAAACAATAAAAATTATTATTAATATTATGTATAATATTATAATTATAATAACTTAAATAAATACTACTAATAATAAATTATATTATATGCCATCTTTTAAGTGCATAAGAAAATATGCCAAATAGTAATCTTATTTAACATCTAAAAATTCATTAATATATATAAATATTTTTTATTTTATTATATTTTAATATTTAATGTATTATATTTTTATATGTTATACTTTGTTATATTTTAATATTTTATACTTTATTATTATAATAATTATTATTAGATCAATTTTCAAAATGAAATTAGTGTAATTTATTTAGGTTATTATCATAATATTAAATATACTTGATATTTTTTAATAAAATTATAAATTTTCATGATTACATCATTTTTATAATTATATTTCAACTTGTATTAAATTTTATATTATAATTTTTCTAGAATATAAAAATATTATTATTTTAGATTTTTACGTATAAATATGTCTTTTTTAAAGAAACTCTAATCCTATTATATTATTTTTTAATTAAAGAACTCATACATATATATAATTATATTAAAATAATCTTCCAAATATTAGGAGAAAGTTATAGTTAAAAAATTAATATTATTTTATTTCTTAATAATAAAAAATATTTTAAAAATAAAGCGATAATTATTTATAATTTTAAATTAAAAATTATATGATAAAGTAATAAATAAGAAAAAGAATTAAATGTAAATATAATTTTATCCTTTTAGTTTAGCATTAACATTTTCATCTCATAAAAATATGAGATTCCCACTTCTCCCCATAAGAATATTTTGGAAGAAAGTTGGGTAAAAAATATTCTCAAAAATATGATATTTTCAATTTTTTAAAAATATTGAACTAAATATAAGAATGTAATATTTCCTGAAACATTCCCAAAAATGTAAAAAATATTTCACAAATCAAATGTTACCTTAAAGCTTAAATATAATTTATTGAATTAGTTGACTAAAAAATCGAAGTAAATCAAAATTTTACGTTGAATCCTAGATCATAATCAATTATTCAAAATTGATTTTATTTGTTAAAATTTTTTAATTCAAATAATATATGATATTTTTGGTAGATTTTATGTCTTCTATTATATTAAGAATTTAATTGCTAATCTTTTTATACTCTGTATATTTAGTAGTTTAATCACTCTTATTATTACAAAAATCACTTTTATTATTACAAAAAAATTAATTTCAATTATTCAGTTTAAAGAAAGTGCATGATTAATTTTCAATTAACTTCATAAAAGATGATATGGTTATTTTGTGTAGATTAAAGATAGAGTATAATTAATTATTCTAAATTTGTTTCATCATAAAAATTATCGTAGAATTCTAGAATAAATTCATTTCAAGAAATTATTTTGATTATTACATATAAATTAAATAATAACATAATTTATAAAAAATAAATATAATATTTTAATTAAATTAAATTCATTTCAATATATATTAATTTACTTATTTGGTCTAAATTAAGGGAAGAACATAATTTATTAACTAAATTAAATTTATTGAATATAATTTAATGCACAATTGATATCAAGCAATTGTACGTGTCAGAAAGAAACAATCTAATCTAATAGTAATTATTATGTATTCAAAAAAAAAAAATTATTATGTATTCACTGGTTGGACATTCATGCCAGAACAACACGCATGCGATTTGCTGCATGCTGACAGAGTTACTGTGCTGCCAAGTAAGGGCTCGATTTATATATTTCTCTCTCTTAGGACTCAAGTTCCCCTGCATGGATGGTTTATTTGCTTGGAAATGATTATAATATATTATTAATATAATAAATTTAATCTTAAAAAAATAAACATAATATATAATTAAATATAATAATACATTAATATATTATTATATTTATGGTGTATCATAACTTCTCTGTCAATCTTATTTACCCATCAATTGGGTTAGCTTCTGTTGTAGTCCTTTACTAGGGTAATGGTACCCAGGTGGGGGAAGATCACTAATTAAGAGGTATAATGGTCAATAGCTTGATTGTATGAAGATCTTTCATAATGGTGTGTAGGTGGATCACCCGCAACCAAGATCAGTGGTGGTTGCTGTTAAGTTTCTCCGATGCTTGAATTAGTAAAACTTTTAAGAGAGTGAGTGCGAACTGTAAAGAGTAGAATAAATTAATTTAGAAAGCATATTTGATTTTTTTTATATAGTACGTAATTGTTCAAAAGGTTTTAGAAGGAAAATAATTATTTTGGTTAGAAATAGACCGGTCATTCAATAATGAAGAAATCTTCTACATCCAACTTGGATGTAACAATTTTAATTAATATTCAAACATTAATAATTGTGTAATCATCTTACACGCTTTTAAATGATTTTCTAAGAGAGGTAATCTATTCATGGAAGAAGTGGATCCTTGATGAATCTTTTCTTACTTAATAATCTCATCTATTGAATCGATCATTGACTAACCGGTTTATCATGATACCATGTATAGTGTCAGTTGGCTAAAGAGTAGTATATTTATCACCTTCGCTGAACTAAGATCCGCATTTGGTAATAGTAGTGGTTGCTTGCTATTGTGTTTATTGTTGTTCATAATATCATCCATAAAATATATACAGTTTTGACTGTGCTGAGAGTTTGGAGCAATGCTCATATCAAAATTTATTAAGGGTCCGGCTAAATTATAAATAAATGAAAAAATCGATATGCTTGTAAAAGAAATATAATTGCAAAACTTAATACAATCCTAATATTACATCTCGTAATTTAATGCTATACATATATATATGGGCGGGATATATAAAATTTGTACTCTTTTTATAATCATCACTATTCTTGTAATTATGGGTGGCAAATAGGCTTAACAGAACGGATCAAATCAAAACTAGGGCAGGCCAAATTTATTTAGATTTACTCCATTAAAATTTGCATTTTAAATAAATTTATTTTAATTAATTTGATTTGTATAAAAACTAGCAAGGCCATCAAACTTTATTTTATAAATGAGCTTGCCTTATAAGTTGGTTTGCAACTTATGTGGATTCATTTCATTTAAATTCGTTTTTTTGCGAACTTATTTTTAACAAATCTAATCCACAAAAACTTTACAAATCAATCTATAAAATCTGCGGGCCGATTAACATTCCTACTTATAGTTACTATATCACTAATCTATGACCGTACATACTAATTAGGAAACATACTGACTGAGATTAACAACATGGCCTTTGTATCCTTGCACACTATTTTCCGTAGCATACTTCTGCTAATATTCTAACAAAGCGTTGAACTAAAGTTGTTTCTCATCATATCACGCCGTACATGTGTTAAGTGAGTAAATACAAGGTGGCCGTCAAACATATTTAAGTAACTGTAAAGTATGGACATGAACGGTTCGATTTAATTCAGTAGAAAATGTGGCTTAAGAAGATGATCTACCCATTGTGATTTACTTAATTTATGTATTAAGGTTAAAATCACACATAATTCTTATACTATTTCTTATGTACAAAAAATTTCTGATGCTTAAAAATGTACAATTAAATGTTCAAACTAAACATATTATAATATTATACATTTTTTTTTGTAACAACTGTAATTATGACTTCTAAACTTGAGTAGATGGATATTTAAACGAGCTAAGACCTAAAACACCAAATAATCTACGGGGATCGCGTTTGCCGTGATTAAGACTAAACGAGGGATTAATCTGAATTTTATGTAGGGCTGCTGGCGTGGACGCATGCATGCGCGGGTGAATGGCATTGAGCCCTTTGATTTGTTTCATCAATGTTTGAAAAATGAGCCCATTTGAGAGCCTTTGATTCCTATTTCGCAATTAAAATAATGAGAAATTTTTGTATATTTTAATTATTCTATGTATTTTCAGTTTGATTATAATCAATAAATAAAAGATAATTTTTTATTTTATAAAGTTCATGTATATTAAAAATATAATTTTTTTAAATTTTAAAATATTAAAGACCATAAAAATTAACTATCATTTATTTATTAATTATGATTAAGAACAATCAAAATATACAATAATTTTTCCTAAAATGATGACGTTTATTGATTGCATCACCAAGGCATCGACAGATGAAACCAATCAATATTTAAGTTTTGTTTGGTTGGAGAGAAAGAAGATAGGAGAGAAAAAAAATTTTCTACTCTTCTTTTTCTCTTGTTTGATAGAAGAGAAAAGAAGAGAAAAAAAAATAAAAAAATAAAATAAGTGATTATTATTTTTTAAAATTTTGTTAATTTTTCTTTCTCAATTTTCCTCCAATTCAAATTTTAAAAATTTTTCTTCTTTTCTCTTCTCTTCTCCCCACTTTTCACTCCAACCAAACAAAAACTAAAGAGTCTTTGATTCCTAGTTTGCAATTAAAATAATAAGAAATTTTTATATATTTCAATTATATTAGGTATTCTTATATTATAATTAATAAATAAAAGGTAATTATTAATTTTATAAAACTTATATGTAAAAAATTTAATTTTTTTAATTTTTAAAATATTAAAAATTATAAAAATTAATAATTATTTTTTATTTATTAATTACAATATATAATAATTTCTCTTAAAACGAGGATGCTTTATTCGAATCTTCCGTCTATTCTTCACGTGTAGGTCCTTGTTTCAGAATCCATCCCGCATTCATGAGACCGAGGAAGATTATATTAACTGCTACCTAATTTGTTAGGAGGTCACTTAATAAAAATCCAGGTTAAGCACAATTCTATTGGCTTCCTTGTTCCATCATCCAATGAGTTTGAACCCATTTCCACCTTCTACTGTCCTTCTACTGTGCCGCCTCCAATTAAGTGGCTTATATTTTTGTCAAAATTATATATCTTCTGAGAGTCTGATCAGCTACTATTACCAAGTTGAAATTACGCAACGACGTTACACAGTGCGTTTTGCACAGTAGCCTTTGTTGACTTTTCTGCTTGCTTCGATACTTAAGGATATTTCGTATATATTCCTTCCGTTGTACATTATTTATTACATTTTTAAAAAGTTATTTTTATTTAAAATTTTGAAGTTTTGATGAAGTGTCAAATATTTTTTTAAATTTATTTTTTTATTAATAAATATTTTATTATTATATACTCTCAATTTTAATTATTTTAAATTTTATATATAAAGAATAGCTTAAAAAATTTGTTAAATTCAAATAAATTAAACTTTTTTAATATATATATAATTAATTGTAATAAATAACAAGGAACAAATGAAATATTCATATAAAAACATACGTAGTAAAAATCACTCAAATTTAAATTTAACTGTATTAAAACAGAACCATTGATGCTTTTGTGCGTAGTTACGAATTATTACAAGTCTCTGATCAAAAAAGAGGGTCTGGACTACTGGGTTCACGTCTTTCCCACCAAAATTCACCATGCAAGAAACGACTTCTATTATTCTATTTAAATAAAAAATTATGTTAGTAATTTTAATAAAAAACATTAATCTAAAATATTTAAATTAATTTCATTTATTAATAATATGCCTGTTTTTGTAAATATACACCTATTTCCCTTTGTAACCCGAGTTTAACGTTATTAAATTCACCTGTACGTTACCAAATGTGCCCTCCTTTCTTCCTGTGCCCACTCCAACGCCTCTTTTATTCTCAAGGGAAGTATTGTTTCCCATATATGTTAATGGCCTCTCGGCCACTCCCTAAAACTATAAATCCACGAGTCTATATCTTCCCAAAAAAATGCTCTAATGCAAGCCACTCTCCAATGTTAACAACAAAGCCTGAATAATTTGTTGCAGGGAGACGAATGTTTTCTTTCTTTCTATTTTTTCCCCCTTTATCGTTTCTACACTTTTGCTGGCTTTTGGGAGATAAATAAAAACCTTGGAATTAAATCAATAAGCCCATTTGAGAGCCTTTGATTCCTATTTCGCAATTAAAATAATGAGAGATTTTTGTATATTTTAATTATACTATATATTTTCAGTTTGATTATAATTAATAAATAAAAGATAATTCTTTATTTTATGAAATTCATGTATATTAAAAATATAATTTTTTCAACTTTTAAAATATTAAAGATTATAAAAATTAATCATCATTCATTTATTAATTATAATTAAAAACACGTGCTATAATTAGAATATACAATAATTTTCCCAAAAATGATGATGTTTTATCAATTGCATTACTAAAGTGTTGACAGATAAAACCGACCAATATTAAAAGGGCCCTTTGATTCCTATTTTGCAATTAAAATGATAAGCAATTTATGTACACTTCAATTATATCACGTATGTTTAATTCTGTTATAATTAATAAATAAAAAATAATTATTAATTTTATAAAATTCATACATGTCAACAAATTTTCAACTTTCAAAATGTTAAAAAATTATGAAAATTGATAATTATTTTTTATTTATGAATTACAATTGAAAATATATATCATAATTACAATATATGCTCTTAAAACGAGGATGCTTTATTCCAACCTTCCATCTATTCTTCACGCGTAGGTCCTTGTTTCGGAATCCAGCCCGCATTCATGAGACTGAGAAAGATTATAATCACTCCATAACAACTGCTACCTAAAACACCATATATTCTGCGGGATCACGTTGCTGGGATTAAGACTAAACGAGGGATTAATCTGAATTTTATGTAGGGCTGCTGGCGTGGACGCATGCATGCGCGGGTGAATGGCATTGAGCCCTTTGATTTATTTCATCAATGTTTGAAAAATGAGCCCATTTGAGAGCCTTTGATTCCTATTTCGCAATTAAAATAATGAGAAATTTTTGTATATTTTAATTATTCTATGTATTTTCAGTTTGATTATAATCAATAAATAAAAGATAATTTTTTATTTTATAAAGTTCATGTATATTAAAAATATAATTTTTTTAACTTTTAAAATATTAAAGACCATAAAAATTAACTATTATTTATTTATTAATTATGATTAAGAACGATCAAAATATACAATAATTTTTCCTAAAATGATGACGTTTATTGATTGCATCACTAAGGCATCGACAGATGAAACCAATCAATATTAAAGGAGCCCTTTGATTCCTAGTTTGCAATTAAAATAATAAGAAATTTTTATATATTTCAATTATAATTAATAAATAAAAGATAATTATTAATTTTATAAAATTTATATATAAAAATTTAATTTTTTTAAATTTTAAAATATTAAAAATTAAAAATTATTTTTTATTTATTAATTACAATATATAATAATTTCTCTTAAAACGAGGATTCTTTATTCGAATCTTCCGTCTATTCTTCCCGTGTAGTTCCTTGTTTCAGAATCCATCCCGCATTCATGAGACCGAGGAAGATTATAATAACTGCTACCTAATTTGTTAGGAGGTCACTTAATAAAAATCCAGGTTAAGCACAATTCTATTGGCTTCCTTGCTCCATCATCCAATGAGTTTGAACCCATTTCCACCTTCTACTGTCCTTCAACTGTCCTTCTACTGTGCCGCCTCCAATTAAGTGGCTTATATTTTTGTCAAAATTATATATCTTCTGAGATTCTGATCAGCTACTATTACCAAGTTGAAATTACGCAACGACGTTACACAGTGCGTTTTGCACAGTAGCCTTTGTTGACTTTTCTGCTTGCTTCGATACTTAAGGATATTTCGTATATATTCCTTCCGTTGTACATTATTTATTACATTTTTAAAAAGTTATTTTTATTTAAGATTTTGAAATTTTGATGAAGTGTCAAATATTTTTTTAAATTTATTTTTTTATTAATAAATATTTTATTATTATATACTCTCAATTTTTAATTATTTTGAATTTTATATATAAAGAATAGTTTAAAAAATTTGTTGAATTCAAATGAATTAAACTTTTTTAATATATATATATATATATATATAATTAATTGTAACAAATAACAAGGAACAAATGAAATATTCATATAAAAACATACGTAGTAAAAATCGCTCAAATTTAAATTTAACTGTATTAAAACAGAACCATTGATGCTTTTGTGCATAGTTACGAATTATTACAAGTCTCTGATAAAAAAAGAGGGTCTGGACTACTGGGTTCACGTCTTTCCCACCAAAACTCACCATGCAAGAAACGACTTCTATTATTCTATTTAAATAAAAAATTATGTTAGTAATTTTAATAAAAAATATTAATCTAAAATATTTAAATTAATTTCATTTATTAATAATATGCCTGTTTTTGTAAATATACACCTATTTCCCTTTGTAACCCGAGTTTAACGTTATTAAATTCACCTGTACGTTACCAAATGTGCCCTCCTTTCTTCCTGTGCCCACACCAACGCCTCTTTTATTCTCAAGGGAAGTATTGTTTCCCATATATGTTAATGGCCTCTCGGCCACTCCCTAAAACTATAAATCCACGAGTCTATATCTTCCCAGAAAAATGCTCTAATGCAAGCCACTCTCCAATGTTAACAAAGCCTGAATAATTTGTTGCAGGGAGACGAATGTTTTCTTTCTTTCTATTTTTTTCCCCCTTTATCGTTTCTACACTTTTGCTGGCTTTTGGGAGATAAAAGAAAAACCTTGGAATTAAATAAATAAGCAAGAAAACACTATCGAAACATGGCAAATTTAGGAGGAATTTGAAAACCAAATAACTCGAAATTTTTTCTATGAAAATACATCAAATTCAAGTTGCACTGTTTAATAGAAATCATATATCAACCCTTGATTTTATCTTTTGAAACCTTGAACTCTCCGTCGTTGTTGCCTGGTCTCTTCAAGCGCCGAAGTCATTATCACAAACCTTTAGCGTTGCTAGATGAGGTTGAATATATATTTAACGCTTACAAATCTTCTGGATTAGATAGCCACCCATGAAATCCTTTTAACAATCTCACTAATTATTCATATGTCATTCTTTCCCTTTCTCTTCTTTCATTGTTACAGTGGCAGATCTACTTGAAGTGATCGATGGCTGGGCACGTGCTCACTTGAGCTTCAAAATTTTTAATATGAGCTATCAGAGGTGTCAAAGTGGTTTAACTTTAATGAATTGAAATAGGATTGATATAATTTTATTTGGTTTAAGAATGAAATTAGTATAAAAAAATAATAATAATCACCCGATCTAATAAGAGATTAGGATAGATTAAATCAATTTAATAAAGAATTAGAACCGATTAATATTGACCTATTAAATTATTAAATAATCCATTTACTTAATTTTGTTAAGTTGATGGATTAATTCGGTAATACAAGATAAATAATAAAAGATTAATTAACTAATATATGTATATATATTATAAAATTATATTTTTAATATATTAACATATATAAAATAAATATAAATATATTAAAATTATATATATAAATAATAAATGGCATTTAATATTAAAATTAATGAGTTTATGTATATAATATTATTAACATATATTGCACAAATTTATTAAAATAATAATCATATTAAAATTTAAAAAATTAATAAAAATAATGTGAGAAAAATATTATCATACAACCTAAAAAAGTATTAAAATAATAATTGCACAAAATTTTTATTAAAACAAAATATACATAAAATAATTATTATAACTAAATAAACATATTAGTTAGAGCAATAAAGTATTAATATTACAATAAACATTTGATAAGATATTTTGGGTGACAATCAACTATCTTGGAAATTTAAAAATGACTATCCATTTGAAATTTTAGTACTATGCAAAAGATAGACACTAAAACAACATGAAAGAAGATGGATCATTACCAAATGAATGAGATAAATAACAAAATAGAGATATATTTATATATATGCTATAAATTTAGTTAAAAATATTTATACTTTTTTTATTTAATAGTAACTTTTTATGGACTAAGTCTCATGATTTTTACCTCTCTATTTGAGATTTTCCATGTTAAAGTTTATTGTGTCTTGATTCATTTTTTTTACTATAATAGTTCTAATTTTATGGACTAGGTCCCATATTTTTTTACTATAATAATTATTATTAACTAACGATGTAAAATTATTGATAAATAAATGAGTAATATAATAATAATGGTAATTATGATAAAATATAGCAAGTTATAAAACCTGCCTAATAAATCTATAAAATGGACCATGGTATGCGAACTAGACTTGTTTGATCGTGGACTTCTACATATCAAACTATTCAAAATTAAAATTTTTTTTCTTAGGCTTATATAGACCAATCCATATGGATTAGAGTCAACACAAATTGATTCAAACTGAATTAACCCATGAACTTATAGTTAAAATTCACGGGTTTGTGAGTCAAACTAGGAGCAAGATTGAATCAAATCACTCAAAATTTAGTATTTTTTTTTGCAAGTTTAAACAATTTCATCCAATCTCGTTATAAGGAAATTTGTATTTAGCAATAGAATATTAGTAACACATTTAGTTAGAAAATTATTATTGGTAAATAAATTCATAGACCTCAAATAAATATTGTGATTTTCGCAATAGAATTAATGATAGATGTTTAAAACATCTATCACTAAGTATCTTGCTAGTTTTTTTTAATTTTTTGAAAATATCAACTAAAAACTAGATTTATCTTTAAAATCCATTAGTAAAATTTATTAATGGAATGAGTGATAGAATAAGAAAAAAATTGTTTTTAAATTATCAATGGATCTAGCATTGTACTTGTATATGAAAATTTAAAATTTGCTTTGGCTTTACAATGAAATTTTTTGAAAATTAGCGACATAGGGTCTTTTTTTTACAATTTTAAAAAATAATTTTATTTTTAACAAATTATTTTCAAAATCTATTTTAAAACTATAACTTTAAATGTGTAACTTAAAAATAGAAAAATAAAAATATTTTTTTATTTTTTAACTTATTTTGTTTTGGATTTTAGTTTTATAATTAAATAAAATATTTTCTTATTTACTTATCTAAATACCCTTAATTATTTATTTTTTAAATTTTAAAAATGGATAATGAAAACAAAAAATAGTTCTAAAAAATTAAAAGAATAAAATATATTGAAATAGATCCAAAATTAGCAACAAATGTTTTAGAATCTATCGCTAAGTGGAATGCATCATTTTATTAAAATAGGTTAGTGACAAATTAATTTGTTACTAATTGGATCTTATGTTAAACCTTAACAACAAATCCCCACTTTTCCCCTTTCCTTCTTTTCATCACTTCCTCCTACACTGTTGTTTGCACTTCTGCCTCCTGGGAGCTCGTTTGCTACTATTTGCTTCATCGTTAGTTGCTCCTAATTTTTATCAATGAGTTTTCTTCAATCTATTCTTTTTTTCTCATATTTTGGTAATTTTAAGGTTTAATTTATTGATTTATTGTTGATGCCCCAAATTTGCACCATTTAGGCTTGATTTTATTCTAATTAATTGATTTTAGGATTTGATTCATCAATTTGTATGATTTTGTTCTTAATTTTCATATTTGAGGTATTTTAATTTTCACTTATTTTTCTGTTAAATAAAATTAGGATCTGATGATTTGAAAGTGAAATAGGAATTCATTTATGGATAATGTGCTAATTTGTTAATTAATTTCAATTTTTTATTTTAGTTTTTTTCTATTGATTAAAATTAAGAAATGATGATTTGAAAGTGAAATAAGAAGCTATTTGGTGGATAATGCGCTAATTTATTAATTATTTCAATTGTTTTCTTATTTTATATACATTATTTTGTTAATTTATATGAATTATTTAAAATATTTAATTTTTAATTATTTTTCTGTTGATTAAATTAGAATATGATGATTTAAGAATGAAATAGGAAGCCATTGATGGATAATGTTCTAATTTATTAATTAATTTTAATTATTTTATTAATCTATATAAATTGTTTGAGGGTTTTTTATTTTATTTTTATTTTAATTATTAAGTAAAATTAGAATATGATGATTTGAAATTGAAATTGATAGCCATTGATGAATAATGTGCTAATTTGTTAATAAATTTAAATTATTTTATTGATTTACATGAATTATTTGAGGTTTTTTGTTTTTAATTTTTTTGTTGTTTAAAATTAGTTTTGAGTCGAGAAAGAAATAGGAATTTGAATTAGTATATGCTTTAAGTTAGTTTTAATTTTGTTAAATTAGTTTAAACATTAGTTTTAAGTTAGTTTTAGCTTTGGTTTTTTGAAAAAAATTAAGAGTTGAAGTTAATGTTAATTTAACTTAGCCTCAATTTTGAATAAGAAAAGAAATAGGAATTTGAAATTAGTGTTGTCTTTAAGTTAGTCTTAGTTTTAGTTAAGTTAGCTTTACAAGTTAGAAAATAGAATTTTATTCTTAGTTAAGTTAATAAACTCCAACTTTGTATTAGTATTAGTTTTTAAGGTAGTTAGTATATGTTAACTTGGAAAATTGAAATTAATTCTTAGCTAATTATGTTAGAAAACTACAACATAGTTTTAGTTTTAGTTTTATTATTAGTAATAGTATTAGTCTTTTGGTAAGTTAATTTTTAATTTAATTATTTGTATGATAATAGCTAAAATTCTATTATTATAGTTTAATTTGTATAATTATATAGTAATTTATAGTACAATAATTAACTATTCCATTTGTTAATTGTTGTAATTAAGGTATTATATTATTATCACATAAAGATAAATTCTCTTTCAACAAGAATGGCCTCAAGCTCAAAGATCGTGGTGATGATTAGATGTTGACGACTTTTTTATTTTATGTACTCTATTAATGACATTGTTGATTGCCACAGTACTTGCACAACTGTATTAATATAAGTTTTAGACTTCTCAACCTATTACTAAGAACATTTTCTTACTTATTCTTGAAGGTGTTTCATAACTGACTTCTTAAGGTCGCATATAGTAGACTAAGTCAAGCCAGGCCTTTCATTTAGGACACTCACCAACACATTCCTAATCTAAAGACCTAGCTAATAGTAGGATTTAGGAGCATCCAAAAGATGACTTCATAAGTATTTATTAAATTGAAATGTTATGTCCTTTGTTAGCATTAATTTGTATTAATTAATTATCTTCAATAATTTATTTGTATTAATTTTTTAGTTTAACATTCGTATTAATTTGCATTATTATATTTAGGTATATTTAGCTATAAGTTGATTGCTACATCTAGCCATGATCCTATTAAGAATATAATAAAGGTGATATAGACGTGATTCATAGAGCCAACCCTTGCATACACTATTATCTCCTAAAAGCCTAAAGGCAAGTGGGTTCGGGAATTAGTAAGTAAATATAAAGTTTTAATTAATGATACTGCATATATTTGTATTAGTATTTTAATTTAAAAATTAACCATCATTTAACTTCAATATTCAATGTCTACAAATTATGTACAAGTGGCAGTTCAAGGCTATGTACATGATAAAAAGGAATTTTATTCATAAGGTAACAACCAATTATAGGAGCATGATGAATCAGTTGAGAAAGGACCTATTAAAAAAGTCTAAGTGGATACTTGAGCACATTTTTTAGGATCTTAAAAAGAAATAGACTGAAAATGTTGATTTCAAGAAAAAGAAAAAGGTCAATAAAAAAAATAAAGCATTTACTATTGCAGGGAGCTTACATACTGATAGTTCCATCTCCTTCTGTAAGCATAAAATGAAGATGATGAGTTAATTTTAATTTTGATTTAAAGTTAGTTTTAGCATTATTTCATTTTAAGTTACTTTTATATCTATATATAAATTTTCATTACAGTTAGTCATAGTTGGATGCCTATTAATTCAGAGGTGTTCTTGTGCGCTCACATTCATGTATGTAAAGAGGATACCTAGGAATTTGTGAATGAGAAAAAGCAAAAAGGACATGGGTAATATATAACTTATTTTTATGATGTGCAACAATTTTATATGTTTTTATGTATAAAAATTGTTTAAATTTCAAATTTAATTTTGTAAAAGGAGTACTTTAGAATGTTGGAAGCATAATCATTTTAAATATCAACTGAAGTTAGTGAGAATAACTTTATGTAGGTCAACAAGACCTTGTTATGAATAGAGGTAGTTGGTGGCTAGAATAAAAAAGTGCACATTTATGGCATAGGATTGGAGGTGTAAAAGGTTACTAGACCATTATCTATCATGGCTAGTTCACCCTTGTAGCTTGAGTGTAAAGCACCATCTAGTGGCAAAATGTAAAGGTTGAGAGAGTATGAAAGAGAATGGCAACCCAAGAATAGCATTTTAACATGTAACAATAGATGATTGAGGAGCATGAATGCAAATTCAGAGCATTGTTTGAAAGGTTAGAGATCACTAGTTTAGCTTTTCCACTATTTGTTGACTAAAGATGCAAGTGTGATTAAGACAACTAGCAACAAGGTGCTGAGAACTAGTCTCATAGTTCTTGGATTTTGTATTTGATTATTTTTGTATGTATATTGGATTGGATATGATTATTTTTTGTACGTATATTGGATTTTATGTCATTGAGTTTTTTTATTATATAAATAAAATATTTACTTTAATTTTATTTTATGAAATTTGATTCCAAAATTAAATTGTTGAATGGGTATTTACTTTCAAAATTTTTTATTAATATAGCGTATTTGTTACTTGACTTGCTATAAAAATAGGTAGCATATTAACAAATATTTCCTAAATTAACCACAAAATTTAAATAACCATGCCACTAATTTTATAGAAAATTTTCAATTTATTGATGAATTTACCAACAAATTAGAAATTAACTATGGATTAATCCATCGCTAAATTCAATTTTAGCAATGGAAATTTCGTCAATAAAAAAAAGATTAGCAATAGAAAAAAGTGTCACTAATTTCATCCATCATTCATTTTTTTTTTTTGCCATAGGCTTGCAAAATTAGTGACAGATATAAAATTCTATCACAAATTGAATTATCAATGTGCTATTTATCTACACCTTGTAATTTGTCACTAAATATTTTAGTGATAGATTTTTGAGAATTAATGATAGATTTTTTTAATTTCTAATTAGTATTTTTTTGTAGTGTCTGTCTACTTTACACCCATGCTACTTAGGACTATTTGATAAATGTCAACTTAGGATTAAGAATGAGACTAATAATGTAATAACTCGAGTTAGGATTGACTTGATGTAAAGATTTTACTTGTTGAATTTGTTTGATAGAGTTATTTTAACCTATTTTGACAAGTCTTGTGTGAAATATTGATGGAACCTGGCACTAAGATTTTTAAAAAATTATAATGCGCGTTAAAAATATTAAGTTTTTATATGTAAGAAAGTATTTTACTTTGTATAAAAATATAAACACACAAATTTAAATTGTAAAACTTAAATCATAAAAGAAATATTGATTTATGGATTTATTTATTTAGGTAATAGTCATCCTTAACAAAACTATTTTTATGCAATTTTATATTTCATATACAATTGTGTAAGTGAGAAATTTTTAGTTACCCTAATTACATCCATATTAAAGTGTAAATGACCAAATTTTCTAATTAAATTGTGCAATTTAGATATAGAAAGTAATCGCAAAGTTTGTTTATTTTCTATTATTTCTTGATTGAATTGTAAAAAATATTTCTTAATATCTTTTGTTATTCATGAAGAAAGTAGAATTGAAAAGTCTTATAAATTAAAATAAAATGCGTTAAGTTATTTTGTGATAATCATATTAGGGATTTGCTTCGGTAATGCTACCAATCAATACGGTTTTATATATGTTTTTCATAAAATTTATGACTTTGTCTAAGATTTTACAACTCTTTTTTTAAGTATATAAATATTTTTGTATTACAAAAACTGTTTATATTATAAAATTTTATAAAAAAAATTATAACATCTCATAAAAAAATTGCCCCCTATATTCTAAACAATTGCATGATTCTAGGAAAAAATTACAAATTTTATAGAAAAATTTTAACTCAGTTCTCATAAAATTATATAACTTTTTTTTTTAGTTGTGCCAAAGTAAAATCTAACATGCTATCATCTTTTCATTCATCAAATGCACACCCCAAGAGAAAATTTTGAATCCGCCATTTACAAGTTGTGCAGCTGAAGTCTCGATCATGGTGGCAGCTATATCCTCCATAATTTGATGTAGATATAATACAAATTAAGATGTTTTAATAATGGAAAACTACGCTTTTTGAATCTCGTATTTGCAGGCATTAAAAAGAAATTCAGACCAATAATTTGACAAATAACATATACGTAATCAAACATGGACAAAGGAAGGGCAAATGGCCAAAAAAAATATTTAAAATGAGGTATAAAATGGAAATGTTTATTTTAAAAAAAAAGGAGAATAATTATTCCATTAAATTATGAAGTATCTATTGAGAAATTGGAACATGTAAGAATATTTTTATCTCTATTCCATAATAAAAATGATAAAAATGAACCATTTCATCATTCAAGGAAGCCTTTTTACACTCCTATGATATTCCAATATTAATCTTGGTTATTGAAAATGAAATAACATTGGCTTTCAATATTTCTCTATTAAAATATTTGATAATTATATTTTAATAATAAAAATTTTGAATTAGGATTTTTTTTATTTTTTAAAAGATATATATTAAACAAATTTAGTAAATTAGATTTTTATGCTTCTATTACAAAATAAGTTTTCTTAATCTACTATTACAAAATTGCTAGATAGTGGATAAATATCAATTAAAGCTAACATTAATGTCTATTTTAATACAATGACATTTCTAAAATTATATGAAAACTTACAACTACAATTTTTGAATATAACCAATGTCTATATTAACACTAACATTTTTTAAATTTTGGACAAACTTTAATACATTAATTTTATTTATAACTAATGTCTGTATTAATATGGCAACTTTTTTTGAAAATTTGGACAAATTTTAAGACATCAATTTTTAATTCATCGATATCTAAATATATGACATTTATAATTTCAAAAAACTATGAAAGTTTAAGACATATGCTTTGTATATAACCATCATCTAAAAAATATGTTATACAACTCATTAGGAAATATAAAAAATTTTGATGTTAGTTTTTTAATTAACTAATAAATTTTTGTTCTAACTCTCACTTTTTATATGAGACATTATTGAAAAAAAAAACTTTTGCTATGAATTTTGTTAAAAAACTTTATCCATTCTCTAACATTTGTTTTGTATCATTTCACTTTTCAATATTCCAATAAAATCTCTTTGGTGATCTTCCACTTTCATTATCAAAATGTAAACAAAAGAATTAGATTAAAATTTAATTCTTCCATTATATACTATTATAATTAAAATATAAAAAATTAAATAATAAATTGAAATTTGCATAGACAATGATGATTTTGATACATAGTGTGGCTTTGCTATATAGTTTCTGTGTATTGATATAAACATGTATATTTTGTGGACTAATAATTTTAGTGTAATTTTTGTTTAAGTTTTTTTACGATATATATATATATATATATATATATATGTAATGATTTAAAAAAAATAAAATTATAATATAAAATTTTCAGAATTGTTTCTCTTCATTCATGATCATCAATTTGTACATTAATATAAAATTGTTCAATAACAATTAACTTTTACATTAAATCCCTATAATTAATATTTGGATTACTAAAATTACCGAATAGATTTCATCAAAACCAAAATATTGTTCCATTTAAAATATTTAAAAATAATTTTCTTTTCATATTTATAATTTCAATGTAATATATAGCAAAATTAATATAAAAAATTTGCAATAATATGATGTCGATTCTAGATGCTTATAATATTGATTGTTTACATAACACATGTTTAAACATATTTCAAACATCTCTATTGAAAAAATGGCAATCGTAAAAATGTTAACTATGGAATTAATCGACATCTCAAACAATGATAATTGTTAATTTATGAGGAAAGTAAGAAGACTTAAAGATATCTAATGAATAAAATTTATAATGTTATGAAAAAATTACAAAAATTTAATACATTAATTTTTTAAATAACCATTGCCTAATCCATTTCAATCATCATAATTTTCCATAAAATTATGTAACTTTTTCTCAAGTCGTGCCAAAACAAAATTTAATATACTATCATCTTTTCACTCATCCTAATAAAAAATTTTTTGAATTAGCCATTGTGTGTGCGTGTTGTCACTTTTTCAAGCTGTGCAGCTTTAGTCATGATCATGGAGGCGGCTATATCCTGCATAATTTGATGCGTGTGTGTGTGTCACTTTGTCAAGTTGTGCAGCTTTAGTCATGATCATGTAGGCGGCTATATCCTGCATAATTTGATGCACATACAAAACAAATTAAGATGGAGATGTTTTAGACATGGAAAACTACGTATTTGGAATCTCGTATTTGCAAGCATGCGAACAAATTCAGACCAATAATTTGACAAATAACATATACGTAAGCAAACATGGAAAAAGGAATCCCCGCAAATGGCCAAAAAAATTTATTTGTCTAAATTATAGGATGAGAATGTCCGTTTTCATGAAAAATAAAAGAATAATTATTCCATCAAATAATAAAGTTTTCATTGAGAAATTAGAGTATGTAAGAATTTTTTTTTATCTCCATTCTGTAGTAAAAATGATAGAATGATCCATTCCATCATTCATGAAAACTTTTTTACACCCTTATGATATTTCAATATTAATCTAGGTTATTAAAAATAAAATAATGCTGGCTTTGAGTATTTTCTCATTAAAATATTTTGATAATTATATTTTTAATAATAAAATTTAAAATAGGATATGTTTTCATTTTTTTAAAAAATATAATATAAAAAATTTAGTAAACTGATTTTTATGCTTTTATTATAAAAAAAATCTTCTTAATTCACTGCTACAAAATTATTGATAGATGGTGGATAAATGTTCATTAAAGCTAACTAGGACATCTATTTTAATGCAATAAATTTTTTGAAATTATGTGAAAACTTACAACAATGATTTTTAGATATAACCAATATTTATATTAATTCAATAACATTTTGAAAATTTGAGCAAATTTTAACACGTCAAATTTTTAATTCACCAATGTTTAAATATATACCATTTATGATTATGGGAAACTACGAAATCTTAAGATATCTACTTTTTATATATCCATCATTTAGAAGACACTTCATATGTCTCATTAGAAAATATAAAAAATTTAAATGTCAAATTTTTAATTAATTGATGTTTAATGGTATAGCAATCACTAGTCTAATTGGAAACTATTGATTCATAGGATGTTAACTTTAGTTAGTAATTGACTTCTTTTTTCTCATATGAGCTATAAATTTTTCACTCTAACTCTTACTTTTCATATGAGACATTTTTTAGAAGAACTTTTATTATAAATTTTGTTAAAATACCTTATCCATTCTTTGACATCTATTTTATATCATTTCACTTTCCAATACTCTAGTGAAATCTCTCTAATAATCCTCCACTTTCAACATCAAAATGTACATAAAAGAATCAAACTAACCTTTAGTTCTTTCATTGTATACTATCGTGATTAAAATGAAAAAAACTAAGCAATAAATTGGAATTTTCATCAGCAATGATGATTTTGATACATAGTGTAGCTTTCCTATATAGTTTTTGTATATTAATGTAAACATCTATGTTTTATGTATTAATGATTTAATGTAGTTTTGTTTAGGTTGTTTTATCATACATACATACATACATACATATATATATACACACACCCACATATGTAATGATTTGGGTAGAAATAGAATCATAATATAAAATTTTCAAAATTGTTTCTCTTTGCTCATGATCATTTGTTTGTATATTAATAAAAATTATTCAATAACAATTAAATTTTACATTAAATTCATATGTTTGACATTTGGATTACTAAAATTACCAAATAGAATTAATTGAAATCAAAATGTTGTTTTGTTTAAAATATTTAAAAATATTTTTTTTATATTCACAATTTCAATGTAATATATAGTGAAATTTATATGAAAAACTTCACAATAATTAGATATTGGTCTTAAATGCTTATAACGTCATTATTTATATAACACATGTTTAAAGATATTTCAAATATTTTTATTAAAAATATCAATTATTGGATTAATTGGTGTTAAAATAATGATAATTATTAATTTATGAGAAGAGTGATAAAACCTAAAAATGTCTAATAATTAACATTTATGAAGTTATAGAGAAATCATGAAAACTTAATACATTAATTTTCTAAAATGATTATCATCTAAGTTTATTTCAATTATCATAATTTTTCATAAAATCATATAGCTTTCTATTAAGTGGTGTCACAATAAAATATAACATACTATCATTATTTCATTCATCAAGTGCTCACCCTAACAAAAAGTTTTGAATCCACCACTGGTTTTATGTATATATATGTCACTTTTATGATATGTCACTATAAGAAATAGCAGTATCAATAATGATACTTTTTGCGACAATAAAAAATTGATCATTAGTGATACATTATAGCACTTTCACCAACGATATAAGTATCTATGATACATTAAAATTTCATGGATGCAAAATTTTCTAATTGAAAATTGGGTCAAAACTAATAACAATGATAAAGCTGTCAGTGAAAATAAAGAAAAAAAATTTGGCGAGAAAATAAAATCTTCAATGATGACATTTATCATCGGTGAAAATAAAGAAGTTTTGATTGCCAATCTACTTGATAAATTGCGATGACTCAGTCATCGTTGAAAATGCATGGCATTTTACTGATGACACTTTCGTCAGTGAAGAACATGTACTTACTGATGATCATGTCATTTGTAAAATGCCATGTGCTTTCAATGATAACAGAGTTATCACAATTTATTAACTAGATTGGGAATCAATTTTATTTTATTTTCACTAATGACAAATGTTGTCATTAAAGATTCCTTTTCCTACCCAAACTTTTATTGATAACCTTTTAACAACAATTGAAAATTATATCATCGTTGAAAGGGCCTTATAACAACAATTGAAAATTATATCATCGTTGAAAGGGCCTTCAGCTATAAATATCCCTCAACACAATTTCAATCCCATTTGGGGAAGGAAGAGGCACAATAGAGAGATGATGATTTCGATAGAATTTATTTATTTTTTGTATAAGTTTTACTATTTTTTTACGATGTAGTATTTTTTATTTATATTTTTTTAATATTAATTTTTACTATTGTTATTTAGTGTTGGTATTTGACATTTGGTCTCCTTTTGATTAGTAAATTTATTCCATTAAGATATGTGAATTAAATTTTATTATATTTTATTTGAGTTTGTAATTTATGAGGTGATTAATATGAAATGCATTAATTTAGTTTGATAATATGATTATTTTGATATGAAATAAATTCCATTTAGTTTTATATGTTATAAACGTTAAATGTGTTTATGTAGTTTTATTTCAATGTACAATTTACAAATTTAAATTTTGTCATTGTTATGTTAGTGGGTAAAATTAGAATTTTGCATAATATGATATTTGTATGAAATATTTAGTTAAGTTAATATGAGATGAAGTTGTTATATGGTTCTATTTATAAATTTTAAAGTTTAAGGTGCAGTTTAGGATACAAAATTTTCAGTTATATTTTACTTCTAAGATTGAAATAATGTAATAAAAATTAAAATATGAAGAATAAAACTAGAATGACTATATAAATATATTTTAAAAATATATATTGATATGAAAATAAGCTTTTAGGTATATAATTAAAAATTTTCAATATAACTTAATAAAAATATTTCAATGAAGATGTATAATAAGAAATTCAAATGTTATAAATATATTTAATGAAAATATTATGAATATATAAATAAGATGTTTTGAAAGTTTTCAAAATTTAGAATATTTATATAAATAAAAATAAAAATTATATATTAAATAACCAAAAAATATTAAGATAGTGAAAATAGAAAACATTAAAAATATTGAATATATAAATAAA
The DNA here is from genome assembly GCA_020226215.1 of Sindora glabra. Classification (NCBI taxonomy): domain Eukaryota; kingdom Viridiplantae; phylum Streptophyta; class Magnoliopsida; order Fabales; family Fabaceae; genus Sindora; species Sindora glabra. The sequence goes on along the minus strand of CM035232.1, from coordinate 11,508,013 downwards.
TCATTTCAATAGATTAAAAATTTTAATATTTTTATATAATTAACAATAAAATCAGATATTATGGAAATAAATAATAATAACGATTTTATAAATACAAATTTGCTTTATAAAAATATAACGGCTATATAAATATATTTGAAAAAATATTTATATAAATATAAAATTTTGAATATATAATCACATTTGGATTAATATAAATTAATAAATATATGTTAATGAAAATGTGTAAAAATAAAAAATTCAAATCATGGCAACGCATCTAAATAATTATACTTTGAATATATGGATAAGGAATTTTAAATGATTGGAAATTTAAATTTTTTTTATATATTTAACAATAACATTTGATATTATATAAATAAATAATAAGAATTGAAAAAATACATGTAAATTATATACAAACAAGTTATAATAAGATTACATACAATTATATATTTTAAGGTAATTCAAAAATCATGAAGATATCTTGTAAAAATATAATGACTATATTGACATATTTTATATAATCTTTATTGATATCAAAATAAAATTTTAAATATATAATTAAATATTTAAAAATATAACTTGGTAACTATATTTTAATAAAAATGTATAAAAAAATTTAAATCTAACAACTATATTTAATAAAAATATTACGATAATATAAATAAGAATTTTTAAAATATTGAAAGAATTTAAATTTTTATATCATTAAGAATTCTTATACAAAATACAATCCATGTCAATTTAACAATTATATTATCATAACCATTGCTAATGTCGAGGCACAATATCATAGAGATGATGATAGAGAAGACTCTTCATGTCAATCCACACACGTTCTATCACAGTGTAAGGGATTAGATATTTTTTCTTAATATGTATACTTAAGTTAATTATTTATTATATATAAATTTATTATATTAACATTTTCTCTTATCTACTATTGTTATAGCTTTGAGAGAAAAGAGCCAGAATAGGTCCTTCAGGGTGCATGAGATGGAAAAAGGGTGGAGGAAGATCGGTACTTGTACAATTTGATTTGACTGTTATGTAGCATTCAATTAGTTAGAATGGTAGCCATCTCTGAGCCCACATTCTACCCTATTATAAATCATGACAGTTAGTACCTTAGTAGTTGCTAGATAGAGTCATGCAGGAGGTCTATATAAGTATCGATCTCCTTCTTATCTTTATTATTTTATATTCGATATTGAAATTATTAGATATAGTACTCGCAAATTTATTAAATGTCTTTTAATGTAGTTTCATATTGAGTTCTAAGGCCTTTATGAGTTTGAGTGGCAAAAAGTGATTAGTGATTTGATGCGTACTGTTAATCTTTATAGTGACTAGATATATAGGTTAAACAAGTATTTTCTTTAGCACGAGGGCGACCGGAAGCAAAGGCTCAACTTAGATCACGTTAAGCACTTAGTGCTACCATCTATCTTGCCCCAGACCTAGTAAAGATATGTGGACTTCTTTAACAGTGACTATTATAAGGTAAGTATAATATTTAATAAATTTATGTAATTATTTCATACATTTGAATTATATTTCAATTTGACTCTTAAATGTAATAATTTCATATAGTTATTTCTCAATTTGTAAGAGTTTTCTACAAAAAAATGCAAAGAAAAGGGCGAAGAAAGTGGTGAATGATCGATATGGATCGAAATCCATTATAGCAAATCATTTTGATAAGGTAATTCAACT